>OU744360.1:22592637-23206803 GCA_916610255.1 Lasioglossum lativentre | reverse complement strand
AAATAGGCGTGGCAGTCATTAAGCTTGGGTCCGTTTTGACCCTTGCTGATCAAAATGTATGAATCGCCCGATACTTCGCGAGTAACGTCTCATTCAGACTTGAATAAAATGGTGATAAAAAATCGTACGACCGATTTTTTAAATTCACTGCAAAGAGGAGACTTTAATCTTCGAATCCGTGGAAGATTCGTTACGGGAAAAAATTTATTAACGATTTTACAGACGATTCAGTACACCATAGTCGTGTCTACTTTTCCACCCTTCATTCAAACTTGAATAAAATCGCGATAAAAAATCGTACGACCGATTTTTTAAATTCACTGCAAAGAGGAGACTTTAATCTTCGAATCCTTGGAAGATTCGTTACGGGAAAAAATTTATTAACGATTTTACAGACGATTCAGTACACCATAGTCGTGTCTACTTTTCCACCCTTCATTCAAACTTGAATAAAATCGCGATAAAAAATCGTACAATAAATTTTCAAAATTTGCTAGAAAGGGTAGACTCTAATCTTCAAATCCATGGAAGATTAATTGTCGGAAAAAATTTATTAACGATACAGCGTTAAATTGTTTCACCTGTACGATTATACAGCGAACGTACGAGTTCCATTTCGATGGAGAGTGATCGATCGCTCGCAAACAGGCATCGCACTATTTTTAATCGAGTCGCATTTGTGGCGTGAAGTATTGATTGATAAAATCACTTGGGACAATAACTGGGTGCACACGCGTCGTTCCGCAAGAGCGGTATTTAATTGCATTCCGAAGCGCATTGAATATTCAACGAAGGAGCGCCGCGCCGCGGCGTTCGGTCGGTTTCGATGAAGCGAATCGTACCGTCTGGAAAACGACATTATTGATAGATGATTAAACTTTTAATGTTTGAACATCGACGGTAGGCCCGTGGGCTACGTCACCTCACAGAGAGAGAGCGAGAGAGGGGGGAGAGGATCCATTGTGCGGATCGAAAGCTTCGGAAGACGGTTTTCAGACCAGGGGCGGTTTAAGAACGTTTCATAGACAGATATCAAAAAGAAATAACGTGCACAATTGAGAAACTCACCGCGGCGTTTCTTTGCGCTCGCACAATGGAAGAAATGCGGATTGTGGCACTGTGAACGCCACCTTAACCTCTATCCTCATTGTAGTGCAAACTGGTTCAACAAAGTTCGTCGAGAAAGTTCTAACGATTGCAAATAGACTATCTCGTTTAGTTCCTTTCAAACAATATTTAATTTAGAAATATATTAAATTGAAGCTACTGTTTTATTGCTAACTAGGTCAACAATATTTGTCAAAAATATTCTACTGGCTCTAATGATTGCAATATAATAAAACATTTATCATTAGTATATTATTCATATTAATGATAATTATTAATAATTGATAATTATTACTATATAATTTTATAATCATGTGTTTTTCTGTTTGATAAATTACAGTTTAATAAACTTATGCATTTAATTAGTCTTTCGAGCTCGATTCCGTTCGTCACAATTAGGGAACAGATGTTCGAAACCACCATTTTGTAAAAATGCAAACGTCATCACGTGGCTGTGGATGATAAGATTCTCATCGAAGAGCGTGATAGTGATTGACACGCGTCATTCGCTTCTTAAGATGGGATTAACGACGACGGTTCCGAGAGAAAGAAAATGGCGGCAGGCACTGACCTCGAGGAAGTCCTTCACGGTGGTGTCAACGACCATAAGCGGCCGCTGGATCAGGTGCACCACGCCGTTCCTCACCGGTATGTTCGCTTTAACGATTTCAGCGAGCACCACGCCGGTCATTGGATGATTCGCGTCGCCCATCACGGTATTGGATTGGACATAAACTGAAAATAATGTTTCCAATTATCTGTCGGACCGATATTCTATATACATACATATACTTGTACATTATGGAGGAATGAGAATCGATTACGAAATGAAACAGTTTCCGATTAAATCTTCGTTAAATAATTCGCGCGTTGATTTAACGTTCGATTTAGCGGGCCATTGTTTATATCGTGTCCGACGGTACAGCTCGGTGCGATCGATAGTAAGGAGCAACGAACCTTGTATATTGTTCATTCTATTTTAAGGACAAATAAAAATACTAATAATCTTTATGAATTTATGCAAAAAAAATTATGAAATGCAAAACCTGTGAAGATATTTAAACAATCTAAAAATGATACTGTATTAATTTCAACTTATTCAAATTATTATACAGGGTGTTCATTTGAAAACTTTCCAACCAAATATGTATCTCGAAAAATATGAAAGATATTAATGGGGCAGTATCAGTTTTTTATTTGGGTGGCGTTTTCAAGGTCAACTTTGTTTTTTCAAATGGAAACCTATATTTTTTATTATGGGATCTTATTGTACGAAAATTATTGGTCTTTTTACGTACAATAAGATCCCATAATAAAAAATATAGGTTTCCATTTGAAAAAACAAAGTTGACCTTCAAATGACCTTGAAAACGCCACACCAATAAAAAAACTGATACTGCCCCCCCCCCCCCTTTCCCCTTATAAATTTTTATTTTGCATAAAAATTGTTTAGAACAGTGCAGATTCGCGACCACTTTTCATTCGAAATTTCATTGTTTATCAAATGTTAAAAATATCTTACCTTTGTCATTTTCCTTGACGAAGCTGACGGTGACCTTAACGTTATCGGTGAACGACAAGGTCTTGTAGGGTACATTGTCTGGTGTTGGTGACGTGAACAGGACATGGTTGGGTATCACGTGGCCATCGATCACCACACGATCTACCTTTTCTGGTCTCGGTGTTGGCTGGAATAAAAACCGACAAGAAATTATTATTATTAATTTTTCATTCCTCGCTTGCCGCAGCAAGTCGATGGGGAGGAACTTCAGTGACTACACTCAACATTAATATAATCGTGAAAAAGCGTATTTTGCCTCTCTCTCTCTCTCTCTCTGCCCGCTCCAACGAGCATGGATTACTCGATATTCTAGTTCTTAGTGAACTGTGCAACAACTCTATGGGTTCCTTTTCCAAGTTGCTAGTGATTGTATGGGTTCCACCCGAAGGGGTTCCTTCGCGTTTCCAACCCTTCTTTCGGTCTAAATCCAAGATTTTCTACTTCAACAGATTCTCTTACTTGGCTTGCAGAAACCATTAAACAATCAAGCTGAAAATATTGTATACTGTTGCAATTGGCCAAGTGAAAATTTAGACATATCCCCAATTTTCTTCTCAAACTACTCGGGTGATAATTACACAGAAATATCCTCGATTTGTTCTCAAAAAGCACTGGTGTAAATTAGAAAAGAATATTATCAATTTGTTCTCAAAAAGCACAGGTGTAAATTAGAAAAGAATATTGTCAATTTGTTCTCAAAAAGCACAGGTGTAAATTAGAAAAGAATATTGTCAATTTGTTCTCAAAAAGCACAGGTGTAAATTAGAAAAGAATATTGTCAATTTGTTCTCAAAAAGCACAGGTGTAAATTAGAAAAGAATATTGTCAATTTGTTCTCAAAAAGCACAGGTGTAAATTAGAAAAGAATATTGTCAATTTGTTCTCAAAAAGCACAGGCGTAAATTAGAAAAGAATATTGTCAATTTTTGTCAATATTGAAAATTACAAAAAAATATTCTCAATTTTAATTCTCTCTAAAATAATTCTTGGTAATTTCTCATGGATTAGTAAAAGAAGAAATACACTTTTGTTTTTATTTTTATTTCATCCCCAACGTTGGGGGTTGTATCTACCCCTTCGCTACGACTACGTTCAAAAACCCCATATTCCCTAAATGTGAACGTGACTAACAATCTACCGAGGTAATTATACGGTGTATTAACAGCGAAAATATTTAACCAGGTTATTGATAAAATTTGCCCCGAAATGTTCACTGTCAGCCGGGTACCCGAGGTATCTCTCGGTCCATTAGCCTTTGTGCTTGACTACCGGCGACTGCCAATTGTTTCGCCGGCATTTCGGTTGACTCTGATACACGCTGGGGCTCGTGTAAACGGGGCCTGTAATGCGGTGTAATCGCATAAAACCGTGGAGGCGAACGGGGGCCACAACACCGTCAAAGACGGATCTCTCTGTAGTGCCTATAAGGGTGGGCTATATATCCGCCACCTGGATGCTAACGTCGAAGCAACGAGCTGGCTAAGGGCATGGAATAAGCATCCACTTCGGTGTTCACTGGCCCACCGGACCGGTGTGCGATGATTACATGCTTCTTATTACCGGGCTGGGCGGGTAAAGGTCGTTCCACAGTGTAAAGGATGAGCGAGGCGTGAGCGATTGATTTCCGATTCGTGATAAGACACGAAGAAGCCTGCGGCGTTACACGCGATTCATATTAATGCCAGAGGGTACAAGGTTCTCGCATGACAAAGATGGAGCTTGCTCGGAATTTCGGTAAAGCTTCCCTCGGGTAATGCTCAACTAAATTTTCAACATTAATTAACAATTGTTAAAACACAAAGGAAATGTCTATTTAGTTCCCAGATTGAGACCTGCCTACTCTACTCTTCCCTAAGACGCTATTCCCCCCACTCTTCCGCGCGGTCACGTGAAACGCTCCGTCGCGCGTGCGTGACAAGGTCACGTGACTGATCCGGTACGAAGAAACCTGCGGTGTTACACGCGATTCATATTAATGCCAGAGGGTACAGGCTTCTCGCATGACGAAGATAGAGCTTGCTGGTTGCTCGGAATTTCGGAAAGATTCCCTCGGGTAATGCTCAACTAACTTTTCAATATTAATTAACAATTGTTACAAAACAAAGGAAATGTCTATTTAGTTCCCTTATTGAGACCTGCCTACTCTACTCTTCCCTAAGACGCTATTCCCCCCACTCTTCCGCCCGGTCACGTGACGCGCTCTGTCGCGCGTGCGCGACAAGGTCACGTGACTGATCCGGTACCGGCAGAGAGGGGGTAACTGTTAATTTTGCTTGGACATCCACAGTCTAATTATTTATTTTCCAAATGTTAGAACAAAATGAAGAGGTGAAGTATTTTTTAATGAAACAATCAGATCAACGAATACGTCGGACGAAACGTTTTCGGGTTAACACAAAAGCCATACGGCGAACGCGGTTCCCACTCTCCGTTATTAATTCGAGCCTTCTTTCTTCCCTCCCCGATGGTAGTGGTAATGGCCGGCCATTGACGAGCTCACATTCGAAGCTCGAAGAAAGACCCCCTCCCACCTCCCCTCCCTCCGGGTTCCTTACGTTCCAGCATTGAGGCATCGATGTCGTTCGGTTGGAAAAGCCTCGGCGACGAGCTGCGCCGAGTGCTTTTCGATACGGTTCGATCGCTCTCTCTACACCCCCCCCCCTCCCCCCACCCCCGCCGGTGAACGAAACGAGTCCTTTCAGGCCCGAAACTCGATTCTGGCCTGCTCCTTTATAACAGTCCCACACAGACACACGCCGCACGATCGCGGCGCCGAACGCGTATCCGATATCTCGAACGTGCACTATGAAATCCTGACGTGGAACCTGCCAATTCCTCCGAGCGAGGTCCGTCTGTTCATCTTTAATTTGCAACCAATCTTACACCCTTCAGGGATACGCCAGTGTCTCAATTTTTGGTCCAACCACCGTGGAATGTACTACTTCAATGCTCTCTTTTTTTAACAATGACATTGTTACTATTAATCGGATCATAATGACTTTGACAGGCATATTGCTGACACTTTCCCGATTAAAATGAGCCCCAACACGATACAATTCGAATCGCTTCTCTCCGTTTAATCCACGATTTAGTGGAACCTCGCTTATCCGAACCCCACCAAAACTCACAATTTGGAAATTTTATTCGGCTGAAAAATATGCGCATACGAATCGGTGTACATGTGTACTGAAATTTCATAGAAATATGGAACATTAAGGATACAATTAATATGTATGGCTATGACGAAATTTGGACTTTCGCTCGCCGCAGAGCCCCCGCGAACGAACTACCGAACGAGAGCACGAAGATTAGTGGAAGTCGGTGGCACCGCGAACGACGCCATTAAATTGCAATATAACCCGGCAGGTTAATAACAGCTCGCGAGGCTCCGAGTTACGCGATACAATCGCGCAATTTGCCGGTATCGCCGATTCGCGATTAAAGGTCGCGTGTGCCCGTTCAGTATCCGCGGGGGTCCGGCGTAATCAAAGTTCGGGTGTGAAATCAGCATTTTCGTCCCCCTGCCCCCCTCCGGCCCCGGTGGAAAACTTTTCGATGGCGACAAGTCCTGCGGAGGGTGATGGCGTGTATCGCGGAAAAGTGTAAGGGTGATGGTGGGGAAATAAAATGGCGGTGGAGAGACTTCCCAATTTTGAAAAGTTCCTTGAAACGAGGCCATCGTTGCCCGAGTATATAAAGTCCTCTACCCGCAGCTTGATTCTTTGTACCGTGACTCCCCGTCGTGGCAACCTGATCCTTTTAGCCCGGGGTATATCCGAACCTCCGAACTCATAGAAATCGAGTTGCTCCGACTCCCTTAGTTTGTTTCTGATGTCGTATAAGGATCGTATTGGAAATGTTCGCGATGGCTCCGCTGGAAAACCGCACGGCCCGTGATAACGTGATAGAATTCTTGCGAGGAAATTCCTTCGAGGAAATAGAATCGTTGTTGCCGAGGGACCTGGGGATCTACCGACCTAGGGATTGGAAAGGACACTAATCAATGCAAAGAGAATGCAGATGTTGGGTCCTGCGATACTCCCTAGCAGTCCCCTTTCACGATATTGCGTACTCCTTTTGTCCCGCGTTGATAACAACGTGGTATCTCTGCTGGTATCACTTTGACCAACGGAGAAAATGGCGTAGAACTCCTATGCTAGTGATGATTTTTTAATGACTCCGTTCCCAGCATATGCGCGACACTTTCCCGATTAAAACGAGACCAAACACGACCCTGTTCGAGTTATATTTGCCCGAGTAATCAACGATTGAGTGGAACCTCTATTATCCGAACGCCTCGTAAAAGCGATCTTTTGCGATTTTCTCTTGCGCCAGGGCGCGTTTTGGGGTAAATTTGGGACACAGCCTTTATTGTAACAGTCCCGAGGAATAATTGTAATTTTTTTTGTAAAATTATTATGTAAATCTATTTTTTGTGCTTGCAAAGGAACCCAAAGAGAATTCGTGCGTCCCATGATCTGTTCGCGGTTGTCCTTGTCAGAAGAAAAAGATGTCGGATGAATCAGTCACGCTGCCGCCACGAAGTTAATGGATTTCGGTTGAAGCAGATCCGCGCGATCGATCAAAATTTCTCGCCGCCGAGTGATGAGCAAGACGAGCTAGTTGCCATTGCCTGAATCTTTTCAAGGGTTCGCAACACAGACGATATTAAAGTACTTTCGGGGATGATCGATATGGGAAGGTTGCTAAGCAGCTTACCGTGAAACCCTCCTCAACGGGGATGAGGAAGGTGTAACGCCCGTCCGCCTTGAAGTCCTCCTGCTTGTTCTCCTTGACGACCCGTTGCCGGAAGATGCTGCGGAAAAATTGTGTTCGGTTAATTGAATGAAACGGTGACGTGGTCGCATTCACGGAAACGTTGATTCGAGAGAAGTTTCGACGGGAAAATGGTTTTCAATTTTTCATCGGTTGTTACCGATACCAATGATACGAACGATTTTTCGTCGGCCATTGTTATAGGGTGGGGGCTCTCCATGTCGTCGATTCTTTCGAGGAAAAGTAATCTTTGGTTTTATTGGACAGCCAAGGGAAATTGAACTATTAGAAAAATTATTTCGGGGGAAGCTTCTTTGTGCCCCTTTTCACCGGAGGGAATCCTTGTAAGAAGATTTCGATTTGAATGGAGAGACTTGCGGATCTCGTGCTTCACATCTGTTACACGCGGGACAATTTTCCTCGGTCTTACCGGAACCAGCCAACAAAGGTTCCTTTTCGTATGGCATTCTAGGAAAAATCAAATGTAGCGAATCGACATTTTTATGGATATTTCGGTACATGTTTCTGCTTCATTCAAGAGCTATATTCTAATTCTATTATGTGAACAATATTTAACAATCGACTGAACTCACCGTAAGGCACTAAATATGACATATCGACATCGTCGATATTTTTTTGCAGGACACTCTGTATATTTTATTCGGCGTTCTTGTAGAGCATGAAAAGACGAATCCAACGAGTACAAGAACCATACTGTTCCGATCATTCGATCTCGAGATATTCGTGTTGAAAGGAACAAACCTAATCGAAAATCCTTTCAGACAGGAATATCTAGAGATTCAATCATCGTAATGGTATGTTCATGGTACTCGTTTGACTCGTCTTTTCATGCTCTACAAGAATATTGAATTAAATACAAAGTTTCATATGAAAAAAAATGATTTTGATGTATAGCTTTGTTCTGAGCAATTTTTACCATAGAACGGTGCACGGCACGTTTCTTAAGAGTAATGTAAGCGACGGTATGAATTTTAGAAAGAAAATTGTGAGATATCCTTGTGTGCAAAGTTGACAGGCCAGCCCCCCATATACAGCCCCACGGTGTATTAAAAAATGGCTGACGGTGTTGTATATTAAAGAACTTGCCAAATCCCCATGCTTCCCGTCGTCGCCAGGAATAAGCGAGAATGGTGTTTCACCGAGAATAGTAAATGAAATGCAGCAAAGCTTAAAGAAGTTTCGGGACGGACGGAGCTAATTCACTCAAGGTTTACTTACTCCGATGGCAGAGCGGCGCGGCGGCGGCTGCTGCTGCTGCTGCCTTCGCGCGCCTTTAAATATCGATAAAGACTTGACAAAGTGAGCATCGAAGTTAGTTGAGAACAACTACGGAAGTTGGTTCTATCTTCATCTTCCGGTGAACGTGACCAAACTCGGCGAGTATATTTTACTTAGGAGTTACAACGAGGAAAGAAAGTATATTTTTAATAATAACAAGTAGCTGCTCACGTGAGCCCTGTAATATTGCGTCGTGGTCGGAATAAGTCAGAATTCAATTTTACTTCTGCACACAGGGACACTGAAATTGTTTCTAAAATTCATAATTATTGTCCGGAAAATTTTATTATTAATTTTTCACATCTTCAGTGGGGGTATATTAATAGTATTAATTGTCGAATGACCTGATATGTGTATACAACTTTTATAATGGTTACGTTCAATTTTGAAAAATTTTAAAAAATGTTTTCTAAATTTTTTCTTAAAATTGATATTTCTATTTCTATTTGGACGAAATAGAAATTCGCATATAGAAGGAAACTGCGATATTTGGCAACAGTTCTTCATTAAAGCAGTGTTCCGCTGAATTTTTCTGACATGATGTGCAATCAAAGCGTGATTGTTCACCAAAGCGAGACTTCGTTTGAATAGGTGCATTGCTTCGTGAACAATGCAGTCGCACAATCGCTTGTTTCGAGGAGTACGCCCGTTAAAAAGAAATGGCAAAGAACCATCGCCGGAGGAGCACCGTCTAATTGTCCCAAACAATCAACAATTGATATTGTTCGGAATATTCGTTCTCGCTATTAGAATTTCGAGAAATCTTTCTAGAAATTATTTCACAGAGAAATATAAATTATTTTTTATCGGGAAACTTGATTGGAAAATTAATTAAAAATTACTCACCGTACTCGATGGACACCCAGCTGAAGCTCCTCGCTTTGATTCAGGAATTCGTAGGCGTTCGGATTGGAAATCATTTTCGCAGAGTTCGAACGTACTGGTTCCAACACTTCGTTTATCACGTGCAGGACCTGTAACAAAATTATGAAAACGTTCGTGATTAACAATTCGAACATTTTGCCCAATTTTATTTCTCATTATAACCCTCTGATGTTCTGATTGATCGTTCTCAATTTTTAATGAAAATAACATTGGATCAAAATTCCATAAATTACACTTTAAACAATTTAAAAAATAATATAAATATATATATAAGACAATACAACATCCTTCGAGAGCTTCAGTATTAAATTCCATTTGTCTATATAATAATTCAAACAAACAAACACACAGACGAACACAACATTACACGACACCGGAAATAATCCATGAATAATGAAAATAGCATGAATGCACAAGTTACACGGTCCATACACAGGTATATTACATTATTTTAATGCAAGTCTTCATCAAGCTTCTGAAGCTAGTTTTCATTAATACGATAGTTTCGCGCATTAGTTTATTTATAAATGGAAACAGACGTGTACACATATATATACATATCCGTTTGCAATTCAAAAACCTCGAAATTAACTCGCCGCGATAAATTCGGCGAGGATGCTTTCGGGGCACGCAGTAATTCGAATAAACCGGCGCGTACTGTTCCAAAGCTCGGTCCGAAAACAAACGGGGGAAAAAACCGTGAAAATTTGAACAACGGTAGGTTCGAAAAATCGGAAAATTATGCCTCGATCTGGTGCGTGAAAACCACTGGATCTATTTCCGGATACTAATATTGATATGCGGTTAGACAAAAAGAAAATGGTACTTTTAAATTTCGGATGTGTTCCAAACCAATCTGCATTAATCTCAAGACTTAGAACATTTTATTTCTTAATAATTGTAAGCAGATGTAAATAATAGTACAATAGCATTTAAAAAATGTTTTAAATATTTTTTCCATTTTATGTCCGATCCACTCATTTTTACCAATAAATGGTGGCTAGTTCCTACGCTCGCCGGCAGTTAAACAAGTAGTCAGGACCTACTTCCCTGCTACCTGATCCGTCACCGACCCCTATACACCGTCCTCTACCCCTTCCGGTGCCTCCAGATTGGGACCTGTCCCCCACTCTACCTTCCCCCACGCTTCCACCGCGCGGGCCAGTCGCGTGACGCGTTCCGTCGCTCAACTGTCCGGTACTCGCAGAGAGAGAGAGTACCCGTAGGACCCACTAGATGGCGTTGCCGACTAGTCCCCTAGCGGGCCCGACGGGTACCGTCTCCCTGCCAGTACCGTAGGACCCGCTAGATGGCGTTATTGTCTAGTCCCCTAGCGGGGGAATACTAGTCTCCTATTCTATAATTGTGCTCTCGCTTTTAGGCGAAAACTAAGGGACCAGTCAACAGTCCCATCTGCCATTCCAGTTACAGATTCCAGAACAAACTTAGTTATTGAGAGGAATCTCTGCTGAGATAAAAGAATCACGGCGATCGCCGAAGAAAAGCGGATAAATAGCTAGGCGAAGACTGGGGGTGGGGGGGGGGGGTGGAAGCAGGATGGAGGGGTAGCAAGTCGCGAGACTCGTAGGGATAGTAAATGGCCGGTGCACCTTTTCCCAATGAGCCTCGGGAACTGATGGCGGTGTAGCATCCCGCTGCCGTTTCCAATGGTATCCGACTCGACACCCATGAAATAGTTGCGCGTTTCCCCCTTGGGCTGCAGAATAAATACCCGGGGCGGGCTTCCTTCGGCGGTGTCCCTTTTTCCGGCTGGCGTTCTTCGCTTTATCTTCCTCCTGCATCGTGTCCCCGTTTCCTTCGAGCCGCCCGGCCCCCGCGATGTCATTTGTCTTACTATATCTTCGCTCCTTTCTCTTCCCACCCCCCGCGCGACCCACCCCACCCAACCCCCCTCCCTACCTTTACGTCGAACAGGCTCCTCGCGGCTTCACGAGATTAACTGTATACTTTCGCGTTTACAAGCGGGCAGGATCTCTGCCGGCAATTTACTCTCGGTGGCTTGTCGATCTGAAACCGGGGCAACCCCCCCCCCCCCCTTTGTGTTCTCGTCCCTCCGTTGTGTCGCGTCGTTCGCGCACTCCGTCTGTCTTTCTTGCGGCTCGTTCCCCCCCCCCCCCTTTTTTTTTTATTCCCCTCGTTCAACGCCGCAAAATAATTAGGCGACGTCACGTTCTACGACAGCTTCCTTCCGGAATAATTGTTGTGTTACCGGGTACGGGAGGATTGTTTATTGCTGTGACCTTTCGCCGTTCCTTTTTTTTTTTACTGGCCGCCGGAATTGTATTTTTTTTTATTTCAGCGTTGATGGTTCTCTTGGTTGGCATTGTTCTTGTACATCTTTGTAGGAAATAATTGTTTATGTTTTTTGTCAACAATTTATGTTCATTCGGAGATTTCTCCAGATTTTTGGATGCACAACCGTATCGGGTGAATTAAATGGTGTCGCGTTTCCAAATTTCTCAGCGACCTCCCCGCTGTTTCGCGGTCGATTTCAATGAATCTCTTAAAGAGGATAACTTCCGGCTTGCGGGAGCAACCGCCGGAACAATAGCTGGGCGGCCCCGGACACGCGCTTTAACTTCGGAACCGTTTTACTTTTCCCTCTTAACGAAATGTTTTATCATCGCGATTGAAAGTTCTTTGAAGTTTTCCCGAAGATTTAAAGTTCCGCGCGGCGTGTTTTGATTCACTTAAAGTACTTTCAGCCAATTACAACAGTTCGTTCTACAGCTCTCGGCGCGGTCTGATTAGACCTACGCCGTCTTTCTGCTCTTTCCGAGTCAGTAAAGAATATTTTTGTTTGTGGAACTCGATTTTTTTGAAAATTTTTATACAGTTTTATTCGTGGCACTTAGCTGATTAGAACGAGTCCAAACACGACACAGTTCGGACCACGTTTACCCGTGCAGTTCACAATTTTGTAGAACCTCAATTATGCGAACCGAGTATGTAAAGTTTTTACACACATAAAGAATTCATTGATATCGGTTCCTACATAGCATGATTCACTGTACACACAAATCAGCAAAAATTTTATCGTAGCTGATTCAATTAGTTGAAAATTGAAAATTCGCATAATCGAGGTCCTATTAAATCGTGGATTAAACAAGCAAATTTCATGCGAATTGTATCGTGTTTGGGCTCGTTTTAATCAGAAAAATGTCACGAATGTGATGGGCTAAGAGTCGCCAAAAAATCATGATGTACCCAAAAATTCTGAATTAGTATTGTCTCGTACTCCGGTGTGGATGTTCGACGTCAGCAGTAAGACACCAAGAAACAGTGCCGGTGCGCGATGTAAGTGACATTTAGGGGTCGAAGTTTTCACATATATCGAGGCATTACTGTACACTCTCTTTCCCGAAACAAAAGCGAGTACCTCGTACGTTTGGATACTTTGGAGGTGATCTTTTTGCGGACAGGTCGACACCATAGAAATACTGATTCATCGCTGAGACAGGACCGAGGTCAGCGGATCTAGTTTTAATCTCGCGGAGGGGGGAAGAAAACGCGGGAGGAAGTGAATTGGCGCCATGGTGTCTGGACGCCACACCCTATCGACCCCAGAATCGTTTACAGACCTGCTTGTACGGGACGAAGAAAAGCTTCGGAGCTCTTCTTCCACATTGCCGCAATGTTGTGTTGCAAAACACATCGCGAATTCCCCGGGGAAAGAAATGAATTTTCATGGTAACCATCCGCCAAAAACAGCGGACGGTTCGAAGCACCGCAATTAATTTTCTTGCAACGTACGGTGGCAAATGTATTTTCTCGTATTATTATTAGCGTTTTATACAAAATGATAATTGTATGCATTGATTGCAACATTCTTTTAATTGTTTTTGCGAATCGAAAATAATGGAACGCTAGTTTTAAATTTGACAGAAACTTATGATTTTTGTTATAATAATTTAAATGTAATAATAATAATTTTACATTAATTATATTATATTTTTGTTATATAATACAGTAATAATAATATATTTTTGTTAGAATAATTTAAATGTGATAATAAAAATGATATGAAATTATTACATTTAAATTATTATAACAAAAATCATAATTTTCTGTCAAATTTAAAACTAGTGTTCTATTATTTTCGATTCACTAAAACAATTAAAAGAATTTTGCAATCAATGCAGACAATTTTTGAAATGATAATTTTATATTAATTATATTATATTTTTGTTATATAATACAGTAATAATAATATATTTTTGTTAGAATAATTTACATGTGATAATAAAAATGATATGAAATAATAAAAATAATATACAATAATATGAAATAATTTTAAATAGTCACGTTCTCCGACGATTGATTTTCTGTCTGTTCGTCCCTTGATAAATTTGTATTTTGCAATTTTCAGCAGGAAGCAATGCACGCAGTTTCCCATTTTTTGGAGTCGACCAGATGACAAAAGCCAGTTCCGCCGGCTCTGTGTAGAAGCTTCGTCGAGCGAACAGGAATTGAACGGACAGTTTATGTTCGCAATTCGCGCGTCCACGTCTTATCGCGAGTTTTGCGACCGATTGGCAACGAGTCGCGCGAACTTCGACGTGTTTTTGCTATCTCTGTGTATCACTTACCGTCCTTCCCGGAAGTAATAGCATCCGGAATTGGGGCGGATCGAATGAATTGTTTGCCCTGACCCGAAAGGAGTTCTCCTCCGTCCTCCTCCTCCTCCTCCTCCTCCAATAGGAACAGGGCCAAACTTGGTGAACCTTGTTGATTTCGTTTCATGAATATTTCAACGTTCCGCGAAGTTACGGCGCGACAGGGCGATTTTGGTGGGACCTGATTTTTAACAAAATTCACTCGGTCTCGTAATTTGATTACGGAATCTTGTTAAGGAATTTTCTCCGTTGTTGGCCTTCAGCCGGAGTTTTTGATGAAATTTCGAGCAATCGTCCCCCACCCCCCCCCCCCCCCTCCCCACCCCTCCGCGATTTGCATTTTTATACATTACAGTATCAAAAGAGAAATGGAATGGGAATTGGTTACCGTCGAACGTCGCCCAAGAAGGTGCCATTTTGGAATTCTCTTTTTATAACGTTTTAATTAATTAATTTTTTATTGGCGTCGTTGAATGAATATTTAAAAAAATTGGCGAATAGTTGCCTGATTGGAGTGTTTTCTGATTTTGTAGTTTTAGCGATAGCGTTGTGAAGAAAATGTTTGTTTGCACATTGTCCGTGGTAAATAATTAAGCAGCTAGCGTGCCGTTCGCGCTGGTTTATGGCCGCAAGGCGCGAACAAGCGGAGTCGGCGTAAAATTCCAACCCATTAACTTAGCATTCGTTAATTTACGCGACCTCGGGGACGCGGCGAAGACACAATTAATTACGAATAGCCATAACGAACCATTCGCCTGTTTTTATTAATGGCCACGCTCGAGAGTGCAAACGTGACTTCGGCCCTAAGATGGCGACTACGGTGGAGCAAACTTCGAATTAACGACCTCTTCGAGGAACACTCTAACGAAAAAATAAATAGAAGCAATTGCACATATTCATTCATTTGAAAAAATGTAACAAATAAATTATTTTTATCTGTACAGTTTGGAAAGTTTATCCGGGAACATATGAGACACCCTGTATGATAGAACACGAAGTGCTCGATTATATTCGACGGACTGAAATGACAATTATAATTCCTTTTGTTAGCAAATAATTGGGCGATATCAACATTAATGGAATATATATGTCCCCGACAGAGATAATAGACTTTCATGAGGTTTATTTTATTCCAGAAATTGGTTAAAACTCTAATTAGGTTTGTCACGTGTAATTCATCGGTTTCATAATTATTGCTTGTTAAAACGGACGGAATTGATATGCCAATTCAATTCGGTTATAACATTTTGGGAACGGTTCACAGATCTTCTATGATGTGACAAGTTCGGTGGAACAATCGATTAAACATGGCTGTCATAATCTCCTCAATTTAAATATTTTCAATATATCCTAAATATTTAAAAAAGATATTTTCTTCACAATTCCAAGGAAAACTCGACAATCTCCTCAATTTATATAATTTATATTTCGAAAAATCAGCCCGTTTTGCACATCTAAAAATATTTTCGTAAAGCACCCGGTACATGGACAATCTTCTCAATTTATATAATTTATATTTCGAAAAATCAGCGCGTTTTGCAAATCTAAAAATATTTTCGTCGAGCACCCGGTGTATTGACAAATAGAGTCTCAGTGACAATCGAAAACAATGGGATTAAGCAGTTCGGACGCACTATCCCGTGCATGTTCCGGTGAAGAATAGTCCGTGACAAACAATCGAATTGCGAAGTTGCTGAACCCGGCTGTCCGTGGGAATATATATCAAATCGTATAAGAAATTAAGGATTCGTTCCGGTGCTTCGGTCCTCTGTTCGCCCAATGACTCGTGTCCGGCAAGAAAGATAAATGGCCGTCAAAGGAGCACGACGGAGGGGGGGAGGGGGGACTGAGTTCGTTCTCTTTCTCGCGAAACGATACATTTCTAGGCAGCCGCTCTGGCATACAAACCTGGGGAAAGAGAGCTCTCGTTGTTTTTTCTTCATCCCTTCGTTTCCTCGCGGAAGACTCTTCCCCCGGATAAATGGAACACGGTCTTTTCCGCCGTCGTCCTTCTTCCTATTTTCTTTGTTATCGCACAATCTCTGTTTTCTCCTTGTCTCTTTCTCTTTACCGATTGGGGGAAACCCAGCCACGGTTTTTCTTTATCGAACTGCTGCCGTGCTCCCTCAGTATGCTGCGGGAAGAATATTTCCGGGAGGAGAGCTTTATAAACTCGAATCGACAGCTTATCGCTTCGCTACCGTCCTCGCGATTTACCACGCTTGCGGAATCCTGCTAGCGTTCGTGCGCGGGAACGCAAATAAACGTGCAGGTGCTAATTGTTAACCGGCGTATGTAAAAAAAATTCACCAAATCATTTTATTTACTAAATAGAATTTAGTGCGCGGCGTAGTCCGGGATCAGAAATTTTGCACCCGTGCTGCTACCTAGCGGATCAGCTACCATCAATATGGCGGCGCCTTTCTCTGTAAATAATGCTTCAGATGCGTGTAACTTCTGAACGAGTGAACTCCGCGCGTTAAAGCTTGCATTTTCGGAGTTCTCTCGTCAAAATCTACGGGATTCTGTAAAAAAAAGCGCAAAACTTTTGGTCCCCGAAAATGAAATTCAACCGCCAAACCTAAATTCAGCACGTTCTTGAAACAAGACAGTTAAGGGGTTAAATGTAGAAATACTAATTCGGAGATTGAACAAATACGGAGGTTAACAAAAGCAGTTCGCTGACGCGAGAAGATAAAGAACGTTCCCCGAGCGGAAATCAGCTCGGCTGAAGTCACCGAGGAGATTTATGGCATCGAACTGCGTCGTGGCATTGAGGGAGCGGTTTGTCCCTCAAGTACCGCGACTTTTATCTGGCGCGCGCTATCACGCCCACTTTCTTTCCCTTGCGCGCACCCTTCGCAGTCGCCCCTAATCGCGGTATTCCTTCGTCCACCATCGTGGTTCCCCTGCATATTTAAACAAGCCCCCGGTGCACCGTGCGTTTCATCTTCGAGCGGAGGAAGGGGAGGGTAGGGGAGGGGAGGGGACGAATTCGGCATTTACGCCCGGGCTCGGAAATCTCGGCTTTATTTCGTCCCAAATCGAGTTACTGCTGGAACCAACTTCGCCGCCACCGTCGTCGTCGTCGTCGCGCGTCGTCGTCTCTCGGTTTTCCCTTTTTGTCCCCGTCGCATTTCCTAGGACTCCCGGGACGAGTTTCTCTATGGCCTGCCAGAGTGTCTCGTAAAAGGAAATTGTGCCATGAAGAAAACGGCGACGGCCGAGACCGCGGAAACGACCGGATTTACTGCCGGGACAAGAGATTATCGTAATGTTAATTCGTGGTTGGTTGATTTCCTGCGATACTTCTTGTTACAGACGCCGCCGTACGGTCCACCGGATGTGTAATCCGGGCCCGGTCCTTCGGCTATAGCGCGTGCTCTTCATGCTATACTTGCCGCAGAAGTTCAAAACAACGGTCCCGGTTTTTTCAAATTTTTCGAAATTTTTTTGTCCGGTTGGAATCGCACGGTTTCAAAGTATCGAATTAATAACAACATTTTCTGAAATTTCTATTCAACAGGAAAATTATTGAGCTTCTTTTATGTTCAGTCAGTGCTGGCCACCGGTTCGGGTTGCTTCCCCCACCTCTCTTTCGTGCAGCGCGCACGGTGGACCCACCATGGTAGCTACTCGTGAGAGGCGGGGCGCGTCCTGTCTCCATGGTAACGGCGCTACTGGAGGGGAACACTGAGCGCTATGGTGGGGGAACGTGGGTGCTACTGGAGGGGGATAGTGGGCGCTGTGGAGGGGGACAGTGGCCGCTACTAGAGGGGGACGCTGGATGCTATGGAGGGGACGGCTTTGCCTCGATTCAGACAAATGTGCCCGGCACTGGATATACAGTGCTATTGATAGGTGTCATTAATAGGTTCTGTTTTGTCATTCCTATCAATGAATTTTTTATGCAAAATAAAAATTAAGTTGAATAAAAATGTAGTTTCTAAAAATTTCTCTAGTTTCAATTTCGTCTTCGAGTCACTGATTTGGTGTCATAAAATCTGAAAGTGGATCTCTTCTTGAAATTGTTGACTTAGTAATAACTTCGGCGGAGAAATTCATTCTATTATGGTTGTCGATGAAGCAGCAAAAGATTTAAACATTTCGATCCCGCATCCAGTTTGCGCGAACACGACATATATTTTACATATCTATCGAATTCAAAGCGGATACGCTCGCATTATTCTCGTATCAAGCTCACGCGCACACGCACGCGTAAAAACCCTATAGGTTATGTCGCATATCGAGACGAATGTCGAGTTCGATTCGAAATACCTTTTTAAAAGCAAACGTCGTGTATCTTTCGACGTCTCTCTCCCTTCGTCTCCGGCCCTTTATGCCGATTGTTCTATTCAAATGATCTAATGAATACAAATTGAACATAAATTCAAATCGAACCGGTTCGAATATGCGTACATTCAGATTCACTCCGACAATATTCGATTCAATTTCTTGGCTTGTGCGTATCACTGCTCGATCTGAGATTTTATCTCGGCGATCGTTCGGTTTGTTTACTTTTAATTGTTAACGAGAATTCACCTGGTGAGGAACATGAAACCCGTGCGTTTATAATTTCTCCCGGCATTTCCACGGGTTCAATATCCCAGGTTTCATCGCAACTGAGCGCGATATTAAGACGTTGGAAGAAGCGACCGGGAAAATTAATTTTTAGTTCCTCATGGATTTCTAGGTTCATGAATAATCTCGTTTCCCGCGTTATGGTGTTCCCCCCCCCCCCTCCCCCTACCCGCGACTCATCCTGGGACTGTGTACGCAACAGAGTTTTCCACCACTGCTTCCCCCACCCCCACCCCCGCTGAGTAACGAAACCCTTGGCCAAGAAGGAATTTCCACAGAGTATTTTTTCGCTGGATCGCCGACCGTGTGATGTAGTTTCACAGGCGAGATCGTAAACGTTAACGGGTGCCGGGACTTTGTCAGTTATTACAGCGAGCTTCCCAGTTGATCTCGCGTTCCTCCGAGGATATATACTACCCCGCGCGAACATGAAAGCGGAAGCATCGTTTAAATAAGCCGGAAAATATTTTTAGACGATTTCACGGCTGCTACGCCACTGTTAACTGTCCGCGCTACCCTCGATGCTCGCGTCCCCACACACCGTGACGAATTGTTAAATTAACGCGTAACAATTTTATTGCGTAGCAGTTGTTTAAAATATTCTGATTTTTGGCGAAATTTTTCAGAATTATTTTAGGGGTGGAAGCAACTCTCAAATTACAGGCACAATATGCTGTTTCTTGTAGTTGATGCAGAAAATTTTTATCGATATTGTTAATAAAAATTTATTATTAATTTTTGGAGAAGTGCCATTGGTCTTTATTAATATATTTAAAGGGGTGAAGGCAGCCTGTGAATCGCAGACACAATGCTGTGAAATGTAATTCTGGAATTAGTCTTTGAACCTGAAGTCCAGTTTCTTGTAGTTGATGCAGAAAGTATTTATCAATATTATTAATAAAAAACAATTATTAATTCTTAGTTCATTATTAATATATTTAAAGGGGTGAAAGCAGCATCCGAATTGCAGGCACAATGCTGTGCGACTTAATTTTTGTATTAGTATTTGATCCTGCAGCCTTGTTTCCTGTAGTTGATGAAATAATAATAATGTTAATAAAAATTAATTTTTGGAACAAAGCCAATATATTCAAGGGGGTGAAAGCAGCCTCCAGATCGCAGGCAGGATGTTGTACGATTTTGTTTAAAGATTGTCAACGTTTCAGACAATATTATTCAATAAAAAAAAAACTATATTTTAGGTTATGATCTCCCCTTTAACCCTCTTGATCCTCTCTTTGGATCCTTTAATTCGGTGAAACACTGTGTTAATATTGATGCTACAGGGATTTACGACGTCCAGGCAGAGACTATTACTCTAATAATAACACTGATTAGTAATGCGTGTTTGTATTACGTTTGGCATACATTATAACGTGCATAACGAAATTGTTTAATTAACGTCGTCCACCGGGAGCTATACCGTGCGTTCCACGGTGGAAAATTACAACCCCGTGGCACAGGATCGATGAGATTCAATCGTGTTTTTCAATGGACGAGTGGGGAATTAGGTGAGTTATATGGAAAAGTGCGATTATTAACGAGCAATGGAAATAATGTAAGTGGCTCGAAAATGAGATTTACGAAAAGTAAAACTGTGGTAAATTGTGCATGCAACGTGAACAGTTATTTATTATTCATTCGGCAAACATTCAACGGAAAGTTTGTCGTACGCACACTGATTAAACCGCGGGGAGGGTGTTACGTATTCATTTTATTTATCACTCACACACACACAGAAGTATATTTGATATTTGTTGTATACGTTTATTCTCGCGGGGGAATATTGATCGCCGAAAACTAGAAAATACAAACTTTCACTGGATATTACCATGTAAGTAAAAAAAAAACCCTCGGATTTTTCTTAGACCGTGTAGTTCTACTTTTTCTTCGATCTCCCTCTAGGGGAGACAAGAAGAGGCGAGGAAGCCCCTAATCTCGTGTAGGAAGCGAAACAGCATTATCCAGTGTTGGATCCGTGAATTTACTTAGATCGTGTAGTTCGACTTTTTTGTTTGCCCACCCTCTAGGTGAGGTAAGAAGAGACGAGGAAACCCCTAATCTTGTGTGGGAAGTGAAACAGCAGAGCCGAAACGTAACGAGACCGTCCAATTTTCCACATTTTCTGGGCTACCTTACATTTTCATCATTAAATGTATACTTGAACCACGCGCGAATATTGAGCGATAGAGAATGGCGAGACCGGCGAGGTCGAGGAAGAAGAAGCAGCGGCGCAGTTTTTAATCTGGAGAGCTCGCGGGGTTTTGATCTCATTAGACGCCGTTGGAACGCGTTTCCTTCTTCACGCGTTGCCCCGAGGCTTCCAGTCATCCCCCCTCCACCTCACCCCACCCCCTCCCGGCCCTGTTTCTTAACAATTTAAAGAAATTCCAGTCCGAATAACTGCACCCTGCCAGCCCGGGAGAGATCCCCTAAAGAGTTACGGTTAATGGAGGGGAAAAATAGCGGACCGGGGAGGGGGGAGGGGGACGATATAGGGGCTGGAGAGAAGAAGCGAAAAGAAGAGCGGATTGAAAGACCGTGGGAGTTTGAAAGCGGCCAGCCGGAGAGAGAGAGAGAGAAGAGCAAATTGAAAATCAGCCACCGACCTGGCCGAATACTTGGCGAATAGTTTCGCGGGAACGGCCGCGCCGCACCGTGAGAAAATTCGATCGACGCCGTTTAGGCGAACCCCGCAACCCTTTTGTGCCAGGTTTTTTCGCTTCTTCCCAGAATATCGTTATCCAGACTCCATATACTTGAAATATCTATTGCAAGTCGGTATTTTTTTATACGACACCCTGTATATTTTCTTCGATATTCTTTCAGAGAGTGAAAAGACAAATCCAACGAGTACAATGAGTGTACCGTTCCGATCATTCGATCTCGAGATATCCAAAAGTATCAAACTCGTCGATCATCGAAAACGTCATCTAACCATTCAGACACGGATATCTCGAGATCGAATGATCGGAAGGGTATCTTTCTTGTACTCGTTGGACTCGTCTTTTCACGGTCTACAAAAATACCCAAGAAAATATACAGGTTATCCTAATCAGGTTGATGTTGAAAAAAAATTTGCACGGCTGACGAGCCAGGAAACTTTCTGGCTGTCATCGAGGACGCGAGAGGAAGCTGAATGGGAGTCGGATTGTAAAAAGTTATTCGATTAGCCGACTTTTGTCTACATTAATTATGATCCGATACTGCGGCTGCTTCGCTAACAAGTAACAAGTATCGGTCGTGATAGAACTTCTGCGTTAAGTGGATGAGAAAAGTTTCCCTAACACCGTCGAAAGGTGAATAGGGGGGGGGGGGGAACATGAGGAGAGAGCAGAATTGATCTATGGCCAGGCTCGTGGAAGAGATTAGTTGCACTCCGGCGATTTTCATCGGACGATGATACTTGGCCGGGCCGCGCGGATCAAAGCATTCGTTTGGAACGCTGCTGGCACGAGGACTATACCACCAGATTGCCTCGAGATCATCGACAAATCATCATCATCCCACCGACAAAGCTTTCGTTGACCCCGTTAGATCGACACCGAGCTCCGCGGTGAACCCACGCGTTTATGTTATCGATGACGTCGATATTCGTTTCGTTAAAAACATAGATACAGGGTTACACAATTTCTATCAAATTGCTACCACAATATTCGTGACATTTTTCTGATTAAAATGAGTCCAAACACGATACAGTTTGGTTCGCATTTACATGTTTAATCCTCGATAATTAGTTGGTCAGTTGGTCACGTGGGTCAGTTCGGATAGTCGAGGCTCCATTGAAATATGATTCGAATTGTATCGTGTTTGAGCTCGTTTTAACCGGAAAAATGTTACGAATATGTTGCTAACATTTTCGCGAAGAAATAATTATAAACAAAAAGAAGTTCGAATTGAAAAAAGACAGAACTATACACGATAGAAGTAGCGTTTCGATGTAAAATCATCAACGGTATTTCGAACAATTATTTTTTCGTAGTGTATCGCTGAAAACGTGGCTGGAAAGTTTAAAGAACGTTCGAAGAGGTTATCGAGCCCGATAGCAATCAACGCGGCGAGTCCGAGACCGAGGTATAGGTCCGCGAAGCTCATTAAAAGCTCGTTAGAAGGCGGCCGGCCGCAAGCTTGGAAAGTGCAGCGGGGTCCGAAGTTCTCGGACACAGTTCCGAGGAAAATCATGCCGAACGCCCGGAAGCCATGTTCACGCAAAGCAGCACGTAAACTAACCTAATTACTGGCGAGATTACGCTCGTAAAAAAAGTAATTTGCGATTAAATTAACCGCGAGCCGCGGCGAGTTCAGAGAGACGAGATCTCCGGGGCCCGCGAAAGATTCCGCTGCGCGGAAAGACGGTTTTATTCTTCACCGGTCAGCTTAATCACGGCTTTATCGAGCTCGCGGGATTCAGGCTCAACCCACCTGCGTTTTCATCTCTTCGCCGACCTTCACCTCCGACTCGAAATTACTTTGGGCCATCAGGATCTTCGCGTTGTTTATATAAACCTCCTCGCCGTGCGCGGTCTGCTTCTTGGTCACCCACAATGGCGGGTTGCCCTCCAGCTCCGACGAGATCGAGTCGCCCAGGTTCTCGATCGTTTTCGGCAGGTTCGCTGTAACAAACGCACAGAAACATCGTCAAATTACGCAATCTGAAATATCATTTTTATAAAACAATATGCACCAGTTAATTTGTTAGAATGTCATTTGAAAGAAACACGGATGCTATCTAATCCGGGGCTTCCGGAAACTGTTGTCACCAGGGGAGGGGGCACGAATTGAGGGGAAAGAGTTACCCCCTCTCTGCCAGTACCGGACGAACATGTCACGTGGGAGAAGCGTGGGGGACGTCGTAGAAGGGGAAGATGGAGTGGGGGGATGTCGTAGACGGGGAAGCCCCCTCTCTACCAGTATCGGACAAACGCAAAGATGGAACGCGTCACGTGGGGTAAGCGTGGGGGACGTCGTAGAAGGGGAAGATGGAGTAGGGGGACGTCGTGGAAGGGGAAGGTGGAGTGGGGGTACGAGTCTCAATCGGACGACTCTGGTTGACACTTCTAGGTTCGAGGAAATGATTGTCCAACAGGATGGCCCCTCCGGGCGAGAGACTGTCTCCTCGGCAGTTTATGAAACAGAACCCAATTCCAGTTGTTCGTAATGAGCGCCATTGTTGTCTACGCACGAGATTCAAGATGCAGAACGATATGTCCCAGCTTTTCTGGGAGAATCGCGGGAAACGTTTCTGCCGGTAACGAGATAATAAAGTGACCACCTTTATACCTTTGTCGCACGCTCTTTGACATCCGCTTTCTCCCGAGAGGGAGACGCCGCACCGCCTTATCTTTCAGACTCTTTTTCCGCGTCTCTTCGGTGCTCAGCGAGCGCGAAATCAAGTAAAATAGCCGACTTCAGCGAACAATGCACAATTCCCAGAACAAATTTGATTTAGTACCTTTGTGCGGGATAAAAAAATTGGTGCATCGATTGCAAGGAAAATGCATAAGCTGCGCATAATACTGTTACATTAATGTTAACAATTTTGAGTGCCGCGTACATTTTCCCGGAGTTATAAGTTTTTCCATTGTTTAATTCAAAGTATTACGTTTGATGGAAACAGCAACAGTAATATTATATTAATGTTAACAATTTTAGTGACACGTCCATTTTCCCAGATTTATAAATTTTTGCATTGTTTAATTTAATGAATTATGTTTTTGATGAAAACAGCAACGGTAATATTATATTAATGTTAACAATTTTAGTGGCACGTCCATTTCTCCAGATTTTTAAATTTCTGCATTGTTTAATTAAATGCATTATGTTTTTGATGGAATGCTGCTCGATGGAAACTGCAACAGATGAACGGCGATCGAATTTTTGATCTCTGGACGCGGCATAAGTTTCCCGTCCGAATTTTCCACCGTCGAATGTTATCGGCTCTCGGTTGTTATAAAACGCATTTTTCATTAGAGATAACAATTCGATCGGGAAATGTGGGTCACTGCTTTGCCGATCTTGGGATAAAGCACAAACGGTTGCAATATTGGGCACAGTTCGCGCGGGAACCATTTTTCAAGTTTTGATATTTTTCCAATCTCCGCCAAGAATCGACGTTACAGTGGCACTGTTTGCAGTTTAATTTCGGCCAGGAGTTTTTTTTTTTACCGATTACACATTCGTTCGATCACCCACGCCGAATTCTATTTGTCATTTTTATGGTTATTTCAGAATAGAATTTCGAAAAAACATTTATATATGTAGCTTTCCATTTGAATTTAAAATTGTGTCGGGCAACTGCCCCGTTTTTAAAATAAAAATATAGAATTAATATTAAAACTGTAGGGCACAAATAAAAAAATTTGCTCTCGTTTAAAAAATTATTTAGAAGGCTGTTTTCTTTGTTGCACGATTATTCGGTTGCCATTCGATCGTGTCGAATCGAACGTAACGTAGATTGATTTCCCGGGGTAAAATTCGGTTATTAATAAACATCCCCCTATATAATTGATCGCGAGGGATGAATGGCCGCGGCTCGGGGAAAAAAAAGGAGAACACGGAACGAATACGTTCTATTCAACGATCAATAGCCCCCGTTGATCTCTGCATCGTTTTGTCCCAGACGTCGCTTTCAACGAAGGCGGATGATTAAGTCCTCGATCGAAACCCATTTATTTTCGCTGCGGAGCCCCTTGGGGGCACAGGTGTGATGGCCGACCACAAAACGAGAACATTCCTACAAAGCTGCTTGTGCAATCGATTTATATTTCCCGCCCGAAAACTTCCACGGCCCCCGAAACTAAACTAACAAAAAAATACTGAAAAACTATTTCCGTAGAAAAATATTCTAGCAACAATCGTTAACGAACTGAGCATCAACGAGTTCCTATCAATTCTAAAGCCACATTTCTTCCCTTTCAAAAAATTAAAAATACCGGACTGGATCACAAACTTAGGCTCTTCCGTTAAGAAATGTTGTAAAAAAAAAACGCTGTTATTTTACAATTAAAAATATTTTACAGTTCACAATTTTACTAACCAAGTGTCGAAGAGTGACTTCAATCTTCACAAATAGAAAAGAGCGCGAAATTTAAAACGAAAACTCTGAACGGAGTAGCTAAAAAAAAAATTTTTTTCCAAATAAAAGTTTCGGCCTGATAGAAATTCGAAAGCGTGACCGGCGCGAGTTCCGGAATAATCCGAAATAGTTCTCGTTGTACGGTCGTTTACACGGTTGGCGCACCGTCGCGTCGCGTCTAGGTGGTGTGTTCCGGTACATTGCGAGGCGGTGAACGCGCCGGCATCTTGTTTGGACACTTCTTTAAATCAATTACGAGTTCCAGGGGCAGGCAAGTTCTGCGGGCAAGTACTATATACAGGTTTTCACCCCCCCCCCCTCCCCCCCCCCCCAATATCGTCCATCCTACTCCCGTTGCTTTCTCTGGCCGCGACCAGTTCTACGAAAGTTCGACGGGTAACACCCCAACCCCCGGTTTCATCCTCCGCGGCATCAATCTCTCGGTTTCCGGTTTGTTTGCTCGGCCTCGACGAATTCAATCGGCGCATTTGCCATTCAAATGACCGCGAGGCAACTTAAATCCGCGCGACGTCGACCACTGTGCCGGCTGATTTTCAGAAAATTTATTGCATATGGATAGCGACATTCGCGATCTATATATGCGGTATTATTTCGGTGCTCTGTGGATTTTTTGGTTGCCGTGTCTATTGCTTTATGCATTATTTACGGTTGCTAGTAAACGTTATTTGCATATTAGCATCAATTCTCAAATTTTTCGTTTCATAACTTTTATCCCATTACCCTCTGGTAAATTTTATATATTTCACTTGGTTATACTACAACTATTTTTCATCAAAATTCATTTGTTTTGTTAAAGGAACAAATACGTTTTAATTAAATACAAACTTTGTGTACACCTGTATCCGCCATGGATTTGAAAATCGACGCGTCCCTCGAAAAGTTACGCTACCAACCTGACAGTAATAAAACACCACGGAGTTTCACACTAGAAGTTACTAGGCGCGTCTCAGAAGCGCGCGCGACAGTTGCGCTTATGATGTGAGTACGGGTGTGTCGTTCGTTTTCTTTCCCATTCATTTTGTTGTTTTTAAGTGATTTCTAAGTGATTTTGTTGTGTCTATGTGATCGACCATAATTTAATTAATCAGAGTTGGCTTCTGCCATTAATCTCGTCGAAATGGACAACGTTTCAGTCTCAAAGGTATCGTACCACTTGTTGCATGAGCTTACATAACCTCGAAATACAATCCTGTCGCCGGCATGACGTTTATACACAGTGATCTTCTAATGATGTGTTAACACGTTCTGTAGGATTAATATATGAATAAGATATTTAATTTGCTATGTCACCACATAACTAAATTTCATTGTTATTATTTTTTAATATCAGTGAGATTTTTCTTTTTGAATTTACCACAACTAGTTTGTTATTTTATGTCTTTGTACAATATTTTTTTAAAGCGCAGTATCTTGCATATACCGATCACTCATTTCATTATTTTATAAAGCGTAGTATCTTGCGTATACCGATCACTCATTTTATTATTTTTTAATGAGGAGTATCTTGCGTATTTATTATATTTTGAGAGCTTCATCTCATGTTTATATAAGGATTTTCTATTTTTAAATATACTAGTGTAGAAGTGTAGTTCCATGATACCTTATAGGGTGTATTCGCACACAAAGGCAAATACAAAATTGGCGAGAAAAGCACAAAGTTCCAGCCTCCAGATTATTACTACGAACCTTGGCACCTTGCTTATACAGAATGTTGGACAAGCATTCAGAAAGCCACAGAGGTATCAAAATAAATATTATCAATAATACACGAATGACCATATACTGACAAGCCTAATTGAAATTTTAGTACATAAGATCCACTATGTTCCAACAAATACTTAAGGATTTAGCGTCTTTCGTTTCCAAAGTTAAAGAGATACCATTAGAGAGTCTGGAAAATGAAATTCAGACAGCTATCGTGTTAACAGGTGATTATACCTTCCGAAAGAATATCGTCCACCTTGAACACACGATTCTAAAATAGCTGAATTGTAGGAGTGAATGTACCTGATCATGCGATAATGTTTACGAGAATAGTTTCCACACTGGAACCGATAACAAAGCACACGGCAGTTATATGGAGCAGAGATTCGAACAATATAAAGAACATTATGGAAGAAACGATTTATCAACTGCTAAACAGCGATGAAACAGTCAGTCTTTTTATAGTAATTCAATTACTACAAGGATAAGTAATACTGTGTGATTTCTTGTAGCACGAAGAAGACTCGCACATTAAGAAAAGTCAGTGTACAATGCGTGCCTTGAAAAATTGGTATCAGGAATACTGCGAGCCAGATGTTCCACTAGTGATAATTATAACTGATTTTGAAAGCTCCTCTCCTACAGTATTACACGATTTCATTTCAATACTTAGGTACTGTAATTATCAGCTCTTCTTTATCCAAATAAAATACACTCTTATTTATTTATGCATTTTTTAGTTCTTATTCGAGTTCGATGAAGTTCATTCTCATATTTGGTATTGCTACCACGTTGCACGCTATTCACAGATCCTTGTCGTACGATGTTACCTCAAAGTTAAATGTGCAGGTAGCGATGATATAATCAAATCAATGAATAGTGTTGTTAGGTCTTGTTAGTGATCGATTATTTTTCCTGCAGGTGTTCCACTCACCAACACAGATAAAAATTTTATCCGATGTGATGGAAAATATTGTTTTCTGCACAGATATACCATTTAAATTAACAGGTCGAGCGTTTCAATTGTTAACGGATATATTTCTGTTTTATGATTTTTCAGTAGAGAACTTTTTATATGGTTACAAGGTATGATCTACAATGATTTCTGGAGATAATTAAAATATGTTTAAGCTAACTGTTCCTCAATTTATTTAGATATGTATGATCCAACATTTTTATGCAAATAATGTGAACTCTCTTTGCTGTAAACCAAACGAGATAAAGAATAGAATGTCCTCTTTGACCGATGATTATTTAGAGGAGATAAAAAAGCTGCCTTCAATACACAAGTATATTAAACGATATCAAAGAGAGAGGGATGAACAACAGATTGACAATAAAAAATTCAAGGTACCACGAGAATACCACTAATAGAATCATTGTCACCAATTGAATGTGAACTTGTAAGCAAACTTTGGTTCTAGGAAATATTAACAAAATTATTGAACCAATTTCACCAATACATGCATCGTTTTTTAACTGTTCTGAGGTGTCTACATGATTTCATGGCACCGTTGCCAAATTCCCCAATGGGCAAACAGGTACAGCAACCGATCAGGATAGAAACTGTCCCGAGAAGATTCATTTTACAGTTGCGTAACAATTTCAGCTGCGCGAATTTTACACGACTGCAGTGTACTCAAACGATTTGAAGGAATCAACGGAGTACAAAGAGTGCCTGCAACTGTTAGGCTTCCTGTCAAAGTCAGAGTTGGTCTCTAAATTGACTTCCTTAATTGCGATCCTACAACGCTCGACGGACTCGATTTTAAGAAAGATAAGTACAGATCTGGAAGCTCATAGAGCAACAATCGAGACAGCCAGCTTGGAAGCGAACACAGCATCCAAAGAAGTTCTTACAAGCGGTGTGAAGCTCAATCGACTTCAATTGAAGGAGGTCTGTAACGAAACTGATGAAAATCTTGGACTATGGGAACAGAACTGTATTTGATCTTTTGTCTTTGTAGAAACTGCTGAAGATGTCTCAGACCCATTCTCGATCGCCTTACAAGCAGGCTCAGATGGAAGTGATTGATTATCTCGATCAGAAAGTGTTCAGTATGTTCTTGATCAATCCTTGTCACGTGCCAGCGAATGAGATATTTTGCTTCAGCGATGGTGCTTTGGCTAAACAGCATATCAGAGGGTCTTTGAGAGCTGCGGTTCACAGTGGATTGAATGATCCTCAGGTTTATCTGAACGTAAGTGATGATTGTTGATAATGGAGACGATGAGGTCTTTAGAAGCATTGTGATTTTGGGAAGGCGTCAGCATGGTTTTGTTAATTAATTGTAACTTATTGCAAATCTCGAAATTATGTTATAAAGTCAGTATCGAGGACTCCCGTCGAATCAGCCACTATCATAACCCAGAATACCTAATCACGAGTGTATATCCAGTCTAGCTCTACTTTCGTCATCGATCCCCCAATCATCGATCAGGCCGGCAATCGATTAAGGCCGACCACAAATGGAAAACGATGGGGGCGACCCAAGTTAATTGGAAATACATATTTCAGTGCGAGTGCTGCAAATTGGAGAACGACGACGCCATCCCGTCCAGCCTGCCCGACCTCAGTATAATTTACAAACTTCACTTGGAATCCCGGAAGCTGATCAATATGTACGACTGGCTGCAGGTAACAATCCCGCTCCCTCTCTCTCGCTCTCGTGTTGTTGATGTTTACACATGTTCGCTCTGGGTTACACTTTACGGTCACGCAGCGGCTCGTTACTACACGTTTTCGTGATTTTAATCGCGCTGAGTGATTCGCGCGAGCGCCGCATTGTAAATTGGACCTCGCGGTAACGTGGGGGGTGTGGATTGTTTAATCGTCCGCGGTTGTTAGAAGTCGCCGAACGCATGGGGACGAATTAATTCGTTGAACATGGAAAATTCAGGATAGTGCGGGTTGCAGGTTTGGGAGATGGTGTGCTTGTTTAGGGTGACCGTAGGAATGCACGGTTTGAGACCTTGTGGTGTACTGTGATGGTTGTTCCAATTGTAAAATAATTTTGAAAGGAAGACTACATGGAAAAATTGGATCTACGGTTGTTGCAATTGTAAAATAATTTTGAAAGGAAGACTACATGGTCACCGGTAGGTTCTAATGGAAAAATTGGATCTATGGTTGTTGCAATTGTAAAATAATTTTGAAAGGAAGACTACATGGTCACCGGTTGGTTCTAATGGAAAAATTGGAACTATGGTTGTTGGAATTGTAAAATAATTTTGGAAGGTAGCTTGGATGATCGACTCGATTGATTGCAGGCGTTCCTGATCATCGTGGACCCGAAGAGCGACGCGCGCGAGAAGCGGGACGTAGACCCGACGCTACAGTATCCTTTTTCATTTAGGCGAGCCGGTGTAACGCCCCGTTCGGTAATGGAGCGCATAAAGATTTGTCTAACCACCGGTCGTTTTGAATTCATATCTTCGCTCGTAATGGTGAAATCGTAGCTGTCCTGGCGGAGAGATCTTCCTCGCAGCAGCCGCGGCACATACATACATACCTCTTGTTTGAATAATTCACACGTGTTCCCGTGTGAATTTTATCGCCTGGCAACGTATCCTTAACGGAGATTTAGAGCTCGTTTTACTCAAGCGGTCGCCGAGCTCGAGTTCCTCGGTTTCATCAAGAGTTCCCGGAAGAAAACGGATCACGTAAAGCGGCTCATGTGAAGATTATTGCCCATTTTCGACGCGCGGAAACCACGGCCTTTTCAACAATTTTTCTACTCCATTGTCATACTTTTTTATAATAAAATCTTACCGTAAAATAACCGGCTTTTTATCGTCCTTTTAGGAATATCGTCGTTTTGGATCAACAAGTGACGGTAAAACGGTTATGAAAAATCGTACAGCCATTTTCAAGCCTCAAATCCATGGTGGATTCAATCGAGAGAAAAATTATCCTAGAGCCATTTGGATATGCAGTATTTTCAAAAAAAATTTAGAAAACTTGCACAATTGCATAAATATCTTAGAAAATGGATGCTTCCTGCTTTTCTCACGAAGTTATTAATACGTGAAAAATTTCCAGCAATGAATGAATTAACGCTACGTATCTAGTTGAAGTTATGAAGAAGGGATGCCCGTAATTAAACTAATGAAACCCGAAGTCGCAGCATTCGAATTCCGGTTACTGCGACGAGTGCTCGAAGCCGTGATGAGCAAGCGCGCAACAAATTGTTTCGTGCAACAGTTCAACAATATTCTGAGCTGTTATCACGCGCGACTAACAACCGCGCGCGGCACCGTAATGCACGCTTTTGCGGTGGATTCGAGCTGATAATTTTATTATACCCGTCAAAGGCCCGATTGTTTGTGCGATAACAAATGTACAACCGTGTAACCATCGAACACCTTCGTTTAGTCTCTGTCGGTGTCGCTTTCCGCGCGCGTGCAAATTCTACACCGCTCGGCTCCCAGCCGATCGGAACTTTGCTAATAGAGTTTGCGATATCGTTATCCGACACAGGATGATACGGAAACTTACCGCGGCATGGAATCTGTGCGATACCCACAGACGCAATTATTCCGGGCTTAACTCGCGGGAGGAGCCCGTATTATTTAAACGATTCTCCTTAATTAATGGACATTAATTGATATCGGGTTCGTTCGGGTTCTCGCTCGACGAAACACGAGAACGCGTTTTACGGTAGGAGAATGGAAATCCTAGATGAAACTCGATGATTGATCCCTTAAATATGGCGTTGCGCTATACACTAAGTACACCGCTATTTGTGTGGTTATACTATAGCCGGAATTGGCAATATGGCGGAATTGATAGTGGTCAGCAGCTGATCCGGCTGATCCTGCACTGTGGTAAAATGTACGGGACAGAATTAATTAGGCAACTAGTGGCAGTAGATACAGTTTTACCAAATTAATATTTATTTTAAAAAATATGTTTTTTGACGGAATTATCCGAGGATGAACTTGGGCTCCTTTTGAAGATTGACATTTTCTAAGATATTTTTGCAATTTTACAGATTTTTTAGCAAACGTCTCCCAAAGATGTTTTTATAGGCTGGAGGCACGTTTTGTCGAAAATACTGCAAATTCAAATGTCTGTGGAATCGTCGGAAAATTTTTCTCGCGACTGAATCCACCATGGGTTTGAAGACTGAAGTTTCCGCTTCAAAATGATGCTTTGGGAATTGGTGTAGAATTTTTTTCAACCATTTTACCGAGCTTTAACCGCGTCTTAAAAATCGAAAAAATATACTCTGAAGTTGAAGTAGCTCACCGAGTCCAAGGAATCGAAGATCGCAGAAGGAGCTGATATCAGATGCAACAATTTAATCCTGAGATTAAAACGGAGTCAGACATCTGGAAATGACTCCGACCAGCATCGCGCCGGAATTGAAACAATGCGTGCTCTCGCATAACAGAGAATGTATAACTCCGGCGTTACAGAAATCTTTGGTATCGATCATACCGGTATCACAGGCTCGGAGAGAGCCCGTATGTGTTCCACAAAGGCACGCGGATCAGTAAGGAATGTGTCAAAAGCTCGGCACGGTTTAGCGGTTTCTATCCACGTGAAATCCGCATGATAGATAGCACGTTACGTGGTCCTCGCGAATTACATTCAGCTTGTTCCACAAATTTACCTAGCCGCGGTTTATCTGCGCTGGACACTTGGCCTTCGTAGAATTTAGATCCGTATTAAAGTAGTTAAAAATAATTTTTAAAATTAGCTACCGGGTTCTGGAACACCCTAATGGACTCTGTAGTTATTGGAATTTCCGACAGGATTAAATAATTCCAGAAGACAGTCGATCTCTCAGAAATTCAAATTTTAAGTCAAGTTTTAACAATTGAAAATAATTTTAAAAATTGACTACTCGGTTCTTGGAAAACGCTCTAATTGGTTCTGGAGTCATTGGAATTGAAAAATTGCAGAAGACAAGATTTTCAACTTAGGATTGTTAAAGGGAGAAACGACGTTCTGTATGACTTTCTCGCAAACGATGGAAGTTTTGCATAAAAATCCCCAGGCTACTAATAGCCAATAAATGCCCCTGTCGCAGACACTGATGTTTTATAATCTGAGAGGACAAGATACTTTGCCTTTTTTTCCTTTCAACGATATTATCAACGTCACTCAAGAAATTCTGTAACGTGTCCCAGGAACGAAAGCTGTTCGTTTAAATTGATCGCAGTTACCAAGCCGTCGCGTCGGCATCATTGACAGTATAATAACTACACGGAGGAGACATTGTCACCGACGAGATACTATAAATATTAACCAGTTCGAAATAATAAATTTATCAGTGTATTCTGTTCAATAATTTAATGCGTTCGAATGTTCGTGGTTTAAAAGTTATTCTGTATCTCGAGTTCTATTACCTAATTTTATTAAAAAATTAGATGGCAAGGTGGTCAAAGGTTAGGTGAAGGGAGTGCTTGTGGACATCGTTGGCAAAAGGAATTGTTATAAACATTAAACAGCATAAACATTAAGAGCCTTCTCCTCTTGTGTAGCAACCACCACGTGGTGAGACCTGGGCAATCGGTATTAGAACTTCTAGTATCTTACAAATAGTGGATAATATTGAGCTAATATCTGCACACTTAGAATTTTGGTTAATATTGTATACTAGAATGTAAGACATGCTAGATGTAAGAACAAATATATCGGAAGATTTTCAATAAACCTGTTCCCTTCAATGATATTTTGTAACGAACGACGAGTGTTTCGTCGGTGGTGGAATTTTTAGCGATGTTGGTATTTCAGATCCCTGTTAGTTCAACATTATCCCCGGGCCTACCTGGGCCCACTTTTGACGCCGCTGAATACCGCAGGGGCTGAAAGTTTTTAATAGTATCTCGTCGGTGACATCGTCTTCATGTTGAAATTAGTCGATAAAACTGGACGGTGGTCGTTGCCAACCAAACATTAAAGCAGAAATTTTTATAAAAATAAATCTTGATTCCGCAGAACATAAATAACGATTAACGACTAGCAAAATTAATGTAACAGTGTGCAATAAATGCAGAAATAATTTATAAAATAGAAGTTTAAACCAATAATTAAAAACATTTATAATTCCTCTGCAAGCAACATTACAAAGAAAAAGAATTGTAGCTCGAGCATTTCCAAATTTGCACAAACATGTAATGGCGAATAATTTTGTAATCATCGACGAAATCACACCAGTGTACCGTTGGGGTAAAGCGAGGAAACAATAACGAAGAGGATTAAAAATACTTTGTATTTCGTTTCACGGAAGCTTAGGTTTGTTGGATTCGTTTGTGTGACATCAAACGGAAAAATTCCGCCATGCGGATTCAATTAATCCTCCTCAATATTCGTTCGCCTAGTCCAGGCATCGGGGGACGTTAAAATGCACGGACGACTACGGTTTTTTACTCGATTCTGTCGTTCCATGGGCTGCATAAGAACGATTGATATTCAGGATTTTCAAATAAGCAGAGAAAGAACGGATCGCCGGGAAAAGTATTAAAACGGGGACGGTCGAGGCAGGAGAAGTTCGTGTCGTTTAATGCATGCAAATGCACACACGTCGCTAATTTGAAAAACTGGACCCGGAGAATATGAAACTGTAAATAAAATTGTTGGCGAGCAAATTAACAATTTATTTGTTAACAATTTCGAAGTTGAATTTCATGGGAATTTATTCGAGTATATTTTATTTTTATTGAGATTTTAGTTTGCATGGAATTGATTTTATTTGAGTATATTTTATGGACGTTGAGATTTTAGTTTGCATGCAATTGATTTTATTTGAGTTTATTTGATATTCACTACAGATTTTATTTTGCATAGAAATCTGCAATCTAGTGATAAAATTTTTTATAATTTGTTTAGAAGTGCTTGACAAGTGTTTAACAATTTTAAAGCGGTTCCTAAAGAATAAAATAAAATCGAGTAATTTCTCAGAATGATTATATTAATTCTTGTGATTTGTTTCATCAGCATAATTAAATCTTGTAGCTACTCATTTCGGTGGTAAAGTTCACTGGAAACGTGACGATTAAAAATTAGCATGGCCCGTCCATTGTTCAGGAAAATTCAGTTTCCGCAGTGTTTTTGGCGATCGCAATTTAAAATTAACGAGCCGTACACCGGCAGATTGCTTTCGCTGTTAAATGAATGCCATCGGTGGCCACCAGCATTCGGAGCAGCATGAAATTACCAATTATGATTCCGTGACGACTAATTGGTAAACACTAACAATAACAAGAAACGTTCATCGATCACCGGCTCATCGACAGGCCACTCTGACCCGTAATAATTGTCAGATCAATTTTGTCACATATTTGCGAATGAACAATTGGTAAGATCATTTACAAGTTACTGTGTGTCTTAGTTTGCAAAATCTCATCTTTGGAAAATTAGTTGTAACTAGACTTTGTGCATTTTTCACAAAAATTAGGTCAATCTCAAAACATTCTATACCGAATGTATACTGTCCGAGCATCAACATGGTAGTCTTTAAAAAATATTCCTGAAATTTAAGTAGAAATTACCCTGTGACACGAAGCAACTGAGTAAGGTTTTCATTAATTTTATTTTTTGTTATTTTTCTGATGGTGTTTTTCAAAATATATATATTGCTTTATTCATTGTTATTTTACAGACGCAATGATTTTATTATTCTCTTGATAATGATCTAAATGAAGATCGAAACGTTGAGGAATTATGTTGTGTTAATTTGCAAATAGTGTTTTAATATTAATTGATCGAACCAATGCGCCGAGAACATTCAAATTTTGCGTTAGCAACTTACGATCGACATTGATTTAACATTAATCTCAAAACATTTATTGATAATGCTTTTTTTTCAACTGAATAAATGTGTAACAATTAATTTTTATCTTCCAGAAAACTGCGCGCTGTAGTAATTCAATAGTCGACAAATTTTCCCACCGATTTCTCGCAATTTAAATTTTCCACCGCACCTTTAACATAGTGAATGAAAAGTGTGAAAATCCAGCCATCGCATTGATTTCCCATACGTCGTAAAAAAAAAAAAAAATGGAGGACACAGAGCGAAATGACGCGGACGAAAAGTCTGCGAGCGTCTAGACGGCATTCAGCTCATCCCGATCACGTATCATTGATAATTTACCATCCCGTTGGATATTCGGTGCATCCGGTACAAAGATATTTGCCTTACGAGAGGAATGATATATTCGCCGGGGGTCGATGCTTGAATAAAGGATCGACACAGTGTCCGTCCTGAGGGATAGATCCGAACGATATGGATAGGTTAAAGAAGACGCCGAAGGGACATATACAGGGGTCGCTACGATTCACCGGAGAAGCTTCAAGAGGTTAGGCGACCCCCTAACTGGAATATCCCCTTTCCATTGATCCCGTTCGGACACCCGAACTCTTCATAGATTTCTCTCCTCCATGGAGTCCCGCTTGAGCGTGAAGAGATCGATTGTCATGCGAGAGTGGTTCGTGATTCGATCGAAAAATAAACGATCCTACACTTTTAGCTAGCTGTACCACCCCAAGTACGGCGATGTGTAAACTTGTTTTTATAACAATATTCTTTGATTTCTCGATGCAGAAAAGAACATCGAGTGTAACGGTGAGACAAATTCAGTGATACCACTAGTGTGCGTGAATATTCTTTGGCGAGATTGTTATAGGCGTATTCCTCACTCTTTTCCGATTAAAACGATACCCCACACGATGCAGTTCGGTTCGTATTTAATCGTGTAATCCACGATTAAGTGGAGCCTCTCTTATCCGAACCGTCGCACAGTGTTGCCGAATCGCGAAAACAAGGCCAAAATACGAAAGAGTACTCCGATTCACTTCAAAATTGACACTCTGCGGTTTCCCGGGTCGCTGATTACGAATCTGTTGAATATTTGCTTGAATAAACTAATTTTTACACGGTTGAGTACAACCTCCATTATCCGAACTGACAAGTATGCTTCGAATCGGGCCATGTTGGGCGTCATTTTAATCGGCAAAACGTCAGGAGTTATTTCGCGATAAGTCTCGTCGAGGAATGATTAAAATTGCAGTTATCCGATTGGATTAGGGTTGTTCTACTTTAATATCCTTTCGTCATGATGTCAAGCCGCACATCGAGTTCGACGTGAGATGCTTATCAGACGTTTCCTCCTTCCGATGTCCTTCGAGAGTACATGTTTGCTCTGTGGCGGACACGTAATTTCGGCTTGTGATGTTTGTGTTCTTGCAATAGCTCGCCCCCGCGCGCGTTTCGAGCGGTGCTTAAGCTTGGGTACACTGTCATTATCGATCTCGACAGACGCTCAGACACCGTCGATGTCGAGTGAGAAGCGAAACACGCGACAATATTAATTTGAACGAGGCGGTTCTAACACCGCTACGAAAATAACATTGGGGACTTAAGCAAATTTGTAGAGTTTTTGAAAAATAATTAAAAAATTTCGGCGATTAGGTGAATCTAGAAATTAATTAAAATATTTTTGGTATGCTTTCATGAACAGAGGGGAACGCGTTCTGAGATTGCGACACATCGCGAACTCGGAAAACACCGAAGAAAGAAAATAACTACTTTGGGAAAGAGTTAACTTATAATCTGTACGCCCTAACTTCGAAATGAATAGTTTGGAACTGGAATGAGGAACGTCCTCAGTTTCTCATGAATAACGTACGAAATTGAGTTTCTCGAAGATTGAGCCATTCTCTGAACGGTAAAATGGAGCGATCCATTTTAAAATTGTTATAAAATAATCTTCTGCGAAGCAGCCTCGTTACATTCTAGATTTCTGTGCCGCTAATTTTTACATGTTCTCGAAACCTTTCAACGTCTCTCGAGATTTCCAAGTGGATCAGTAGAATTTATTTGCCGCGATGGTAAAAGAAAATCGAAATTCGATCAAGTTATTCGTGGCTAACGTACCCACACACACACGCGCGAGATCGTATCTTTTTAGCTGACACATCCGTTACGTAGTAAATTCTGTTCCCGCGATTATCTGAATAAATCGCTGGCATATCATAGGAATGAAAGTCAAATCCTCTTACGACGTATTAAAGGAAACCGCGGAATTTGGTCGGGCTGCAATCGAAATTACATATTTCGATTCGAACGGCACGTAGAACCATCAGTTTTTTCAAATTACCAAAACGAAATAGCATCTGCCTTTTTCCTTCGTTTCTTCCTTTCGTTTCGGAAGTTCTACGCAAAAAACGTTCTTTGATCGTGCATGCAAAAATTGCGAAAAAGCAATGCCAAAACCTTGGGGGGCAACTGCAAAGTTCATCTCAGCACGTTTCTAACAGTGGCTCCATAAAAAAAATATATAACTACCGCAATTTTTATTCTTTCTAGATTCAAACAATCATAAATGCAGTTCAAATACCTACGAATGCGTTTGCAAAGTTTTATTGCAAGGGGTTCTTCAGAAAAAAATTTCCAAATTTGATGCTGCAAACCAATATACCCTATTAACATATACTCTATAAAAAAATATAGGGCTCCCGCAATTTTGATTGCATCTAGTTTAAAAAAATCTAAAATACAGCTGAATCACCTGGGAATGCGTGTGCAAAATCTTAATGAAAGGAACTCCATAGTTCTCCGGAAGAAAATTCCCGAAAATTGGCAAATCTCGTACTGCAAACCAGTATACGTCCTCAAAACGGGCTTTGTAAAAATATAAATAATTCCTGCAATTTTGATAATTTTTACACGAAAAAAATCACACATGTGCTTCAAATACCAGTGAATATGTCTGCAAAATCCCAATGCAAAAGGTTCAATAGTTTCCCAGGGAAAAAATCGTGGAGGGGTCGGGAAGTATACCCCCTTAAGGGCGCGGAAGTAAGCGGGAGAGACAAGAGGACTGGCAATCAGCGGTGACCAAAGTGAATCGTTCCTCGCAATTTCTCGAAAGCAGTCATTGTGTGTCTCACAGAGGCCTGTACAGGAGATTCATGGGAAGCTGGAACAAGAAGGTTACATTTCCCTCGGGAGGCGGCATTCTCCTTTCATTTTCAGACTTATTTCCATCCGGGGATGGGAGGAGAGAGAGTGAGAGAGAACCGTCCTCTCCGGCAGGCGATCCTGAGTACGTACGAAGGGTCCGCAGGGATTGCGATCCAGCCATCATCCGTTCTGCGACGCGAAAATCAATCTCAACAGCTTCCGGTATCAATCTCGCATCACACCTGAAGCACACTCGACCGCATTCCTTGCGAGTCCGGATTTTCATCCTTTTCCCGAATAAGATCGCCCACGAGATCGCATGGAACCGGAGAGGATATTGAAAACCCAGGGACAGGAGGGGCCCCTCACACGCTTCCCCCACCAACTTCTCCTTCGCGCAGCGCGCGCATCTGCTGCGTCACCTTTCTATGGCAACGGCGCTTGGTGGAGGGGGCAGTGGGCGCTGTGGTGGGGACGATATCACCTCAATTGTTATGCAAAATAAAACTATTGTCTGCATTAACAAGTAAATGTATACTTGTTTTCTTAATAATTTTATTTGGGAACGGTGCAATATTTTTAATTTGTTTAAATGTCTTTCAATTTCCAGTGAACCGGGTGGAAAATCACATAGCAACTGCGTCGGTTATCTAACGAGTAACGTTTTTAATTAGCGTTATCTTTTGGAAGCAATTTCGCCGGAATTGAGATTTAATTTGGTTTTGTGGCAAAACGGTGGGGAAAAAAGTGTGCGTGTGTGTGTGTGAGAGCGAGAGGGTGTACAAAGAAGGAAATTGCGAAGAAAAACCGAAAAAAAGAGAACCAGTTAAGTGGACAAGACAAAGCCGTGTTTCGGCCCCCGGAGGTGAAATGATAAATTAAACCGAGCACAATAATGTTCCGGCCGCAAAACAAGACGGCCCCGCTTGCAAAATTATGGAAGTTCCAAGACTAATTGGCAAACTTTTCGCGACACGTAGAATTCCCGGGCATTGTGTTCTATTTTTCCTCTTTTTTTTCGGAATGGACAATCACTTTTATAAAATACCGGTGTTTCATAGTCCAACGATTTAAAAACAGAGGGGAACACGCCGGAAATATTGTGCGTTCGAAATTTTTCAATTTGGAATAAACAATTTCGGGAACGTGGTCGGAATAATGAAACCCCGCGATGCGCGTTATGCGATTATAGTGTAGCGTAGAAAAATAATTGCGGAGTAGGGGAATAACAACATTTTGACGTATGAAATTTTACGGAAATTTGCCACGCCTGTAAAATATTCTACGCGTTTTCATGACTGCCAGTTTACATGTTTCGAAGCTATTCCCTGAAATATTGTTGAAATGGAAAAAATTTTTCTTGCGTCTCGTCAATTCGATAAATAATTTAATAGTTGATCTCGGGAATAAAGATGAGATAAATCGATGGTATCGCAAAAAAGGAATCCAAAAAGTTCTCCCGGTGTGTTGTTTAATCGAGAACACAGTCGGGCGAACTTCATCTCCGGCGTTTCTTTCGCGCGGCAACTTCAGGCGAGTTTCTTTGTTTATTGGCCGGGGTGGCAAGAAGTTTGCAGAATTTCTTGACGATAAATGGCTCGGGACTGCCACGTCTCATCGAATTGTTCTTTGCGGCGAGTTCCTTTGAAAAATTGCCCCTGGTCGAATAATATTGGCTCGATTGTTTTGCTCCCGTCGAACACCGTGGCTTCTCAATTATTTACACAAAACAGGCTCTCTGGAGAAATTCGAGGAAACGGATCGATAGAAAATAATCGTGCGCTTTAACATTTGAAGGACATTTAAAGCATTTCCCCCACTACCAGCTATTTCACATTGCCCCTGCTACTGTGCTGTGCCTCACGTGACTACGAGGACACGCCCTCCTGTATATACTCCTCCTCCTACTCCCACTCCTACACTCCATAGGAGCTTGGTGAGGAAAAACCCAGGAGTGGGGAGAGGATTCTGTTCCTCGAAGCAAGCAATTTTTATTTTGCAGAAAAATCTATTTCACATTGCCCCTACTGTGCTGTGTCTCACGTGACTACGAGGACACGCCCTCCTGTATATACTCCTCCTCCTACTCCCACTCCATAGGAGCTTGGTGAGGAGAACCCAGAAGTGTGGAGAGGATTCTGTTCCTCGAGGCAAGCAATTTTTATTTTGCATAAAAATCGATCAATTTTATTCTCCTCTTATTTATTTAAATTTAACAATAAAAGTGTCTGAAATGGTGTCTTTTGGAGCTAAAAGAACCCTGTGAAATATGAACAGGTCCGAGTAACTGGCAGAAAAATCGGTGAGACGCGAGCAAAGGGTAGGGCTTAACACCCGCGACTTAACGGAGGGGACGAGGGGAATAGGCGGCGACTTTCATTAGGTCGTCTTCACGTTTAATTCACGATGAATGGCCGCGTCTACGGGGGCGAAACAAAAACGGTGATACCCATGGAAAAAAGCCCGGCACCCCCCGAGGGTATTTGTAACCTTCGTCGCCGGTAGCCAAGGCTTGTAACTAACGGATAATCGTCATTCACAAGGCGGATCTCTTTTTAGACTCCCTTCTGGCGACACACGGTAACCCTTCAACACTCCGAATACTCGGAATACTCAAAGGGTCTTGGCTGGAGGGGTGACGAGAAACGTAGTTTGATCGAGTCGCGCGGAAACACCACTTTCGCACTCTGCACGACACCGTCGCGCTTCTTTTAACCATTATTTTCTGATGAATTATTATAATATATAGAAAACAATTTTGTAGACAATTTTTGTGTTAAGTCACATGTCCGTGGCGCTTTTCCGATTAAAATGAGCCCAAACACCGCGCGATTCGGAGCACATTTGATTCGCACCTCGATTATCCGAACTGGTCGGTGGAGTATCATTTCCATGAATATGGGCAAAATTATATCTTGTTTGGTGTCATTTCAATCAGAAAAGAGTCAAGAAAGACACTGGTGGTGGGCTAAGAGTGGTGATGTTTCACTGACGAGTGTTCGGATAGTAGAGGTTCTACTAGATCGTGGATTGCGCGGGTATAGGTAATCCAAATTGCGTCGTGTGGGGTATCATTTTAACCGGAAAAGAGTCACGCTGGTCACTGTAAAAGTTGCACAATGGAAATTGTTAAGAACAACAAAGTTATAACAAGAAAACCGAGTTCTGGGAAGATGTGACGAGGTACCCGCGCTTTTTCATGAGCCGCGCGAACATAACCGAATTGGGCCACGTATTTCAGCTTCAAAGACGCTAAACAGACACGTGATGTCGCCGGGGTTGAACAAGGGCCAAGCCTCGGAGAGATACCGGCTGCTTCTGATATCTAGTGTTTCGAGTGACGGCGAAGTCAGACGCCTTGGGGAACGGCCGAGCGCGACAGAGACAATCAGATCACGGGTTAAAATAAGAGAAACGGAAAAGAGAGAAACACGGAGGGTTGTACTACAATGGAGAGAGTGAGACGATGGGGGGGGGGGGGGGACTTTGACTGGAGGTAGCTAAGCGACTGTTCGCATGGAACTTAAGGACAGTATAGTATAGTTAAAGGCGAGACGGAGGACTTTGAAGGCGAGCTCGTACCAAGAAGCTGGTTACATGGTGCTCGACGTAGCGAAGAACAAGCCGGTTAGGTCTGCGACATATCTTGCGGCTCCTAGCCACAGGCCAGGCTAGAACCTCCTCTACTGTTTATCTTGTTACCGACTGCTGAATTCCGAACTCGTTCAACCGCCAATATCACGGCCAGGTCTACTGGAAAATCTTGCACGGGCCCTGTTAATCAGCTGCTAACAGAACAGGTCCTTGCTACCTTAGAGTCAGCGAGTTCCCCACTAGTATAATAGCGGGATGGGGAACATGTGAGTCATACGTTCCCTCAGCGAATTATGTACAGTAGGGTGGACCTTAGCTGTACTTGGTGAAATTTTTTTGCGAGATTTTTTTCACCCCCCCCCCCCCCGCAAAATTGTGCTATTGGGTAAGAAAATAATTCCTGCAAAAGTTGAAGTTGATCAGATAAGAAATTTTGTAGGAATTGGAGTATTTGAAGGAAAGACTTTTTATTATGACTAAATGTTCTTCTTGTGTCAAATCTAAAACTTTGGATATATCATTTTTTCATGACATGAATATTGGTTAGGGGGGGGAGAGGGGGTCCAAATCGACAAGATGAAATATAATTTCAGAGAACAAACATTTTTATGAAAATTTAATTATTGCCACAATTGACAATTTCCAAATGTTTCTGAATTTCCTCTGAATATTACAAGAAATGAGTCGTTATCGAAGAGACTACTAACGGCTCTTCCTCGAGCGAATATGAAAGTCGCGCAGCTAGTTAACATTGTGAAGCAGTCATTGTACCGCTGCAAACTGCAATTTTAATAACAAAGACGTGGCAAACGTTCGCGACAAATATCCGAGGCCCGACCGGATTAAAGTCAGAATGAAATTTTTCTCGTTGACGGAGTAATTCCAGAGACTTCGGCTGGTCGCGTCTCCTTCCCCCTCCGCTCGGGGCGATTCGAGCACGCGAAGGAAGTTTCTTCATAAAACGTCGACGCCCTTCTTAATTCCTTGTTTCCTTGGTGGATACATTTTCAGCGTAGTAATCGCGGGAACGCCGCGGGGCCAAGGAGGGTCGGCCCGGATATAGGAAATCGCATCGTAAAACAGGATATGACTATAAAATCATGGATTTGCCCCACCTACAAGTTGCGCACCGCAGTTTGTATAAACGCGGACCATCGTGTTGTATATGCTCTTATTATACAGGGTGTCCCAAAACGACTGCGTAAGCGGGAAATGGGAGGTTCCTTGGGTCATTTGAAGCAACATTTTCCTTAACAAAAATGGCGTCCGCGGCTTTGTTTAGGAGTTATTAACGAAAAACACGGACCAATCAGAGCGCGGCCTAGACGCTCGCTGGCACGTTCAGCCAACCGCCTGCTGGCTCGCCGCGCTGAACGAGCCAGCGAGCGTCTAGCTCGCGCTCTGATTGGTCCGTGTTTTTCGTTAATAACTCCCAAACGAAGCCGCGGGCAACATTTTGCAAAAGGAAAATGGCGCTTGAAATGACCTCAGGAACCTCCCATTTCCCGCTTACGCAGTCGTTTTGGGACACCCTGTAGAACCAGGGGATAATTTATCATCTTCCTGTGCCATTAAGTGGGAAATGATTAGAATTTTGCAAATAAATTTTAGGGGGCAAGAACCTTCCTGTTTTATTTAATTTTATAAATGTACTAAAATGTACTAAACACCAATATACTCGCGAGCCACGAATCATCGTGATTGGTCGAATTAAAATCGAAAATAGCGTGGGTGGTAAGTGCGAGAAACGCTGTCAACCAATCAGCCCGAGCAATCGATATATCGGACAAGTGTTCCGATCGTTCGAACATTTCGAAATTCTCAATCACCGCGGGCAGCGCAGCGGTCGTCTAATAATTAAACAAGCGCGTAATTGTCCGGATTTAAAGTGTTCGACGTCATTGTCCGAACCGTTTGAACTGTCAACGCGCGGTTCACCGATGAGATTTCGTAATAATTGACGAAGCCGCGGGGCAGCAGCGTCACAAATTCTGACGCATCAAAGAGGACGGGAGCAGTGGTGGGGGATATAACGGAGGGGCGGGGGGACTACTGTGAAGGATTAATCGATCACAGTCAATCGCAGTAATGCACCAAAGGCGCAGCGCGATGCTGTCGAGGTGACGTCACGTTTGCTAAGGAAGAGCTGACTTGAGTGGGGAAACGAAGCTTTCTGTGGGGGATTTACGTCGACGTGTGCGCTGATCAACCTGCAGCACGCCTTGATTCACTCCGGATCAATTAGGATTAATTCGCCGATGTGCCGTGTATTAGGCGGTAACGTGTTAGGAAACGCGTATCATTTCGGTCCATGATGAACACGTATCTTCCCTTCTCTTCTCTTTTACTAAAACCTGTTTACAGTCTTAAAGCACTGCCGTAACAATTACCTAAACCTGGTAGCACTTTAGATTATCAAAGTCGTCGGTATTTTTTTTATAGGACACCCTATATATTTCAGTGGATATTCTTGTAGAGCGTGAAGGGCCGAATCCAACGAGTACCATAAATGTACCATTGCGATCGTTCAGTCTCAAGATATTCCTGTCTGAAAGGTAAAACACCTAACCGAGACCTTATCTGTCAGGAATATCTCTGGACTGAATAATCGTAATGGTATGGTCATGGTACTCGTTGGATTCGTATTTTCGCCCCCTACCAGAATATCCGAGAGAAAGTCCCAGATTTTCTTAAAAATTTGTCATAATTTTCCTAAACGATCATTCGTCAAGCCAGTTCGACCCTGAACACGAATTTCCCTTACCGGGTCGCAGGAAACCTCTCTCGTGCGGTTTTATCCTTGCAGGTGTCGTATTTGGCGACCGCGCACACAACGATGTATCAGCTAGCATACTCGTTTGCCTACAGCGGAGGGGGCAAAACTCTCGCATCTGGTAGCACTTTTGGTCGAAACTGGAGCCCCCTGTCCGATACATTAATCTCGCGAACGTCGAATTTCGGAGAGCGGCGCCTTTTGATCTTCGTGAACGAACCGCTATACGTGTACAGAGATCCGTGAGCAGGATTGTTGGATTTGCACCTAAAGCGACGCCGCATTTGCCCGCAAAGGGAGATTCGATTGAAGACGAATCGAGTATGCAGATGAGATGCAACGCGAACGTTCGTGATTCAAGGTTCCGCCGTGAAAATGACGCGGGCCATTTACGGTGTTCGCTATTGTTCGAATAGTCGTCCATTGGATCATGCGACCAATTTTATTATTTCAGAGGCGACTCTGAACTCTGCATAAAATCCGCAAGTCTGACGAATCACCGTTGCACGTCTTTCGAATCGGCAGAGGTGCAATTGAATCCGATGGTGGAAACAATATATTGCCCGTAAGCACCGCTCGGAACCGTTTTTAATCCCCGCGTTGCACATATTTAGTCGCGCGGATATTCCGCACACGGTGCTCGAGCGGCGGAGGCGGCGTGCGCGCTAAAAGCCGCGTTAACGGAAGTTCATAAAGACTAATATCGCCCGACAACTTCTACCCTAATAAAAGCTAACGCATTTACAAAAGCGCGCGGGGGTGGAGGGGGGGGGGTAAACTGCAACATAAACACCGACCACATTGAACCCGAGAGGTATTTGAAGCGAGCGCCGCGCGCCGGTGCGAGAGCCTCAATAATCTGAACTCGGAGAGAGTATCAATATTGGACGAGCATTAAAGAATCTAAAGTCAAAGCTCGTAACAACGGTTGACTTTATACCTACTCTGCACCGGAGGAAAAACTGAGAAAAATTTACCTCCTGCGAATGAAACAAATGTTCGTCCATGGGATACTAATTTACCCATTCGTTGTATAAGAGAGATTAACTAGTAAAACAGTGGAAAAGATGTGGCATTTATCGATTTTCAAAGTCGTCGGTATTTTTTTATGCGACACCCTATATATTTTCTTCGATATTCTTGTAGCGTGTGAAGAGACTAATCCAACGAGTACTATGATCATACTGTTACGATCACTCAATCTCGAGATATTCCTGTCTGAAAGGTAAGATCTTGGTTAGATCTGGTTAGGTACCTCAGCTTTCAGACAGGAATATCTCGGGACTGAATGATCGTAATGGTACGGTCATGGTACTCGTTGAACTCGTAATTTCACGCTCTACAAGAATATCAAAGAAAATATGTAGCTTGTCCTATAGAAAAATGTCAGATTTTGTTAAAAAAAAAATATCTATGCAATGTGAAATAATGAAAAATACTTACCCATGTGGTAGAGCACCTTCGCAGTTCCATTGTACTTCTGGAAAGCCCTGTTCGTCGGCGCGAACACGGTCACATGCCGGTACATCAGGGTCAAGTTGGCCACGGGATTAGCCTCTAGTAGATGATAGAACTGCAACAAAAGGCGGAGACAAACGTTACACAGGGCCGAGAGTATCTTGCCGACAATTCGGACAGTTCTCCCGCATTGTGCCGTGCATTTCCGTAACAAACAATAGGATCGATTTTCCGTCAAAGAAATGCGGGGGACGGGGGGTCGGCCGGCAAATATTTTCGCGAGGGACCTAATACGGGGGGATCAAGCGACTCAAGTCACGGCGGATTAAGTGCGGTACTGTACGTGCCGAATTAGTGATTCACGGGGCCAAAGGCGTTTAATCCGCCGTGTCGAATCAAATTTCCCGGGGACTTTCGTCTATCCTGCAACCCCCCACCCCCACCCCCGAAAACGCGTACAAAGGGAGCTCGTTAGTTATCAATGCGTAATTAACCTCCCGTGGGACGAAAACAGTCGATGCGGAATATTAGTCGCGTTCTCTTCCCGAAAGAAGACGCTGAAGAGGACCAGGAAGAACGAATGCGTTTTTGCGAGCAGAAGGAATTACGGGGAAGAGGACCTTTCATTAGGCTCTCCACGCTACTGCTGTTCCGTTGGCGAAACGCTCGTCGACTTCTTGCCGGATATAAACCGAGAGTCTTATGGCTTCCGAGAAATTTCAGCCGGGGGACCCGTTTGTCTGGTGAGGGTGAAAATAACGTCGGTCGAAAATACTTGCGGTGCTTTCATGGACGGAGAGAGACTCTCGCTTAGGTTTGATATGATAACAGAGAGTCAGTGCCCTCTGCCTGCTGTACTCCATTTTCGGGAATTTCGTGTGGCAGCTTCTCCTCGAATTCTCGTGCAATTTTTGATGCAATTTTTGACGCAACAGTAGGCAATTTTTTTCTCCTATTTGCGTCAGTTGTTGCTTGAGATATCTACCGAATTTTTTAGCATCTCATTTTTATATTATATTCCAATTTTACTGTAATTTTTTTTTCACCAATTGACTATGAACAGCCTCGATTGCCGAGGTGTCTAATTGATCGTAGAAAGCGCCGATAAGATTTCCGCGACGCGGGAGAATTTTTAGCAGCGACGCCAGTACAGTTCCTCGAATTGAATACATTTCTCTTCCGGCATTCGTGCTGGACGTTTCATTCTTTTCAAGGAACCACTCGTCCCACCATCCGGTCGAGGATATATACTCTCTCCAGCTTTCACGGTTCTATATCAAATTGTTGCCGGTGGAATAGCCTTTGATTCATACAACTTAGTTTGCTTTGAGTCTAGCGCCTTCCAGTGTGTACTGCTTCAAAAGAGGATCCCGACCTCTTTATCCGACGTTATTCTACGCTGTTACCCGTTTAGCTGTCTACCGACTTCCTTTACTTTCCCGCGAACGATTTCCACTGGTCTGTCCCGCTGCAAGGTCAGATGAGTCTCAGGATTACAGTAATGTCTCGATACATGTACATTTCAAGGTGAAAGCCTCACTAATATGCCGCACAGACATCATTTCTTGGTCTCTTTTCGCTCGAGTCGAGCGTTAACGATTGACAAAAATTGTTATAACTTGTTTCTTTCTAAAGATTTTTTTATAATGATTGTACCAGCACATTGCTTACACTTCTGCGAATAAAAGGATACCCAACACGACGCAATTCGGATTGCGTTTGTCCGAGCAATACGCGATAAAGTGGAACCTCTGTTATCCGAACGCCTCGATAAAACGTGATATTAGAACTGTTGGGTAGCAATAAAAATTTACTGTCTGTTAAACATTGTTATTGACAGTACTATCATGGTTTTTTGACATAATTGTGGGGGATATTTTAATTACGAGAACGTATCGATTCGCGAGAATCGTTTCGAGAATCACCGTGATTCCATTTGTGCTACGATTTTCTCCTGTTTCTCTCTCTCCATAGTCTCGTTCAGCATCCAAAGGTATTACAAAGTTCGAGCGATGAAATCTACTTACCATTTTCGAAGGAATTTGCTATTTTCCCGGGGTGAAACATGTATCAGCATAAAACAGGATTCCATTCTGAACCTGTTGAGCTGTTTACCGAGTTTCCTCAAGGTCTATCCGCGTTACTGTTACTCGGCACGCAGTATCCCAGCTTCGGCAGCCTGGTAACCTAATTCCTGCCCCTCTCTCTATCACTCTCTCTGATCATCTTCAGAGAACATCTAACGGAACATCTTTTTCTAACAATCTTGCTAATCTTTTCTTGATAGGGGACTGATGCATCTCACCACCTACGCAGCGATGACACTGGCAAACGTCGTTACGGCTACCCTATTTCCGAACCCTTCGGGCATGCTAATTAAAGTAACTAATAGCCAGGCTCAGCCTTGGCCGGTCATCAATCGATTTAACTATGAATTCAATTACACGGTGCTTGTTAGACGTGAAAAATAATTAACCGACTCGGCGGTCCTGCGTTCCCACCGTGCAAAAAAATAAACGAATCTCGTTAACTCGTTATACAATAACTCGCGACCGTGGTGAACAATTACCAACGTATCCGTCGCTACAGCATCTGCGTTAACTTTTTAATCCCGGCCACGTTTCCGTGGTTTCACCTAATTTTTATTTAGTCGATTCTAGTCGCCGGTCTTCACCTTTTCACTGGACTGTTAATTTAAAAAACAAGGATTATTACTGAAATAAAAATTTCGCTTTTTTTTATACAATTTTGATGGATTGAAAATTTCAGTTCTCAACTTTGTTATAAATAACAGTCCGGTTACAATTTCGCGAAGATCCTCGGGCTAATCGTGCAAAAAGATCGAGAAGAAATTTTTCCAAAGTATCACAAGAAGTTTAAAACAGCGAAAAAACATTTCTCGGACGTTTCAGCGATAATTAACTCGGTTATTTCGAAACGGAAGAATTATTATTATTTAAAATTTTATCCAGTGCTAATTTAATAATTACATTTGCATATCATATATATATATATATATATATATATATATATATATATATATATATATATATATATGTGCCCAAGCATATTTCTCGTGCGAGGAATATAAATATACGGAAATCCGCTCGGTAAATCAATTGTTAATATCCACGGGTATTGTGTATGTACACGACTTGGTTCACGTTAATTAGTCCACGATCAGATAATTGGCAATGTGAATTTAGATCGAGGTCTATTAGCTGCCCGACCTGTTCGACGAAGCTGCTAGGAAATTTCAGATTAATTAGTGCAAGCTGAACTAGGATGCGGTCGATCTAGGTAGCCGTATATTCTATAATGGTCGGTCCGCCTTCGGATTGCGCAATAATATTGCAATGTCTGTTCATATGTATGCATGTCTATGTATCCGACCGATTCCGAACGTGATCGAGCAGACAGAATTCCCGTTTAACGCGATGTTCGCTTGTGTGTTCAAAATCTGTTGCGGTCTCTTATCAATTTTTCATCAATATTTCAAAAAATATTAAATTCATTATATAGGATTAATTTATGTTGAATTGTATACAGTAAAGGTTCGGTGTAAGAAGAACCCTCGGGTCCGTGCTGTTTACGTAGAGAACATAGAGAAGGATAGCGGAACAGGTTCGGACAGGCTCGCGTTACGTCATCCACTCTCGGCCGGCCAGCGCTAGTCCGGACTTGCCCCCCGTATCGGATACCGCGGCATGCGACCGAGACAGCTCGAGCTTCGCCGAGTATGCCCCAGTGGAGGGGATAGTCATTTTTCTTAGATCGTGCAGTTCCCGTTTTCCAGACCGAATATTTATAATATATGGAATTAATTCTAATTAACAATCGCCTTCATTGTAAGAGTTTCGAAGTGTCGAACCACGATTCGAAATTTCGGAGCACCGAGGACCCGACCACTCAGCCTTAATGCGTTCAGTGCTCGAAGAGGGCGTTCCCTCCGGCAATAATGGTAATGACAATAATAATTTATGCTCGAAAGACGAGGAGAGCCCGTCCATCATAGCTTTCCGCGAGGAGACGACGACGGTCGGAAGACGTATCGATGGCGCATCGAGTAAGTGCATCGAGATATTGAGATGTAAGCCACGTATTCAATATAAGGGTGGTCCCACCCCCTTCCCTTAGGAACGAGAGAACCCGGTTTTCCCCGTACCCCATGTTCCTCTCTCTTGCACGCGAAGCTCTAGCTCTCTCTCTCTCTCTCTCTCGCTCCCTCGGGCAACATTTCCAACAAACGCGGCACCCGACCAATTTACAATGGAGCCGGTTCAACGGCGCGTGCAATAACGCGGCGAATAATGCATCCGCGCCACGCTCGGGATGTGCAGCACCGTGCATCGCAGTCGCAACGACAGAGAGAGAGAGAGAGAGAGTGGGACAAGGTTCTGGGTAGAGAGCGACACGACGCTCGGACCGCAAACGGTTCCCGGCCCTCAACAAATTCCTAGAGAATGCTAGCGTCCGCCGCGCAATACCGCCGAATTTCGTGTTCGAAAACGTGGACGTGATCCTAGCCGTGAGCTCGCGCAGATGCCGCGAAAACGTTATCCCCCCCCTTCCGTTGTTCGCCGTCTAGATCTGCGGAAATCTTCGCAGTTCCAGTCAAACTCTTTCCATTATTAAAAACTGCATACTGAGCTTCAACAACTGGGAATAAGTCGCTTGTTACTTGTTACTCACCGTACAGTAATGCTCCGGTTCGAATACGGCGAGATTCCTCGTTTTCACGATGAGTTCGGATAAGAGAGGTTCCAGTTTATCGCGTTTTACACAAGTATGCGCGACACGATCGGTGCCGAGTTTGGGATCGTTTTATGCGCGAAACTGTGGCGCACATTTTAGTGGAAGTTTCGTGAAGAAATAGTTATAAACAAAATAGTTATAACAATTTTTATCGGTCGGTGCTAGCGGCAGGAGATCGGAAAGTCGTGTCTGTACGCGGCGCAAGGGGCATTTCGGTCCCGATTTTTCACGGTGTATGATGGTAGATTATTTGTTATACTGACACGTGGAAATGGCAACATTTATACGAACATATCGAGCGAATTATTCGTAGCACAATCTTGTTCGGACGGTTTCGCGAACCGATTCGACCGCGAATATAATATACATAGAAAACAGCATCCGCAAGATATTCATCCTGCTCAGTAACGTCTTTGTTGGTTCTCGCCCCTCGTTTACAGCGGAATACGGGCGTGCGTATCGAAAACATATCGCGGATGCATTATTTGCCACGTATATTGCACGGTCCGTTGGGTCTACATCCCATTGTAAATCGGAGTGTGCTTTTGTCGGGAATACCGGCCGGCACGGCGGGCGGAGATTCAAGGAGCCAGAACATGCACACCATTAATTTGCATATTATTTACACATATTATTACATGGCCGCGCGCCCGCATCATTCTGTCGTGTTCACCCGGAATCGCCTCGAGAATCTAATCTGCTACGGAGAAACGAATCGTCAGATCAGAAACGACGCTCGGAACGACGAATCCGCTTCAACTTTGAAGGGCCATAGTGTCCCCTAAAGTTACATTGTCCTCGGGACCACGCTCTATCGACTCTCTAATGTCCACAGAAACTCCTTTTCACTCTATTTCGCCCATTTAGCTCGATTGATCGACGGGATGTAATTGTCGTTCGTAAACATTTTGACAAGAATCGTAAACAAATATTAAACAGTGTCTGTATAATAAATATAGAATTGTCTTGAAGTCTGTGAAAACTTTCCGTTCGAAATTCAACTTGTATCCTGTACAAACGCTACTTTCTGATCTGTTTCCGATAGCATCGAACGTTAAAAATTTGATATAACTATTTTGTTTATAAATATTTTTTCATGCGACTTCCGCCAAAATACGCGCCACACATTTCCGCATAAAACGAACCCAAACACGGCGCAATTCGTGTCACGCATACCCGTATACAACGCGATAAAGTGGAACCTCTCTTATCCGAACTCACCAGCGAACCTGAGGAACCTCGATGCAGATGAACCGAGACGTTGCTGTGCGTAAGTAACAAGTAACGAGCGACTAATTCCTAGCTAAATGGAGCCAGATTGTCTCTAAACTAATTCTGTAGATAAAATTGCAAAAAGTGGAAGGACACGGTCCCAATGATCCGCTGGATTGATGAAAATGTCGCGTAAAATTTATACTTCCGTCCACTTCGACTCGGCTCCTTTCTTTCCGTGCCCCTTTGAATGAACGGAATGGAAAAAGTTTTGTGTATTGTTTCTCTAGGATTAAAAAGTTTTGACAGAAAGTTGAGCTCTTTATCATGGTCTCAATAGCCGGTGGAAACGAACGAACGGGAATCGCGAACAAGTTTCCGAATGAACTATTAGTGTTATTCATTATTCTTTTTCTCGGAGATCGACGGGACAAATGAGAGAAGGCAGATGAGTTTGGAAGTTCGATTAAATTAAATCGCTGCTTTTACGTGCTGTGTAACGAGATCGTCATTCTCGGAAAATAATTATAAACATTTCGGATATGCAAAGCACACATACATATGTGTCGCACGATTTGCTGGGAAAATTCACTTTGAGGGTTGCAATTGATCGAAAATTCTGTAAATAAAATTTTGCCAATTTTAATCGAGTCATTTGGAAATTGTAAAATATAGGGGTAGTTTCACTTTAAGTTTGTACAATTTTTATAATTTCTATATTTTATGAGTATACTATACTATACATTTTATTCAGTCGATAAAAGCTTGTATCCCACCCCGCAGCAAGAGACATATAATATATGTAATTTAAGGTTTTGATTCATAGAATATGAATGGGCGACGGAATCACGTCACAGGGTGGAACATTTCCATAAAAGATTCCGCACGATCGATCCCGGGGTTCCGCCTATCAGCATACAGCAGGGGACACGCAATTGATTCCTACATTCCGGTAATCCGTGCATGTAATTTCTATAAAACACGAGATATAGTCAGGAAATTCGCCATAACACTCCGGTGACTCATCGGCTGCGACGGCGTCATCCCCTTCTAAACAACTCGAAGAAATGAATTTCTGCGGGAAGCTCGCCGACTGGCGCCAACGGAAACCACCCCTAAAAATTTCACCCCTCGAAAACGGGGATCACAGTTTTACTCTCTTGGATCATTCAGGTCTCGCGTGACATCTCATGAATCCTTCTCTACCCTCGCCCTTCCGACGCGACACCCTTAAAAGGGGGATGATCGATCGCCGATTTTCTGCCCGGGATGCGACGCGTGGATAATTCGAAAATGATTATCGCCTAGCTTGATGCCCAAAAATTAATGTTAAACATTTTAACCAGTGACATTAACAAATCAATCGACGATCAACAAATTCTGTCAATCAATAGTTTTCAATAATTTTAAATAAATTTGCAATTGTAACAAGTGGGGGTTAAATGAGAAGGTGTTATCAATAATTTTAACAGGTTGGAAATAATTTGTCACTAAAGGGTATAAGGTGGTCAAAAATCGGGAAAACCTCGATCAAAGATATTGGAAACAACGTTAATATTTTCTCGCAGTAGAATACTAAACAAGTTAACTTCATTTTCTAATTACTTCTGTGAAATGTTCAAGGTTTATCAGTGTCTACTAGGCTTACAGAATAAATAAAATATAACAATTTGAAGATTAACTTAGCTTTTCACGAAAAAATCGGTTTTTATTTTTTTTAACAACGGCGCACCACTCTTAAAAATCTGAAAAAATTCATGAACGACACTTCTAATAATATATCGGTAATGTAAAAATATAGAGGTGGTCAATCTAAAACTTCCATGTGAAATCTGCATTTTTTCGAGTTTTTTTAGGTTTTCGGTTTTTTACCAGCAGGATTTTCAATTTAAAAATCTGAAACGAATTGCAGAGTATGTATTCGGGTGCTTGACATGTGTCAGATTTTTTTTCAGAATTTCTAAACATCTTTAACTAGGGAAAATATGCCAAAAACTGATTTTTCAATTTTACCCCACAACTACCCTCCCGATCGAGATAGAGGGTTAAAATTTTACACAGTATGTTTTTCTTTGATGCCCTATCGAATGGCCTCAAGGGAATTTTTGACCATCTTATCCTTTGGTCAAAAAAAAAAATCGTCTCCTATTTTCTAGATTCAATTTCGGGTACACACGGGGTGTCCAGAATTTTCGGACAGTGTTCCCAAGGTACCCGAGGTGCGAAGTCTGGCGAATCAGGCTTGCCCGTGCAATCAATTGCCAGTTCGAAGGCATTCCGTCGTCGACGGATGCAACTCGACGTGCAGCCGTCTGGCGCACTCGATACACAGTCCGCTCTCTATCAAGGACGATCTGTTGTTCCCACGAGGAAGTTCGCTCCTCGTTTATCTTCATTATCGGCGTATTTGTCCTGGCCCGTTGGGAGGTAGCGGTGTGCCGCCGCACACGCGCTAAACACGCGTTCCGACGGACTCGTATAAACATTTGAATATTTATGAACCGCACGCGTGGTTCTTGTTTTTCGATCGCTACCGATCGCTGTCTCGGATTCGTCGAATCCCGAGAGAGAGAGAGAGAAAGAGAGAGAGAGTGAGAGAGAGAGAGAGAGAGAGAGAGAGAGAACCCCATCGGGTTCCCTCTACTTCCGCTTTTTCTCTCGAACAAAGCTTTTCCATTTACATTCCCTGTTTACATCGACGCACGCCGCGCCGCCCCTGTTTCTCTTTGGCCAACAGAGCTCCTTCTGGGCGTCGCTTTGCACCGCAGTTTGCCCTTTATGCAAGGATGCATCGCGTAGGCCCTATATGCGGTCGTTTGCATTCGATCCTCGTGCAGTACCGTCGATTCCGAACGTGACACAGAAACGTTGAAACGGTTTTTCGTCGAAACCTTTTTAGAGGTAACCGTGTGTTTTTTTCAAGCCACTGCCACCCTTTCGGCTTCGCGTTTTTCCACACCCCGGAGCTTCCGCGTCTTCTTCTCTGTGTGTTTTATGAGCTTTAAAAATGTTCAAAAGTGCCTCCACCATTTTCCCCGAGCTCTTCTCGATGCCTTATTTTTTCAAGCACTTTTACAATTTTCATCGGACCACCGTATTGTTTGCGAGCTTTTGCCAGTTGAGGGGAAAACGTCTCCCCCTCTCTGCCTACTGGTTGAGTCACGTAACATTGCGACGCGCTCGCGACGGAGGCGGAGCGCATCACGTGACCGGGCGGGAGTGGGGGAACCGATTCGTAGAGGGGGTAGGTAGAGTGGGGAGACGAGGCTCAGGCTTCAGTGTCTTCTTGTAGGTCCCAAAACATTTAGCCATATGCATATGAATATACAAGGGTGTCCCAAAATGTCTTCAACTCCCGGAAATAGGAGGTTCCTGAGGTCATTTCAAGCGCCATTTTCCTTTTGCAAAATGTTGTCCGAGGCTTCGTTTGGGAGTTATTAACGAAAAACACGGACCAATCAGGGCGCGACCTAGACGCTCGTTGGAACGTATAGCCAACCGCCTGCCGGCTCGCCGCGCTGAACGTGCCAACGAGCGTCTAGCTCGCGCTCTGATTGGTCCGTGTTTTTCGTTAATAACTCCTAAACAAAGCCGCGGGCGCCATTTTTGTTAAGGAAAATGTCGCTTCAAATAACCCAAGGAACCACCCATTTCAATTTAACGCAGTAATTTTGGGACACCCTGTATGCACATGAAAGTCGACAGTGTGCTACAATTAGACTTTTATGCGAAATAAAAATCGACCGAATTTTCTTAACAATTCTAACGGGTTGGATATGCAACAGCATGTTTAAATATTTTTTCTGTTTTGTTTATTTTGCTATACTACTCTCACTTTACACAATGATCACGATGCGATTGTTTCTGTGAAAATTTCGTGAACAAATTACAATATGCGAGTATAAGGTGCTGGCGCGTTGCCGTAACGAGGTTAACACATTATTCCCGCGATAATGTAATGATAAATAGTTGGCGAAACGTGAAAAGGTATTATGATCGGATATCTTTCCGGAGACCAACGCAGTATGCTGGCCGAGATAAATGCAGCATTAATATTACAGTGGTAGTACGAGCTTCAGAGTACCATTCTCCCGGACACGTGTATCCAAACTTTTGAGTGATAGTTCTATGTAACCGACACCGTTCTATGCTTCCCGAGAGAGAGAGAGAGGGAGAGAGAGAGGGACGCGTTGTACACGACGTGTGCTTAACGATTTAACTCGCCGTTTACTGCCTTTCATGCTGTTACACGACATGGAGAATAGAGGAACAAAAGCATATATAAAATCCGTAAATATCAAACATTTTCTGTATCGTCTCACTTTAAAGTAAATTGCAATTAATTTTGCCGTGAGTATCAACAGTTACTGTTTCTATTTAGAATCGAACCAACGGAAGACAGCGCATTCGCGACCCCGAAGAAATAAAAATACAGCGTTTCGTCTCTCTGTTAAAAGCGTCGAAAAACATCGACCCGGTTCTGTCTCCGCGTATTTATTTCTTTTCACCGAGCCCTAGCAGAACGATTCGTCCGATCCCGCGCTGGGGGAGGAAAAAAAAAAGAAGAGTTTTCCTTTTCTGTGCAGCAATTTTATGGTCGGGAATTTGTTCAACGCAGCACTCGAACGCGGTAACAATATTTTGTTGGCACGCGAATCGAACCGGGGACTGGTTTTGTCTCCGCCCCGAGCTAGTTTTGCGGCCAGACAGAACGAAAAAATCGAACGGCACCGAGATCATGCACACGCGTTTCGACCACAGAGAATGCTCACTATCCTTTTGTTAGAGTCCAGGCAAAAGGAGGCTGTGGCTCTTTATGCAAATGAAATAAAAATTTATTTGTTCCGTTTAATCATTCTATGCAAAAATTGTGTAACAATATTCTTGAATTTTTTTAACATTTTAAAGAATGATTAGTAATTCACAATATTTTTATTTTTAATTTAAAGAATGATTAGTAATCAACAATATTTGTATTTGAGTTTAAAGAATGATTAGTAATCAACAATATTTGTATTTGAATTTAAAGAATGATTAGTAATCAACAGTATTTGTATTTGAATTTAAAGAATGATTAGTAATCAACAATATTTTTATTTCATTTAAAAGAATCTTGTTAGTGAAAGATAGAAATTTTTCCCATGATCTAATTTTTATAAAATTGACCCGGAAAATGAACTATTGCATAAAACCTGCAGCCCACCAATCGTACAATTTTTCGGAAACGAAGAACATTGCTATGATACTGCAAACAATTTTGACAATTTTTAACCCTTAGCACTCGAGTGGCGACTCAGAGTCGCCACTAAAACTTGCTCTACCATTATCCACAATATTATTTAGTTTATTAAATATTGTGCTCTCTAATCAATTACTAAATATTTATGTATTGTACGAGGTATTATATCAATTTCATATCCGTAAAATGAAAAAATAATCATGTAGAATGGAATTATTCTAGGTCCGAAGAAATGTTTAATTTTCGAGTTAAAATAGCTCCGAGTGCAAAGGGTTAAGATAGTTTATTTCGAGTGATTGTTTCCGCAGGAATGAGAATGGCAAGGTCCCCGATCAATTGCAGGAGCGTTTATCGCGTTTTTACGGAGCCAGGTGCACCGTGTCATCTTCTTTCGAGTCCTTCTAATCCAATCTCCGTTCCCGTTGTCTCGTTTTTCGGCTACAGTTTTCCGCCGATCCCTCGAATCTTCGACAACGAGAAAAAGGACGAGCTGAGAGGACGGATTATGATCGGATAACCCGGAATCAGGACGGGATTTTCTATGAGCGTGGATTTGCTGACCTCGTTTAAATCCTTCCGCTCCTATTATTTTGAGCCCGTAAACGTCAGCACTTTGCGAATTAGTTTTATGCGCGATCCCGAACCTGGAAACAGAGAGAGAGAGAGAGGGAGAGAGAGTCGCTGGAAAAAATTCGGCGATCTTTTCTTTTCCGGTACGGAAAACGTTTCGGTTCCCCCGCAGTCATTTGTCTTCCTCAGCCGGGGAACTTCTTGTTTCGCATTTGTTTGCAAAAATGTGCGCGTCACTATATAGTTCCTGGGCGTTCAAACACTCGAAAAGTGGATTCTCCTACTATGACATGTTAAGTGGGGGACGGTATCGAGTATCTCAGAATTTTTTCCGATTTCTCGGAAGCCTGAAATAGCACTAAATCGGACCGAGAAAGGAAGTCCTTTCGAACGTGGAATTTTTCAATAAAAATCCATATTGCCGCTATACGGTTATTTATTTCGTCCCGAGACCTGCACAAGCGTATTCGTCACACTTCCCCGAATAAAACGATACCAAACACGGCCCAGTTCGGATCACGCATAGCCGCGTAAAACGGGATAAAGTGGAGCCTCTATTATCCGAACCTCGTGCTTTCCTACGAATTTCGACTTTTTCGAATGTTATTCTTGATTGCATCCCTCAGTCTGGATAATGTCGGATGGAAGTTTCGAAGATGGTGAGAACTCGACGTCAATCGTCGCGAACAATGTCGCCGATTGCAATTCTCCTCGGAGGGGTAGTTTTTCACGGTTGAAGCGAGACGGAAGCGGCGAGTTTCCTCGGGGTAGGCCGTGGCACGCGCACACGGTGGAAAATCAATGGCAAAAGCCAAAGAAGGGAAGAGAAATGCGTCACTTTGTACGCGCGCCAGGCCTTTTCCGCGGGAAAAGGGGTGAAAGCCATCGCTCTTACGCTCAAAAATAGAGAAAGGGATTCGTGCGGCTCGAGAAGCGAGAGGGCATTGTTATACCGCGAACCTCTCTCTCTCTCTCCTCCTCCTCCTCCTCTGTGTGTGTGAGTGTGTGTACGGCTGGCGAACGTCCCTTCTGCCGGGTTTGAAAAGGGTAGAGCAACCTTTCAGCGGAAAGATCCGTTGCCCTTTTGCCGCTAAAGTCTCGCGGAGGGCTGCTAGACGGGCCGAGATTTCCATTGGATGCAAGCTGGACTATAAATCAAGCCAGCTACGCTGTGCCGCGCTGGGCCGCTCTTACAACGACTTACCAAGAATTAATCAACGGACGCCGGTTATGCGGCCTGATAACGATTTATGCGGGATTAGCGGACGCCATTCTTTCGGCCGCTGCGCTGGCTCGGGCCTCTCTTGGTGACGATGCACGCCGAAGACTAATGGTCGGAACAGCGGCTGAAACACTGGCCTGCTTGCAAATATCCTTTGTAACCACGCGGCGAGACTAAAAAAACCACGGTAAAAATCAGTGTTCAGAAAAAGTGTTGAAAAAAAACTCCAAAATACTTGTTACAGTCTCTGATTCAACATCCAACTGTTAGTTCAATCGGATCCTCAAACCTGATCGCGACAATTATCCAAATTTCGGAGGAAACTGTTAGGTTCTGATAATAGAGGTTCCAGATTATCCTGTTTCACAGGTATTTTGTATCGTTTTATGCAGAAAATTGTCGCGGATACGAATGGTGAAGGTTCTAGCAAAAAATAATTAACCCTCTGGCGGCAGTATGGTTTTTTCTCTCATTCCCAGACCCTTTAGGCTTCTGAAGAACCTTGGTATATTATTTCCGAGTTGTTAACCCTTTGCACTCGGAGCAAGTTTAACTCGAAAACGAAAGATTTTTCCATTCTAGAAAATTTCGATGCTATACAATTTTTTTTCATATTTTGCATATGAAACTGATACATTATCTCATGTAATATGTAAATGTCTAGTAGTTTATTAAATGCGAACAAAATGTGAACAATATTTTTAGGTATAGCACAGCAATTTTCTAAGGGTTAAGATTGTTCAGGTCAGAAAGGCTAGTTTGCGACGAACCGTGGCGACAATAACAACATCAGCAACAGATTTTTCCATTCTAGAAAATTTCCATTCTATACAATCTTTTCCATATTTTGCACATGAAACTGATACATTATCTCATGTAATATGTAAATGTCTAGTAGTTTATTAAATACGAACAAAATGTGAACAATATTTTTTGGTATGGCACAGCAATTTTCTAAGGGTTAAGATTGTTCAGAAAGACAGCTTGTTACAACGAACGCGGAGAATGTTGTATTTTGTATAAATAAATCAGCCGTGAGAATAATTGCTCGTTTGCGACGAACCGTGGCGACAATAACAACATCAGCAACAGATTTATTCCGTTGCCTGGTCGTCCAATCTAATTCCTGGGATCTGATATCAGCCGTATAACGTAACATCCGGCCGCAGCCAAGCAAAATTCCAGCGCCGCTCCAGCCTGGGCTGTATGGAATTCTCCCAGACTCTAATATACCGTGGAGCACGTTTCTTTGAGCGAGTTAATTTGTTTTCCTTTTTGTGCCCAGCCGTACTCCCCCGCGATATTCCGTGCACGTTCCGGCATAATCCCGCTTTCTTCTTTTCTTTACCTCTCTCGCCAACCTACACACCCCCCGCGATCCCTTCGCCGACCACCAGCCCGTTTCCTCCCATTTCCACTTCATCCTTCTTTCCTCGCCGTTCCACCGCCGTTGTTTTCGGAACCAAGGCCGGCTAACCAACTCCGCGGTACGTCGCGTCGCGTCGCGTCGCTGATACCGCAACAAACAAAAAACCCCCGGGCGAGCTTTCCTCAAGTTTATGCCGCGATCCACACGGGGTCGCCGAAAGCCTTGTCCCGAATCAGGATTTCCCCTAACTTCTCGAACGCTTTAGTTCTGCCGCGAAACCTATTTTTTGCAGAGACAATCATTTTTTTCGTTATTCCAACGTGTAAGAACATAGTTAAGTCGAAAATGTACATTTAAAATGTTGATTTTTTGTAATAGAAAAAATATTTTTTGGAAATTTTTCACATTCAGGTTTGCAGAAAGGTCAAGGTCATCTTTCTGAACAATGTTTCCCTTTAAAGTTTTCGACGGTCGGCTTTGCTTTAGGAGATATTCGCCAAAAAATGGTGACCTTGAAATATGTCGTCAAAGTCACCTTTCTGAACAACATTTCCGTTTAAAGTTTAGGGCGGTCGGCTTTGGTTCGCGAGATATTTGCCAAAAAAAATGTGGTGACCTTGACAACATATTTCAAGGTCGTTGAATTCACTTTGGCTAAGATCCAGCATGCTCTACTAGACACTAAAAATTTGAAGTTGACGAACCGATCGACTTTCGATCCCGAGGCGGGTTTCCGTCGGGCCGACGGCGTCGAAAGCTCGGTGATTCGTCCTTCCGGTATATTTACGGCGCCGACGATCGAATTGATTTAGAACCCCTCGGCAGTAGGCGAACCAATGCGCGGCGGAGGGAGGCTGGGCCCGGTGCGAGCCGCTTAAAAGCCGAGTAAATAAACGCATCCCTCGTGCCAATAACGTCGCCACGAATCCCGACCCCTCGTCGAGGGTGAGACGCGGTAGGGTGAAACCTCTTACGGGGATGAAACTCGATTTACTTCGGATCCCTCCCGATAGACCCATGGCCCATGGACGAGGAGGGGCGGAGATACTTGGACCTGGTAAACAAGGGACGATCGCGAAAGAGAGAGAGAGTGAGAAAGAGATTCCTTTGAATTCTTCTCGACAACTTTTAAACGACTTGTCGTTTGCCGCCTGATAAATCATCGCCCGAGCACGATTACAACACGTGAAACGGTCCTTTCAATGAATGATCGCTGGGGTGCTCGCCGATCAACGGGATATCCGTCTTTTGTCCCGTGGTAAGACTTCATTTCGGGGATGATGTATTAACTACCAGAAATTTTGATCGTTCTTGTGTCCGACTACCAGTGATTTTTATCGTCTCGTACTCGAAATTTGCTGGACCATTCGAGAGTCCAGTTTGTTAAATGTTTCCAATGACCATACATTGAGCAGAACATCATTTAATTTGAAATTATCAGTCCAATAATTTTATTTCATACGAATTGCAATTTTTTTTTATACGACACCCGGTACATTTTCTTCGATATTTTTACAGAGCACAAAGAGACGAATCCAACGACTACCATGACCATACCATTACGATCTATCGATCTCAAGATATTCCTGTCTAAAGGGTAAGAAACCTAACCTAAACCTTATCTTTCAGGAATATCTCGAGATTTAATGATTGTATGTGTACGATCATTATACTCGTTGGAATCGTCTTTTCACGGCCTACAAGAATATCGGAAAGATATACGGTTCCTCGCCGAAAAATGCATTTCGGGAAATGACGAACACTAATTTCAACAAGCGTGCTATTTTTAATTAATGCTACACCTGGAGTTCGAATGGAATAACGCACCGTTTAAATAATTAGCGTTTCAATTACGGCGGCTCCTCGCTTAGGCGTCTACGAATAAAAAACGTTCGAAGCGGAGGACTGTCGGAATTTATGATGAGTGGTTGAAACAGTAGGAATTACTTTTGCTCGCGTCTAATTAGACTGAAATTCTACTGCGTCCTACGAAATATTTCAACGAAGAAATCGGGATTACTATAGTATATTCCTGAGTCCGGCCTTTAAACATTATATCGGATTAACGGAGACAGTTGGTATAGTGGTGGCGGTAATGAGCTATCCGATAGACTTTAGTGGATGCTTAACGGAACGGGGGCGAATCGATCGATACCGGTAAACAGCCAAGTAATATCATAACCGAGTTTACGTCGCTATTCGCCGTGCGAACAGCCGAAGAACCGCGAAGCGTGTCTCGCTGTTGCATAGAGTCGACGTCGTAAAACGTGTCCGAATTTCAGCCAGGATAACCTAATGAACCCCGTCCATTGCTCTCGACGAGCCGCAAAGTCAACCACCATTGTTTTCGCAAACTACAGTGTTTGGACTGAACCTCGCTTCTTGATCACGCGATCTCGAATATCGACGAGTCCCCCCCCCCCCCCCCTCCATGTTCACGCTGCAAATATTTAGCGAGATCCTGTATAAACTAGGAGGAGCAATTTAACTTTATCATTGCAAAATCAAAACAAATTCAATTTCATGAAGAAAAATGACTAGTGTCGTCAGGTGAGGGGAGGGAGCACGAATTGAGGAGCAAACGTTACCCCCTCCCTGCCACCGGATCAGTCAGGTGACACTGTGACGCGCGCACGACGGATGCGGAACGCGTCACGTGACCGGGCGGAAGCGTGGGAGAACAGCGTCGTAGAGGGGGACCCAGCGTCTATGGTAGGGCCCGCTAGATGGGTCCTATAACGGGCCCAGCACCGAAACGGACTCTTTCCGTGAAAAATCTATAAAAAAAAATAATCTTGCAAGTGTTAAACTAAAATTGTCTGAATTTAATTTGTGCGACTGGATACATTTGCAATACAGGGAAAAATGAATGGTGGGGGGTATCGTCGTGAATTTGGGATGGACGAGGCTCGTTACCCAGAATCCTCTAGATGGCAGATAAATTCCGTAGGTAACGGGGTCGATTTGTGATACGCCTGGGTCCCCCGGGACCGTTCCGTTCCGTGGCGTTCCAGGGGATATAGATTCGACACGCGTGCCACGCCACTGCATTAAACGTCAGCCGTGTCGAACGCGTGTTGCGAATCCGAATACGGAACCGCCGCGCCATTACGATTATTTCGGTAGGCTTCCTTCTCTCGCTTAACGGTTGCGTTAGCAAGCCCCCGGAAAACCGGAGGAGCATTACCGCCGTTGTGCATCAATATCTCGCCACGGCTTTAATGGTCCTGCTGAATATTGATTATCAATTAGCGGCATAAACAGCCCGATCCAAATAGTTAATGAGTGTCCAGGTTAAGCGACCCGGCGCGCTCCGATGTTGCCGCGACCGTGACCACAGTCGGCCCCAAAGTTTTTCCCCTCCGGAGACTGTTCCCCGGTTGCTCGATCAAATAATAAACAATTATTAATCTGTAGACTGTATGCGTTTACCATAAAAATGAGAACACGTGAAATTTGAAACGGTAGCAAGATCCGAAAAATGTATGGTTGCGGTATTTAATTTCTAGTGAAGCTCGAATTGAGGGGAATACAGTTACCCCTCTGTGCTATTATCGGACTAGTCACGTGACCGAGTGGCGGAAGCGTGGGACGACACCGATTTTGCTATAGTTAGTGGCACAGAGGTCCCAACGAGAAGGCATCACGTCTCCGGGCAGAAGAATGGGGGTAACGTCCTGGAAGGGGAAGGTAGAGTGGGGACGCAAGTTTTAATCTGACGACACCAATTTTGCTATAGTTAGTGGCATAGAGGTCCCAACGAAAAGGCATCACGTGTCCATGCAGAAGCGTGGGGGTAACGTCCTGGAAGGGGAAGGTAGAGTGGGGACGCCAGTCTTCATCTGACGACACCGATTTTGCTATAGTTAGTGGCATAGAGGTCCCAACGAAAAGGCATCACGTGTCCGTGCAGAAGCGTGGGGTAACGTCCTGGAAGGGGAAGGTAGAGTGGGGACACAAGTCCTAATGTAACGACACCGATTTTGCTATAGTTAGTGGCACAGAGGTCGCAACGGGAAGGCATCACGTGTCCGTGAAGAAACGTGGGGGTAACGTCCTGGAAGGGGAAGGTAGAGTGGGGACGCAAGTCTCAATCTGACGACACCGATTTTGCTATAGTCCGGTAAACATTTCGACGAAGAGCAAGGTAAATGAAGTATGCGTGGATTTTCCCCGAGGAAAATGAAGTCGAGCTGATGGCGAGCGAGCCGACCGTGGAAAATTCGTTTCTAAGTTTTTACGGGGTTAGGCGAACGTCGCGAAAGAAATGGGAAGCCTAGGCCCGGGCCGGTGGTGAAAAAAGTCCGGTCCTTTCAACGAGGACCGCAATCAGGTTGGAATCGTTCGATAAATCAAACCAGGGAAGTTTTAATTGATCGCGACCCGCATTGGCGAACGGTCGGCGCGGCGACTCTTTTCGTTGTCGCCGTTCTCCAAGCACTTCCCCATCGTGGAGAGACTCTTTTCGCGCTTCCGGTTCGGCAAGTGGATGGGTTACAGTAACTTCACGGTAACTGGCAACTCTCTCGATCAAAGTTCCACAGCCGCAACCGACTTTCGGCGTTTTCTAAAGCTTTCGTTTTGCCGGCCGTCGCCGTCCGCCCGCCTCCGATTAACTTTCTAACGAGTCGATAGAAACTCACTCGTTAAATTCACGTTCGCGAGGCTGTCGGTCGCGGGGCGGGCTCTGATTCGTGCGTGGACCTCGAGCACCTCAAAATTCAGTCCTCCCAGATCAACATGCCAACGAAAATTATGTCTCGGTAATAAGACAGAGTTGCATAAAAATTTTAATAATAATTTTAAAACGTTGTACACAAGGAGGAGTTACATAAAAATTTTCATATGTTGTACATAAAGAGGAGTTGCATACAAATTTTAACAATAACTTGAATATGTTGTACATGAAGAGGAGTTACATAAAAATTTTCATATGTTGTACATAAAGAGGAGTTGCATAAAAATTTTAACAATAACTTTAATATGTTGTACATGAAGAGGAGTGACATAAAAATTGTTCCCTACCTCGTAACAATTTTAGTTACGTCAAAATCCAGTCAATAATTATGTCACACGTGTGACGTGGCGCTGACGTGTTAATGGTATGCGAACAGAAATAAATTGGAAAAACGAGCAGGGAATAGAGAACGTATTTTCAGGGTCTATCTCCATCTGGTGAACGTTGGATAAACTGAAAGTCATCCTAGCATGCAGATTGTCAACGGTATAATATGGTAATCTTTCTATATGGTTGCACAGGGACTGCAGATATGGTTAGAGAGTTCGCGATTATGCGACATTTTCATTGACTGGCTTCTCTCACTTTTTTAAAAAATAATATGGGACTGTCGACTCTCGGATATAATCGAACGATACCGCCAAGTTCCGGAGGTATTGATAAGGTTCTATTGATAGGCACAGGTGCTTTGTTAGCTGTTCGCCATTTTGTTTGAAAGATAATGACTCTATAGTCTGAATTTTTTTTGTTTGGGCATTTTCATTGAGGATTTTTCAGACCTTGATGCACAATTATTTATAAATGATTAATAAATACGAAACTAAAAAACCACGAGCAATTAGTGATAAATTATTAATAAATACAGAACTGAAAAACCACAAGCAATTATTAATAAACAAAGAACTGAAAAACCACAAGCAATCATTAATAAACACAGAACTGAAAAACCACAAGCAATTATCAATAAATTATTAATAAATACAGAACTGAAAACCGCAAAAATTATTGATAAATTATTAATAAATACAGAACTGAAAAACCACAAACAATTATTCATAAATTATTTATAAATACAGAACTGAAACAGTACAACTTTTTTGGTAATTTTGCAAAAATGGAGAAAACAAAATGATTAAACTTACAATAAAATACAGTAGACAGAGAAAATTGTTTAAAAAGATTGCTACGTATTCCAGTCCCATTACGCTATCCATTCGCTGTCGAAAATCCACGTACACAGTTTTTTTTTCCGCAGCATTATCCAGTAGAGTGATCTGCCGTATAGATTATACAGAAAATGATAGCCGCCGTTTCCGACTAACGCGACAAAAAGTCCAAAGCGAATATATATTCGAGCATTTTTTCCATTGAGCTCACCGCAAACGTCACAGTAATCATCGGGCGAAATGCGAAAAAACGGGAATTCAACGTTACCTCGATCCCCCGCCATTGACCCCGTCCTACATTCTCCCACCGTGCTATCCACCGAATTTGTTCGAATTTTATCGACTACCGCGTCGCGAGAAGAATCGTGTTTTTCCAAGCCCCCGCGTAAATTCTTCTCCGATTGTCCGGGGGCTCGTTCGCGAGCTTTGTTTCACCGTTCGTTTTAATCACCATCGTCCCTCCCCACCCCCCGACCCCCAAAACATTTATTCTTCTTTTACGACCGTGTTGAATAACCAATGCCACGAATCATGCCCCCCACCACCACGTCCGCCGCGAGACATAAAGTATTCAGATTCGACGCTTTTAACGACAATGGCCCTCGGAACAGACCAGGTTCCAACGGTGTTGACGCACTCGAGTGGCTGAGGCGTTTTCCCTGGCCAGGAAAATACGATCCACTTTGCATTCTTGTCCTGTGAGACCGTCATAATTGTATATCGGATCGGATCCAGAGAACAGACTCACCCCGGGCCTGTAATTGCTTTTCAAATGAAGTCCCGATGGACCTTTGATCCCTGTCATCCTCGAGTAATTATTAACAATTTTTAAATTGTATATAATTTTGCGCATTCGCAACAAAACACAGTGTTAACCGTAAGAATATTTATATTACAAGCACAGCTCCAAAATGTCCCCGAGCAAAAGAATATTTATATTATTTATAACATTTATAATATTTATATGCAGTGGCTCGGAAATTCACCTCATTAATTCCGAGTAACTGTAGGAATATTAAAAAAAAATTTCGTATTGAACAAAGTAATATTTATTGTTCAAACAAAATAAAAATTGTTCGGACTTCTCGGACCTTCTTTGATCCCTGTCATCCTTCAGTAATTATTAACAATATTTAAATTGTATATAATTTTGCGCATTCGCAACAAAACACAATGTTAACCGTAAGAATATTTATACTACAAGCATAGCTCCAAAATGCAATGTCCTCGATCATAAGAATATTTATATTATTTATAACATTTATAATATTTATATGGAGTGGCTCCGAAATGCACCTCATTAATTCCGAGTAACTGTAGGAATATTAAAAAAAAATTTTGTATTGAACAAAATAATATTTATTGTTCAAACAAAATAAAAATTGTTCGGACTCCTCGGACCAGAGGAGTGTTTGCAATTCACGGATAGATTGGAAAGAATATCGAATATCCGGGAGACGTTCCATATCGTTGGTCGGGGTACCTTCATGGTCTTAGGTGATAAGATTCGCAGCAACGGGAAGGGGGAGGGGGGTACCCCGGTTAAACGAAAATCGTACCGAATGGCATTCGGAAGAGGGCTGTTTCGCCCCGCCTCCGAGACGGTTTACGATCGAAGATCCGTTTTCCTTGACAGCTGCTACCGAATGCCACGTCGCCGCCGGGCGAATGACCTTCTGCCACCAGACTAATACTGTAAACAATGAATTACGCCTGAAGGCAGGTAAACAATGCGCGATGTTAGTCGCGTTCCGGCTGACTGATTGTACACACGGACACTTGGGCGCTAACAGATGCCAGAGTTTCGACGAGACGTGACGCGTTCATCCGCTCGAACCTTAATTGAAACTCCCAGTTTCGGTTCTGAACCAAAACTGACGTAGTTCATCGATTTACAGTTACCGTTCGTGAATACTAATTTTCTAGGAAATCCAATACGCCATATAGTGAACCTACCATTTTGTGTTTTGTGATTTTGACATTAGATACGTGTTCAGCAACCGGACAAATACAGGAATACTAATTTTCAAGGAAATCCAACAATTTTTTGCGATACGCATCCACCATTTTGTTTCTTTTTTTTTTGTAATTTTGACAACAGATTCGTAATCAGCGACCCGGGAAACCGCGGAGTGTCAATTTTGAAGTGAATCGTAGTACTTTTTCCTATTTTAGCCTTGTTTTCGCGATTTGGCAACACTGTGCGACGGTTCGGATAGGCGAGGTTCCACTAAATCGTAGATTACAGGAGCAAATACGATCCTAACTGGGTCGTGTTGGGTAACGTTTTAATCGGGGAAGCGTCAGGAATATGTTCCTAGCATTCAAGTTTGAAACTGTTTGATCAAGTTTGACAAGTTTGTTCATAAATAAGAACGACTTACCGGAGAGCGGTGGCAGTGGGAAAGGGAAGAAATAATTCTCGAACGGATATTCGGTTCGGGTCTCCCCGGGTGAATTCCGAATTTCAATATTTCCGGGTTGTCAACTAATTGGGTTTCGGCGACTAATCTCCAGCAGTCACGTGAGATTAAGTCGGCGGCGGGGACATGTGGCTTACAGGGAGCCGGCTAACGAAAGTGCTAATTTATAGTGACTCAATGCCGCCGGTTCGCGGCAGACAGCTCGTAAAGCCTTCATTCCTCGTCGTAGTCGGAATTTGCTCTCGGGGCTCTGTGGGGCTCTGTCGCGTAATAGAGTGCCCGTTGGCGATGCGCACCAACCCCGCGATTGTTCTTTCGAGAGAAGGAGAGCTTGGTAGCCGCCTAGCTAGCACTACCCACTGCCGGGCTCTCCCTTTCTAAAACTCGACGACTGCGCCAGTAGCGGATTTCAAAGGCACCGAAGGAGGGGAAGGGGCTACAGCCCCGGCTATTACACATTTTTCCACTGTTGCCTGATTCGCAAACGAAAGACGTCGCGATCCCGTCCGGCCGGCCCCTTTGAAACGCGAGATAAACAGGCTACGGTCTCTCATTCGCTTCCAGAGGCCACATATTCAACCGACGCGACGCGCGCTCGCTCTTTTTCCCCATCCGCAAATACACAATCTTCCCTCTACCCTAGTCGCCGGACCCTGGCTACTTCCATCCGTGAAAAGAGGATTCGCTGGGGTCTCGAATTCGCAATCGGATTCCAGAGATAAAATGGTTTGGAGACGTTTGTACTGGTTTGAATGTCAATAGGATCACCATGTAGCTCTTCTGAGGCTATCAACACCAGGACAATTTTAAAGCTTGGTCCACAATTGGGCATACCTTGGCAACTAGTGGTCCAGGAGTTTGTCTACCAGTAGGATCGCTCATAACCCTCCTGTAGCTATCAACAATTGGCCAGCGTCATCTAAGCTTGATCCAAACAAGGTTTCTAATTGCACCTTCAAAGGTTTGAAGACGTTCGTCCTGGTTTGCCTATCAACAGGATCGCCAGTAGGCCTGCTGAGGCTATCAACACCAGGACAATTTGAAAGGAAAGCTTGGTCCACAATTGGGCATACCTTGTCAACTGGCGCTCCAGGAGTTTGCCTACCAGTAGGATCGTTCATAACCCTCTTGTAGCTATCAACAATTGGCCAGCGTCATCTAAGCTTGATCCGAACAAGGTTTCTAATTGGACCTTCAAAGGTTTGAAGACGTTTGTCCTGGTTTGCCTACCAATAGCATCGCTCATAACCCTCCTGTAGCTATCAACAATTGTCCAGCGTCATCTAAGCTTGATCCGAACAAGGTTTCTAACTGGACCTTCAAAGGTTTGAAGACGTTTGTCCTGGTTTGCCTATCAGTAGCATCGCTCATAACCCTCCTGTAGCTATCAACAATTGTCCAGCGTCATCTAAGCTTGATCCGAACAAGGTTTCTAACTGGACCTTCAAAGGTTTGAAGACGTTTGCCCTGGTTTGCCTATCAATAGCATCCCCAGTTGCTCTTCTGAGGCTATCAACACCAGGACAATTTTAAAGGAAAGCTTGGTCCACAATTGGGCATACCTTGGCAACTGGTGCTCCAGGAGTTTTCCTACCAATAGGATCGCTCATAAGGATTCTAATTGGACCTTCAAAGGTTTGAAGACGTTTCTCCAGGGTGGGGGTAGCCGATTTCTCATGGCCCTCTCGAAGAAGTTCGACAACGTCTGCGTTGTTTTACGTGGGTCCCATTGAGCGGCGTAAAAGTCAGAGAAAAGGGATCCCCCGGCCACTGAGCCGGTGAATAATTCAGTCCGACCGCGCATTAGTATCGAAATCCCTTCGGTAAACCGGGGCCATGAATATTCAATTTGATGTCGGTGGCTACGTGTGGGCCGGGGGTAAGACACGGGAAAACCTCGTTTATTCTCCCGGCGAAACGGCTTGTTCTTCCCGGCGGATTTGATTTTATACAGGGACAAAGGAAAAGTGTCGGTCGACGTGTTCCGTGGGGAGGGGGGGAAGGAGCGGGAGGAAAATGGCGCGTGTGTGGAAACGTAATAAACCCGAGGAGGTCTGCCATTGCGAAGGTCGGAATCGAAGAAAGATGAAAAGAAACCGGAGGGAAGCTGGGATGACAGGGTGGCGAAACTGGGGAATCGAAGCTACCGTAAGTGGAAAGCCAATTTGGTGTTTAGCGGAAAACTAAGATGGCGAAATTATCGGCGCAATGGACGCACTCTTTTGAGGAAAATAAATAGTGCTCTGGGGGTTTTGATCAATTTTCGGGATAACCACTTCCAGAATTATTCGGAGGACCAAGGACAAAAATAGTGGCGGTTTTAGAGCACGCGGGGGGGGGGGGGGGGGGACAAACGAGCGCCAACTGTGCGCAATTCGCGTTCAGCCCTGGTCGCTCGATTAATTTACATAGGGGACACACACGCCGGTGCATTTGGAATCCACGCAGGCATTTAATTGATTTTACCGGTCGCCGGAACGAAATTAAATTTAGACACTGGTTCACGGGACATTTGTTTACGCGGATGACGAAACGTTCAACGAGATTATCAATCGCCCGGCCCACCGGAGAGAGCTGAAAATACGAGCGGCCGCGATATACACCTGACAGCGGCTTGATGTCTCCTCTAACGCGCACTCCACCTACAAAACCCAACCCTCTTGCCCAACAACCCCCATCCACCCTTCCCAACCACGCTATTTTCGACCCTGTCGAGTCAGTCGCTTTATGGGGAATTTTTTTACGGCTTCTGTCGACACGATTTAAAACCGTTTCGCCGGCACTGTTGTCGCGAAGTCTTCCCTGATGAACTCCAGCGACAATCCTCGCGGTCTGTGAACCGTGCTTCACCCGCGGATTCTGTGGGTTCGCCGGAAAATTAATTTAATGGAGCGTTACGTTCAATTTTTGCCAATTCAAACAATTGCACGTTGCTAACAAATTTTTTTTCCAGAATCTGCTTAACGTGGTCTTATAAAAGGATGTCTCCTCTTTAAAATGACGTCTCAAAAATTCATCTGCGATTTTTCTTCACTGAAATATTGCATTCCAAATGAACACATTTCTGTACAATTTTGAGCAACTTCTCGCTGTGTTTTATAACGGGATAAAACCTCTGGGAAAAATAGAGTTCACCTCAAAGTGTGAGCATAGAGAATTTTCTAAATCATTGTAAAATTGTTTTTACAAGAGTTCGAAAGTCGACGAATTATTTTGCTGAAAAATTGTATTGGAAAATGCACACGAATTATTTTACAGACCTGTGTATATTTTTTATATTTATTCGTCAGGAAGCAGAGTTTTCAGCAAAAACGTATTAGAAAAAAATGCGGTCCTTTGAGGCCACGCGTCATACGAGCTCCGCAAAAAAATAATTGGACACACGCATATTATAAAACAGCAAATATTTCGCGGCATTCAAAGGAAATTGCATATTCGGTGAGATTATAAAAATGAGTAAATATAGGATGGAATGTTTAGAACCGGGCGGCCGGTGGAACGCGATAAAAATTTCGGCCCGGCGATGTATTATGGGAATTTTTCACAAGAATATCTGGGCAAGCGCCATTACGTTTAAGTACAGCGTGATATACATTACTGAAGAGCGGAACGCTTTCGCGTTGAATGTTAAACGTCAGATTAAGCTAGTCCGACGTGTGAAAGAAAAGCAAATTTGCTCGGGACGTGAATTTTCCTTTCTTCGCGAGTGCTTCAGTTTGAACCGCATTTCACGCTCCCGTAATCCGATTGAAACGCAAGTTGTCCTAACGCGAATTACCGGAAACACACAATTTTATTAAATGGATCAAACGGGTTCGAAAAAATCCACCTGTCAGATTGTGAATCTTCGTGCAAAATAAATATTGCAATAATACATCTCTGTCACCGTTCTCGAATTTTTAAAAATTTCTACTTAATTTATTTATTTAATTTATTTTATTTGGTATTTGCACGCATAAATTGCAAATATAATTTTATTTCCACGAACGAGAGAGGGAGAAACGAAAACGAGAATGAAAAAGTTACAATTTCTGTTGAACAAATCAATTTCACGAAATTCCTGCAAAAATATTCGAAATACAAAATTTTCATGCGACGATAATTTTAATTTATTCCAGCTTCCTCTAGACAATTTTTAACCAGAACGCATTATTATTCCCCGATAAATTATACAGAAGAGAACTTGAAGGAAATGTTGTACAAATTGAAAAATTATTAATTTTTATATTCGTACAATTGTTTAATTCTGTTATACGGATATTAGTTTAAACAATACGGAAGACCAAACAAAAAACGTTTCCAACACAAAATCCGCCTGGATCACGCTCTGGTTACGCCACTGCGCTTTCTGATCCCCGAACTTTTCGGCAGTTACTTAATGCGAATCCGCGTTTAAGTAACAAAAAATACACAGCCCGAAGTTGGCGCGGGGTAAAAGTTTTCAGCGCCCAGTCGAATGAGGAAGTGATTAAAACACTTGAAACGCTGAAAGTCTCGCTCCCGCTCCGAAGATTTCATTAATTTAAGATTTCTCACTTAAAAGTTCCCTCGTTTTAATCAATATTCGACCAGCTTTCCATGGGATTTTCATGGGATCCTATATTTAATACAGCGACGCTGGTAATACACAAAATTAAAATTTATTAGCTATGTTTCGTAATATTGCCGAGAGACTACGAAACGCTTTCGGATGCATAAAAATTCATCACCGTTCACGGGAAGTCCTAAAACTTTTCCATGCTAGAATTGCAGGATCGGGTGAAATTGAGTTTTCAGTCATAATTAAAATCGCTAGAAATCTTCAAAGAATGAAAAATAGAAACAGTTAGTTGTCCTTGAAACTGAGGATTCTTGAGGTGACTCGAAGCAACTTTTTCCTTTGTGGAAATCTTCTTCGCGGCCTTGTTTAGGAGTTATTCACGAAAAACGCGCTTGTTCGTTGATTCACCGCGGCGCGGTCCCAACACTACGCTCAGCGGAACCTGCCGCGCTCCGATTGGCCGGTGTTTTTCGCTAATAACTTCTGAACGGAGCCGCGGAGAACAATTTCGTAAAGGAGAAAATTTCTTTAGATGACCTTGGGAACACAATGGGACACTTTGTTTCGTCAATTGTTACCGGGGTTCTAAATGGTCTCTCTTTTGCAACCATCTTTGTCAGATCTCCGTGGTTTCCACGATTTGCAGCAGTCACGGTAGAAAAGGCTGTCTCTCCTCGGAGCGAGATCTCTATTTAAATGGTGGGATTTCACGGTTCTTGTGGGTTCGATATCCGCGGGCACTTTCCTTGGCAAATTCCCGGCGATTCCGTTATCGGCTACATTAATAACGTCAGCGTCTCCGTTTGCACTTCAAAAGAATAATATTTCCCCGCAATTATCTGGAAGGTGTCGGTTGACAGGGAAGTGAGACAAATGTAGGTGGGTATAGTCGGCCCCGCAGAAAACGTAGAGAATGATAGAGAGGAAGATGGATGGGTAGATAAAGGTGGCTACGTAGTCGGTGGTATGGGTGGGAAAAGTTAGATCGCAGGTAGAGGGGTGGGGGTAGAAGTTCGCCGAAGTGTCTGCCGGGAGGGCCCCGGGAAGGGTTGGATATTCTACCCTTTGAAATTTACGGAAGGTGCCCTCTTAATCGCTGACAAGACTGCGAGGTACTCTCGACTGGGCTCGGCTCATCTCTGATCGTATATCGAATTAGGGCACGTTATGAGGGCGCAGACGTATGCGAGCACTTTCACGTTGCAGGAATTTGCACGCGCGAAGAGATTTCCTTTGATGGCGAGTTTGTTAACGCTGCCGCTCCTCCTCCTCCTCCTCCTCGTCCTCCTTCTCGTAACCCTGCGGTGAATCTGAAGATTGAATTCAAGGATTAAGACGCGGCCCGGTTGCCGGAAGTATTCCGGCGAAGTTATCCTCGTGTTGCGAACAGTCGAGCATTTAATTTCGAATAAAGACGCCGCCACGCCTGAAATAGCTGAACGTCGTGGGAACGAGATATAGTTGCTGCGAAAATCGTTGGAACCAGACGAATGATCTGTTTATCGCCTGGTGGAGGAAAGTTTGTTTGTCGGCAAGTAGTACACGCGTGCTTCGATCAGACGGCTTTCTATGTTAAGTGTTTGTGGTTCGTAGATTATAGACTTTTCAAAAAATTTCAGGTTTATTGACATTTTTCAAAAATGAAATTTTATCATTTTTATCGGGTAATATTGTAGAGCATGAAGAGACGATTCGAACGAGTATAATGACCATACTGTCACAATTTCTCACTCTCGAGATATTTCTGTCTGAAATTTAAGGTACCTGACCCAACCAAGATCTTACTTTTCAGATAGGAATATCTCGAGATTGGTTGATCGTAATGGTTTATTCATGGTACTCGTTGGATTCGTCTCTTCAAGCTCTACAAGATCATCGGCTAAAATGTGCATGCTTCCGTAAAAACAATGACGACCTTGAAATCTTGAACCTTGCGAAACGATTCCGCGGCGGCTGAAATTACCTGTATATCCGTCCCTTTGATCGGAGGAGTGTCCCTCAAATGATAGATTGTAGTGGGAACGACAGGATCGTTTTGATAGCCCATCGCAGTAGCGCAATAGCGCAATAGGGCTGCGCATATGCACCCGGGGGCGGCGGGGTGTCTCGTTTACGAGCCGATGCAATTACACATTGTCAGGTTGCCGTTGTAAGCGGATTAGACGAACGAAATGTTTAATCGTCCGACGATCAAACGGAAGGATAATGACAATGGAAGTCGGCAGGTAGCTTCGGAGAGCAGCGGGATTTGGGTTCTGCATGGCGTACAATCGTCGGGCCTGTATCTCTCTCTCTTGCTCTTTGTGTGTGTGTGTGTGTGTGTGTGTGTGTGTGTGTCTCACGGCGGGTGCATAATTAAATCTGCGCCGTGCCCGTGCTCTCTCCGGGCCCAGACGAATAATAGTCCTCCTGGAACGGCTTGCTTGTTTCCTACCGGGTTGGAAATTATTCGAGGATTAACGTGCTTCGTAAAATCGACGGGGGGGGGGGGGGGGAATGATACGACCGGGCGTCGGGAAGGGGTGTGTGAACCCGTCGTGCGTCGCCCTCAATTAAGTTTCTCCATGAACCTCTGACCGTGTCAAACGCGCGACGCTCGATTAAGCTACGATAGCAACGCGACACCTAGGCATTACCGTGGAATTAGGCCAGCCGGCCGGCTATTTTGCCGCTTCAATTTCCTACTCGCCCCACCCCTCTTGCTTCCTACAGGGGGGATATCGACCCCCCCCCCCCTCTCCAGGAAAAACAGAAAAAGAAAGGAGAATCACAAGAGTACTCGGACCGTTGAATATTGATCAAAGAACGTCTGGATCGTTGAACGTTCACCTCGAGGAATTCCTCGACCGTTGTGCGGACCAGTGGACCGCGAAAGACTTCTCGGCCTGGATAAAGTAGAAGGAAACTTTTCTTCTCGCGAGCATTCGCATTTTCGAAAACTGTGGTAGAATCTCGAAAAGAATTTCTCAGAATAGGATATTCTACGTGATTGTATACAATTTAACTTCACGCAATTATTTATTTATCATTGGTTTAAACCAAATGGTTTATATAGCAAGTACAATATTATTACATGCAGCTTACATAGGTGTTACATTATTTTTCATGTAATTATAGTGTAATTTGTGTAATTGTAGTTGTTCGGTTGCTGCACTGTCAGCCAAGTGGAGTAAGCGTATATTGGGTCAGACGATGTCGGATCATATCGTTCGAGCAACTAGAACGAGCCTCGCGTGTGGCCGGACAAAGTGGAACGAGAATCACAGTGTGGTCTAACAAGTATTCAGGGGGGATCGTGTCCGGTCAGACCGCTGGAATAGCCGCAGCCATTCGTCCCGGGTAAAACAGGAATACCCCTTCTAAGTAGATCTACCTAGATCTAGACCTTATTTCGCAACCCTTCAGCTCCTCTAGGTTAAGCTCGAACCGACGAAAGGCACCGTCAAACTTATCGATGATTGATTAGGGTATATCTAACGTATCTAAACTGCCTAGGAGCAAAATACTATCGATGATAGATGAAGCAATCATAATGAAATCTACGAGCCTCACCCCCCCTCCCCTGGAAAGATGCTTATCATGTCATGTCGGTTTCACGGACGATCGATTCGTTTGCCCGACGGAAAACCGTGAATAGAAAACGATAGAAAACGAGCACTGGCCAAAGCTACCGGAGAGATTTCCTCGACAGTGTTCCCCCCGGAACTGAATTCTCGGTTCTTGAACTTCCAATTAATTAGGACGCTAATTAAGGCGAACCGGGAGTGAACGTGATCGGCGCGCGCGGTCCACCATTATTCCACGGCTCGAGGTATGGCTCACGGGATGATCAAAGACCATTCGGACGAAAAACTTCCCGGTTTACCCCCGCTTTGTCGAAATTAATCGCGGAAATCATTTCAACGACCATTAACCGTCGTATCATCGTCCGGCGAGCCCATTTTACGCGAGCTTGCGAATGACGCTTTAAATCGACGATTTTCTTGAAAACGCTCTTCTTCGATCGGGGCTTGAAAGGGTCTTTGAAAGAACTGTTATTTAATCACTAGATTGCTTTAAGCGTTTACGACTAAAATTAATTGCAATTTGCCATGATAAGAAAATTGAAATAAACCTGACTGAAATTATTCTAGACAAAATCCTATTTAATGACTATTCAAATCTATTAATGACTGTGATTAAAAATGTTGGTAGGAGCCTCTATCACTGAAATAAGTAATTTGCAAATTTTATATTTTTAATAATTTTCCTGACCCCCCGCTGCTCACGAATTCGGACACCGTGAACTTTAATCTATTAACGACTGTGACTAAAATTGTTGGAAAGAGCTTTTGCCATTAAAATAAGAAATTTGAAAATTTAATATTTTTTCTGACCCCCCACCCACTGCTCACAAATTCCAACAGGATGAAGTTTAATCTATTAATGATTGTGACTAAAATTGTTGAAAAGAGCTTTTGCCATTAAAATAAGAAATTCGAAAATTTTGCTGCTGCTCACAAATTCCAACACGATGAAGTTTAATTATTTTTCTAGATCACAACTTCGACGGTAAAAATTCGAATCGTCGAAAACCGAGTAGCATCTGCGCCAGGAAACGAGCTGGCGCGAAGAAACATAGAAAATTGTATGTATGTATGTGTGTGTGTGTGTGTGTGGGTAACGTTGCATAGAGCCACGGTAACGCGTTTTCGATATTCTCGGAGCGCGCAGCGATCGCTAACGTGATCGCGGTAGTCGAAGACTGACGCGGGATGCCGCCATTACGTATCTCGCTGATATCTCCCGGGAACATCGGCCGATTTCCTTCATTCCCGACCAGTAACGACCGGTTCGTACATCGGCGCTGGCTCGCGTGAAACATTGCGATCGAGATCGGGGAACCCCCTGGATAATGGGCTTCGCTGATACCGTGAAGAAAACATGACGAGAGCGCTGGGGAGATCTATAAAACGGAAAGCTTTCCGAACCCTGCATCATTTAAACCGTTATAACTCCGCGATAAAGAAACGTAGGTTCGCCGTCCTAGTTTCATTTTCAAGCTCGAAATCTCCACTTTCGGAGCCCTTATCTATTTTTCTCGGAAACGCTTATGCATCATTTGAGAAATCGAAACTAGAGTGGATACACCAATGAATAAACACTTAAGGAATTTGTTAATTTTCTTGGTTAAATATTAAAGGTTAATAATATTAATATGCATTCGGATGATTAAAACTAGACTTCTTTAATGTATAATATTTCATTTTTAATATGTAGAAACAGAAGCTTTAACAAAAAATAAGTAGTTTAACAAACAGTTATAGAAAAAGGCTAATTTCACCAGTGATTGAACGATATTCGATATTTTCGATTTCTCTATGATAAGTGGTTGAAAAACGTAAGACATCTAATAAACTTTATGTCAAACCAATTGTTATATTGTTCATACACATATTTGTGATGTATTACGATAAATTTTAAATGGATATTTATGACTGACTTTATAGCAAGTATTGCACAAACCACGCTCGACACGTACACTGCACTTATAAATAATATTTAGGTTATTTTAGTTAAATAATCGACCACGGGTGACGTGAAAATTGTTCGAATCTGAAATAAGGAATCAGAAAAAAATCGATATTTAATCATTAATTTCTTTAATTCATTTATTTCGCTTGTTTTTATATAGAATGTGCATTCATTGGTTCGTGTTTATTCACTGGTACATCTACCCTACCTTCAAAATAATTTCTTTCGAACATTGAGTACGATGGGCACACTCAAAGTTGAATAAACCGGGAACAAAAAATCGCAGGTCAAGATTCCAATGCTTGTTCGAAAGAGGAGATTGCAATCTTCAAAATCTTTTTTAAAAAATTTTTTAACGTCGCCATAGTCGTTTGAAGTTGACAAACGTCCCAGGCAATTATCACCGTCGTATGCTGTTGTGCCCTAGCCGGGGAGTCGTCTTTGGAAAAGCCAGCTTGGATGCTCTGAAAGTAGGGGCTTCGCGCTACAAAATGAGCCCAGGTAGATTGTTCCACGATCTTTCGTCCCGAAGTTATAAGAGTTTACATTCCCCGAAACATACGTGATCCCGGTCCCCGGAGTGCAATGCGTTTGTGCGGGCCGATGGCTGATCAGGGCGAGCAGGGAAAAGAAGAGAAACAGGTGCACGTTCGTGCGCCGGACGATCGCGATGAAGTTTCACTGGTCTTGCAACTCACTCGACGATAGCGGGGAGTCCATCGTGCGCGGCTGCCCCGGCAAGTAAGATCCATTTGTTCCTATGCCGTCGTTTCCCCCCCCCCCTACCCCCTGCCCCCTCCATTCCGCTTGGAACGTTATCGCGAATTCCTAACCGGGTCCCGGACTCGGTCTGTGTTTGTGTGCGCGAGCTCTCTCTCCTAACCCCTTCGGTAAGTGCACCGGGTGCAATATTGCCGTGCAGCACGCCGCACACGGTTTTTACACCGTGAGCTTTCCGCGATGCGATGGTTACCGCGGACGAGTAACCGCGATCCTCTTCGCCGTTTTTCCCCAGGGATAGGGGGGGGGGGGGGGGTGGGGGAGGGAAACACCGGTGATCAATCTTTTTCAGAAACGACAGCTTTTTTGACGCGACTCGACTCTGTTTCTGATAGCCAGCCCCCGGGGCCGGAAGGGCTAATCGACGAAAAGAAATTAAACTCCTCGGGCTTTTCTTGTTTCGCCACAGCTTTCCCCGCGTCCGCGCAACAATCAGCAACCTTCTGGTTCAGTTGCTACTCTTGCTGCTTCGGTAACACTTTATTTACCGATAACTTTTCTTATATTTTATTCTCCAATCCAAGATCAACGGTTGGGGAGCTAAAGTCAAGGGATAAATGCTTCGAACAATTTTTATAATTTCTAGCTTATTGATATTTAAAAAAAAAATGGAATTTGATGTTTTCTACTAGATATTATTGTAAGGCATGAAGAGACGATTCCAACGAGTATAATGATCATATGGGTACCATTTCTCAATCTCGAGATATACCTGTTTGAAACATGAGATCTTGGTGAGGACAGGTTAGCTGCATTGTCTTTCAGACAGGAATATCTCGAGATTGAGAAATGGTAACAGTATGATCATTATACTCGTTGGAATCGTCTCTTCGCGCTCTACAACCTCACCACATAAAATGTTGAAGTTTCCGTATAAAAAAATGACGACCTTGAAAACGTATAAACCTTGCGAAAAAATTCTGTCGTGGCTGAAACAACCTATCCTTGCAGATGCAAGTGATTGCTGAACATGCCCATACATGACTCATTCCATTGAAGCAGTGTTTCACACATTTCCAGATTTCCGCTGCCAAGGTTCCCGTAGGTTGTTAATCGCGTCAGGTACGTTCCGTTAAGGTTTTGCCAACGTGGCAAAGAAGACTCGAGAGAGCGTGAGGCAGATTTATCATTTCTCCGACAAGTCTCATCCACTCTTCGGGACCAAACTGCAGTGAACCGGTGGGCACCGGTGGGAAAGTCAAGCTCTCCCAGGAAGCTAATCCTGATGAAACACATAAACGCGGAGATTAATCCGACCGCTTTGCAAAAATTCCATCTCGTTATCCGCGCTTGATCTACACTTAAGCGGATGAAAACCGGCGTGTTTCCTGGCCCGTGAAGCTCACGGATACTTTTCAACTACGGTTCCTCGCGAAAGCTCGCATATTCGCCGGGGCAAATATTAAAGGGTCAACCGGCGGGGAAGGGAGGGGGGAGAGGGGGCGGCGCCAGTCGTCTGCGCGATTGGTTCACAGGATCCTAAATGAACTGTTAATCGAGTAAATTGTTAACGTTTACAGACGGCTCCGACCACACTTCGATTACGTATCGGTCATTCGATTAATACCTCGAACGGACGGCCGCGGGCTAAACGGGCCGAATAAAACATTCAAACCCGCAATCCGGAATTCATCCTGTCAACGCGAAACATTAATCCAGTGCGATTCGGTCGACGCGCGTTTGTTTAAAGCGGGCCACCACCGTGGACATATAGTTTTTATAGTGATCGGTAAATATTACGCTCGATGCTTTTCAATTTCTTTTATTTAAATGATTTTTGTAACGCTACCATTCTGCCTGCGGTTTTTTAAAAATATTTTTAACGGTTTTTTCTTTTAACACTGTTGAGTGATTGTTATTGAATAAATGTTTAGGGATGTTTATTTACACAGAAATTGGCTAAGTTATAGGTGAGACTTTGTCGTTAAGTAGCTAGCAATTTTTATTAATAAATAAAATAATTATAATTTGTTAATACTGAAATTAACTGGTTCTCACTGTACATGTTTTTTTTTTTGTAATTGCACTGTATCGATTGCGAGTACGAAAGTGGTGTAATCCGCGTTTTTTTTTTTGTTGGAATTTTCTCTTTTTTCGTGTTTTGTTTCCACGTGACGAATCAATTCAACAGTTTCCCCCCGAATTTTCCGACGATCAACAAGAGACAGGGAAGTTAAACCAGTCTTGCAACAAAAATGAAAACGTCAACAACAACCAGGAAATAAAATACCGGCGCGGTATGCGCGTTATGTCAGCTCGGAAACACGGCCGGCGACGTGATCGATATCGCAAAATTGAAATACGTTCATACATCGCGCGCAGTTTTACTGAATTTTTTTTTCAATATTTTCAAAATGCAGCGGAGCCATAATCGCTCGGGCCGAACTATGTCCCGAGTGATTATAAACGATTCAATAACACGGCGTTCGTGCGAACGATTTTCTAAACTTTCGGGAAAGTAATTTTCTTTTTTTTTTTATTTGCTATTATTTTTGGCAGTATGATTACTCGATTCCGGAATTTTGTACGTTGTTTCATAAAAAACCTGAATAATTTAGACAATTTTTACAGGGCAGAATAAAATGAATATAATTTTAATAATACAGAAAAATTCCGTCTAAGCTCCCCCGGGTATTTAATTATAAAACTTTTCCATTAACTCAAACGTTTCACGATCATTTAAGGCGTCATGAATATTTAAGTAGTTCTTTTTCGCGGGTCTTAATCATTTGACTTTCTAAACAGTACACGCGCACTGGGGGCCAACTGGAATTGTACTCTTCATGAATGTTGAAAATATATATGGGAGAAAAGTTATTTTGTTTTCGGGAGGTGGACAAACATCGTTACGACCGAGTGTTCGCCGAAAATGTCTGAATAAAACCGAATGGAAGAACCAACTAAAAACTTTTAGTTAGAAAGTTGACAATTTTTCTATCCAATTCTCCACAGGGTTGGGAGTGACAGTAAAATAAATACAGAAATCTATGATACGAGTTCGTAGTAATATCCCAGGTCGGGGGACGCTTACACAAACGTCTCAGTTTACTCGGTGATTAATGCTCGGTTAGGGTCGAAGATGATCCCAGAGGAGGATTAAGACTGTCGACTCCGAGTCCAGTTATTCTAGCGGGGTACCTAGAGCAGTCCACCTCTGTAAACAGCTTAAACGAAGCAGCATCCTCTTATTACGAATTTTTCAAGGTCAAAAGGTCAAATATTTTTTTTGGTCGCATCGTATTCTATCCATCAAAAGGATCAAAAGTGCAGAAGAAACCACGGGTCAAAACTCAACGGTTCTCTAAAAAAATAATGCTAAAGATTCCCAGCATCAAAAATCCAGCACATGATCTAGCAACAACCGGGGGGGGGGGGGGGGGGAGGGGTCGTCGTCGTCAGCGTTGAATAATTTGCCTACAGCACTAACACCTGTCGTCCCGGTGCTTCCGTCACCGGTTTTCCAGACCAGCAGCTCCTCCTTTGCATGTTAGTTCTCGTTTTATCATCGGCGGGGCTCTCTCTCTCTCTCTCTGTCGTCGCTTTCCTTTTTTCGGACGGGCGGGCGTGACGTCCTCGAAAATAGCTATCACCGCGTATATATGTATATATGTATACCCGTAGGGCCGAGGTATTACGTGGAAAATCTTCCTCCGGCGGGAAGATAGCCGCTTTTTTCATGCTAATGACGTTATTGCCTCCCTCTTTAATCTCGACGCCGCGACAATCACTGAGTGGCCCCATCCTTGGGGTGGCTTCAACCGCGGACGCGAAGACTGATGAGACGAGTCTTGCCGATTTTTTGGTGCTGAACCGATACCCCGAGCTTTTTCACCGATTTTTTATTTTACACTCATTTTTGCCATGGTAAAATCCGCAGTCTAATTGTTACTAACAAGAACGTGAACTGAAACCGTCCTCAAGTGAGAACAGCTACGAAAGGTTCTAATGCTCGTGCAGGGATTAAGACTTGTGGCACTTTGACCACTATGGCCACCATGACCATTATGACCACCATGATCATTATGATCACTATAACCACTATGACCGTTATGACCACGATGACCATTATGACCAACATGATCATTATGATCACTATAACCACTATGACCGTTATGACCACTATGACCGTTATGATCACCATGACCATTATGACCACCATGATCATTATGATCACTATAACCATTATGACTACTATGACCATTATGACATTTTTGTCCTAAATCTAGGTGTAACTCTTGTCTAGGAGTAACACTCTGATACCTAGAAGCAGAGTCGCCAGATAAAGACTAGTCACCCCACTCTAGCTTCCCCTTCTACGACGCTACTCCCCCCACCACGAGCCCGGTCACGTGACTAACCGGTACTGGCAGAGAGGGGGAGATTTTCCCCGTGATTCGTGCTACCTTCCCTGCTCTGGCAGTGGTCTAGCGATCCTCTAAATTCGAGCCTGGCTGCTTAATAAATTTCTAAAATCATCAAGGTGTTGTTCAGTAAAGGGGATTCCCGAGATCGCTGTGCCAATTTCGCAAAAGTGTCCATCAATGGTGAGTTCGGCAGGTGGGGTCCGTTTCAAGAGGGTGTTCCTCGCGCGTGTGTTTGTGTGTGTGTGTATAAACGGTGGCATCTCCGTTGCAGGTGGCACGGCCTTGTAATCCCTTTGGAACCGCGTCGGTGCCGCGTTTATCACCTCGACACGGGATTTTCGTAGGGATTAATACGACTTCGCGGTAATTGGAAGCACCGACGAAATTACGGCACGGTTGCGCGCCGCTGTACCAGCCGGGTTACAGGCTAAGCCGAACGGGGCCGCGAGCATCGAGTTTGCTATCACATATAAATAGTATCGGGGGCGGGGAGCGGGGGTGGGTAGGGGTACGGCGAGCCGCGTTAATTATCAGAAAGGATAAGCCACTGCGGGGAATGGAGTAGCGGGGCCCTTGCCCATGGCGAAACACCGTAACGGCCCCACCGTTGTCTGCAGTTGGAGATTAAAGGCCGTCTCGGATCACGGCGCGGCGGCGGAGGTTGCACGAAAGCCGAGGAACACTCTCTCTCGACGCGCGCGCGAGCTACGTTCATGGCTGTCAGACACCATTGATCTGCCTCAATCGCGTAACGCCTCCTTGATTACCGAGCTTCGTGTCGGGTTAGATTATTGAAATCCGATTGAAATATTATAGGGGTGGCTCGAGCCGATGGCGAATTTCACTGTACATCTATTCTGGAACGCCCTGTATATGGAATAAAATAATTTGCGACACATCGAAGTCGTGTCTTAAGAGAACGGTTGACCTGAGACTCATAGTTCCTCTGATACTTTTCACCCCCTCGATGAGTAGATTACGATGCAACAATATAAAAAGTTTGACCTTGACCGGTTTTCTCAAGGTCAAACTTGTTTTTATTGTTGCATCGTAATCTACTCATCGAGGGGGTGAAAAGTATCAGAGGAACTATGGGTCTCAGGTTAACCGTTCACTTGAAAAACGACTTTGCGAACTACTATTCCATTAATGGTAAATTTAATTTTGGTAGAGGTACAGAATCCAGCTGTGTCTTCACACATGATTTTGGTACACCCTGTACGTCGATTCTATTTATTTTGAAAACCAGAATAGCTGCTTCAGCGATCCCAGAACGAAAGAGCCCCGCGAAGAAGATATTTCCAATTTGAACCGAAAGAGAACGACATACATAATATCCAGTCATTTGGACAGCAAGACGTCTTCACTGGCCAATGAAACGCGAGATATTTGTCTGTATAAATACACAGTTCGAGGTCCGCGTTCCTCCAGAGAGCATATTATATTTGAACTCGGTCCCCTAATCAAGAGCCCTAAGACGGTAGACGTCTGCGACGTTCCACGATTCCTCTACGAGCTGGTCGGACTAGAGACAGTCGTGTAGACTATAGAGGACTGGCTCGCTCTCGATTCTCCTTTTACCCGGAGTTTGATCTGCCGGATCGATTAATTTCACCTTTACGAAGCCGAGAAGAAGTCTCCTTTTTCTCTTGTTCCTACGCGGAAATTTATTATGGTAGCTAAACGTTTATCGACGACGGCGATAGAACAATTCCAGCGGTTTTCCATGGAATCGAATCTTGAACAGCGCGGCGAGTCGAGAGAGCTCTCACCGGGTTACGATTCGCTGGGTCGATACCGTGGAAAGCTGTTTGGTATCGTAACTCGATTATTGGTAGTTCCCCGAATAGGTCCGCCAGGTTTTAAAATTGACCGGAACCATTTTTATTTCCACCTAACAGGTGGCCTAGAACACTCGAATGAAACGTACTAGGTCTAATTTCATTAATCTATCGAGTCCCGTTCCGGACACCCTGCGTGTCGCATCAGCGTTTTATAGCGCTGCAGCTATTATGGGGATCGATGAGATTTCTATTCCCCCGGATCCACGGCGGCCCATAGATAAAGATACGAGTCACATTTGCCTCGGGATTTCTCAGCAGCCGGGGGTCTCGACCCGCTGTAATCGTCCCTCTGACATTTCCCCGGTATCAAATAACAGCACCCCCCCGATAAATAACGAGCGATCCTTCTCGAGATCACGATACTGCTCGAAAACGTCACCGGCACGTGAACGCGTCCCCATCGAGGTCCAGATGAAAGCACTTGGTCGTATTCGATGCACGGTACTCGCCCTTATTTATGACAGATTTACAAAATTGGAAAAACTCTTCGTGTCCCCCCCCCCCTCCCCCCTCGACAGCATCGCATCAGTATGGCGCCCGGATCAACCGACGATTCCTCCACTGGCCCCGCAGAACTCGAATTTATGTCTTTCCGATCTGTCGAGGGTCGCTACTATTACCCGACGTGCCCTCGCTCCGGGGAATCCAGGAAGATTAAGACACGAGGCTCAAATTTGTCTTGGTCTGAGCAAGTGGTTGGTATAATCGCTGTTACGTGACGCAGGTTTATGACCTTGGAATAGAAAAATATGACCTTGGAATAGAAAATATTATCTTGAAATAGAAAAATATGACCTTGAAATAGGAAAATATGACCTTGAAACAGGAAAATATGACCTTGTAATAGAATATTGCATCCGACTCTATTGACTTCAATGAGAGGAGTTCGGAAAAACGTGTACAGAATGTTTCAAAAATCGATTATGATGCAGGTGCAACAAGGCATCTTTCCGAATTCCCAGGACCTCAACAACCCAGGACCATTGCCACTGCATCCTAGCTCCGACGAAGAAACCCATAAGCGAGAAAGAGCAACAGACTGATTAACAACCCGATGGTACTGGCCCCACTGGCACGATCGTCCAATACGATGATCCCGGTTCACAAAAGGATTCCATCTAGCGTGCGGCGGCATTGCCAACATCGTTCTCGATTTTACAGCAGCCGATCGGCCAAAGTACACGGTCTCAGGTAGACGTCAGGAATAACGCTTCTCGCAGGTGCGAACGAGACGCGAAAAAGAGGATCGTCTACGGTCCCTGTGCCGACAAGATTATCGAGAGTCGAACGAAACGGGAGACTTTTTCCTTCCTTCCTACCTTCCTTTCGACGACGACGACGACCACGACGACGACGACGGAAACGACAACCGTCTTCGACTTCGAAGCTGATGCTTCTCGTGCCTGGCCGCAGCCTGGTTTCCATCGCAAGAACTTTCCATTTCCCGTTTCTCTATCTGGGATTTCTGCCGTTGCAACCGGAGAGATTAGCGGCTTCGACCAGGACCAGAGAGGACGAAAGGGACGACAAAACCCGGCACACGTTTCTCCGCCTTTACCCTCGGGAAATTACGAGAAACCCGGGCTTCTACCTAAGCAACCTATCCTCGACCTATCCTCTCCCACATTCACATCTGTTCCCCTCTGTACACGCGCTTCCTAGACAGCCTGCCCTCTTAGCTTTTGTCCCCTTTACCATATCTCTGCTTGTCCTTCCTCTCATCCCCTCTCTTCTTGGTCCACGGACCGAGCACCAGCGACACCTGGAACTGTCCTTAGACCATATATACTAATAGACCCGGCATAGGTATAGTATGTGTATAGGAAAACCGAGAATTCAGTGTCCGAAAGATGATGGGACACTGTGACGTCACAAGTGACTGTGTGCTAGGAGTCTGGCAGTGTCCTTTTATCGAACCATCTCGATCTTTCAACTATCTTGGGCTGGCACGACACGTCAAGACTAGATAGGGTCCAAGACATTCACGAAGTTAGAATGTCTTGAATCTTCGATTTTGTTCTAATTGAAATATGTTGTAGTCCATGTGAAAGTAGGTGGGGTTTAAGTCATCATTTTGTCGATTTCGAATTTTTTTTAGTAATGGCACACCTTCAAAGTTTGCGATTTTTGCCCATTTTGGCGAAAATAGGTCTCACTTACGAATTTTTATCTCAGGAACTGTTTGTTCGATTGAGCTATACTTTTTTTTGTTTTATTCGGTAAGGATTGGGCTATTATAAAATAATTTTTTTATCCTCGATAATTAACTTTATAATGTCAAAACATTTAAACAAATTCTTTTTTCATGTTTTTTTCAATTTTGGCCAGTAATATAAATGAAGAAAATATGGTTATATTTCTTGAAGTTTCCTCTTTAAAATAAGACCTTTTACAAAATGGCGTTTTTCCTGTAATCGTCACAATATGCTGGAAAAGGGCGCGGTGTACCCCCGTTTCAGGTAAAGGCGAGTAGAGCGCACCGCTATTATGGTCAGTTCATCTGGACTCAAAACAATACCAGCAGACCGTATACGACTGAATAACCCTATTTATACCTCGAGAACAATATTAGTTACTGCTTGGTTCGGTCAACTCATTCGAGCTGGATTAAATTTTAATCCTTCTGGACCTGTGGTTAGAACCACTCTTAGCTTTATCAATTATATTTTGAACATCGCGTCTATGGCCGACAGCAAAGGGCACACGAGCAAGAATGATAAGCGATCTTCTGTCTCTGTGGGGCGATTCGTCGGTGCCGATCCCATTGCGACGCGACAGAGAGCACGCCAGTCGAATTCCCGGATTTCCGTCGTGGTTAATTCCGCGCGGCTAATTTAACCCTCGCGACCTTCCGGCCGATTTCGCTCGAATGGAAATCGAGAGCCGCTAGGTAACAGCTCTGCCGAACGGAATAACCGTACCTCCCAGTGTTCAGCGTTTCCACGGACCAGCACGGAACGGCGGACATTCCGAAATTGCCCGGGCCCACGCGAATACATTTCAAACCGGCAATTCTCGAGACAGAATCCCACTCCCCCTCGACACAGCGAAAAGAAACGACGCGGCCGATACCGATAATCGGAATGGAAAGTCGATTCCGGCGATCGACGCTCTCGCAGATTTAAGAGAGCCGCCTCGCCCCCGCGGCACACGTATTTGTACATCGTCGAGAGAAATTCGATTGGAATTCTTGCGAAATACAGCTAACGCGGTACATAGAATTATACGACAGACAAGCTCAGTGATTCGGCAGCGAAAAATTTCCAGGGTTACTTTTTTTATACAACACCCTATATAGTTTAGTGGATATTCTTGTAGGGCTTGCAGAGACGAATCCAACGAGTACCATGACCATACCATTACGATTATTCAGTCCCGAGATATTCCTGACAGATATGGTTTCGGTTAGGTGTCTCAATTTTCAGACAGGAATATCTCGAGATTGAACGATCGTAATGGTATGTTCATGGTACTCGTTGGACTCGTCACTTCAAGCTGTACAAGAATATCCATTAAACTATATAGGGTGTCGTATAAAAACATGCTATCGACATTGAAAATTACTCTAAAATAATCAGATAGTTTATTACAGAGTATTGCAGACGTAATACAGAGAATTTCACTGGGAAAATGAGTAAAATTAGAAACATTTCTTGAGCTGTCCGACACAGATTTCAGCTCGCGAAGATTGTCACCGTAAATTATTGAGTCGGCCCGATTTTCCTCTGGCTGCCATCGATATTCGTTGTGTAATCAGCTTTGCCGGGGATCCCCCTCGGAACCGATACAGCCCCGGATAGATGAGCTGGTAAACTCTCGGAATTACCAGTGATTAACGGGAAGAAGCACAGGTACAAAAATACCTCGTCACCGAACGGGAACACGGTAATTCTTCGGAATCTCTGACGCAACGCTAATCCGTGTCATTTGCTAAAAGCTGCCCGACCGTCTTTCGCGTTCGCGACAGAGACAACTTTCTGCGATTATGCTTTTCCCTCCATCGGCCTCCGCTGTCGACGTTCCTCTACCTTCGTTGACCGATGAAAAACTTGGTCAATTAAAGGATTTATAGTCGGCTTTTCGTTCGGAGCTTTCGCAAAGCAACACTCGAGGCCCTACAACGCGGTGGATCACGCGCACGGAATTCCTCGAATATTTTCATACGCTGGAAAGAGAGGTGGAGGGGGAGGGGGGGAGATTAGAGTATTTCGCAGGGAGCATTTTAACCGTGGCTTTTCATTTCCCTTTCGCCAGGCGCAACGTACAATGCTGCATTGTTTAAGAGTCCCCAGGCGGAACACCGGGCTCAATGAGATCGTTTAATGTACCATTTCTCTTAACGATTCTTCGCCATTTCGATATAAACGAACAACCGCGAGATACGATAGCGGGCATTAGTTAATGAGGCCCTGAAAGGCCAGAGAGAATTACAATACGCCGGGCGTAATCGAGAAATTCCGCTGGCCGACCAATTTTATGTTTCGGTAAATAGTGGATGACCCTTCGCAGGTTTTATTCCCGTTCCAATTCCATTCGCCGGCATTTTGTTCTCATCCACCTTGGACGCGTGTCCTCTTTTATGATGCAGCTTTATTTTGCGAATGGGGACAAGTATTTTTATACTTTTATACAGGGTGAGTCACCTAACCTTTAATCTTTGTTGTTTTAAAGATACGTAAAATATGGCAAGGACAAAGTTGTTTATTATTATTTACTATTTACTACAAGTCTCGACCGTGATAAACGTATTCTGCTTTCACATTCTATATCTTATACGTTTTCCCTGTCTTTGACCTTGAATGACCTTGGAATAATAATAGTCACTGAATTTCTAATGAACGGGACTATCATTGTAGGTGTTTAAAAAAACCATTTTAAAAAGTCAAGGTGACCTTGATATCTCTAAAAAAATGACATCAAAACAAAATTCAACTTTGTCCTTACCATATTTTACGTATCTTTAGAAACAACAATGATATTTGAGGTGCAAATGCTAGGTGACTCATTACTGTATGTGTGTGAAATGTAAATTACCCGTATTATTTTATATCTCCATTCCGAACAGCTCAGTATGACAACCGAGACAGTATCGCTAGAATTCAGTGTGACAATTGTTCCTTTTGTCTGTAAAGTTCGCGGAACGAGTTTCATACGAAATTAATGTTAGAACTATAAACGTGAAGTTGGGATTAGTGTAACAAGATTCCAGAGATTGCAGACCATTGAACCGGGGGGGGGGGGGGGGGGTGAGCATAACACCACTCAATAATTTGTATTGTTATTAGGGTTAGATACCTAGCAGCTTATGCAACAGGGATTAGAAGCTCCTGGGAGCACTGTCCTGCCAACAACACCAATTTCTGATAAGCATTCCGACATACAGTTCCATGGAGAACACACAGATGCAATTATGGCAAATAAGCGAAATATCGAAAGTATTTAAGTTTCATTTTTATTTAATTTCCAATGTCTTCCTCGGAAAATTGTTTACACCGAGATAAAATAAAACAGTGCTTTCCCCTCCCATCTTCATCAAATATGAAACAGAAAACTCGGATTCATCCGAGCACGGTGGCGCCAACAATGCTCCTCGGCGACGAATTCTCCCGAAGAATAAGATCAAGAAAGCAGACGATACACGGTGAATCCGGCGATAGAATTACACGAGCCTGTGCGTGTACTGTGTATACCCGGTGGATGCAGTCGACAGCCAGATAATAGTCGCGAGCCTCCATTACTAGATGGAACAGAGCGTCGACGGCGGAAGGATACACATTATAAGACATTCGTCTTGGTAAACTGTGCGGTGCAGGTGTGCATGATGTAAGGGACGCTCGGCGTGCCGCATAAAAGACAACACGGTTTCAAGGTTTCTAAAGTGAGACACGCGTTGATGGCGAGACGTCTTCAACGTGTTCCACCCCCGCTCCGCCTGCTGCGGAGCTAATACTGAAAAGGAATTCGTCGCCGGCTACCCGGAAACAAGGATTCGTCGGTGGGGAAGCCATCTAATCCGTGCCATTTGCAGAAGGCTCTTCTCTTCCGCAGAGACGTCTATTCCCGTCACCTAGACTCGCTGGTTCTCAATCCACTTTTCCTCTTCTTCGTCTGGAGACTGCATCTAACACCACATATCCAGACAACGAACACTCAAACAGCACGTTTGTTCAAATAAGTATCCTCGAATCGTCATTTTTCAAAGTGATCAATTTTTTTTCACACGACACCCTATATATTTTAGTGGATATTCTCGTGAGGCTTGAAAAGACGATTCCAACGAGTACCATGAACGTACCATTACGGTCATTCGATCTCGAGATATTCCTGTCTGAAAGATAATACACCTAACCGAATCCTAACCGAGACCTTATCTTTCAGAAATATCTCGAGATCGAATGATCGTAACAGTATGGTCATTATACTCGTTGGAATCGTCTTTTCATGATCTACGAGAATACTGAAGAATATATACAGGGTGTCGTATAAATCTTCTGCGGGGATATTCTGTTCCCGTTAATGTTTTCCGTTTGATACAAGTCAAGGTGTTCGTTCAATGGACCATAGACTGTTTCAGTTTCAGTAGACCTTTCTCCCCGGAATGAAGCGCTCTCGAGGCATCGGCGCGGCAGTTATCGCGGGGGCTGTTCTTTCCGCGAAATAAGTACGTGTCGCGCGGGAAACAGAAACCAATCTCGCCGGGGCTTAAGCCGGGCCAGGCAATTCCTGCAATTCCGTGGAAGACGAGAGAGGAGGAACAACCCGAGCTATCACCCGGATCCCGTTTCAAAATCACGACCGAGATTAACCGCGACACTGGCTTATCCCGGCAGAAAGATCGCTCGCGTGTTCCGCGAGAGAAACCGCTGCCAAGAACTGCATTGTTCCGAGGAGATCGATTTTTCGTGGCTTCACCGAAAGTAGACCAACCGACTGGGCGCCGAACTAACGAATTTCGAACGCGCCATGCAAAACGGCCGTTGCATAATATACGGGGTGAGTAAAAATTTATCGTAATTTCTTAAATCGTGTACTTTGACTGGGTTAACCTTCACACGACCTTCGGAGCTTAGGATGGGATGGTGTGTTTATTTAAATATGGTATAGTATGTGGTATAGTGCTACAGTCTACGAAGAGACGAATCCAACCATGTACAATAAGTTGACCTTCGGACGACCTTCAGAGCATAAAATGGGCGGTGTGTTTATTAAAATATAGTATAGTGCTACTGTCAACGAAGATGCGAATCCAACCATGTGGAATAAGTTGACCTTCGCAGCTAACTCAATTTTTTAACATCCATATAAAATCGATTATTATTCGAAATCGATTCGGACATTATCAATCACCCGAAATTCGGATTTACTGTCGGTGTTCCCGAATGATCCAGCTTCTCCCCATTTGTGCAATGCGAAGGGTCGACGAAGGCGGGGGGGGGGGGGGGGGGCGAGCACGCAAAAATCTCGTATTTACAGGAAATCGACAGGAAATTGAAATCCGCGAAAATCGGGGATTTCGAAATCAAAACTTGAGATGAAAGTGTCGCCGCAGGAAATCTTATTATGAAATGTGCCGTTGCAGTTTTCGTGCAATTTGCTCAGCACGCGTTCCTCTTGCCCCGACTGGCTGGTAGCGCGGCGAACGCTGGCTCGTGGCATTATGTGCCAGCGTGTGTAATGATTTACTTTCATCGCTCGCGGATAAATCAGAATTACCCGGTTGGTATTGCCCGCGGAGCCTTCCGTTTCTCGCGAAAATCGATCCCGCTGCCGTCGATGTCCTGCGGGATGAGCCTCGCATATTTACGCGACGATAATCGCCATTTATACCGCGCAGTTTCTCGTTATTGAAACGAACCCCCAAAATTCATTAATTTATTAACAATAAAGCATTGTTCTCGATTTTTTCGGTGCCCGTCGACCAAGAGGGGTGGTTCGCAGAAATCAACCCCTAAGAAATAAATTCTTTTCTCAAAGTGGAAGTTGATATGAGTTTAATGGATTTTGAGATTCTCTGAAATATTTTTGTGCAAAATTGTCTGAATCTATTTAAAAAGTATTTCCACCCTCAACATGGAAAATAATTTCTCACCAACCCCTAAGAAATAAATTCTTTTCTCAAATTGGAAGTTGAAATGAGTTTATTGGATTTTGAGATTCCCTGAAATATTTTTGTGCAAATTGAAAAGTTTCCACCCTCAACATGGAAAATAATTTCTCACCAACCCCTAAAAAATAAATTCTTTTCTCAAATTGGAAGTTGAAATGAGTTCGTTGGATTTTGAGATTCCCTGAAATATTTTTGTGCAAAATCGTCTGCATCCATTCGAAAAGTATTTCCACCCTCAACATGGAAAATAATTTCTCACAAACCCCTAACAGGGCGAACAACAAAGGGTAAGTTTCCCCGAGCAGTTGGCCTAAGTTCCGCTGGAGAATCGCTCGATAAATCACATTAGCCGCTAACAACCGCAAAATAATTGTTTACAATCTGCCAACGGGAACCCTCGAGCTGAACCACTCGTAAACTACTTGAGTAATTCCAGTTAGCGCGCGGTAGCGCAAACGATTCAAAGTGACCATCGATAAATACCGTCGACTTTAAGGCAACAAGAGCGCCACGCCGCGCCGCGTCGCCATGCTTGTGTCACCGTGGCCGGTGACCATAACGAGGCCCTTTTCGCCCGGCAAAGGTGAGAGAGAACTTTCCACTCAGCCTAGCACCAGTGATGTCTGGTTGTTTGTACTGCACCGACGTTTCCATAGATTCCATTACGATACGCCGGCACCTCGGTGTACTTTACCCCTAGCTTTATGCGCTTCGCCACGCGTTACTCGCGACGAACGACAACGAATCATGGTTTCCTGTGTTCCCCGGGCTGTTTGCGAATTCTTGATTGCCACCGCTTCGGACATCGTCAATGAGTTGCCCCGGTATTAAACTGGTCGATGGTTGTTGCATTCATCAACTGCTAGGTCTTTGTGCAAAATAACAATTTTTTCTCGTTCAATTTTCTGTGAATTTTTCCTCTGTTTCAAGTGGCACCAATCTCCAGTCTAGGTAGGACATGATAGGGTCTACGACGTGATCATTTTAGAAAGGGTAGCTGGTCAAATTCGAGTTCCAAAATTTTGATTTTTAATCGAATATTCATATATATATATATATATATATGTTAACTTAATTTTGAAATTATCATTGCTTTATCATGAATTTTATAGTTCAAAGTCATTGGAAGGTCACAGTGTACCGCATCATTGAACTCGTATATATATACATGCGGTACACTGTGACCTTCCAATGACTTTGAACTATAAAATTCATGATAAAGCAATGATAATTTCAAAATTAAGTTAACATATATATATATATATATGAAATATTATTTCTATATTATTTTATATTTATATATATATATACTTTATTTTGTTCCCCTAAGGGTTAGAATTTTATAGTTCAAAGTCATTGGAAGGTCACAGTGTACCGCATCATTGAACTCGTCCTGACATCAGCTACAACACTACGAAGTTAAAAATATGTGCCATTTGAAAATCATCGTTGACCTTCAAAGGACCTTCAAAACGACAACAGTCCGAACATTTTTTTCGAGTCACCATATTTGCCTCCTTTAACAGTACAACTTTTCTCTCTAACGTTTTCTTCCATCTTCACGTGAAACTATTTGGGTGGCCTGTTTCTCGCGAATCACCCGGTACATTGTTTCTCTGAATACAGAAGTGTGTAAAAAAGGAATGTTCGAGTGCGAAAAATTCCAGTGACCTCGAAAAGCTTGGCTTTGGAGTGGTCTCCGGGCAGGTCTCGGAGCAATCGATTAAGCCATAGTGCGATATTTTCGAGCGTCCGGGGGATATTCTGATAGTAACAGCAACTCGGCCGTATTGCCGAAACGCAGACAAGGAGTTTTCGCAGAGTTTGCAAGCGGGGGCGTCGCAATTTCCGGGGTCGCTTCTACGCCATCGAGCGGAAGAAACAACCAGAGTCTCGGTGTGTTCATACTTGCCGTGGCAGCGCGTTATGGATATCTATCCGTGCATTATGAGCCGTACCGCGGTAAGCGCTGTTCGAATCACTGGTCGTAAAAAGTTTCTTACCCACGGTGAAAGTGCCCCGGACCTACCCCGCTATGGTCCTATTGGAGGCCTGCCAAAACACTGGCATTGTTCTTCGTACGATTCCCCATGCGCCACGGGACATTATGATCGCCGAGAAATTGTTCGCGTAAAAAGTGTGTACATACGTTCCTTGAGTATGTTGTCCTTGAAACTGAGGATTCTTGAAGTGACTCGAAGCAACTTTTTCCTTTGTCGAAATCTTCTTCGCGGCCTCGTTCAGGAGTTATTCGCGAAAAACGCGCTTGTTCGTTGATTCACCGCGGCGCGAGCCCATCGCTACGCTCGGCGGAACCTGCCGCGCTCTGATTGGCCCGTGTTTTTCGCTAATAACTTCCGAACGAAGCCTCGGTTGACATTTTCGTAAAGGAAAAAGTTGTTTCAAATGACCTTGGGAATCTCCCTTCTCAAGGAAATCCATTTGCGGGGCAGAAGACACAAATTTTTTAGAGGACGCTGAAATTTAGTGAAAACTGTTCGACGCGAATGCAGAGAAATTCAGATAAGAAAATTGTCGATTGAACAGATTATTGGATTTCGTTTCAGTGGAAGAATAAATTTATTTTCGCTACTACCACGATTCGGAATCCAGTTTGTACTATGTTCCTCGTGCATGTCCGATACACACACACACACACACACGAGCTCCGGGGGTTTAAACGTAGATCTGACAATAAGTTGTGGTAACTAGCGGCAGCCTGCGATCGCCGGGGCTTTTATATTGAATCTACTTTCCACAGTTTCACGCGGATCCAATAAAAACTTACAATTCCGATCGAAGTAAGATTACTTCGAATGTCGTATACACCTGCTGCTTCGAGCACTGTTATAGTAATGTTTCCCGGTTATTGGCGTCATCGTAATAATACACGACGGCGCGGCGCGGCCCGGCGGCTGATAGCAATCTTCATGTAGCTCTGGAATATTTTCTCTGTTCCTAACGTCAACGATCTTCGAGAGTATTTTTGCTGATTCACTACCGATCCGTAATGCGTTCGCTCGCTGAATCTCTTCATCCTCGTGAAAGCCGCGTTATCGATATTTATAGAGTGCTCTGAAACGACCGCAGCAATATTCGCGAAATTACTAATCCATTACTATCGTTCTCCTTTTTATTCGTTTCTAGCAAACAGAGGGAAATGGAGATCAAGGAAAACTTGAAATCTCCTTGGGGTTCCGGTTCAAGAAGGACGAACCGAACTACAGTGCGGCCAAATGGCCAAATAGTCGGCAATTCTCTTTTGGTTTTTAATGTATATATATATACAGGGTGTTCACACTATTACTAGCTAGCGTTTTTTTTTTTAAATAGTAAATATTAGAAAAACATGAAGGAGGTAAAAAGTAGTACTGTTTTTTATACGCAACACAATGGCGTATGCAATTTTTTTGTGTCTATACTATTTTGTTAGATATGAAGGTGACCTTCAACTTTTTAAATGGAATTCTGTATATTTTTTTATATCATATGAAAGCGTATAATGGACAGTTAAATTGTATTTTCCAGTAAATTCCGCACTGTGACTGTGGCGTACAAATGGCAAAATATTTTACAATAATCTAAATTTGTTTACTAATGTAACGTAATGGTAATTATTAACCAAAAATGAAAGTTTACAATAAAATTAATGAATTAAAAAAAACATTAACAATATTTATGCATAAAAATTATTGTTATATGATTAATAATATCAATTTCCTCCTAATATGCAGTTTGTACATCGTGATATACACGTGTAGAGAGATATGCTATGTTTGTCCGCACTGTGCGAAGATACGAAATGATCGATAGAATGAATTCAATTAAATGAAATAAGACAATTGAAAAAAAAAATGTTTATTTTGCTCCCGTGTCTTGCAAAACGAGATCATTTTTATTTTGCATAAAAATCCTCAGTGCACTTACGACCGGTTGTCTCGGCAGTCATCGTGCACCGAATTTCCCAGGATTAAATTGCGTTTCCCTGTGCAGTGGCCAGTCGCAGTTCGCAATTTCGCCGTTAATTCGAATTTGCTAAGCGGAGTCACTAGTGCTCTTCAAGACCATTGAAAATGTAATATCTCCTCCATGGCACCGGGGATTATATTAAAATCGTCGACACAGGATCCACCGGCGCCGTTCTGACGGTTACAGAGGATTTGCGAAACCAAATTTGCAGGTGATGATTATGTGTTCACTATCAACATCGTCCAATCGTCGTCAAAGAATCCAGACATTTAGACTGCACCATACACCGATGTCATATTTTTTGTTTATAAAACATTTTAAAACTTTCGCCATTGTACAGTTGAAAAATTGTGGAGGGTAATCGTTTAGGCGCGCAAGCTGCGACGCGGATCTAAAGCGCGTTAAACTAATTCGATTTTAAACACCGCGCGGCTGGGCGGCGCGGCGGCGGGAAGTTGACTAGTTCTATTGCAAATCTAAATTTGATACCGGTGGCGGGGCGGACCGGAAACGGGCTTAAAGCAGATGAAACGCGCGGCTTTGGTCCCGGGTTAATCGACACGGCCAATCAGACTGGCTATTAGACAGTGCACGTCCGAGTGCTGGAAATGTAATGGCTCGAACATAATCGGAAACCGGGTCACGGGTCGCGGCAGCTGTTGGCGATCCAATTTCACTTTCGCGGAAAATTGGATCCTGGGACGAACTGCGTCAGCGATTATTAAGAATCGGATCAGAACAGGTCAGTGATCATACAGACAATTGTAATAATTCGTTGCTCAATTTACGTCACGTTTAAATAGATCGAATACACACATCTTCTGGGAGTACATTTTTAAACAATTTTTTCTCAAGACTGTTTTTTAATGTTTTCTCTGGGGTATTCTTGCAGAGCGTGAAAAGACGAATCCAACGAGTATAATGACCGTACCATTACGGTCATTCAATCTCGAGATATTCCTGAAAGATGAGGTTTCGGTTAGAGTTAGGTTAGGTGTCTCACCTTTCATACAGGATATCTCGAGACTGAACGATCGGAATGGTATGTTTATGGTACTCGTTGGATTCGTCTCTTCACGCTCTACAAGAATATCCACTGAAATATACAGGGTGTCGTATAAAAAAGTAGTGCCGATCTCGAGAACTCGTTAATAAATTATCTTGAGACTATGTTATGAGGATTTTCACTATATTAGAGGTTCCGGAACCAAGCTGTGCGATGCTTTTGACAATCTTTCGACATCAGGCTTCTTTATTCGATGGTTGAAAGGAATGGTACGTTCCGCGTCTTTTAAACTGAAGTATATTTCCTGGTAAAGTGGCCGTCGATCGATAGAAACAGCAGGGCATTACGGGATTGCGCGGAAGTGGACTGATCGAGGCTGCCTCCGCAATCCCTTTCCGTGTTCTTGGTGCGGCACCGCTAACGTGCTGATTACGGGAACGGGAACGATGCTATTTCCCCTCGGTGTTATGGCGATGCTTCATAATTGCTGGCACTCCGGGCCCCTGGATATTTAGGTTATTCCGTAAATCACTGAACCGGCCGCAGACACGAGATGGTGGTGGGCCAGGTCAGGTAAGCAGGTTAACTACCACCTATCACCTGCTTTCCGAGGCGCTATTAATGTGAAACGGTGGCTGCCGGTCTCTCTCTCTCTCTCTCTCTCTCTCTCTCTCTCCGGCTGAAATTGAAAGGAGTCTGATAACGTGCGTCACAATGACGTCCGTCGGCCAGATTAGGTTTTACTTGTCGCCTCCCTTAACGCTATCATTCCCACGTCGATGACGCGATCCTTTCGCGAACCGTTCGCTCAACCGTGTCCTGCGATTCGCAACAATTATTTCCGAAATATTAAATATTAATATTGCAACAAAATCGTATGAAATTGATTTTCTTTCTGAATATTTCTACTGTTTTATATTATTTATTGAATTGTTAAAATTGTTAAAATCATTTCTATTCTGCATAAAGATCCGCTAATGAACTTATTCACGGGACTGGCAGGTAGATTTTTGTTAACATTTTACTGTGATGCTCCGCAGTATGTCAAAAGGATCGCTTAATACCGAATATGAAAAAGTTAAAGTGCCATGAGAAAAACAAACAATCGTACGCCGGCGGGAGGCGTTATTGAGCTCGACGAGTGTGTGTGTGTGTATGCACACACCATAAGCTTTCAATAAAAACAGAGCCGGATATATTGCGCAGCTTCTGGTTTTATTCCTTCGAAAAAATATTTTCACTATAGGGGTTGAATGGGGTTGGTTTCAATGGGCCGAGAAATAAAAAGAGTCTGTTGGTGATATTAATTAAAGATGGTAGATCTCTCGCATCGAAAATGTGAGTAGCTCGATGCAAAATAGTGTAAACATTTAGAGGATTTGAAAACACATTTGTCATAGGATTCATCCTGCATTGTTCACCCGGTAAATTAAAAATAATTTTTACTGTTCCTGTTCTGAACAATGTTAAATAAATTTTAATTCTTCTGATGTTTTCTGTACATAATTGTTCTCATTGCTTGACAATTCATTATTTAAGAAAATAAATTAATGTCTACGTTGTGTCTTGCAACCGATGCAGACAATTTTTATTTTGCGCAAAGTTACCACTAATAACAAAGATCCAATTTTATTTTCGAAGAGTAAAGGGCCCCTCTATTTATTCAACTAATGTGTTCCTCAACTAATTACATTAAGTACCAAGAATATTCGGAAATTGGTGACATCTCCATGCTCCTGTATATATCCATACTAATTGGCTAAGTACGTAAGAAAAGCTCCGTGTCCCGTTAACGTCCTCGGACTCGGACGAAAAAGGATGATCGCCCTCGACAGGACAGCTCGCCACTTTACTGCAGTGTTGTCTATAAGTATCGTGGGGGTGGAGGACGTAACTAGGTTGCCGCAGAGTGACGTCACAATTGCCCTAACCTAACCCACTTTTGCAGCCGGGGTCGTAGCCACGGTTCCGTCGTATTCCGCAAATATTGCCTGAAAATTACGAGAGCAGACAGACAGAGGGAGAGAGAGACAGTGCAGGACACGTCTTGTGTCTCTCGAAATTAAAGGGGCCATGCGCCAGGAATCGTGCAAATTCATTAGATCCCGCCGTCGATTTTTCACCGACGCGTATGGATTTTCCTCGAGTGACCTAAATTCCCGATCCCGGAGCCATTCGGATTGCAGGATTGCCAGGATTCTGATAGCTTCGCGAATCTCGCCGGCCACCCCTGACTGCATTAAGAGGATCAGAGCTTTGTAACCAGCTTTGCGATTTTCCACGGCTTCCGCCTAATTGTAACTCCGGATCGAAATTCCCCTGTAATCGTGAGCTTGCGAATTGTCTCCCGCGCTGGGACACTAAAAAAATTTATGAAACTCCGGGGACACGTAGCGCACATATACGCCGCTAAACGAAACCTCTAATATGGTAAAAATCCTCGGGACATATAATTTCTTAACGAGATTTCAATGTCGGCAGTACTTTTTTATACGACACCCTATATATTTCAGTGGATATTCTTGTAGAGCGTGAAGAGACGAATCCAACGAGTACCATAAACGTACCATTACGATCGTTCAGTCTCGATATATCCCTGTCTGAAAGTTGAGGTCTCGGTTAGGTCCATGTAGCAGTGTATCACGCCATTTTTCTTTCCTGGCCAAATTCACGTTTACTGACTGGTAATAATAAGAAAAAAAAAACATGTAGCCGAATTTTCGTTGATTTTTCAACCCCCTAAAGTAAATCTGGACAGCAAAGTTTTTTTTTGGATTCCCGGGGTTGGGGATCATCCATTCTATTTTTATCGAGATCTATACGAGTATTCCCAGCTCTGGTTTATGATTGTGCGAGTTCGCGCAGGTTGCTATAGTTTTGAAGTGATGGGGGTGGGTGGGGGTGGGGAAACGAGTAGCTTAGCTTAGTTTCGAGACTCTAGGTCGGGCAGAGACGATAATTTACGACCGGGTCACTTGAAACAGCGATGGACTGCGGCCGTTGCATGGTAATGCAGTTGGAAAGAGAGCCTGCCCTCTTTTAGGAATGGTTAACTGTTTAGGGTAGCCTGAGTGATTGACTTCATCACAGGTTTGCTGGCTGCAGTGAAGGGTGCAGAGTTGATTTTTATTTGCGCGCTGACTGATCAACCTGAGACGTTACTGATAACTCAGTTTTGTTACAATGATCACACTGGATGCATTTTCATAAATAAATAAAATTTTCATAAATTAATTTTTCGGAGAATAGTTGAACTACATTGGAAAACAGTCTTGTACGCACTGTAGAGCGCAGCAGAGGGGTTGGAAAGGATGCAGCAAGAGTATTAAATGCGAACAATTAGTGATCGATCGCCGGATGATTGACTTAGTAATCCGTCGCTTTTGAGGATCCACCGCAGCAACGACGCGCCTCGATGCACATTACGCGAATTGAATCAGCGCTGTAATCTCGATCAAACGTGATCGGCGTCTGCAGCCGCACAGTTTGATACGACGACCATGTTCCACGACCAATTTCAACTACATACATATACCGATCCCTGTCCCAATATCAAGCTGGCTAATGTAAACCGATTTCTGTCCTAATGGTCGCCCCACAAACAAGCCACTAAGAATGGTCACGCATAACCGTACCAAGCAACACACACAGGAGAACATTATCTTCGATCACCCAAACATAATTATGAAAAGGATCACAGTGATATACAAAATATAATTTTATTAATTTTATCAATCATTTTGGCAATTTCATCAACAATTTTATCAATTTCATCAACCATTTTATCAATTTGGTCAATTTCCTCAACAATTTTACCAATTTCATCAATAATTGTATTAATTTCGGGGTCACGAGAGACCCCATTATACAGGGTGCCCCAGGTAACTTGACCACCTTGAATATTTCGCTTAGTGTTAGTAATAGAAAAAAACGTTGTAGCACAATATTAACCTAACCGAAGGGGCAATATAATGATTCGGAAAGAACTTCTTTCAAGGTCATTTATTTCTAGATATCAAGGTCATCAATGTTTTTTTTTAATGGAACTATATATTTTTTTTATCGCGATGTAATAGTAGGGGTGACGACCTCTTCAATGACATATTATACAATGACCTTCGTGTGACCTTGGGTATGAAACATCCAAAAAGCATTACAGGTATTATCAGTGATTAATCTACTACAGTAATTGGTTTGGTTGAACTACTTTATTTCAATAAATGTTCGAAATGATGACCATTGTTTGCAACACATTGTTGTATACGGAAAATAAATGATTCTTTAAATTTCGAACGTTTATTGAACGTTCTGTATATGAAGTGTAGCAAAACCCCTGCATAAATCTTTTCCCTAGCGAAGTACAGTGCGCCCAATCGATCGAGACGTTAGAATTAAATGGCCGGACATTAAAGCCGGGTCCACATTCGGTCTCGCTAAACCGTGGCCATTTCCGTTGTAACCGAAGAAACTGGTTCCGCGTTGACAATACGTAACACAGAAAATAACTTAAGCTAGTTTCTGTAGATGGGGGTGCGGGGTTGGGATCGTTTGATCGCGTGCCAGCTGTATCGCGAATTTCCCTGTTTTCTGAACCCGTAGATCGCCGTCACGGGATTAAAGTCGGTGCGACGGGGAAACGGCACCCCGGTTAAGCGTGCCCCGGTTAAGCGCTCGCTCCCGGAAGATCGTCGCCAGAGTTAAGGAATCAAGTCCACGCGAACTGGATTAGAGCTGATTGGTCGCGGGAGCAGCCCGCGCGCACGCGATACTCGCTGACCCACATTCCGCTCGCGCAGTCTAAGCTACCCGGTGCAATACGTCTTCCCGTACCCGGGTGACGTCTCGTTCCGCGACACATTATCGAATAATTGTATTTCCGCGGGCACGAAGTGTCGCACGCGTACGATTTCTACGGGCGGAAGTTCTGTTCGTTGCATTCAAAGCCGGGAACGAAATAGGCCAATTACTGTGAACTAGCCTGAAGGCAGACCGTGCTCGTTAATTCTCCATCGCCGATAAGACGCTCCGCGGACTGCAATTAACTCGCGGAGCTCGATATGCTCGATACGTACTTACTCCTTTCTGATCTGCGAATTCACTGTTCCAAAGTGAATTTGTGCTTTCTTGTGAAAAAATTTTTCAATTGTTTGCTTTAACAAAATATGTCTCTTCTATCGATCGTATTATTGTTAATAATAAATGTTAGATGTTATCGGCGCTACGGTTCGATCATTTAATAATAAGAATTTTAAAAAGCAATTTTGCCGATTAACAAAAAAGCCATCGACGTTTCGATTCTGGTTTGAATCCTTTTCAAGATTAATTTGCATCGCGTCTGTAAGAATAATTGTGTAATAGAATTTTCAAAGTATAATGTTAAACTGATTAACAGTAAGAAACAAAAATTGTTCGTAAATATTGTTCATAAAACCTACTTACTTGCTTTTGGTGTGATTCAATAATTTAATTTAATATGGACATTGTGATACACATGTGTCTCGTGTGTCGTCAATGCTTGTTGTCAAGGCACTGAACGTATTTGAAACGATCTAGGTTATATCAATCGATATAAGGCGGTAAATTTGAAAGCACAAAATTTCTTTTAAGTCCACTTTTATGTATGTACCATAGGTGGTACATCAATTTTTGACATTCAACTTTCATTGGAACTAATTTTATACAAATAATTATATATGATATGTAGTTAGATAACAATTCGAAAATAACAGTAAGGATTATTTTAATTGGATAGAAAGGTTTGCTTTAATAAGCCGGTACGTTTCAGCTGTGCGAGTTCGGATAGTCGAGGTTCCACAAAAGCGTGGATTAAACGAGCAAATGAGACCCGAGAGGGGTCGTCTTTGGGCTCATTTTTCACAGGAAAATGCCAGCAACGAACCAGTAAACATTCCACAAAAAAAGAAAAATCATCAACAAATTGTGCAACAAACATGTTCGTGATATTTAACATCCTATAACTATTCCGGCGAGATAATTCGTACAAGCTCGCTTGGCTATTCGCGTTTTCCCATGGACACGGATAAACGTGTTGAACACAGTAAAATGTACGGGGGGGGGAGGGGGGGTGTACGAAGAGAATGTACGTTGGTAAAAACGGGGAACCGGTGGATTTGTCGTCGGGGATTAAGCAAAGTTTATAAAGTTCGCGCCGACGCTAAATACCGTTATTAAGTCGCCGGTTTACTTTCGCCGACCGCGCCGCTTCCCTCGTACAGCCCCCGGAGCAATACGCCTCGCTATGCCATGGGGTTTCACCCTTTCATCGTTCTTCAGCGTGGGCTGGTTTCGAACGTCGTCGTAGTAGTCGGTAAACTACAGATAAAGCGCAGCCAATTCCACCCCCGTACCGGCGCCTTACCATTTCGTCGGTTCCCTAACGCTCAATCTCAGCTTTACGGTGCCGAGGCTAAGATTCCGAAGCCATAGTTGTCTGTGATTAAGCCGAGGATCCACCGGGATCCAGTCCGAGGGAGTTCTGTCGATTTTGTGTGCACAATTTTCAAGTCCCGAAAACGTGAAGCTATTTATGTATATGGAGCATTTCAGTGTGACCGTAGTTTTCACTTGAGAATCTCTCGGGGACCACTATATCTTTCGGTACACAATTTTCAAGTCCCGAAAACGTGGAGCTATTTGTGTATATGGGGCATTTCAGTGTGACCGTAGTTTTCACTTGAGAATCTTTCGGGGACCACTATATCTTTCGGTACACAATTTTCAAGTCCCGAAAACATGGAGCTATTTATGTATATGCAGCATTTAAGTGTGACCGTAGTTTTCACTTGAGAATCTCTCGGGAACCACTATATATCTTTCGGTACACAATTTTGGTAAACAAATTTTATAATTCATTATTTATTGCAGAACGATAGAAATGTATGTATTTCAAGCTACAAAAATGTTGTTTTGCTACATGAAAAATTATAGATTGACAATTCGAAATAATTTGAGTAAATTCTATAGTAGTAAAAACTCGGATAATTATTATTAATTCTTACTATATTATTTTGCTGTGACCGAAGTCGAATGTTTCGTCGAATTCAGAAACAGGTTCCGACAGTTTCGACACCGGTTATGTCTCCAACTGTCTTACCTTTTGGAGTGCTATGGCAAGGTTCTATTCTACTTTGAAGGATCCCAGCAGTATCGAAATGCGAAACACCGGACCGGACGAACATAAATGCGACCCCGGTTAGGACACGTTATCGATCAGGACAAAGGGCAAGAGCAAGAGCTGAACGGAATGTCTTATGGGTTTTCTTACCCGACCCCCGTAAGCCGATGTCGTTACCGATTCTGCTTCGCAGGCTTACCTGGAACATAAAATGAAGTTAAGTTAGATAAGTTTTTCCGGCTTGCCAGTAACGTGATTCCCTCGCCTTTGAACGAATAACTATCTTCGTTGCATAAGAGGATAGCTTCCGCTGATGAGACTTTTTTGAATTTCTGACGTTATGGAAGAGTTCCAAAAAAATATTATAGTTAATAGCAATCTTTGTCAAGATAAATTCTGAATTTACAAGTAATCTAAAAATATGCATCGATTGCATAAATTCTGAATTTATAAGTAATCTAAAAATGTGCATCTATTGCATAAAAATCTTAATTAGTCGCAAATAATGTGATTAATTTTCCGATATATTCGCCATTTTGTGTCTCACTAATTTCCGTCATAAAAATGTGAAAATAAAATGAAAAAAGGTTCGAATCGATAATCGAGTTTCGCGTCCCCCGGGATCGACCCCGGCGGACCATAAGTTAGCCTAATTAAATCCTAAGCAAGGACTGTCGGCGGAACATCCTGGTCGGCGCGCTCTCCGACCGCCGCGCCGTTATATATCAACATAATTTCCTGGCGAGGTGAGTTAGGCTAATTCACGATAAGGAGTTAGAGCTTACCTTAAACGAGCTGGAACAAGCCGCTTTGCAAAGGTAACTCGTCGCGGCCAATGAAATCCGTGATTAAGCAGAGTCCGCACCGGGCCGCGCGCCGGTGGCGAACGGAACAGAAAATGTAATTGCTTGAAAACTTAATTGGAAAGCGGGTCATGGTTCAGACGCCGACCGGTTTTTCGCTTACATGGAAAATTAGATTCTTCGGGCATTGTTGCAACAATGAAAGAGGAAAAGGTAATTTTTTTCTGCATTATTTTCTCTTTTAATCGAAGTTGACCTTCAATCTTTGAAAGGGAATGCTATGTAATTGTTTACATCATAGGAAAACATGTGCCGAAAAGATTTCGTTCGTATACGACATAATGACCTTCAAGATCACTCGAGGTCAAACATGGAAAAAATAGTGCACCATCGAAGGACCTACTATAGATGCTGGCAGTGTGAAAAAGAGTCCAGAATGTTTTAATTCAAGGTGACCTTCAATCTTTGAAAAGGAATGCTATGTAATTGTTTACATCATAGGAAAACATGTGCCGAAAAGATTTCGTTCGTATACGACATAATGACCTTCAAGATCACTCGAGGTCAAACATGGAAAAAATAGTGTACCATCGAAGGACCTACTATAGATGCTGGCAGTGTGAAAAAGAGTCCAGAATGTTTTAATTCAAGGTGACCTTCAATCTTTGAAAAGGAATGCTATGTAATTGTTTACATCATAGGAAAACATGTGCCGAAAAGATTTCATTCGTATACGACATAATGACCTGCAAGGTCATTCGAGGTCAAACATGGAAAAAATAGTGTACCATCAAAGGACCTAGTATAGATGCTGGCAGTGTGAAAAAGAGTCCAGAATGTTAACGAATAATAACAATAGGAACAACTTATTGTTAGTATAAAAATTTCCCAATGGGTCATTTCTGACCCACGATATTTAATCATTGTATTGCTTAGTTAGGATGTGTGATGTAGGGCAACCGAAGGGGTGATAAGTCGCAGAATGATCTCCGTAAGACGGGTAACAAACTGGCCGCCGTCAATTTGCAGTAGCTCACGTAACAACGCGATGCGTGGCGAAGCGAGCGCACGTGGCAACGCGTATGGACCAGCCATTATGCTGTAATATAGTCGGCCGAACCGGCCTTAATGCGAGATATCCTCCGCGAAATTGTGCCAGGACTATGCACGATAAAGCAATGCACCGCACCGGTTGCTAGCGTCCCGTGGCCATCGCACTACTCTCTGCGACGCTATTAACCTCGGGCTGGCCACTCGAAGAGACAGCACTAACGGCACACCGACCTACCCTCCATTGTCCAATTCTGTCGCGATCTATTGCCCGAGCCTCAATTAGGCCCTCGCCGATGTTATTTCCGGTATTTCGCGAGCGCCACCTTCGGACCTGATCGACCATGAAGAGCACATTTACGGAGCAGTAAGAGCACATTTTCGGTCGGGGTAAAATCGGAGACATCTTTCTTTTGTACAGCCAGTTACGACAAGATACATAAAATTTTAAAAATACAGCGAATAAAAACAATATCGCCACATTTCTTGAAGGACGCTTTTTCATATTGGACGGTACGAATTTTTTCGAGAAAAAATTTCTTGGCGGAAAATATTTTGAAAAAATTGCAAATGCTCATAAAATATTTTGAAAAAATTACAATTGGTCAAATGTTGTTCGCAACTTGTTTATGCGGGCCTATATCGAAAATTTGAAAAATACGTTTTGCAGATCTGTGTCAACTATACCGATCGAAATATAAATTGTTGTAAAATATTTATGAATATTTTGTCCGTAATAAATATTGCAACTGTTCAAAAAATATTTTGAGAAAATTGCAATTGGACAAAACTTGTTGTCCACAACTTGTTTATGCGGGCCTATATCGAAAATTTTAAAAATACGTTTTGCAGATCCGTGTCAACTATACCGATCGAGAAATATAAATTGTTGTAAAATATTTATGAATATTTTGTCCGTAATAAATATTGCAACCGAATCAAATATCACGTGATAATAAACAGCGGAAGTAGTTCGGAAGCCCCATCAGAAATTCCGCATTTTAGTAATTACGATGTAGATCATTATGGCGCGGAGCAAGCACATAGTCGTCGGCCATCTCGTTATTGCGACAAGCAGCTCGATATCAAGCGACGTCATTTAATCAAGAGAGTACGTGTCGTTCGCCAAAGAATATCGCAAACAGTATACGCGCGAGTGCGCACACTATACTACATACATACATACATATAGTACTATCATGGTTATCAACTACGATGCTACAGGAAGTACATTGGACACAATCTCCATAGTCCAATTTCATGGCGAACAGTTCTATCCTAGTCTCAATTCTGCCTACGTCACTGGCATCATTTCCGGTCTGCCGTATTGTCCACGTCCATTGGCTTATAATAGATTCTCGCGCGCGGATCATCCTTGATTGTATTTCGTTCTACTTCCGCGGAAATCTTGTTTCCCGCGCTTGAATAATTAAACAATACTTTGCTGTCATTTGTTTCATCGCTTCGGGGTCTATATCGGGGTTGACGAACATCGATTCCTCAAAATTTTCAATAATAAATGAGGCGAAGCGGTCTTTGACATTTCTGATTGTTTAACAATATCTTTAAATATCTACTTAAATTTAAATTTCTTCGAACATCTACTTAAATTTAAATTTCTTCGAATATCTAAATAAATTTCAATTTCAATTTCATTATTGTCTAGATTTTTTCAAATATATAAATAAATTTAAATTTCAATTTCATTACTGTCTAAATAAATTCAAATTTAAATTCCTTTAAATTTCTATATAAATTTCAATTCCTTTAAATTTCTATATAAATTTCAATTCCTTTAAATTTCTATATAAATTTCAATTCCTTTAAATTTCTATATTTTCAATTCCTTGAAATTTCTATACAAATTTCAATTCCTTTAAATTTCTATATAAATTTCAATTTCTTTGAATTTAAATGTCTATATTAATAAATCTATTTAATATAAACATCTAAATGTTTCTGAAAATGCACCACCCGATTGAAAACTGATCGAGCTCGAATTTCGCACGAACATTTGCACACCGTGTAAAAGGGTGGCTTAAGCAAACTTTCGCGAGACGTCTTAATTATTCACTACGCCAACAACTAAGAAGATATCAGTATAAATACATCGCTGAGTCGCGAGCAATGCAATTATTTAGGTGGCAAGTATACAGAGCAGGCAACGCGCAGCTATTAACCGAGTAGACACGGTCGCTACCGCGTCCATAGTTTACTCCTGTCGCAATCTATTGCCGAACCCTCAATTACATGCATCCACGCCACTGTTCGCCGACTATTTTGCATGCATTCGCGCGTATGCATCGGTCACGCGATAATCACTCGGACTTTTCATCCCCCTATATCTGGTCAGTCGTATAATTACTTAAACTTATCATTCTAGACCTCGTTTTTTCCCCCTCCCCCCCCCCCATTTCGAACACCAGCAGAAAATCAGCATGCCGGTCATCGTTACAGTTTAATTAACTCCGGCAGTCTAATTAATTCTCGAATTTCGCGCGTGTCCGAAGAACGGACAGATCTGAATTTTCGTTTACAACGCTCCGGCTACCGGACCGATGCTAATTTCCCACGTTGCAAATTATAAATAACGATGCCCGTTGAATTATAACGAAATTCGACGCTCCGATGCCGCCATTTTGTTCGACAATTTATCGACGAATTGTCTTTTAAAACAAATTTTTAGTTCACACTATTTAACCGCGGTTATAATGAATTCGGACGAATTATTTCTTTTCGTGGCCTTGAGCACAAAAAATTCCCCAGATTTTCCAATCGGTACAAGTACCGAAGCAATGTTTATTTTATAATTTTTGCATCGATTCAGTAACTCTTGTGAATTTTTTCTACCCAAGGTCACGCGAAGGTCATAGTATTACGAGTTCGTTGACCTCGTCTTGACCTCAGCTGTCATAACGCGATGACGAAAGCGTACAGTCAGACTAAAAAAAATTTTGGACATCTTGATATCTCGGGAAAAAAATGAGACATTTAAGAGTTAAAAAAATTGCATTTTACATACTGTGCTTATACGCAAGGGTTGACGTAATTTCGAGCGCGCCACTTTGCAAAAACAGCGATTGTGAATTTTTGGTGAAGTTCGAAAGTTGGCCACGGCTCGCAGAATTTCGGTGAGAATTTCGCCGAGTTTTTTTTTCGCGCTGATGCAAGGGGAAAGAAGCAGCACTAGAGGCGAAAGTAGACGACGTGCTTAAAGAATATCTTCGTCCCCCCCCCCCGACTATATAGATAGTCTCTCGAGAAAATTGAAGCGGCCGCGGACAGGTAAAGCGAGCCGGGCGAAAAAGAAAAGAGGGAGAGAGAGAGAGAGAGGGAGAGGATGAAGAAGACGTTGAAAACGGCAGTCGTAGTCGTTCGCGGTACATCAGAGGAGCCGTTTTCGGTACATGGTAAAAGGAAACTGTCCTAGAACCTGCTCTTTATGGACCGACGAGGAAGAATACCTCGGGGCTTGTTAAACTGCGAGAGACGAAATATTACGATTCCTGTCGAACCTAATCCCATGGCTTTATTAAAGGGTAGACCTCTCTCACTCGCTCGGATTACGAGAAGTGGATTTCACAGTAGTTCCCTCGGTTTATGTCCGCGATTACTATCTTCCGCGAATGGAAAATATACAAGGGATGCTGCGGGCGCTACACAAGATAATCATTTTATGCATTTACGGCAAAAGTTAGTGCGATTTAAAATAATTTAAACGTTTCAGAGTATTATTATATTATTGTCACTGCATGAAAATATAAATTTATTATTTCACAAAAAATAACTTTAGTTAGATAAAAAATATTCACTTTATTGTTCCCCTCAGGGTTTGATCATATACAGGGTGTCCCACCTGATTTTGACATCTTGATTTTCTCGCTATTATTACTCGTAGCAAAGAATGTTTTAGCGAATGGTATCGAGTGGAGCATATTCTGATGTTATTAGTTTTTTCGTGAGTGGACGCGAAAAGGTCATATAAAGGTCAAATTGTTTTTGTTAATAGAATGTGGTATTTTTGAATACATCAAACGATGCAGCTGGACATTCGTTATAAAAAAGTACTAATCTATGTATGTCAAAAGGTTAGTAGTTCAGGAGATATTTCAATCCACATAATTCTAAAACATCATTACTGCCGTACTAAAACTTTAATGGTTTAAAGAAATTTAATTTAATTTTGTCGACAGTAATGGTGTTTTAGAATTATTTGAATTTATATATATGTAAAAAATATTATTTTTATTTCGCTACAACGATTACGAGTTACAAACTGAGATCCAATATACATTCAAAACATTTTTTTAATTTTATTGTATCATTTTTGAGATATTAAAAGGAGAAATAAATGTCGAGGTGGTTTCTGTACCTTGAAATGAATGCAGACAATTTTTATTAGCAGTCTATTTATTGCATTGCCTCGCCTCGAGTGTTCAGAAATAACACTGAAAGGGTGGGTACCCTCTTACGTGACTGTCCGTGGCTTTGACAGTAGCATGATACAATGCTGAGATAACACTCTGCGAATTACAGTGAGAAAAGTGACTATTTACCCCGTCGGCATAATAACTTAAAATAGCAATTTATTTTATAATAAACCTAAATAAACAGAAATTAATTTCGCTCTAAATTTTGCAATTTTAATCATTCCAAAATCAGAAACCAGTACTGACAGTCCCAGCATTGGCCTGGGTCTATTTTGACCCGAACAAAAGCCTAATTTAACCACACAGTCTGCAGTGATTAATTTAAATTTGTAATTCCGGCATCAATGCTGAAGTGTCTGAAAGAAATTTATATAAAAATTGTCTTGATAAAAAAAATTGTTAATTTATTTTCCGTACATTTTGCAGAAGAAGCATCTAGCCAATTTATATTAAATTGATTTTGCGAATCAAGCGGATAGAAGTTTTCCGAACAGAAACTGTCGAGGAGGATCTCGAAACTCAATTAGTAAGAAAAACACGTGTAATGGAAAGATCAGTATGTATCCGTGATTACATAAACTTGTCAGTGGCAGTAGTATATGGACCGGGAGGAGCAGCTAGTCGGCGGAGGTGTGCGTTAAAACATCAGAAGTGCATCAAGCTGTGCACGTGCCGGAAATTAGTTGGCGAAGCTCTAATACTGATAAATCCGTAGTAATTAGATGAGCGGGGACGAGAGCGAAGTTCAACGCGCACAGCAATGAACATCGGAATGTAGTTTACGTGTATTCCCAATTGCTGGAGACTTAAGAGACTCGGCATTAACAAGGAATTGCTAATTTTCTGTCTACGGAACTGACGTTTTATTCAATTCTGCTTTCCGCAATTCGCCAGAGAGAGACGGTATTTTATAATTTGTTTATGCGACAGTTTACGGTTCTCTAAGAAAAATATTCTTAATATTTCAATACATCCTCATAGTCCGAAGAAATACACAAAAATGGTACAAGTTTAACCATCTATAAAAACATGAAAAAAATTTTTCCCGGCAACGAGTCGTCCATAGATTTGAAGATTGAACCTCCCTCTCTACAACTAGACCTTGAAAATTGAGGTACGATTTTTTTTCACTGTTTTATGGAACAAAAACGAGCAATTAGTTCGGACGCTAGCGGTGTATTGGTTAGTTGACGGTACACCTTGCGTTCAAGGCTCGATAACTCGGCCAAAAAAAATCATAGATCAACTTTCAAGGTCTCGTTGTAAAGAGGATGCTTCAATCTTCAAATCTGCGGTAGATTCATTTACGAGAAAAATGTTTTCTCGTTTTTACAGAGGTTTGAATTTATAACATTTTTTAGGAAAAACGTATCGTCAGATTTTCACCTGATACGTCGTATTAAAATATTTCAGTGGAAAATTACTAATGCTGTGTGAAAGTAGAGTCTTAAAGCTTTAAAATGAGCCCAAGTTTGTTGCTCTACGATTATTTTTAGCTGGGAAAAACCATCGAGTCCGTCTATTTCTTAGATCGTGTAGTTCTACTACCTTTTGTGATCTTTTGTGATCTTTTGTGAAAAAATCGTAGATCAACGTTCAAGATCTCGTTGCAAAGAGGATGCTTCGGTCCTAGAACCTGTAGAAGATTTATTTCCGGAAAAAATTTTTCACGGTTTTACGGACGTTTCAATATGCAGCATTTTCGAAAGGAGAACTTCGATGTTGAGAACCATGCTAGCTAGAGATACATTAAATAAGACAAGGTTTGGCGAACGTTGGTGAAAAGGGAAAGAGAAAGGGACAGGCGAAAAGAAAGTTGAAACAATGGGAAATCGGGTGAACGGACACGCCTCGAGGAAAATATAGCCATACGGATGCCTCATTTCAGGGGACAAGTACGCCAACTAGTTACAACTTTTTTTTTTCCATTGAGTAACGTAGATAGCTTTCGCTACAGAATGGCTCTTTTATTCCTCGTCGTATTCACCGACGACTTTATGAACTGTCGACTCGATCCCCCCGAACGAATATTGTTCCTTATTATTTCTTGGTAACTAGTACTTGCCTCTAAAATTCACATACACCTCTGTTTCGGTCTTTTTACATTCGAACAGCTGTGTGCTTTTGTAAAAGAATTTTTGTATTTATTTAACAATAGTCACTTGATTAATTGGTTCACACTGTATTTACCAATAATGTTCCATGACACGCAAGAACAAACGTAGTACATAGAATTAATTCTGTAATTTCGTAAATATTGTTTAGAGAAATTCAAATGATTTCAGCGCACTGGTTCGATCAATTTTTAAATGAAAAATCATTGTGGTAATTTGCAAATAGTGTTTTCATTTAAAAATTGATCGAACCAGTGCGCTGAAATCATTTGAATTTCCAGATTTACAACAATCTACGATCGACATAAGTAAACATTTAATATTGTTTACATAAAAAAAAACCCCCATTAATTAAATGATAACAAATTCTGAAAGAGGCGCCAAGCACTTTGGACCAGAGAGGAAAATTGTGAAAGTTGAAAGTGGCTCCTAGCAAGCATTTGCCAAAGCTTCGATGCGTTAATGTTTGCGAATTAGTTCGAAAGCAGAAGAGCAATGACGGCTGACAGGGTAGATCATTAAAGAAGATTTCGTTCGTTCGGTAATCGTCGGTGGGTAGAAGAGGCCGCGCGTGGATTTACACGCGGCTTTGTCCGTGGAAAAACCGGGGGTTGTCGACGCGGTGAAAACTTTTTCGTTCTCGTCTAACGTACGGTTCACCCCGGTAAAATGCTTTTCCCCAGCCCTCCCCGCCTCGCCTTTAATTTCACGTGCCTGTGGCCGCCGAAAAACTTCTCCTTTCTCCGCGTGTCAGTTTAAATTCCGTCGCCCGTTGCCCGCGGACACTCAAAGTATTCCGAGTGAACAGCCGGGAAACGGTTTTCACCGACATACCCCGCGATGTTACATACTATAGCGTTTCGACCGCTTCAAACCGGCCGTGAACGGACCTCTCCGCGCTGACGATTTTCTGACGTGAAACAACCATTTCGGAACACTAAATTTCCGATTCTCGGAAAAATTCCACGGTTTCGTCGAAGGGAACAGTTCGGCAATGAACCTGGACTCCTTTCGAAGCCTGAAGTCTCTACTTTTGCTACCCATTGTTCATTTTTGTCCAACACGATAGTAGAATAACTGGAACATATTTTTGCGTAAACTACACGATCTAAGAAATAGACGGACTCGATCGTTTTTCTTAGCTAAAAATCATCGTAGAGCAACAAACTTGGGCTCATTTTAAAGCTTTAAGACTCTACTTTCACACAGCATTAGTAATTTTTCTCTGAAATATTTTAATACGACGTATCAGGTGAAAATCTGACGATACGTTTTTCCTAAAAAATGTTATAAATTCAAACCTCTGTAAAAACGAGAAAACATTTTTCTCGTAAATGAATCTACCGCAGATTTGAAGATTGAAGCATCCTCTTTACAACGAGATCTTGAAAGTTGATCTATGATTTTTTTGGCCGAGTTATCGAGCCTTGAACGCAAGGTGTACCGTCAAATAACCAATACACCGCTCGCGTCCGAACTAGTTCCTCGTTTTTGTTCCATAAAACAGTGAAAAAAAATCGTACATCAATTTTCAAGGTCTCGTTGTAAAGAGGGAGGTTCAATCTTCAAATCTATGGAAGACTGTCGGAAAAATTTGTTCACGTTTCTACGGACGTTTCAATATGCATCATTTTCGTGACAGTTTCAAGAATTCGTGAAAAACGAAGCAATCGCGCGACAATGCCAGGGTAGATTATGCGAGGGGGGCTCCGTTGCACGCGATAATCTTCGAGTAGTATGAATCGCCTTGGGGGGGGGGGGGGGGCGTTAGGGGGTTGGCAGGAGGTTGAAGGGAGACGGAGAAAGTTGAAGGGGACAAGTAAAGTGAAAGAGCAGTCCTTGCGGAAGACCTCCGATGAAATTTATTCATAGCCGAGAGATTGTCGTCCTCTTTGCTCGCCTGCCTTCTGCCGGCGATTAGCCACGCCCAAAAGCCCCATCCCCCAGGATTCGAGGATAGCCTCTATTTTTTACGGTGACGTCCCAAGGGTGACGGAACAATAAACGGGCAGCGCGGCCTGGCCCGGCCCGGCCCGGCCCGCGTTTATAAACTCCCTGTCAGACAGCGGCGAAAAGTTTCGAGGCGAGTTGTCCCCTGGTTGCTCGCCGGAATTATGAATGGACGTTGAAGCATCGGAGGCTACGTAATCTATTTTCGCGTCTAATAGCGGGCAAATGTTCGCGAAGTTGTCGCCGCGCCGCACCGGGGCAGACTTAAGTAACGAGTCCGATTAAAAAGAGCTGAGCGGGCCTGTCCGCGGAACTTTCACCAAGAGACTAGCGAATTTCTAACTTGCGGCCTGCTGATCGCTTCGGGATCGCTCTTGTCAACCACCTTCTCCGAAAGATCTTTCCCAATCGTCTAATTGTGCATTCTTTAGCTGCTAGTACAGTATTGTCTCGATAGTTGTCCCAATCACGGGTCCGGCCAGTAAACATAATACGGGTCGGGTATATCGGTGTGAGACCACTACTAATCCGATGACAAAACTTCTTTATTTTTTTATAGATCTTTCACCAACATATTCTTGGCATTTTTCTAATGAAAATGATACCAAATATGATATAATTCCGATTATATTTACGTGTGTAATGAACGACCCCGCGTAACTTCTCATTAAAATTATATGAACGGAAATTAATGTAAATATGATGCGAATTATATTGTATTTAGTATCATTTTAATCAGAAAAATGTCACAAATATATCGGTGAAAGTCTCATAAAAAAATTAGTAATAATAAAAAAGTTTTTTATTGGAATTACATTGTGAGGACCCGGCGAACTGTGCCGGCGACTGCGACTCTCCGCGTCTCTTTCTTTCCCATACGCTGTCCTTCCATGCGTACGAAAATTTTATCATCCATTACACACGTATATATCATCGGAATTATATCATATTTGGTATCATTTTCATTAGAAAAATGTCAGGAAGTATAAAAAATAAAGAAGTTTTGTCATCGGATTAGTAGTGGTCTCCTGGTCTCACACCGATATACCCGACCCGTATCATGTTATGGCCCCTCACGGGGTATACCCCGCAGGAGTGGGGATAGTTCAGGGACAATTATCGTCCAGACATTTGGGACATTTATCGCGAGAATACTGTATGTACTGGGATGCAGTAAAAGAGGCTGATTGCCAGTTGCCTCCGATTAGAGGCCCGAGTCTGTCCGAGGAGAAGATTGCTTTCGTTAGCTATATTTATGGGATACATTTCGATTTTGTAGCCTCGGTGATCTGCGTTTCTACTCTCTATCCGCGACCATTGGATCGTCTTCCTCTGATCCTTCGTTAGGCAGCCGAATGAATACGCCAATCCTAGGTCATTGACCTTTCGCTCCTAGGTAACTGTGTTATATCGAAACGCCTGTAAAAGCGTTAATAAATTTTTTTCGGGAACGAATCCTCCAGGGATTTGAAGATTGAATTTCCTTCTTTCAAACAAGACCTGAAAAATTGATCTACGATTTTTTTTGGCCGAGTTGTCGATCTACGAATGCAGCGGTGTATTGGTCCGTACTAGTTCGTCATTTTTGCTTCGCAGCACAGTAAAAGAAAATCGTACGACATTTTTTAAGGTCTCGTTGTAAAGAGGAAGCTTCAACCTTCGAACCGGTGGAAGATTTATTGCTGAAAAAAATTTATTAACGATTTCACCGACGATTGAATGGCCAGTATTTTTCTCGAGGAAACTAAGTTATCGTCAAAGGTTAAATCGCAGACGATGAGATTAGGCCGTGAATCCATTAGTCGACTGAATGGAGAGTTGCCTTTCTTTTCCTCTGTTTCGTCCCGCCCTGTCGTAGATGAATTCACGGTAGCCTGACTCACTCCGCAAGAACGAAATAATTAACTTCATTGAAAGGTCTCGACACTGACAGTTGAAGACGACCTTCCTCCTTAATAGAACTCTTCGGCTGTTCCAAGGGACACTGGCCTCTCTTCGCGTTGCCGACTGCCACCGTTCGATACACAGGGCTACCTACCATTAATATCATAACCTGTACAGAGATACAGTCTCTGATTTTTCTCGGATCGAAGTTTGCCTGGGCGCCTCTCGCCCGAAGATTTATGGTTCGCCAGAGTAGACGAGGAGCAGCGTGATGGAAAGGAACGGAAGAAGTTGCTAAGAGGAAGGAAATCGAATGAGAGCGAGGGCAATTTGCGAGGGGAACAATAACTCTTTTGATACTGGATGGCGTGTAATTCGTGTTCAATTAACACCTAATCCGTCGACTCCGGATTTTACGCATTTGTAAGAGTCAAAGATATATTGGAATTTTTTAAAAATCGACCTTGCGGTCAGAAATTCTGCAAAAATTCACAGACGTGTGTACTGTTAGATAGAATGTTCACAAATTTTTTCGTCACTTTTTGTCCACCAGAACAGGAGAAACAGGGTCTAATTCATAAAACAGTCCTAACCCTGTAACTACCCTTGCGGTACGGGCAGCGACTTGAAACTTGCCACAGAGGCTTTTCTGTCGAGGCCCTATCGATTCGGTGTCACATTTCACCATTCCGGTTACACCCTTTGTCGCAGAGAAACACGCACAGCAAACGTCCACGGCAATCCGGTGAAGCGTCGCGTCATAGCGAGCAACCCTTTGGCATGACGGGGACGCGATGCGCGTCGTAAAGTCGTCGGAGGCGTTTCCCAGCGGGTCGTAAAAGGGTGGCAGGCGTGAAGAGTATCCTGCGAGAATTTTCAGCAGCGTAGCCAGGATCCGACGCGACCCAGAATGAAACTGGAGGACCGTTGGCCACGCTGCGATAGCCGGCGAGCTTGAAAAGGATGCAGACGCGAGAAAAGAGAGAGGGTGGAGAGAAAATCGTAAGAGCGACTTAACCCCGGCCAGCTACCCGCCGCGCCGCGCTACTCGGAAGATATTTACCGCGTGCGGACGTTGAGGATTGCGCGGGTCAGATACCGGGTTACCAAGGAACGTGGTGACCCGGATTATCTCGATCTTTACGACGTTACTTTTTGGCGAAGACCCGAGGAGAGATACCCGCGCCGACCCTCCCCTAGAACCCACCCTCCTGCTGTCGGGTACTCGAGAAGCGGAGGATCTTATGCCGGAATCGGACCATTCGACGAGCCACGTCGCGACGCTGTCGATTCGGTGACGACTGGTCAAAAGGATCAGACCCTCTCTAAATAGGGGGAGATAGCCGCCGGCACGGAGATAGGAGGGTAGCTCGCGAAATTGCGAATATTTCGGCGAGGTTCGTCGGACCGTAGCGTAACCAGAGATAAATAAGAGGGAAAGCTTGCTGCGAAAGTAGGGCAAGCTTTCTTCAGAATTTCTCGTCGAATGATCATTGCCAAAAATGTTTGAACAATTGAAACTTGAAGCTAGAGGCTTCGATTAGTTCCTCAGAGTCTTTTCCGAAGCCTAGAACAACAGGAAATCGAAGAATGAAAGATCCTATGCGCAAACCGAACCATTTTGTTTAAATTAATTAAATTAATTATTTTCACGTGAAACCTTTACCAATACATTCGCGACACTTTCCCGATTAGAATGAGTCCCCACACGATACGGTGTGGATCGTATTGCACTGGAGTTCGGATAATCGAGGTTCTACTAAATCGTGCATCGCGCCAGCAAATCTGAACCGAATTGTATCGTGTTTGGGCTTATTTTAATCGCGAAAATGTCGCAACGAAATATAACTATAAATAAATATTAATAAAAATTTCACGCGTTTGCAATCTTCAAGGTCCACTATGCAGCCGATAAATTAGAGCTCGCGAGACAACGCTGAGCCAGCTGATGCGAGTAGAACGCCGGTGTTACGAGCGATCGCGTTGCACCGGAAAAGTTGTTCAGGCCACAATGTAGCTATTTAGACCCGGCCTCGGCGAACAGAAATTAATATTATGAGCCTCGGGCGCGAGAAAGGAGTGTTCTCTATTTTTCAGCTAAACAACAGGGCGGAATAGGTGTGTGTGCAGCATGGAACTAGGACAATGTCGAGATTTTAATACGCGCTGCGCCGGCGTTCTGATGTTCGCGGAGTTGCTGCTGCTGCTGCTGCTGCTGCTGCGAGAGAGGAAACACTAGCCCGGCGTAAGTGCTCACAAAGGAACCCGATGTTTCCAAGGCACTGGATTAAAAAGCGGGAAACAAATGAGAATTGCTTCCAGCGGGTTGTCTGCATCTAGATAGCTGCTTACCCTCGATAATACCCATGGGCCTCGTTTTCCCAGCCCTTCCCCCCTCCTCTTGAAGGTCGGACGCAACGACTGTCGGCTGTCTTCTTCCTGATGATCATGCTTGACAGCCGCCGGTTGAGGACTGGTTAATTGAATGCGGCCAACAACGTCCCTCCTCCTCCGTCCTCCTCCTTTTTACTTTCGGAGAAAGACTTGGAAATTTTTCGAAAAAATCTTCCAGCTTTTTTTTTTAATTATTTTTAGCAAGACACGAGGGTACCTTCAGTATTTTTAAACGGACAGCCCAATATATTTATCGAATTCTGATTAGGCTAATTTTGTACACAGGAAGCTAATATTTATTCCCATTTCATACCTTCATCCGCTGTATTAAACTTTCATCCATAAAAATATTTATGTAGTCTTAAATCGTATTAACCGTTTGCACTCGGAGCAATTTTAACGCGAAAATTAAACATTTCTTCGAATCTAGAATAATTCCATTGTATATGATTTTTTTTTCATTTGATAGATATGAAATTGATTTAAATACCTCATACGATACTTAAATGTCTAGTAGTTTATTAAATACGAACAAAAATAATAATGTGAACAATATTTTCAAGAATGGCACAGCAATTTTCAGTGGTGCCTCAGGGTCGTCATCCGAGTGCTAAGGGTTAAAATGTTCAATTTCAGTAAATATTGTTTAGGAAACGAAGCAATTAATTAGCTTGAACGTAGAACAGTATAAAATTTTCCAGAGACGTATTAATAGCGACCGTCGTCGAATCGACGAGGAGCATCAGTCTGGCCTCGATTGTTTTATTAGATTGTATCGAAGAACGTCGGGTGTATTGACCAACGCCACGGTACCATGCAGAACTCTGCGAGTTGTTCTATTTTCAAACAGCGCCCGCGCCGGTTTCAGTATTCCTGGAAGAATATCCGTTTCCCTCTCTCTCGCCCCTAACAAGCTTTCAGAATCAACAAATTCGCGGAAAGTCCCGGAAGCGATCGTGTGCTCCCTCTCTCTCTCTCTCTCTCACTCTCTCTTTCCCTCCGACGACGAGTTCCTCGGCCACGATAAGAAACCTATTTCGTTTTTCCTCCCGATCGACGGTTTTCCCCGGCGAAATTGCACCTCCTAAGAATTGCGAAACTCCCGAGGAGCATCAAAACAAGTTATCGGCTTTCCTTTCTCTCTCTCTCTCTCTCTCCCCCTCTCTATCACAGACACGACGCGAGGCGACGGTGCCGATTTATCGACGTACCAACTTATTGCGCCGCTCCGTGCTCATAAATCACCGCTGATCAACGATCCAGTCACGAGCACCACACCGGGGCACCGCTATGAACCCGAACTTCTTCGGCTCGGATCATTGTTTGCCGAGACCAATCGCAGACTAATTGCTGGGAACTTAGATTCTGCCGTTTTCGACGGGACGGTGATCCCGCCGCTAATAACGAACGTTTGCTGTTGCGTTCGGTAACGGGAAAATATACTGCCGCGAAACACGTTCAGGAATCCCGCTCGATTTCAAGGTCACTTCCTAACGTTAAGCTGATCGATACTTTTTTTTATACGACACCCTGTATATCTTCATGGATATTCTCGTAGAGCATGTAAAGACGAATCCAACGAGTACCAGCACCATATCGTTGCGTTCATTCGATCTCGAGATATTCGTATCCGAAGAAACGATCCTAACTCGATACCTTATTCTTCAACTGTGGATATCTCGAGATCGAATGATCGCAACCATATGTTATTTATACTCGTTGGAATCGTCTTTTTGCGCTCTACAGGACTACGGAAAAGAATATATAGGGTGTCGTATGAAAAAAGTAACAACAATCTTGGAAAATGTTTATGAAAAGTTCAAACTCGCTAGTCTGCCCGTTCACGCTCCTCTGGCGCGCGGAGAGAGTGTCATATTTTCGAACGGGGGTGCAATCATTATGTTCCGACCGCAACAGCAATTCGGGAGCGCGAGCATAATAGATGGAGGGCTTGCGGTGCGCCGAAAACGGAGCATCGCGAGAGCAGGGGTCTGTCAACGAGCCGGGAAACATCGGCGACAAGTTTTTCACTCGTGTTGCTTTAAAAAGGGGTGGGCCGACCCTCCGTCCTTGTTCTCACGAATGGTCCTTTTCACCTAACCCAGCCGCCGCGCCCCCCTCCCCTTGGCTCCAGTGTATACAGGGTTGCATTAGAGGACGATGTTTGGCCAACACCCCAGCAAACCAGAACAACCGAAATTGTCGTGCGCGTCAAGACTGCCCGGACAGCCCGCAAATCTTGTTACCCCCTGTTTACCCTTCTGTCATGCAAATAAGTACAACAATCACACTTTTCCCTCTACGGATGAACGAGCGGCTGCGAGCAGCAATGCCTGCCTTCCCATACACCACCGTTTTCATGGTCGCGGCGCATTACGAATAGAGGTGACACTCACATACACACACAGAGATCAGCGCGTCGTTCCCCAGGCTTGTACCCGGGGATTATGGTGTTTTTCGACTGATACGGGGGATGTTTACACGGTGGCGGCGTGTTTGACATCCGGAGAAAAATGCCCCCGGTAATGCCGGGCCGCTCTGCCGCGCGCAGCTGATACTTCGCGTTCATAAACCAGTGGTATACTAATCTCCGAAATTCGCTGATCAACTAAATAAATTTAACATCGACGGCCGAGTACACTTCGTACAGAGCTCATCCGATTTATAGTGCTGCCATAAGCGTCACAGATGTCGGCGGGTTTCGGACGATTTAAAATTCATGATCAATTCACGACGATAAATCCCGCAGATAATTTCGTCACCGCCGAATAGCAATGTCCGATGCAACCATAATCTTCTCCTTGAGGCGTAGCGCGCGTCCGTATGCCGCACTGCGCCACCGGTAATGTTTAACAAAACGGTTCCGAGCGGTGGCCCGCGAGATGAAATGCAAATTCATCAGGAAATCTAAAAAGAATGAAAGATCCTGTGCGCGAACCGTACAGTTTGTTTAAACTAATTATTTTTCCGTGAAACTTTTACCGATACATTCGTGAGACTTTCCTGATTCCAACGAGCCCCCACACGATATACTTTGGATCATGTTTACTGGCTGCAGTGGAACCTATTCGTTTGTGAGAGTAGAGTTCGGATAATCGAGGTTCCACTAAATCGTGCATCACGCGGACAAATCGAATCCGTATTGTATCGTGTTTGGGCTAGTTTTAATCGTGGAAACGTCGCGGATGCGCCCATAAAAGTGTCACAACGAATTATAATAAATATTATTCTTCTTGAAGCGCAGCGAGCGTCCATATGCTGCACTGCGCCACCGGTAATGTTTTACAAAACGGTTCCGAGCGGTGGCCCGCGAGATGAAATGCAAATTTATCGCCCCTCAGGAAAAATAAAAAAATGTATATATACACGCCCCTGGTTCGGTGAGGGTGAACGTCGAAATAGGGGAACCGTGAGCGTAGGCTCCGAGAAAACCCGGAGAAAGACCCAGTTAATGCCTGAATATTAATTATGGTTAGCCGCTGCGCCGACCCGCACTCGGCCCGGCCCGGTCCGGCCCGAGTTTTGTTTCCGAGTTGTTTTGCTCGCGCGACCGCATGGTCGTTTTGGTGCCCGGGACTTGTTAAAACCGGGGAAATCCCATTGTTTCGCGCACGTCCGACCAACAAATTCGAATTCGTCGCGACGCCGGACCACATTGCTCCTTGCGGCTCCAGAAAAACAACTTTACTCGTCCACCACACGCACGAACCTCGTAATTCAACCACCGAATTGCTTGGGGGATACAGCAATCGCTTTCTGAAATGTGTAGACGTCGTTCCCAGAACTATTTTTGCTCGTGTCGAAAGCGGAACAGGATCGAGTGAAGAAAACATTGACACTATCATGAGATACAGACAATATTATTAACGACGCTTTTTTATTTATAATTATTTCTTCGTGAAACCTCTACTGGCACATTCGTGACATTTTTCTGATTGAAATGAGCCGAAACACGATACAATTCGCATGATATTTGCTCGTTTAATCCACGATTTAGTGCAACCTCCCATATCCGAACTGATCTGTGCATCGAAGTGATTTGTACACCAATTTACACCCAGATACACTGTTTAAAATATGTACAGGGTGCAAAGAAATGTTTGGTCTATGGCAGCCAGCCATAGGTGTATTCTACATCTTCGGATCGATGAAGATCTGTAAAAAAAAGTTGCCGCAAAATTGTCCTTGACCTTGAATTGCAAGGTCAAACATTTTTTTCAATTGCATGATGCGTAGAATACGATGAAATAACAAAATTTGACCTTGAAATTCAAGACCAAGGACAATTTTACGGCAACTTTTTGTAACACATCTTCATCAATCCGAAGATGTAGAATACGCCTATGGCAGTATCGTTTTTTTAAGAGCGTCCGAATATTAATGGGTAGACAGCGGATTTTATGCATTTATGAGAAAAATGAGTAGGTGTAATTTAAAACAGTAAAAATATTAGAAGAATTTAAAAAATGTTTAATTTGCATAAAGATCCGCTGTCTATTAATGGGAGTCACTGTATAAACAATTCGGATAATTGAGGGTCTACTCGTTTGTGCTCCGAACCGTGTCGTGTTTGGACTCGTATTACTCAGAAAACTGCCACGAATACACTGCTAAACGTTTCACAAGAGAATAATGAAAAATTAAAAAAAAAAGTGTCTCCGTTGGACAATTTTGCGCTACCGACTCTGTACAAATAAAAAAGGGAAATATCGATATTGGCAAGCACCTCGGTGCAGTTTTTAAGAGACTTTTGACTTAGCGGAGAGCACAGAGCGAGCAGCTCATTTGCCTGAGTGCTCCCGAGCATACATCGGGGAATTGACGAGCGCCTCGGAAGTTAGGCAGCTTTTTATCGTTTTCTATATGTACCGCTAGCTCCCGGGAAACGAGCATCGCTAAATTCGGACAACGAATCAACGCGACGCGAATCTGAGAACGTTCTCCCCTCAATTCGTAATTTTGCTTCGACGTACGTGTGTGTACCTTCGTCACCCTCCTCTGTTTGGACGCGTACCGAGCAAATAGAACCTGCAACGTGTCCACAATGAAAATCGGAAGCTTGTCAAACTGAAATATCTGCTACCCCCACCCCCTCGTTCGGGGATTTGCTTCGGCTACGGGGTCCGACATCTGTAACGTGGAATTTTTCATGTACTTCCTACTCCAGTGGACACTGAATCAACCGGGGGCCATTTTCACCGATGTAATCAGCTACGGGGTGACTTGATCTTTTCAAGGGATATTCAAACCCTTGATGAAGTTTTATCCACGGAAAAATTATCAAAATTGACTGAGTTACATATTTTTTTGTATAGAGTACCCACGTGTTAAAGAGGTACCATTCTTAGCAATATTTAAGATTTTTTTCAGGCGAACTATTAAATCTACTGCATTAGGATTTTGTGTACATATTTAAGGGTATTCGGAGTACATAAGTGATTATTTTCAAGTGAATACAACCAAGATTACACGAGTTAGGTCTGGGTTACTATCTCCTCACGTGGACACTGAATCAACCGGGGGCCATTTTCACCGAAGTAATCAGCTACGGGGTGACCTGATCCTTTCAAGGGATATTCAAACCCTTGATAAAGTTTTATCCAGGGAAAAATGATCAGAATTGACTGAGTTACTTATTTTTTTGTATGGAGCACCCGCGTGTTAAAGAGGTACCATTCTTAGCAGTATTTAAGATTTTTTTTCAGGCCAACTATCAAACCTACTGCATTAGGATTTTGTGTACATATTTAAGGGTATTCGGAGTACATAAGTGATTATTTTCAAGTTAATCCAATCAAGATTACACGAGTTGTAAAATATTAGAAAATTCTGTTTGCTGGAAACGCGAATGATCCTGTGTATTAGTTAAAGGACGATGTAACAATATCGGTGTGACGACTAAAGGGAATGCGGGATGCGCGGAGAGCGTCATCGAGAATTCTTGGGCGTGGGTGGCGGAAGAACGCAGGTTTTACTTGATCCGCGATTTCGCTGAACCGAGGAATATATTTAACAAGCAGCAAGGGTTGCGTTTCGGTCGCATCGAATTAAGCAGCCAGTTGGGAACGTCCGGGTTGAACAAACGCTGGGGTGGAAGCAATTATGAATTCCCTCTTTTGGCGTGAGCGCGCGCGCGCGCGGGCTCGCTGCCGCGCTCGCGCTACTCGTTGGCCGTTGCTTTAGCCAGCTAACCCCCTTTTCCTGCCCACTATTCAGTTAACTTCGCCCTTGGTCGTCGTTTCACTTGAGGCCTCCCTGTCCGAATAGTTAATTAACACCGGTAAATTTGCATTTCGGGGGCAAGGAGGCTATACCGGTGGACCGCCAGGAAAATTGGCCGAAAACCCCCTCTGGGTCCTTTGCTTCTCGAAAGTTGGATACCTAGCCTCTCGGTGTCTTCGTGTTCCCGTGACTGTCGGCGTCAGGTACATCTGTGTCCTCGTTTAAAGAGATTAGAGGAAACCCGTAGTCACTTTTCTGTTCCTCGCTGCAAAGGGTTTTACGGCCCTCGGTACATCTGAATATTTAGAGCATTCTTTTGTTGAGTACATTGTTCTCTACGATTCTCTCTCTCTCTCTCTCTCTCTCTCTCTCTCTCTCTCTCTCTCTCTCTCTCGCTCTCTCTCACTCTCTTAGCGACTCCGGTTTTGTTGAATCAAAGTTCAGCGCACACGGACCGGTCGGGATGTTTGAAGTGTAACTGCGAGACTGTTTGAAGAAACATAATGCCCCCCGGGTCTCGATGTCAAAAGAAAAATATCGCTCGGTGTTTGTCTTCGTTACTAGACCCTGCACTGCTCGCTGGAAATTCATCAGATTGCACTCGGAGAAGATAAATTGGTATGCGACACCAGCTGAAATGGGACACCCTGTATATATCAGTGATCATCTACCTCAATATTCTCATTCAATTGCTGAACTTGCAATTTGGACCTGCAGCAGGTTCAATGAAAAAGGACATGTCTCGTCCGAGATGCAGATGATAGACCGTGGCTATCGCCTGACCCGATGACAATACACTGTAGAGGGATTCCAAGATTCGGCCCGCCGCACTATGGTCCAGTAGCTCGCTTTTCTTGGCCAAAACTATCGTAGTGTTGTTTCAAGTTTTAATGTTATATTATTATAGGTATACCTAACCCAGGACGAAACACCACCTTTCTTTTCCTCGAATAGAAAACAATTCTATAGCAAACGTGGTCTTATGACGCTCAGATTCATATCCGAATCGAAACGTTTGAGTTTACAACAAATTAGCTATATATAGGGTAGAATTTGATCGATCCAGCGCGCCAATATTATTATTCCAAGTTTATTTTAAACACTGTGCGATCAACAAAAATGAAAATAAATTATTATTATAGGTCGTTGGATTCGTCTGATAGCTATAGCATTCTGAAGCATTTTTTAAAAACTCTGTCTAAAGTTTACATTGCACTTAACTTTATATTATTCGTATACTGATTGAAAAATGCTTATATAATCATTAAATAACTGAATTATACAATTTATACAAATTTTCAATTTCAGCATTGTGTAAGGAATAATTAAACTATTTAATTGTGACTCTAATTTCATAGTTTCGCACTTCCAACGCTATATCTGCTCGGAAAGTTATCTGAAAGATCTAATATTTTGAATTTCGATGTTTCAAAGTGTTCTTTTAAAAAAAAAAACAAAATTTTGTTGAAATTTCAATGTCAAAAAATTGAATTTTAGCCAAGAGAAGCGGTCTCCTGGACCATAGTGCCTCCGCCGAAGAATCCGACGCGGCGTATTGTTCCCGAGACATGCCTCGCCTAATTTGACCCGGCGATGCTCTTGAACCAGTTCCAGCACCGTGGAATCATCGCGGCATTCTATTAGCCCCCAACCCAGAAACGCGTGAATCGATGTTTCCCCATTGTCCACCGTTGTTAATCTGGCCGATCTGCTTCGAGTAGCGAACGATACCCTTTGATGCTATGACATAAATGAAAAAAAGAGAGACACACACACACACACAGAGAGGAGACACGGGAGACTCTCCCCTTTGGAATATCACGGGCTAGCTGGTCTCCAAAAAACCGCAACCCCGGTGGCCGGATGTGCACGCAACGTTTAGATTCTTCATCGCGGTCCGCCGCATACACGCGCTTTGCACCGGCACACATAGTCGCATTGCACAAAGGCTTGCGGTAAGTATGCGGGGATCAAATTTAATCCTCGGTGAACGTCTACCCCTGTCTTCCGTTCCCTCGCCTCGCCGCGTCTCTATGCGCTCGCAATGCGTCTAGCTTCCTCCTTTATAGTCACTTCCAGGCCCCCCTCCCCTATGCATTCATACAACGCTGGACAAAATACTGTGCCAACGATATTGTAACAGGATCTTACTAACCAAAGGAAAATCATGTAGAAGAATGGGAAACTAAATCTGAACTGGAAGAAGGTGTCTAGCGAACGAACAAAATGAGCAACTTCAAATTTCCGGCATTTATAAAAAATCGATTTTGCAGTGGAAAATTCTGAAAAAATTCACAGGCCTGTGCGATGAAGGGTAGAACGTTCGTGAATTTTTTCATAATTTTTTGTCGAACAGAACAGGAGAGAAAGGGTACAATTCGTAAAACAGTCCTAACCCTCTAGCTACCCTCGTGGTAGGGGTTGAGACATGAAACTTGTCGCAGAGGATTCTCAAAATTCCATGGAATATTCGCCACATAACACGGTTTCGTTCGAATCGGCATGTTGCAGAGTAGGACAACCGTGTGTGTGTGTGTAGAACGATCAAAATGAGCAACTTCAAATTTCCGGCATTTATAAAAAATCGATTTTGCAGTCGAAAATTCTGAAAAAATTCACAGGCCTGTGCGATGAAGGGTAGAACGTTCGTGAATTTTTTCATAATTTTTTGTCCAACAGAACAGGAGAGAAAGGGTACAATTCGTAAAACAGTCCTAACCCTCTAGCTACCCTCGTGGTAGGGGTTGAGACATGAAACTTGTCGCAGAGGGTTCTCGAAATTCCATGGAATATTCGCCACATAACACGGTTTCGTTCGAATCGGCATGTTGCAGAGTAGGACAACCGGATTTAATAAAGGAGACATGGCTGCAGACGAAATCGGCACAAACGACGGATAGCGGCGGAAAAAGCGGAAGTCGTAAATTGTCCCGGAAAAGGATCGTGCCGTAAAACTCGACGGCAGAGGAAGGTTTTATCGATTCAATATCTCTCTTTCGTAGTGGCCTGGCAAGCCAGCCAGCCCGCTGGAAACGCCGTTACAAAGCCAGAGACACGATTCCGCAAAGGATATTCGGTATGTGCTGTCTATGCTCAGACGCGTCGCTCTAGTTACCTTCGCGAGGGGGTATACCTTCCTCACGAGAACCGAGGTATTCCGTTGGCCGACGAGAAGCACAAAAGTTCCCCGCCGACTCTCGTCGCGTCGGGATCGAATAATATACGCGCGTCGCGTTAAGGAAATTTAGGGGACACCGTGCAACGAGACCACCGCGAGTCTTCGCCATAGTCATCGCCACCTCTGGATATGAGGGTACCGATTTATTTGCCAGAAATATCGCCCTCGGATTCCCAGAGCCTCGAACCCGTCATTTCCTTCCACGTATTTTACGTCATTATTCGAATATATCTTTCTGCCTCCTCGATATAATGTCCTCGGAATTTTATATTTTGTCTCTCACCTCGTAAACATTATAAAATTGTATTAATATTTTCCATATATAATAATATGTTTCTGAATAAATTTAATTTCTTGTTCACGGCACGCCCCGAGATTATTTAATTTTGCGACAGGTTAAACGAGCAAGCTGACGAACATCCAGATTACCAGAGTCCAATTACAAAATTCAACGAACCCAGATGTTTTACAGTACGTGGGCCGCGTAGTCACGCGCAATTGCGCATTAACAAGGGCCACGTTGTATAACGAGAAGCCACGCGCAGCAGGTTGCCGCTCACCTTTACCTCATCGTCTGTTGAACTTTGTTACAGTCTTACGGAGACCTGCGTGTGACAATTAACAGGGAACAACGCGGAGCTCTCGAACCGTAATGGATGATTTTGCGCGGACAGGATGGAGAACTGCTGTCCCTGTATAGGGTGAGTTGAATGTTTGACGGGGTTCCCCCATAAATCGACGAATCTATAATCTCCGGTACAATACAAAATTGTTTTCAGATTTACAAATGAACTTTTGCGTTAATGTCATTAACTTTTTTCATGGATATTATTGTAGAGCATGAAGAGACGAGTTCAACGAGTACCATGACCGTACCGTTCCGATCGTTCAATCCCGAGATATTCCTGTTTGAAAGATGAGGTCCGGGTTGGGTGTCCTATCTTTCAGACACGAATTTCTCGAGATCGAACGATCATAACGGTATGTTCATGGTAGTCGTTGGATTCGTCTCTTCATGTTCAACAAGAATATCGAACAAAACACATAGGCTTCCGTTGAAAAAAAAATACAAAATTACAAATTGCTCTCGAATAATCGAGTAATTATTATAGAGCATGAGTTTTGCAGATTTTCTTGTGTTCTCTAAATTTGCATGAACCATAAATCCCCAAATATTCTCAGTCTAACGATCACAAAGGCTACTTCGTTCACGGGGAGCTCGTTTGCTAAAACAGGAGACTAATTGGAAGTTAACGTCACTTCAGAGCCCTTTCCCTTCAGGAAAGAAAATCCCCGATACAATTATTAGTTAACGTTGCACCTACTAACAGGCCATAACTCCTCTACACTCAAGTTTCACAGTGGCTGGTTCATCCTTCGATCTCAGGTATCGAGTTCCATATCGAACAAAACCTAGCAGGCTCCTTCATCGAGCTGTAAATACTAATTGCTCGGGAGTCGGGATAAGAAAACCAGTAATGCGTTTCTTCGTCGATACTTTTAGCCTGTCGGAACGCCTCCGAAGACGAGTGATCTCTTCGGGTCAGGTTAGTTAGGCTTCTTCTTCGGCTTCGATCGTTTCCTTGGTGCGAGGCTTTCGGGAGTCGGGTCACTTACACAGTCCGAAGCAGGCCCGAATTCTGGAACACTGGACCTCCATGTGTCTTGTTGATGGATGCTGCCAGGCTCCAGCGATTCCACGATTTACTCCTCGGGCTCGTTGCTTGTCTCTGTGCTGTACCACCTGGCAGGTGCTTCAAAATTTCGTTCTGGCCATCTTGGCTTGCCCAACGCTGAGTTTGCAACATTCGATAGGGGTCCCAAAGAGAACCCTCTGTGACAAATTTCAAGTCTCAACCCCTATCACAAGGGTAGCTATAGGGTTAGGACTGTTTTATGAACTATACCCCATTTCTCCTGTTCTGCTCGACAAAAAATTACGAAAAAATTCATGAACGTTCTATTCATCGGCACAGACAACTGTGAATTTTTTCCGAATTTTCGACTGCAGGATCGATTTTTAAAAAATTGTTCTTTTCATATTGAAGTCACTAAAATTGTACTATGTGTATTTAATTCTGTATATACGTGCTGTTCGACGCTTAAATATTCCTAGCAAGGGAATAGAATTTAATTCCCGTCTGAACAGAAATAAATTCGCAGTTTAGGAGATTCCGTTCATCGCGAGGCAGCCTCGTGCAGGAAGAGGTTAATCCAGAAATACGATACGAAACCACAGAGGTAATAATCTCTAACAATAGCGTGGCCACGCGATTCGTTCGCCGTTAAAGAAATCGAAATAATCGCGGCCATAGATCTCCGTAGGATAAAATTGGAAAAACGCTGTTGGTTGAATGGTCGAAGGGGTAGCATTGTCGCGGGATTGGACCTCGGTTCGAATCTCCTTAGGAATATTAGCGGAGCCAGACGATGCGTCTCGAACGAGAATCTCGCGTGGCTGTCCCTCGTATAGCCGAGCTATTATCGTCTACGCCCACTTCAATTAGGTTTCCACATTGCTATCGTTGCCGCATCAACATTGTCTTCTGCTCTGAAAGCGCAGGGTCGAGTGTAATCGACCTTACAGCCGAGCATTTCCGTCCCTAGTTAACATGAATGCCGAGCAATGCTTCGGTGTGTCCACGGGCCGGCTGATAATCTCGGTAAAATACTGTTCGACGTATCAAGGCGGAACGAGATTGAAATAAGCCCGCTACTTACCCTGGAATTCCAGATGAAATCTCGCCGAACCACCTTTCCGCATTTTCTATTCCACCGCTCAGCCAATTGTGGGAAACGGCCGAGAAAGAATTTAACACCGTGCGGTAAAACGAGCGATTCTTTCTTTTTGTCATTAGGAATGATCGAAATTAGAAAATTGTCAATCTTTGGGAATTTTTTCCCAAATACCTACTGAACTTTTCGTAGTGGGATTTTGCAAAGATATTTACTGGTATTCGAGGTACACGTTTGATTTTTTCCAAACAAAAATAATAAAAATTACAGGAGTTATATATTTTTTTATAGAGTACGTTTTGATAAATCCGAATAGAAAGCTACTTCCACCATGCAGATCGTGTAAATTCTCAAATTGCTTGTTTTCTGTGCGAACATCCTTTGTCGGTATAATTTGCTCGCCAATAAAAATTCCCAAGCTGGAGGGTCAGCCGTAAACAGTTAAAACCGCGTGCAACAGGAATATTTCGCCGAACGACACCTCGCTCGTTAATTTTCGCACCGTGCGCCGCGTGGACGCACTAAATGGCTGTAACTTGGACGAACAACCGTCGGAAAGTGTTGCGGAAAGTGTGGGATGGCTGACTTAATAATGTCGCGCTTTCCTCTCGCGTCGGTATGTATATAAACATCTTACAACTTGGCATCGTCGTCGTCCTCGTCGTCGTCGTCGTCGTCGTGATAAAGTTATTCGTTGAACGCGTGGCTCGTTACGATGATGACGCGCATGAACGAGGACGTAAATCTCTCTGTAACAACGAGGGTTGTCCTGGTTTCGTGTACCTCGGCGATCGTGATTAGCGTAATTAATAAAACGCAACCTGGATTACTTTTTCCGACGCGAGTCGCCACATGCAGTGATGCTTTGATCTAAGAAAAATCTTCAGGACTGTGCTGTTAGATCCTGTGTTTCTACTATTTCTGACCTCGCCGACAGTGGAGGGCATATTCGTTTTTCTTAGATCGTACAGTGCCCGTTTTTCTTAGATCGTACAGTTCCCGTTTTTCTGAGATCGTACAGTTCTCGGTTTTCTTAGATCAAGGGCTTTACTGTACTGTTCCGCTGCAATTACGTATTCCATAAAAACGGTGGAATCAATTCAAAAAGTGGTTTGGGACTCTCGAATTTGTTTCGAGCGTTGTCCAGGAGATCGCATTCTTCGATTTTGCATCCTCCGCGCGCGCGCTATAGTCGACGCTGCGGCTATGAATTACGGTTTAAGCGCGCACGTCAGACCAGCATGCAGGCAACCTGTAATGTAATTGGAAGTTCGTGGGTCTCGGTGACACGCACAAGCGTGTGTGTGCGTGTGTGTCTCTTCTATGGTGTTCAGTGCCACCCTCGCCTCGCTCTTCCGAGCCGCGTGTAGCAATTTCACATAATGTGACCTTTCCGCGAGAGGAAAGCCGCTATCGCGTGGCGAAAGAATTTGAAATTTATGAGCTCACTTACACAAGGCCGCATACAGATCGCCACTTATGCTTGTATCGGCCGATGAGCAACAACGACGATCTCGCGCGCTGGGATACCATGAGCCAAAGATTTTTCCTCAAAAATACATTCGAGCCTCTGTAAAAACGTTAAAAAATTTTTTTCGGGAATAGGTCTTCCACGGATTTGAAGATCGAACTCTCCTCTTTACAACGAGACCTTGAAACATGATGTACGATTTTTTTTTACTGTGTTTCGAAGCAAAAATGAGACTGCCGAATGGACGTCAATCCGAGGTCATCGACCTTCGGCCCTACTTAACTATGGTATTTTAAAACGTTTGTAGAAACGTTAATAAATTTTTTTCGGGAATAGGTCTTCCACGGATTTGAAGATCGAACTCTCCTCTTTACAACGAGACCTTGAAACATGATGTACGATTTTTTTTTACCGTGTTACGAAGCAAAAATGAATTAGTCTGCTGAATGGACTTCAATCCGAGGTCATTGACCTTTCGGTCCTACTTAAGTATGGTATTTTAAAACGTTTGTAGAAACGTTAATAAATTTTTTTCGAGAATGGGTCTTTCGCGGATTTGAAGATCGAACTCTCCTCTTTATAACGAGACCTTGAAACATGATGTACAATTTTTTTTCACTGATTTATGGAACAAAAACGAGGAACTAGTTCAGACCAATACACCGCTCCTACAAAGATCGCTAACTCGGCCAAAAAGAAATCGTAGATCAATTTTGCAGGTCTCGTTGTAAAGAGGATGCTTCAATCTCCAAATCCCAGTGGTTTAATTCCTTAGAAAAAGTCCCAAAATTCCCAGTCAAATTTGTCCCAATTGCATAAGTTGGAGGAGCAGAGAGCACAGTGTTCGAGCTCGTATAAACGGCACCGAGGATAAATGGTACCACTCTTGACTCACGGAAGACGTACAGCGGGCACTGGAGGAATTACTGCACCGCCGCGAAGCATCCTTCCCGACCGCAGCTAAAAATCAATGCGAGTGATAAACACAGCGGTGTGTCCGGGTCCATTCTATTTTACGCGTTGCTCCGACTGCGAGTCTCGGCGCGTCACGTGCTAGGCTAATGCCCTTTCGCGTCGCAGCGGGGCTACGTATATCGCGGCTAATGAGGGCACGTTCGGTCATTTGTGCATCGGCGACCTTACACCGAGGCGAGGCTCGTCGTGGCCACGTTTAATTCGTCCAATCATGTTAGTCACGCGATAAGCGAGTCCATTGTCGTGCGCATAATCGTGGACCAGTTTCGGGCCACCGGGAGACTGTTGCTGGGTCTGTTTGCACCCACCCTTCTTCATCCAAACACTATCTATCAGCATCTTCGTATCTTTAATCCTTTGCACTCGGAGCAATTTTAATTAAAAAACGAAAGATTTTACCATTCTAGAATATTTCCATTCTATACAATTTTTTTTCATTTGTTGCATATGAAACTGATATAATATCTCATGTAATATGTAAATGTCTAGTAGTTAATAATGTCTAGTAATAATGCAAACAATATTTTTAAGAATAGCATAACAATTTTCAATGGTGCCTCAGAGGCGCCATCCTCAAACCCATTAGGGTTTTTTTTTATTGTAAATCACTAGGGGTGGGCAGGTACCCGGAAAATTCGAGTACCTGAGCTCGGGTCGGGTTTTGACGACTCGGGTCGGGTCGGGTCGGGTCGGGACCCGAAAATTCGTGATACTCGAATTTTCGTGGCTCGTGTACTCGAAATTTTCGACTACCCGCCCACCCCTAATTATTACCCTACCGTTAAAAATTATGGAATTATGGAAATTCATTTGTGGAAAATAATATAATATTCTCGAAACATCCATTACATTGAGAATTACGGGTCTCAATAAATTTAGGGTTGCCATTTTTACGGGGCATCCGTTGCCAGATACTGGTTGGTAGGTAAACGAAATTTGGAAAATTTTTTGCAACCGAGTATGAATCGAGAAGGGAAATTCTCAATGTAGTATCAAGACTTCGCACTGGATCTCTGAACGTGGTGGATAATTATCCGGCGAGTCTGAAAACGTTTCGATAACTGAACGCGTTATCGAGCTGAACGGGAGGGGGGTTGGAAGGGATGTAATGAGATTAAAATTAACCGGGCACGTTCACGGGCGTATAATTTAAATCGAAAACGAACTCTCGGCGCAACGATCACCGGGCTCGTCGCGCTTATTACCGTAGTCGCACGGCCGGATCGATCGACATTCACTATCGTCAGACACGCGTTAAACGTCATTAGCCCCGACAAGCGAGGACATTAATTACACGGAGATCGAGTAAAGTAGGCAGGGAGACGGGTGTATCGAGACCTGTTATCGACTGCCTCGGTTCTTGCGCCTCTCGTTGACACATCGACAGTCTTTGTCTTCCTTCCATCAACATCGCTCGCAACGGAAGTTATCGAGTCCGTAAATTGAAAAAATTGTGCAACTTTGCACAAAGGTTGGGTAGTACAATATTTTTTTTCGTGTTAAAGTGGTGAGATCATCCCTTGAAAAATTGCAGAATTTTCTTGAAATATCTCGAGAACAACAAACGATATTTTTAAAAAGTTGCAACGAAAGCGTCATGGTATTATTGCGCAGACCAAATTGTGTAAAATAATTTTTTTCAAATGCATTTTCGCAAAAAAAATACAATTAAAAATCGGTGATTTACCAGTGACAAAATATTTTGTCGAATAGAATTTACAACTCGTTATTTGTTAACTTAGCTGGTGGTTTGCTCAATTTTTAGTAAACCCGAGCCGCACGTTTGCTTCGGAAAAATGATAATTGTTGTAACGAGGTTCGTGCGGTAGCAATTTGCGCGAGTTATAGAAGTTGAGGAACTGCTGCTTCTGAAACTGCAATGATTAATATGATAATACAGTTAAGTTCTGGTGGAGCGTGTGATTCATCGGTTAGGTGAAACTTTTTCGTGAAAAATGTGCTTCTTTTTTTTTAACGCGAGAAAGAACAGAATTTAAAGCAGTCTTTATCTATAAGGAAAATTATTATTTATTATACTCTCTTCCTACAATTCACCTTTTCAATCTATTACACACATTTCAAGCAAGAAATTAACCCTTAGCACTCGGATGGCGACTCTGAGGCACCACTGAAAATTGCTGTGCCATTCCTAAAAATATTGTTCACATTATTATTTTTGTTTGCATTTAACGAACTACTAGACATTCACATATTACACGAGATATTATATCAGTTCCATATGGAAAAAATAAAAAAAAAATGGTATAGAATGGAAATATTCTAGAATGGAAAAATCTTTTGTTTTTGAGTTAAAATGGCTCCGAGTGCAAAGGGTTAACGTTCTCATCATGTTCGAAAAAAGTTCAAGACTGAACTCCATCGAACGAAAAATTTCACATTTGTTTAACCATGATTTCTGAAGGATAAAAAGCCTTGCACGGACAATTTGCCAAGCCATCCCCCGTCAACTGAATCAATCATGGCTGTCTGTCGCAAGGCAGGTTAGCCAGAAAATCGAACGGAAATCTTCGAGATAAAAAATATCGATAATTTTTCCCGATGATACGCGACGGTTAGGTGAACGAGCACGGCCATTATTTACAGCATGATTATCATTTTCCTGCGGATGCAGGGCCAGCTGCGTCGTTTGTCTGTATCTCAGCGAGAACGCGGTCGAGTGAGGCACTGGGAAAATTTATTAGCTATTACAGGAAGGTTCGGGGGGGGGTGTGTGATCGATAACCATAAACGGCTGACGACCTTGGAGATCCGGCACGATAGATTGATGGATGAACTGATGGAAACGCTGCTTGCGCTTCTGAGCCGATCTCCTGCCCGCAGGAAGGTAGCTGGCAAACGCGCCGGAAATTTCCCGGAACGGGGTGTTAACGTTCGCGAGCATGATCAGGAAAAACGCGCCGGGGGATTACATCGTTAGGCGAAAAATCGGAAGTGTCTCTTTTTCGAGCGCGCACGCGCGCGCACGAGCTTTTTTCCGTGCGATGTCGAATACTCCTGAACGGTTTCCACGGAATTACCACGGATTAATCAACGCTAATACGGCGTCATTAGTGGATTCCGAGCAATTATGCCAAAACTTGAACGTGTATCACCGAAAATGAAATGGAGGAAACACTGTGAATTAATCGGAGGAAAGCTCTCGAGGGTGTATTCTGGTTTCGACGAATTTTAGGAATTCTTTCTGGAAAAACTATTGTACATTTCGCATTAAGATTTTTCAAGCATATTGATTGGTATTTGAGGTACATGTGTGATTTTTTTCAGGCAAAAATTATCAAAATTACACGAACTATACAGGGTGAGTCACCTAACGTTTGCACCTCAAATATCTTTGTTGTTCCTAAAGATACGAAAAAAATATGGTAAGGACAAAGTTGAATGGTACAATGGGGCTGACACGATGCCAAAAAGAAATTTTGTTTTTAGAGATATCAAGGTTACCTTGACTTTTTTAAATGGAAACCTTTTTTAAACACCAACCTTCTGTCCATGACCTTGAACGACCTTGGAATAATTATAGTCACTGAATTCCTAATGAAAGGGACCATCATTGTAGGTGTTTAAAAAAGGGTGGTTCCATTTACAAAAGTCAAGGTGACCTTGATATCTCTAAAAAAAAATGACATAAAAACAAAATTATTTTTTGGCATCGTGTCAGCCCCATTGTACCATTCAACTTTGTCCTTACCATATTTTCTGTATCTTTAGAAACAACAAAGATATTTGTGGTGCAAACGTTAGGTGACTCACACTGTATATTTTACTATATCGTGTGCATATCAGTTCGGATAATAGAGGTGCTACTTCGAGCGTCGATGGAAGAGGCACACGTGGTTCGAACTGTGTCGTGTTTGGACTCATTCTACTCGGAAAAAAAGCCACGAGTACGATAAACATTTAAGAATAATTCGCAAAAATCTCCTCGTTGGATTATTCGGGATTATACATAGTCGGGACGTCTCTGGGCTCGTTCTCGTGGCGATGAAAAATGAATTCGGGGTCTTACCGAACGTTATCAAACGTTGTCAGCGCTATCAAACGATCTAAGACACAGGCCTCTAATTCCACCGAAAGCGACGCGACGTAACTCCGTGGTCGGTGGCCGGAGTTTCATTTAGATGATAATTCCGGCGTGGTAGATACGTGTCCCTCGACCCTGACGAGTAATTCAAGTTCCGATCTTGGCCGACGATAGAACGAAAAAAGTTATGTTTCTGGAGTGCAGTTAGACTTAAAGTGGCTCGTTAGTCCCAGGACGTCGTTTCGCCCGGCATCGTAATGATAACGGCGCGGCGCGGCGCGGCGCGGCCACAGCGCTGACGTCGCCTCGTCGTTCCCCCTTAATTCTCCTCTCTCTTCGGGGTCCAGCTTTCGCTGTGTTCCCTTCCACAACGTCTGACGAACACAGAAGACCCACCACCGTCTTATTACGTATCGTGCGTATAATTCCATTATTATCTCTCCGGGAAATGAAAATTACCGTAAAAGTACCTCGCGTCACCGATCAGCGGTTGAATCTTTACGGCCACTTCTCATAGTCACGAGGGGGTACGTCTCGCGATTCAATTCGTCGCCCGAATAGAAAACCGATAATGGAGCGGTAAAAACCTGTAATTGGAAGATTTTATAGTTGCCGGAAGTTGAAATTTCATTTTTAATTACCATGTTAGACGCATATAGATTTCTCAATTCTGTGTCCTCAAAGTATCCTCCTCCAGCTTTAATTCGAGCCCTAGAACGTTCATAAATTCCTACGGGAACCCATTCTAAAATTATTCCGAAGAATCTCCTTCGAGTCGTTCGGATTATCGGGGCTCTACTACAGGCTGTCCCAAAACTACTGCGTTAAATTGAAATGGGAGGTTCCTTGGGTCATTTGAAGCGACATTTTCCTTAACAAAAATGGCGCCCGCTGCTTAGTTTAGGAGTTATTAACGAAAAACACGGACCAATCAGAGCGCGACCTAGACACCTAGCGCCACCTAGGCAGGCGGTTGGCTGAACGTGCCAACGAGCATCCAGGTCGCGCTCTGATTGGTCCGTGTGTTTCGTTAATAACTCCTAAACAAAGCAGCGGGCGCCATTTTTGCTAAAGAGGAACCTCCCCATTCAATTTAACGCAGTAATTTTGGAACACCCTGTATATCGCGGATTAAACGAGCAAGCGCGATCCTAATTGTGTCGTGTTTGGGCTCATTTTAATCGTAAAATTGTCAGGAATATGTTGATAAAGGTTCCATAAAACTATTGTTTAAAACCGCGGCACGGTAACTGTTTTATTACCGGAAAGTTGAACAAGATCACACCGAAATCTCCGCTAATATTACGAATTTCATGGTTTTGGAGGACAGATATGAAAGTACGAGAAGGTAAAAAGAGAATTTCGACCGGTCGCTTACGAGACAGATCACGCGAACCGCTCTCTGCGTGCCGTTATTGAGAATATTGGATTAAACGTGGCAGACCGAGACGGAAATGGATGAATTTGCCGGGACACACGATTCCGCGATTTTTCTCCGTCCGATGAATGATATACGTGTCGAATAGAGATAGGAGACGAATTGGTTGCGTCACGAGCAATTCGTGCCTCAACGGCGGCGGCTGCCGGGCGACGAATCGTACGCTTCGTCGCGAACCGTTCCCTCTCTCGCTCTCTCTCACTCTCTCTCTTTCTTTTTTTTTTCGTCACCAAATATTTCGTCACACGCGATTAATCATCACCGGGACTGTCGATACCCTCAATTCTCCGGCTTCTCGCGTGCTATGTAGTATTCTCGCGTCTTTGTACCAAGGTGACCTTCATTACGATATTGTATTTTTGTTGCGGTGGTTAAGATTCGGTCATTTATAGACATTTAGATTTATGGCAATTTATTGGCTCGGATTTTAAAATGGTCATCCTATGTGGCAGTACTTGATTCTTTAAACGCGTTTTTCTCAAAACTGTATTTTTCATAATGGCGACCATGATATCTTGAAAACTACTGAACGGATTTCGCTCAAATTTTTATGGTATAGTCACAGCACATCTATAGTTCTCGCCCGTACCAAAATATTTCTGATATCTGCTATAGTTTTGTTTTCAATTTTTTTTAAATGACGGAACTTGGAACTTGACGTTTAAAACCGTGCCAAAAATTCAATTTTCGATATTTTTATATGATTTTGGTACCGGCGATAGCCGCATGTCTACAAATTAAAATGCCGTTTGATTTTTTGATATCGGATTGAAACCTCCGGAATCATCAACCTACTTTTTTCGCACATGAGTGTCTTCCCAACGGTGCAAAGTCGATGCAACTCGTTATTTTCGTTTGAAAAAATTCTGAGAGACTGTTAAAATGTCAGTAAATGTGTGGTAAAAATTTCAAGGTTGTATGTTTTAAGGATCCTACAAAAAAAATTCCTAAAAAAAGCAAGAAAAAGTAGCTCTCACATGGGATGACCCCCTTAATGAAAAAATCAACAATTCAAAATTCAAATCAACAGTCAATTTTTTCCCTCTAATTCATTATTTATTAATATTAATTCAGCTTGGATATCTAGCCCATTTAGTGCCGATATTTTTCTATTTTCCTATCCCCTCGTCGCGTCGTCTACAATTGAGGTAAACACAGCCAGGTGTTCGCGGCACGGCACAGCATGGTGCGTGCGAGAAACAACATTTTCGCGCGACGATAGAACGCTTCGTCCTCCCGGTGACTTTTATATTGACGTTTTCTCCGGTGCACGGAAACGTCCCGGCACAGGCCGCGAAAGTTTTTCCTCCCCGTGCACGGTGGCCGGGGCTTATTACATTTTCATATCCTGCGGAGAACGGGAACGCGTTCGAGGAAGTAACGGGCCAACTTGGCGGAATGGAGTTCCATTTTGTCGCTTTTTCGTTACCGTAAACGGTCGTTTAAAACCCTCTGCTATACGACAACCGCTGACAATAACGATCCCGTGGCATTGTCGTGCTATAACATTTCCGGTTCGTATATATACGAACCGGAAATAACCAAACGTTCCCGAACGCTCTTTTCCCGCCGAATCTCACAAATTCTCTTCGTGCAGATGCACCTTAAATTAAGGGGCTGCGCGCACCCAACTACCACCACCACCCTTACCACTCACACATCGATAGATCCGCATACACGTATACGAAATGCAAGGGTTTACGGCTAAAGAAACTGACGCCTCAATATTGCAATTAGAAGTTCAGACCCGGTCGATTATGTTTCCTATGAGTCCTGGCCAGGGTGGTTCAGAGCCCAAATTTCATAGTTTTACGTTGTTGTAGAGTAATTTGCAATAATCGGCAGCGCTGACTTGTGACAAAAAGTATTCTGCCCGATTATTACAAATTACTCTTCAACAACGTAAAAATATGAAATTTGGGCTCTGAACTACCCTGACCAGGACTCTTGGGAAACATAATCGACCGGGTCTGAACTTCTAATTGCAATATTGAGGCGTCAGTTTCTTTTGCCGTAAACCCTTGCATTTCGTATACGTATATGCGGATCTATCGATGTGTGAGTGGTAAGGGTGGTGGTGGTAGTTGGGTGCGCACAGCCCCTTTACCGGAGACTCGTGTGCTTTTACGAGAATAATTTCCTCAAAGAATTGAAAATTATTACCCCCAGCAACTGGTGCAGGCAATTTTTAATTTTCCATAAAAATTCCCGGTCCAATGAATTTCCCAGAAAATCTCACTTTGCCTCCAGGCTGAATGTGTTCTTAACTCTTGAATCACATTATGCTTTTTGTAACGGATTGAATGAGTGAAAAGGAGGAACACCTGAATATGCGTACGAATGAATCGCCTACTGCTGAATGCTCGGACCATCGTCAACTTCTACGGTTCTAAGTTGCTTTTCACGCTGAAGGGGTCTCGCGCACGCGACATTTCGTATCTCCGTCGCATCTTCATTTTTCGCAAGCAAAAAAAATTGTCGAATATGTGACTTTACATGGTAAATATGTTGCATTTTTCTTGGAATTTTTAAAGCAGAGAGAGTCAAAGGGGAAAATGAGACATGGACTGTTTTTCGTTTTTTCCCTGTATCTACCCTTAGAGGGGAGGACACTCTTAAAAAAGCGATAACTTTTTTGATATTGCACCATACTATTTGAACTTCTTTGAGAGGTTCGAGCAATTAATTTACCACACGATGTGAAATGAAATTTTTACAAAAATTGCAATTGGTCGGAATCGTAGAGAAAATACTAAAAGTTGCATTTTACAACGTTTTTATGTGGGTCTATATTGAAAATTTAAAAAATGTGTTTTGTAGATCTGTGTCAATTATATGCATTGTACAAGTTCCATCAAGATATATGAATCCTTAGATTTATTGCAGTTAGAAGCCAAAAATCATGAAAAATTGCAATTTCTACCATCTTTAAACGTTTGTAGCTCGTTGCAACGTTGACCGATTTTAATGAAATTTTCAGAGTATGTTCAATTGATACAGATCTATTAAACGTGTTTTCTACATTTTCAATATGAGCCCACATGAAAAAGTTGTAAAACATAACATTTAGTATTTTCCCTGCAATTCCGACCAATTGCAATTTTTTCAAAAATTCTTTTCACCGATTGTTCTAACTTCTAAAAAAACATCCAATTTGTATGGTCGAATATTAAAAATTTTATCGTCTTTTTAAGAGTGTCCGAATATTAGTGGGAATCACTGTATGGTTAACATTGAATGGACGTTCATTTGTACATTCTATTAACCATGTCCATTTCTGTTTCAGGTGGAGCCAGTGTCAGAATCAGGAAGGAGCACAATGTAGCATTCGCAGAGGCAAAGGTACCCTAAATACATTTGGCCTCGGGCCTCGCGTTCGCTTGACAGGGCACTCGAGGTCCACGTCAGACGAACTTTTCCCTGAAAGTTGCAAGTCGTAACCCAGTGAAGCAACACGCAAGAAGTACTTTGCCGAACGGTCTTGGCTGGTATCGAGTAAGTTCTGTTCTTCCCGTTTTTCGTGGCCGGATACACGAATGGACGGGCCGGATGCCCGGTGCCACGCTCGTCTTCGCCACCAATACGACCATAATCGAGCGACGGCCGAATAAAACTAGCCACGGAAGTCGCGGCGCCGACATTCTTTCTCTCGTTCCCGGAACAATGTCGATGGCACCAGCGACCGGAATGGGAGACCGTCGCTTCCGTTTCCCCCGCGGAAATTATCGAGGGACTACCGCCAATATCTGGCAAAAAGCACTGTTCGTAAAACGTCGATTCTGTTCCGATAAGAATCCTGACGGAGAACTAAAGTTTCGGTGAGCTAAAAACACTATTCTGTAACTGTCATCTATTCGTTTAAGGACAGAGCACGAAACGCCTGAACTTTACCATTTATTTTCTCAGTTGTTTCTTGAGATATTTCGATGAAATGAATTCGAGAATGAAGCTACAAACTGGGTTTGTTTCGGACATATTTTTTTCAGAATTTTAAGCAGTTGCTAAAGGTTGAAAAAAATTTGTTCTACCGGTTTTCGTAGTATGGGGGTGAAAAGCCTAAACTTTACCATTTATTTTCTCAGTTGTTACTTCGGATATTAAGGTGAAATAAATTCGAGAATGAAGCTACAAGCTGGGTTTAATTCAGACATTTTTTGAGAATTCTAAGCAGTTGCTGAAGGTTGCAACAAAAGTTTCACTGGTTTTCGTAGTATGGGGGTGAAAAGCCTAATCTTCACCATTTATTTTCTCAGTTGTTACTTCAGATATTAAGGTGAAATAAATTCGAGAATGAAGCTACGAACTAGGAGTATTTCAGGCATTTTTTTCCAAATTTTCAATTCGTTATTAAGAGTCGTAAAAAAAAATTAACTTCCTATTCGACAGAGCATTGAGAGAAAGAATTTAGCAGAAAGGAATTAGCCGCTATGAATTTTGCAGTATTGCGTAATACACGTCACACGCTATCATTCCAGTTCGCTTCTTCCCGAGTTTCACGGTGTGCGCGCGGAGAGCACGGGCGCGGGCGTGCTGATAATGTTAGCATATTTAAGAGTCGCAGTACACGATACGGGGAGTGATGTATTTCCCGAGCCGGTGTGACTCACAATTGATAAGGATTAATAGCAACGGTGTGTGTCCTTTGTAGAACACGCCAGCATAGATCTTGTTCACCGTTTCTGTTTAAGCTGAAGCTCGCGCGCGAGCGCGCACGGCCCCGTAACTTTTCTGCAAGATAAATCAACGTTAACCAGATTTATAACCATAGTCGAATGTTTCGGGGCCACCCTTCCGTTCGTATCGATCACCGGTCGCCTCTCATCGTTTCGATCTATACTACCTTCCCCTCGGAAGCCCTGATACATATACATCAGGCCGTTGCGTGGCTACATGCATAATATAATAGCGCCTCGAATTTCGAATCTGCGGCTCCAACTATCATCTCCAGACGCGGTTATCTATGCGGAAAAACTGTGCTTTAATCTCGTGCCTGCGAGAATATCAAACTGCTCCGAAAAGTAATTTTTTTCCTCACTGTTCTGAACTTTCGAAAAATTTGAAAAAATTCTGGAATACGCTTCGAAGTCCGTATTTCAATGTTATAAATACTGGAAAGCGTGATCGTGAATCCCTTGCCTTACAATTTCATCGCGTGGCTTCATACGTATTTCCCCCACTACCAGTGCGTCGGGTTCCCCCACTATAATAATTAGTTAGCTATTCCATATATTAACCCTTTGCACTCGGAGCTATTTTAACTCCAAAATTAAACGTTTCTTCCGACCTAGAATAATTCCATTCTATATGATTTTTTTTTTATCTTATGGATACGAAATTGATATAACACCTCATACAATACTTAAATGTTCAGTAATTGATCAGCTACCAACATTATTTAATAATGTAAACAATATTTTGAGTAATAGCACAGCAATTCTTGTGGTGACTCTGAGTCGCCACTCGACTGCTAAGGGTTAACTACAAGAAACAGGAGCCAAATTCATTCTGCAATAATTTTAACAAATTTAAGACAGTACGTCGATATTCTCTAGTTATTTTAACTCTCCTTTAAGTGGCGCCCACTTCGTCATGACTGCATCAAATCTGATGGACCATTAAAAATAATCAAGTCTGTCAGAGACGTCATATTAACCAAGAAGTTAATGCATTTTTATTTCCGGAACATTTTCGGTGCGTTATCAGCGAGACCCCAATTAAGAAGAGAAAGATCGACGAAACACGCGAGTGAAAATTCCTCGGAGAGTAATTAAAATCTGAAGGAGGTCTCGGACCGATCGTATCTCAAAGGTCCGACCACGCTAACTGCGCTGTGACGTCGACACGATCGTGATCCAATCACGGAATAGAAAGAAAGCGGAGGGAAGCAGCAAGCTTTTGTGTCGTCCTTTCAGCGAGCAATTATCCGAGCATGAAGAGAGACCACTGCCAAAAACCTGGTCGCGTGCCCCCATAGCGTCGCGTCGCGCGCGCGACGGGGAATGAATGGGGGAAGACAAGATAGAGAGGAGCAATCTCTTTCATCAGATTCGACCTTCTTTTGCCTGTCCGGCGCGGACGATTCCACAATAGGAATCACGGGGACCTCGGGAATACACGGTTCATTAGCTTCCTCGAACGGCTCCGAGAATGTCTTTTACCTCCCCCGGTCCTCTCTTCCAATCACCCACACTCCGACCTAGGTCTGATCCCCTCTTTATCTTTTCCACTCGTCTTTATCTTTCCGAACTGGGTATATACCGTTCTTTTAAATAGAGGCCGGATTCTTCTCATTGGCTGATTAGATCGACCAGTAATCTCGGTAACCGGGAATCGCTGCTTTTACCGCTGGAACCGGGTACTTATTCTCGTCTCTCAACCGCAATTACGCAGCACCCCCCCCCCCTCCCCTCCCCAACTGTTCTATAGCTGGCCCGTGCTAGCACTGATCATCCTGATCCTTTCCGGGCCGAATCAGTTTCCTTTCCCCGCGCTAGGATCTTCAGGGTACTCGTATACGCTACCTGGAACACTCTTTCGGGATTCAAGCGACTCTGACCACGTTGAAAAATTTTTTCCCCACCAGGGATTCGAAAATTGAACCCTCCTCTTTGAAATGAGACACCAAACAATATTGTACGATTTTTTTTTACCGTTTTACGAAGCAAAAATGCTGAATGGACGGCAATCCGAGGTCATCGACCTTTCGGTCCTAGTTAACTATGGTATATTAAAACGTTTGTAGAAACGTTAATAAATTTTTTTCGAGAATGGCTCTTCCGCGGATTTGAAGATTGAACTCTCCTCTTTACAACGAGACCTTGAAATTTGATGTACGATTTTTTTTCACTGTTTTATGGAACAAAAACGAGGAATTAGTTCGGACGCTAGCGGTGTATTGGTTAGTTGACGGTACACCTTGCGTTCAAGGCTCGATAACTCGGCCAACAAAAATCGTAGATCAACTTTCAATGTCTCGTTGTAAAGAGGATGCTTCAATCTTCAAATCTGTGGTAGATTCATTTACAAGAAAAATTTTTTCTCGTTTTTATAGAGGTTTGAATTTATAACATTTTTTAGGAAAAACGTATCTTCAGTTTTTCACCTGATACGTCGTATTAAAATATTTCAGTGGAAAATGACTAATGGTGTGTGAAAGTAGAGTCTTAAAGCTTTAAAATGAGCCCAAGTTTGTTGCTCTACGATTATTTTTAGCTAAGAAAAACCATCGAGTTCGTCTATTTCTTAGATCGTGTAGTTTCACTATCTTTTTGTGATCTCGCCGTACGTTGAAAAGGAAGGTATTACAATTGTTATAAAATTGATTGAACTATATTTAAGCAAATTTTCCATTAATTTCTTTAACTGGTACAATTTCTGCCCGGGCTATAATTCCTGCTTAGGTCTGAATAATGAGCAGATAAAAGTGTAGAACCATTAACTTTTCCGTATTGTTTTAATCACTGGAATTGATTTATGCTCGCAACTCAGCGTGAAGTTTCGCGCAATTCCATCGGGGGCGAGGAATTTTCAAAGAAAAGTAAATAGATTTTCCAACGCGCCCGGGGAAGAAAGTTATCACGTAATTTAGCGAGATGTAATTAAGGAAACGGTGGAAAAGATCAATAATCGTGGGAAGTTTCTTAAACGAATGCGATAAAACTGAAGCAAACGTCGAGGGAGAAGATATTGTATTGGCTTATCAGTCGAAAGCTTGTACTTGTTTCCCATTTGTCAAAATCAATTTCGATTTAACGGCAAACAAGAACTCGAATGAATTGTGCTATTTTTATTTCGGTCTTCCTACTTCATATTTTACAATTACAAAAATTAAACTGGACGGGAAGTACAATAAAACTAATATTAAAAATCTACGAAAAAAGATTTCAACTTTTAGTTCCTTTCATTGCAATTCATATGTTACAATTTATGAAATTAACATACTTCTGAAAATGAAAGCAACCCTAGAATAAAATTATGATTATAATTTTTCAATTTTTAATTCATTATTAAAAATAAAAATATTTACCAGAAATAAATAAACTCCCCAATTACCTACACGAAAAAAATTAATTTAATAAGGATGCAGGTCCGTCACACATTTTGGATATAACTAAATAATATCTACATTTATTGTATTTTCGTTGGAACATCTTCGCCAGCTATCAGATAAGGTATTGCAGAGGATACGAAGAATAACATAAAACATACTCGGTGAAATTCTATTGCCACTCGAAATTGAAGAGAGTGGAAGTACTTTCATCGCCGGCATCTCGCGCGGAAATAAAACGTCCGAAAACATCGTGAAGCCGTTTACGAGACCCGCTGAAAATACATTACAACGAGCGTATACGCGGCAGTTTCGCTGGACCGTCAACTGACTCGTTAACTATTGCCCGATTACCGATTCAGGATAACGACATCCTTTTTCCTGCAGCACGGCCGATGACCAAGTAAAACGTGCTTCGAGGCTTAATCGATCACAGCGCGTCCCAACTAACAATTAGACGACCAGCTTCATGCTCGGATTGCTGATGCTGTGTACAATTCTCAGATGTAGAATTCCACATGATCATCGGAGATCGGGATTTTCCATGATTCATTGCACACTCTCAGCTTTAGAGAGCAGGAGCTTGGGAATTTTCGTTGGGAAAAACTTCTGCACAATTCGTTGGAAATTTTCAAGTAACAATTTCATCTTGTAATACTCTCCAAGTGGTCTGCGAGGACCACAATCCTACACTCCTTTTGCACAGATTGGGACTTTGGCACAAGTTGGGATTTGGCACACGTGGGACTTTGCACAAGTTGGGATTTGGCACAAATTGGGACTTTTCACAAGATGGGATTTGGCACAAATTGGGATTTGGCACAACGTAGGACTTTGCACAACTTTGGATTTGGCACAACTTGGGTTTGTGGCACAACTTGGGATTTGGCACTACGTAGGACATTGCACAACTTGGGTTTGTGGCACAACTTGGGATTTGGCACAACGTAGGACTTTGCACAACTTGGGTTTGTGGCAGAACTTGAGATTTACCATAACTTGGGTTTGTGGCACAACTTGGGATTTGGCAGAACTTGGGTTTGTGGCACAACTTGGGATTTGGCACAACGGAGGACTTTGCACAACTTGGGTTTGTGGCAGAACTTGGGATTTACCATAACTTGGGTTTGTGGCACAACTTGGGAATTGGCAGAACTTGGGTTTGTGGCACAACTTGGGTTTGTGGCAAAACTTGGGTTTGTGGCACAACTTGGGTTTGTGGCACAACTTGGGATTTGGCACAACGTAGGACTTTGCACAACTTGGGTTTGTGGCACAACTTGGGATTTGGCAGAACTTGGGTTTGTGGCACAACTTAGGATTTGGCACAAATTGGGACCTATACTTGCAAAGTATATTGTTCCTCACCCCGACCGCAAAAATATTTTCCTACATGGTACCTTTCCCCTAAAAATAATAATTATTTAACGCTCAATTTTTCTACAAAACTTCTGCCAACATGTCCGGCGACGGTTTTTCGATCAGCTCCGATTTATCTTCTCGCATGACTTTTTCGATGAGAAATTTTTTTCCCCGGAAAAAGCGTGCTGGGGTAACGCAACACCTTTGAAGAACAGTTTCCGGATGGGTTTTTCCGAGCTGGAAAAACGGTATGAAAACCAGAGGCGACAGATGGGTCGAGTTGTTCCGTTTGGTATCGGCAGACTGCAGCCAGGAATGAGGGGTTGTAAATAACGCTTGTACGCTTTCTTGCCGCGGTTATTATAGGTTTCACCCCGGCGACGCTTTGAATTATGCAGAGTGTAAGCTGCGTTATGTTCGCTTTGTGGACTTAGCATCAGCGTGTTCCTTTGACGTGGCATTTTTCGCGTAGAATTTCGAAAGAATTTCGAGGAAATCAGCTGCATTTAAGGGTGAAAAGGGTTTGTTTGCGCAAACAGCGATTATCAGCGTGCTTTGATGTCCAGGGAGCTTCAGTACACTTAGGATACCATTGCGCTTCTTGCAGAGACGAATATCTAGTGGTGTGCATATTCGTTGTTGTTGTTGTTAGACTGCAGTTTAATCGACAAATTTGGTTAGTTAAGATTGTTCGGTTGTGTTGCAGCTGGAGGTTCACAAGAACCTGAAAAATATTTGGACTCCTCGAGTGTCCTTTACGTCTCTCTTCTTTTTCGCCCGAGGAATACTTCCATTAGGGTTGAAAGTGATTCTACTTCACGGAATATTGCCTCGCCCCCTAATCCCGAGTAAGCTAACAACGTGTCCCAAGAATGACAGATGACGTTCACTTATGTATACAACGCTCGCGCGGAAGGGTGGGCGCGCAAAGAAGAAAACAGCAGCCTAAGGGACACTCGATGTCTTGCACCCCGGCCCGGCCGACGTGTTTCGTTTCCTTTTCTACTTCTTCTTCGCGAAGACTGACGTCTTATTTCGCGAGGCAAACAGACGGAAGTTTCGCCTCGGCGAAAGTGTTCCATTATTTTTTAACAGGATCTAGGTCCGTAGCAGCGCGAAAAGAAGGGATGATGCCGGGCGAATATGAATTTTCAGAAAATTGTTGTGCAGTGAATTGAAACTCTGGAAAGATTCAGACATCTCTAGAATCAGTTCTGAAGCGTTTTTTTTTGTTCCTCGTAGGAAATTAATTTCGAAGATGGGGTAAGGGAAGGCAAACCCAAACTTTCTGTTGGCATTTCATTTCATATCCCCGCGTATCTCGCCCCGCTTTCATCCGCCGCGAGTGATATGCCCGAAACTTTGTAAATTTATAGTGGGAAATAAAAATTTTCAACTGGGGATGAAAACATTCCAACGAAATTCCTTTTTATCTACAAAAATTGTTAAATTACTACAATGGGTGTAGCCGGATAAGATGGTCAAAAGTCCCCTTGAGTCGAATTATTGTATATGGCCGTAATTTTATGGGGTAAAATCGAAAAATCCGTTTCTGGCCTAGTTTCCCTAGTTAATGATGTTTAGAAATTCTGAGATAACTCTGAGACATGTCAAGCATCGAAATACATACTCTGTAATTCGTTTCAGATTTTTAGATTCAAAATCCTGCTTGTAAGAAATCTAAAACCACAAAAAAAATCGAAAAAATGCAGCTATCTGAAAAAATTCATGAACAATACATCGGTACTGTAAAAATATAAATGTTTTCAGTCTAGAACTTCTATGTGAAATTTGCATTTTTTTGATATTTTTTTAAATATTCTACATCGAAAAGCAAGAAAATTCCGATCGATGGGAAGATCAAAAGCGCAGCGTTTCGAAGCAAAATCCTCATCTCTCTCGATCTTCACAGAGGAAAAGTTGTGGAGCGTCGTGTCTCCGAGGTTTTTTCGGTTTGAAAGCGCTTTTCGACTTTCCGCCGCGATCCCGATATCGACTGTCAGACATCTCGGTGACAAAAGCGGGAAGAAATTACGGTTTGATGAATGCCCTACAGGCTCTCTTTCTCCCCTATTCAGAGGGTACCTAACCGCCGACTACAATGGGGCCTGGTGCTGCCAAAAAATGACACGGTCATCTCGGTTTCACTTAATCCGACCTGGTGTCACAGGCGTGGCCGTCCGCGACACCGTCAATTTCCTGTCGGCCCACCCTTGAGCTCCACTCTGTATATTCCCATTCTATTATGCGACCGCCAGATGTCACACGGAACCGTTCCAAAGGAGTGACACACGCACCGTGACCGATGTCGTTAACGCGTGAAAAACGCATTCGGACCGATGCGAACAATGTTTCTCTGTTGCCACTTCATTTTCGGGCACGCGCGCCTGCTTCGTTTCTCTTTTATCCGATCGCCTAATCGTCGCACGGTACGCCTGCGGTAGCCTGGAGTCGATCTACGAGGGTGACTTTGTTACGTGTTCAATTTTGTTTAGGTCAAATCTGGCCCACAAGCGGTAAAAATCGTGGTTGTGACATCACGACTCCGAGACGCGTGACAGATCCCCACCCTCAGGAGGAATCGGGACGGTACTGGGTCAGACTATAGCTTGGTGACGTCACCGAGGTTCTGACTATAGCCCCCACCGCGCTGGTCTACGTCATAGAGTCTCGAAGCGTCCGTCCGGACAGGTCCGGACAGGACTCGCGCTGGTCTACGTCATCGACTCTCGGAGCGCCAGTTGCCCAGGCATGGACTATAGCGTTTCCCTCACTATTTTTCCCTCAGCTCCTTCGATTTGACTCTACCAAGGTTTATGCTTTGATCAATACCCAGTCCGATCTAATTCTCGATCATTAACAGCATCCTTCCCGAACAACAATTTTCGCGTCAAACAGAGGGCAATTTCTCGGCCAAAAGAAAATCGCGGACTCTGGCAGCTGTTCAAACTCGAAACAAGTTCCCGTCGAACGTCTGTTTCGTACCGTTCGTGCGCGAATTTCTTTGAGATTCCCAGGTTATTCCCTCTTTCGCATGCACGCAGCCTCCTTTCGCACACCACGCTCCACGATCCTTTCAACCCCCGCTGCTATTGTAGGCCTGGACCTACTCGAAAGGTAAACAAAGTCTCTGGCAGTTATTTTCGTCGGCACGCAGGCATCGTAGAGTTCCGCGAGAGGCAAAATTCATCAAAGTCTGCGGGAGAGGACTTTCCTCCCTCTCTCTCTCTCACCTAACCTCCATAGCCTTTCCGCATTCTCCAGTGTCCTTTCTTCTGGCCACGATCCTCCGCGCAGACTTAATAACCTACTGCATCTCCCTCCCCCGACGCATTTTAAGTTCTCTTTGAGTGCCTTCCGCTGCCAAACTTCCGGCAATTGTTCCCGACGAGTAACGATCTTTCGATTCATGACGCCATCTTGCACATCCCACTCTGTTGTTTCGCGAATTTAGATCGAAAGACGTGGTCCAAAATTAGTATGCAGACGGTCTCTTCCAATAGCGGCAGCTAAAGTTATATTAGCTCAAGGGGTCCATGCATAAAATATGTTTAAAGAATTTTTAATGAAATTCATTGGCATTTATTTAAACGACAACCTACGTTTTTTATTAGATATCATTGCAGAGCATGAAGAGACGAATCCAACGAGTATAATGAGTGTACAGTTTCGATCATTCGATCTCGAGATATTCCTGTCTAAAAAAATGGTACCTTACCTGGACTTCGTCTAGGCTCAAACTTTGAGACAGGCATATCTCGAGATTGGATGATCGAAATGCAAGTATGTTGAATAAAAAATATATGCTGCCAGTTAAAAAAAATATTGTCAACTTTGAAATTTCCGTGCTATTGCACTCAATCTATGTTATATATTATTTAAAATTCATGTGGATGACGTAAACAATTAACAGAATTAATAAACCGTACGTATTAATGAGAATAATTGGTCCGTCGACTATTTCGGACACAAACATATATCATCTTCTAATAATCAGTAAATATTTGAATGCACGCTGAAACATTGGAACGTTAATGGAAACACAACGGAGGGACTGTATTGATTGAAGTGTATATTCCAGCTGGAAATTCAGTGTTATCTTCTCGGGAGTTTATGCTGGTAACGAATGATCGGAGAACTGCAGACAACATCGTGTTTATCGCGAGAGATGAACCGTGAAAAATATCGTTCTCAGTTACTCTCGCTAAGGAACAATTTCCGCGCCATTTATGCAATCGCTTTTTCTCTGCCGCGTTAACTGGCTCGCGGTATCGAAACTTCTGTTTCGATCAATTCCGTGCAAACACCGGAGGAAACAAATCGAGGTCGGAACAACAGCCTTAAGGAAACATTATTGTACCAGACTGCAAAATTCGAGTATACAAAATTTCATTCAATAAGATTTTTTTTTATTTTATGGATATGAAATTGATATAACACCTCGTACAATACTTAAATGTTCAGTAATTGATTAGATACCAACTTATTTATAGAAACAATATTTTGAATAATAGCACAGCAATTTTTGTGGTGACTCTGAGTCGTCACTCGTGTGCTATAGGTTCAACCTGTTCATGAAATTGATATAACACCTCATACAATACTTAAATGTTCAGTAATTGATTAGATACCAACTTATTTAATAATGTAAACAATATTTTGAATAATGGCACAGCAATTTTTGTGGTGACTCTGAGTCGCCACTCGAGTGCTATGGGTTCAACCCGTTCATGAAATTGATATAACACCTCATACAATACTTAAATGTTCAGTAATTGATTAGATACCAAATTATTTAATAATGGAAACAATATTCTGAATAATGGCACAGCAATTTTTATGGTGACTCTGAGTCGTCACTCGAGTGCTATTAAACCTGTTCATGAAACAATATTTAAAGTACTCCACGTCTATGGAAACTTAAAAAATACTTAATATTTATTTTACGAACGTCGTTTGGATGATGAACTAACGGAGCTCCTCAACCAGGTAAATGTTGTTCTCGCATGTTGCCACATGATCAACGAACACATTATGCGAGACTCGTTGCATGCACCGCGCCTAAGAACATTAGCTGCAATCGAGAGAATGATAAACAACGGTCCGTGACTTCGGTTGCAGTTCCACGGAAGCGCAAGCTTGCACACTGTGCACACTCGCGGCGTACAAATGGCTGCTTTCAAACGTAACCGGGAGCTCGTTTCTTCCAAAGTTCTTTCAAGATTTATCATTTAATTACAGCTGTTCGGTTCAGTTGTACGTAATTAAAAACTTGTTTACGCGGTGCTGTTCTTACGATCTGTTGCCCAAGCCATCTACCTCGATCTTTTTAATATTCCTGTACGGTAAACAAGAATTTTAATATTATTTGTTATTAATATCATTGAGATTGCAAAAATCTGTGGGAAATTTTTCGATAAATTTATTTTCGCACGCGCTATAGTAAAAAATCACTGAATATTGTTATTTTTCGCAAAATATATTAGTGTCGTATGTTTGAATTGTCGAGCAATAAAAACGGCGTTTCCGATGGAAATTTCATCACTCACTTAACAACTGAATAATACACGGAAAAGTTAATAAAAGAATAATCCGGGAAAAAATCATTTAATAAATTGATAAAAAAAATACCGACGGCCAGATATAATCGTTGTCCGGGGAAATTGAAATTCAACAGGCACTGCGCACGGTGCTGCGAGGTTATAAAATACAATCGGCCGGGGCAACAGCAGATTTTCTCCCGTATACAACAGTTATACAAACAACGGTGTTTCGGTGAATAAAAAATGCGTCGATTTTCGACAGTTCACAATGCTACGTACACACGATCAACGTTTTCGGTGCCTATCGAACGACGGCGACAAGTTTCATTCAGAATTACCATTTAAAGCGAAATGGCACCACCACCACCGATACAGGGATTACCAGTTTAAAGCTGACAGTCCACACCGGCGCGATTTTTTTCAAGTTGCTTGCGTGTGCACACCGTGTCGATAAAAAGGGAATATGCAGCCAAATACACTGGCATTCAAACCACTGTTAACAAATGTTGTTGCAGCAGGATTATGTGAATGCCTGCTGATTGTGAGTTTGATGAACTACAGTTTCAGACAATCAGGATCCATTTTTGCGAACATCAAGATATTTGGGACATTAATGAATTTACCATTTGTGCCATTTTTTTTTGGTGACTGATTCTTTTGTGACAAAATTTAATTTTCAAATAGCATGGAAATATATAAATAAATCTGTTATAAAAAAATCAGAATTAAACAATGACTACGTTATTGATTAATTATTGATGCTCTCCATGCATGTTTCATGTTCAGTTAATATTCTATACCGTTTTCAAGCGATGTATGTACATACTAGATCGAAATGGAATTTTATTACGTTCATAGACAAGCACAATGTTGCAGGCGACATAACGTTTTGAAGTCACAATGAGGAGCTAGTCGGGAACCATTATTTCCTGTTTGAAAGCTTTTAGCGGCCGATAGAATGCTAAAACACAATTTAAATTCGCCGCTCTCCGTAAGACTCGAACTTTTTGTCGCTCATTTTTTTTTTTTAAATTCTTATAATATTAGAGATCACAATATTCCGATCGCTGAAACTTCATTTCAAATAAATGACAACGAGTTCCAGGCAAATTCGAATTTCCGTCACACGTTTATCACCAATAAAAAGTTTAAACAATTGACTAAACTAACAACCGTACATTAAATTAGGTACTGTAACACATGCTTGAGAATTTTTTCAGATTTTTCGAAAATCCGAAACAACAAGAAATCGAGGAATGAAATACCCACTACCCAAACCCGACAATTTTTAAATAAAAATCCATATTGCCAGCGGTGGGTGAATTAAATTTCAATGAAACCTTTACCAGCATATTCCCCATACTTTTCCCGTTAAAAAGAGCCCTCGCATGACATGGTTCAGTGCACTTTTGCCTGTGTAATTCACGGTTTAGTGGAGCCTCTACTATCCGAACCGACGTTGACCAAGGAATTTCCGCGGGCTAGGGGACTTTTTAGTGGAAAACGATGTTGCGAGCGATGGATTAATTTAACTATTTTGATTTTAAGCGATTGTTTAGGGCTCATACATATGTATATAATTTAACAGGAACCTTCTTTGTTGCTGCTGCAGAATGGTACTTAGAATTGGGACGGGGCCGTTCCTTTTGGGCGGAATGCGTTCTCTAGATGATATATCAAACGGGCTCGATTCGCGTATACAAAATCTATTCGGCCGAGAGACGGAGGCACACGCGCGTGTCACGCATCGTTCCCGTTTCGCACATATTTGCGCGGGGACGAGAGAAGCAATCAGTTCCGTCTACCGGCAACGTTTACACGGATCGTTTACAGCCCCCTCGTGTAGCTTTTGCCGCGGCCGGGTATTCCGATACTCATGCAGATATCCGGCAAACGTAGCGTTACACGAGCTACGCGCAGTTTCTTGTCGAGAGTATTCCGTGGCCCGCCAGTTTCCACCTAGCTTCAGGCACTGTTTCGCGCCTCGTATCATTCAACCTAATTCACAGCCAGAGATGCTCCAACAATTATACCACGTTTTCGGTGAGAATGTATATAAATTGGAAAGATTGTTTTCGAAGACAGTATATTTTCCGAGTGCACACTGTGAACGAGCGTTAATATTTACGGCTAGAGTCTCGAAATCTGCACGGGACGTACGTACGGCTTATTTCGGATTCTTTTGGCAAAGTCGTCCCCAGAGGAATGCAAATTCCAGCGAATCCTGTATTCGACGGAATTCTAAGCAACTGGAATTCGAGCATTTCTCAGCCGTAACGCCCGGGAAGCAATAAAGTAACTACATACGTGTACTAGAAATTTTTAATAATAAAATCAATGGTCCTTGGAATATATGAATTCAATAAAAAAACATTTCGACAAGCAAACTATATTATATTTATATTTATAATAATATTTAATAACTGGTTATTTATTGACTGAATAAAAAAATGTTTGAAATAAAATTTATTGTATTCGACGGTTCGATTTTTTTCTGAGATACCAAGGGGTGACCTTGAGTTTTTCAAATGACACCGTATATATTTATTTTTCGCTACATTGTAGTCCCTAAAAAGACGAATTCATCAACCTATAAAAAAGTACCTTTAATTGACCTAATGAGCCCCCTCGAATACAATTCATTTCATGTCAAACAGTTTTTTATTAACTCAATAAATAATCAGTTATTTCAGGTGGCAATTTTTACTGCTCACCTACTGTATATATTATACTATTTCTCACGTAATTTTTTTATTTAAAGTTATTTTTTTTTCGCAACCATTGGTCAGTAAATTAACAATTATCAACTTACCAGAATCGTACGAGCATAAACTATGTATTGTAGTAGCAGTATAGTACCTGGAACACAAAACAAAATAATTGTATCATCTTCTTTGTAATTATAATAAAAAAAAAATTTTTTTTTAAATCTTAAATAATTCGAATTATTTTCGAACAGAATAATATTGTTTTAATAAATATTCAAATAACATATTAATTGTAGAAAACTTGATCGAGATGCACATAAAATATTTACGCTCTATAAATTGTATCGTTAAATTATTTCGAAAACCATATTAATTGCAAAGAACAAAACAAGTGGATTGATTGAAAAGTCTATATTGCTGCGGTTGCATTGTTATATTATTTTAAAATTCACCGGAAACCGATGCGAAAGTATTCTGAAGAGATGCGCGAAATTTATTCGTAATAATTGTTATTCAATGTATTCAGCATATTTAATAAATTGATTACAGAAATGTATCTCCCCGGGTAGATTGAGCGGTTGTTATACGAATATTAAAGCCTCGTAATTTTTGCGTTGAACGCTTTTATATTACGACGCTTTCATACGGAGAATATTTAATAAAGAATGCAAACGTGTTGTACGGTATGCCGGGCTGATGAGAATTTTCCTTGATGAAAAGGATTGCCAGATTTTTTAATTGTACGAAATTTCGCATCGCGTGCGTGTGTGTGTGTGTGTGTGTGTGTGTGTGTGTGTGTGTGTGTGTGTGTGCCCGCGAACAATGTTCGGGAATAAAGAATGTTCGAATAAATACACTGATTCGCATTCTCTTGGAACCGTATTTCTGAAAATACACCACTTTCAACTATATTAATCAAATGAATTTGCAGCGGGACCATCGGCTGTCGTTAAATTGGAAAGCTTCCGCGAATTATCTACGTTAAATGTCTAATTTCATCGCGAGCGAGATTAAATAGATAAATAGAGCGACTGTGAAAAATGTGCATAATTATCGAAATGGTTGGGAATTATTCGAAAATGTTATAGTAAAGTAAATGTTTAAAAACTGTGCGGTCCAATTATTACTTTTGTACATTATAATTCTCCTTTAGTTAATGTATAATCATATTACAACACATATAACAAGATTTTATGCAAAATTGGGTACGTGAAATTTTAATTTGTTAAGTCTACTCCTAATATGTCGAGTCTAAAAAAATTCACAGATATCAATTTATATTTAATATTTCATATTATTATTAATTTGTTAAAACTAATTTTAATTTGTTGAGTCTTACAAAATCCAAAGATTTCAATTTACAGTTTATATTTTACATTATTATTATGTTTAAACAAGAAAACTCGTTCGCACGAATTTAATTCGTTTATATACCCCATTAGTACGAATGAGGGAACCGACAAATAAATAATATTACCACGGTCGAGTTAGCATGTGAAAACGTCAGGTGACTCACAAAATCGGACCCCCAACTATAATAACATCCGCAAACAAGTTTTCCCTGCGTCACCGATCGAAATAATGCCACCTCGGCACGCTCGCCCATAAAACGCCGTATTAAAGCAGTTCCCCGATGGTCTCGAGCTGAACAGAAATTAACATTGTGCAATTAGCACGATTCTACGGCTCCAGTGAAAGGCTTACAGGTTCAGCAATAATAATAACTTCGCGGTTAAAGCCGCAACAACTCTTTCCCCTTCCTACGCTCTAGTTGTCACAAAACGACAAAACGTATTACTCAGACTCTCGCTTAGCTGTAATCAATGTACCGTACAGGTACAGCAAGTTTCTGGGACTCATAGAGTACTCTAGAAGGGGCCTGGGCAAGCCGCGGACTCCTCTCCCCACTCCTGGGTCCTACGTTCCTCAGAAGCTCCTCCTAAGCTTCTCCTAAGCTCCTCCTACGCTCCTCCTACGCTCCTCCTACGCTCCTCAGAAGCTCCTCTCCCCACTCCAGGGTCCTACGCTTCTCCTACGCTCCTCCTACTCTCCTCGTACGCTCCTCCTAAGCTCCTCTCTCCACTCCTGGGTCCAACGCTCCTCAGAATCTCCTCAGAAGCTCATCAGAAGCTCCTCTCCCCACTCCAGGGTCCTACGCTCCTCCTACGCTCCTCCTAAGCTCCTCCTACTCTCCTCGTACGCTTCTCTTCCCACTCTTCCCTACGCTTCTCCTACGCTACACAGGACCTTGGTGGGGAGACTAAGAGGTAGTGGGGGTCACGACCCTCATTGGTAGTGGGGGAACCGGTACACGGATAGTGGGGGTCACGACTCATCCGGCTCATTTTTCTAGTAACTCAGATTTTGTAAACATCCTCTGATCATTAAATATTGCCAGGATTGTGTTGAAAAATGCCACAGCCTTCTCACAGAAATACCACTGAGAAAATCACCTACGACAATTTTCAAAATTCGAAAGCTGCTTACCTTCGCTATAATTGCTCCAATCAATTTATTGACCGACTATAGCCAATTTCTGAGATGCTAGAATGATCAATGAGTAAATCCAGCAATTGTCAAGCGCCACGAAATCAACTCGGAAGTTTAGGGCTCGCGGGTATTCCTCTCTCCCCGTCTCTATCCGGCCGTGTCCGCATTCAATTTTCTTCTTTGGCAGGGAGTTTACAGAGCAGGTTCGCATGATGTCGAGCATATTAATAGGCCGGCGTGTGCACATGCTAACCACGTAAACCCGGGACACACGGCGCGACGTAGCGCCGCGGCGCCGCTAAGTATCCCTGTATAACGCGTTTGCAGTATGATACCGACGACGCCGGGGCCGACGCGACGCCCCACCGCGAACATCATTTAATTACGTCCGTGGCCACGGCTACCAGAGAGCCTAACTGACGAGACACAAGATTTTTCCAGTCAAATGATTATTCATTAACACGCGAGCAACCTGGCTCGCGCGTTAATGAAATTGGACAGGGTCGACGCCGCGGCAATAATCGCGATGACCTTGGAAGTCTGCTCTTCGACGTCTTTCCCAACCTGCGATTCATGTCGTGTAGAATCGCTTTAAGCTTTCTTCCCTGGGGCCTTTGCTTGTCTGATACGTTGCTGCTTGAATCTGTTGGCTGGGCGCGCCGAGAGTCGGTGACGTAGCTATCCCCACTACTCGCTACACCCGTCAGGACAGGTCCGAACCTGCCGCGGCAGACCGACGCGCGCTCCGATCGGGTGGGGATAGTCGATGACGTGGAATCGGCTATCCCCATTATCGCGTTCTTAGACCATATATACTAATAGACCCGGCATAGGTATAGTATCTGTATAGGAAACCCGAGAAATCAGTGTCCGCAAGATGATGGGACACTGTGACGTCACAAGATAAGTCTTAAGATAATTTCTTTCCATGTACTGTGTACATGGCGCACCCGCTGAACCCCCTCTCCCCATGTAATCCCCATGTATCTACGTCGTGTCTATAGGTATATAATGGCGTTACGGTCGCCGGCAGGACAGGTCCGGACAGGCACTCGTGCTGGCCGACCGGGTGGGGGTAGCCTACGTCATCGACTCTCGGCACACCGATTGCCCAGGCGTGCACCGGTGTTTACATTTGTCTCTCTACAGGCATTATTGACTTGCCCGATACATTATTGCGTGTATTTATTGTTCGGTAAGCTTTGCGAGTGTGGTTTTTGTTCTAGCTCCTGACCACCAATAGACCTTGTATATTTTTGCTCTTTTCAACAGGAAATTTCCCAGGCTCGCAATAATCGCGTAACGAAAGGACGCCAGTGAGAATAGTTGCGCGGGTTCTCGCAAAAATTTGAATACATCGCCGAAGGAATTCGCAGGACGGGACGCTCGCATGAATATGCACGTCCGGCTGCAAAGTGTTTTACAATTAATATTTTTTTTTTGCGCCAGCTTTCTGCCAAAGTGTCTCGGAAAATGAAACCGGAATTGAGTTTGCCTTTGGTACGGGTTTTATTTTCGGCCGACAGAGGCTGCCGTGCACGCGAGCGAGCGTCCCGTTCCGCGAACGCTATTTTAACAAACGTTCGCCATCCGACCACGTTCAACTGTCGCGTCGCCGAACTGTATCGTCTCTGTCGACGATCATTGCGCTCCGTTCCCAAACAAATGCGGACGTTTTTATTTTATTTTATATTTGAAATTATAATATTTTTTTTATTATTAAATGGGGTCAGCGGGAAAACGGTTAGAGGTAGCTTTTTTATAATATTTTATACTTTATTATTTTACACGTCCATGAGGAAGTATTAAATAAATTAATTTTTTCGTTTATAATCTAGTTTAAAAACTTTCTAAAAATTGAACATTGATATATGAAAATTTTTTGGAATTGCTACTGCTCCGGAATTTCGAATATAAAAGTCCAGCTAACCATTTTAACTTTTTTATCTGTGCTCACAATAAAAGTTTAAAATATAGCTTTTGTATTTCCTGGTAAACTAATCCCTCTAGCAACTCAAGAAATCGTCAAATTTTCAGAAAATTGGTTTCTACAGGGTGTCCACTTAATTGTTGGCCCTTGTAAGATTTACCGCGAAATATCTGAAATTGTTTAAAAAATGCAACGGGCTCGAAAGAGAAAAGCGGGAATGAAATTTAGCGTGATTCGAGATGGAGAGAGAAGCGGAGGGTGTCAGAGGAGTATTTGCGTGTAAATCTGTCAAGGATCCCAGGACGGCTTGTATCGGACGCACACACGTGCTGCGGGACGTGGTCTTAAACTTGCTCTCTATTCATAGTCACGTCAGGCCGGGGGCCCCACCCACGCGGCAATAATGCATGCGATGAATGCACATCCGCAGCCGGGCGCGCCGCGCCGTGTGTGCGCTCGGCGAGCGCTCGCTCGCTCGCCTAAACGCGCACTATGTTGCGGATGAAGTTACACGATCAGCCGATTGACCCATTGACTCGTAAACTTCCCTCGGAAAGGGATGATCGGGGCACGCGTGATCCGAACTTATGGTGCGACCAACTGAAAAATCCATCCCCCGGGGGAAATTGCATGCGTTGCGCCGGGCTTCAATTACTTTGACCGTAGTCAATTGTTGATACGGAAATTAGGGTTCGTTTGAAATTTACGTTCTTTTATTCGATTCGTCCCCTTTTGTATTCACTCTAACTATTGCAGAATATTGCGTACTACACGATCTAAGAAACAGCACTTTTTCTTAGATCGTGTAGTAAGAAAAAGCACTTTTTCTTAGATCCTTGCTTCGCTGAAATCTTCTTTGATTCCCCGTGGAATCTGAAATATTCACCGTCGAATTGATTGTTATACACACTCTCGTAAATTTTTGATATTCCCATTCTGAAGGCCATCGGCCGTTCGAGCCGATATTGAAACATCGTTGCAGCTCGTACGACGTTCGATACGGGAGAATTGATAATAAACATATCGTATCACGTCGTCTGTCCTCCAGTACACACGGATGGTAAATCCTCCCGAGATTCTCGTGACCATAAATCCTCGAAGGTGGGACAAGCGTGTGTGTGTGCGCGCGCGCGTGTGCGTGTGCGTAAGGAAGAGGAGAGTGGGGAAAAAGGGAACGGCTAGCTGACCACTCAATTTTTGTAATCGTCGATAAAACGGCTTCTAAACTTCGACCCGTGTCCTACACACGACACTGACCGACCCAACGGCGCCGTAAGTGTCTCTTAACCTCGAAAAAGGTGAACGCTCGATCCTGCACCGAAGGCGGCACCGTTTCATCGATTGTCTTTTTACCGGTTGGACAGCGTCCCACTTTCCCACGATAAATTTCAATGTCTCCCAGTAAAAAATGTATTTTATATATATATTCGCGCGGTCCCTTTCAATTTCTGAAAATAAAAATTGTAAAATAAAAAATTCTCTATTTCCTTTTTCATTAATTTCAAAAAAAAATTCTCGACCACGTTGTTATAAAAATTATGAAATAATCACGAAGTGAACGGGGTGCATTCAGCGAGTGCATTCCGCGGGGATGCAGCTGCACCTGGAACAAGAGTAAAGGGAACACGGTCGGGTCAATCCGCAGTGAAAAAGGCACTCGATATTTCCGACATCAGACGTGGAGATCAGTTGATGGAAAAAGATACGAACGACTGGAGAGGCCGGTGTACGAAAGCTTGCGCTCGACAGAGTGGTTTGTGCAGGAATGATGGCCGTTCTTTTTTATCCTGTCATTGCACGAGCTCGCACAGGCTGCTGGGAAATATCATAGTTCTCGCGATGGCGCCGAGTTGCGAGCGATTTTTCTTCGTTTGACTGCGGCCAGCCATTGAATTATTCAAATGGAAAGCATTTTCTTTGTTCCTGCTGTTCCGAGATTAAAATATGAATTTAGTATCTCGAAAAAAAAAAATATTTTCGAAAATCCTCGCCAGGGTTAATTAGGTTGTTTCGCAGAGGTACGAAAAGAGGTCCGCAGTGAAACGGCAAGGGATGTTTAGAATCACGAGAACGTCGTTGGATGTTGCGCGCGAGATTCTCAGACGCCAAACTGTCGAAGTTCGCCCTCACGGTCCAGCTCGTTAATGGCGATCCTACGAGGCTTCCATAGGGGTTGTTTGAAAGTTTAACTAGTTCCTACTTGTTCCGGGTCGAACTGGTAACCCCATGAAGCGAGACTCGGCGTTGTCGCTGGTACATTTTTCCGGTGGAATTAGTCCGGTGAAGTGCTCAACGTGTTTCGCCATATTGGAACACGGATATTGGATCCGGATATATTCACGGTGACGCTGAATTTGTGATAATTGACATGAACGCGCATCCACTGTTCTCGTTGGCGACGCAAAAATGTTATATTCATTTAGCTGTGCACAGTTACCTTCGTTAAAAAATAACAGTTAATTATTCGTATTCGTTCGAGCCCATTGGAGTGCACGAAACCCATAGGGGAAATCTGATTGAAATTAGTCAATATTTAAATTGTTGTAACATTGAATCTAGTTGGGTTATTTTAATGTACCTTGGCTTGTTAGATAGTGCGAAGCCTGCTCTTCAAAACGCACTGTGTTTCATTGCTATACGACACCTGGTTCCCGAGATATCGTCGTGTAAAGGCACAGGTAATTTTTTTAAATTTCACTGTCACTGACCTGTGGTCACTGGTCACTGACCTACGCACCGTAAATTGATGTAGATCAGTGACCACTCGCCTCCAAAACTTTGATCGATTGTATCTCGAGAACGGATCGAGATATCGAGATGGGACAAAGTGCATAGGAAAGAGCGTCGATTCTACTATCTTCGTCGCGCAATAATCATTTCCAAAATTAATGTTTTCCAAACCTTCTAGCTGGTCAAATTACATTACATAGTCCAACCAACGAACGCTGATGTAATTCTACGCCCCGTGTGTATACGCGCGGGCCTGTGTATGTTTAATGAAATTCTGGTGCGGATAGCGCAAATGGAATTTACCTCTAGCTGGGCTATTCGAATGAAAATGAGAACATCGGTAGTCGACAGTGGTAATACGTGTGGGGATCATCGTAGCAATACGGTAGTACCTTAATTATCCTAAATGCTTAATGGGCAAGCATAAAATCAATCACTTTCGTTGTGGCAGTACAAGCTATTGAATGGATCACATGGCAATGGCTGGGAAATTCCCATAATGCATAACATGTTAACCAATAATCTACCGCATACAATATTTGTTTATACATTTAGACAAGAAAATAGTTTCCCCACTTGAAAATCGGTGCCAATCACTGTCTTCAGGTTTGTTGACTTTTTTTGTAGTTCAGGGAAATAGGTAAAAATTTGTTGGGCACGACATTCGCATAAAGCGACGACTGTCCTTCACAGATCTTCTCCTCGGCTGCGGTGAAACAGTTTCACGTCGTTACTAGCACGTGTGCCAAATTCGCCGCTGTCGGCTCTGCAAAAAACAATCTACACACACACACACACACACACACATGTACACTTGGTAAAAATATTCTCGAGTCTTGACCGGACGTCGCATGCTTCGTCGGATAGAGACTTCTGCCACGACTGACTCGAATGAATCCCATTGAATAAATTTCAAATGTCTCCGGGCTGCTCCGTAAGCACATAAGGTCGCAGCAGGCTCTCTCATACTGCCGAGAGAACTCGGCAGCAAATCGAGAAAAGTGCTGGAAGAACCGGTGACTTTGTGCAAAAATTCTCGAACTTATAATAGTGTGCAATTTTAGAAGAAAAAATACATTTCGTGCTCTCAGCATTTAATATTTTCTTCCGGTAAATATCGTGAATATTTTTGCAGCGGTATACCTTATTTTTTTGTCTACGGGACTGACGGGAACGCGGTCGCTCTTTAACCAGCTAAGGCAGACAGTAAATTGGCGTGCATACTCGGATTGGCTCAGGTGTGCGACTCCATCCAGGTAAAAACGGGCGAAGTGCAGTGCTACAAGGTGCGTAATATCTTCCCATTTTTTACGGCCCGTTCCTCGCATCCGCTCCTTTTTGTTACAAACGTGCCGTGTAATTTTTCAACAGTGAAAAATCGAGAACAACGTTATACAGTTGAACAGAAAAATTCAAACGTAATCCTAATATTATCTCACAATTTTATCGCATTTTTGGTACTCAAGGTCACTTGAAGGTCATGACTTAAAAATATTCCAATGTACCTTTTCAGCTGTTACAGGATCGAATGAAACAGAATATACGTTTTCCTGATGAAAAATATCGATGACCTTCAAGAAACAACCTTTACAAAAAAATTATTTATATTAATTATTAATTAAAAGGCATCAAAACGTCATTCGGGAAAATATGGAATATTCAAAAGGTGCGAGAGTTAATGTAACAGCTATCAAAAGTGAATAACGACCCGAAATTACAGACCCCCCACCCCCGACCCCGCTCCGCGTGATTATGGTCACAGTGGCGGGCGAACGCGATATTCCGGGGGCACACCGTCAGTGCCAGACAGGCAAAACACAGCAATACGGTAATAGTTCGCTGGTATCCTAATCCTTGTAATTACAATATCAATTTTCCGGTGCAAAAGGTATGACAGATTTCACCGAAAATGTGTCAGCGATTCGAAAGTTCCGGGGAGAGCGGTATATGTCAGTGGACAACGGGTGCAGATGTACGGGTTCTCCCCCTCGCGTTTGCAAACGAATTATTATTCGGTACGATAATTTTGGACGTTTATCTTATCATTAAATTCCAGCCTGGACGGCGGCGAGGCGCGACGGCGACCATGGGTCGTGTACTCGTTAAACCAGATAAAATGTTTAGGATATAGACATGATGGTTATTCTGCATATTTTGTCGGGGCCCGCGTCTGCACCGGCCGATAACTACGCGCGGCGGTTAACCGGTGGCGGGTTACGATTAAAATTGCGACCGATTAAACGTATTATAAAGCACCGAGCCCCCGCGGTTTGCGCGATTCCGAAAACCACCCTGTGTGTAGTTCCAACATATGCGTGAACCGTGATGTGGAAGGTTAAACCCGCCGCAACGATTACATGGCTACATTTGCCCGCGTCCCGAGCCCGCTCCCGGCCAGTTAATTTCCGCGGACGGCGCTTCTGTTAGGCGACTTTTACCGACCAACACAAACATTCACAGCGCCGCCGATTGTTCAATAATTATACCCGCGAGCCGCTCCTTTCGGACAATTTCACGGCGACAATCGCTCAAATCCACCGATTCCCTAATAGATCTGGCCGAATAGTCTCTCTGTCCACGCATTTTTCTACGGGTAGGCCAAATGCAATTTCACTGGCAATTAGACAATTATTGTTAAATTGCCAAAAACACGCGTCCCATGGATCAAAGATCACACACCAGAGTTGGGCGAAATTGCGAGAAAAAGATCGAATTTTTAATATATTGTTTAAACAAACTATTTTTGTTGACATTTTTTTCACAGACTAAATTGCCGGTTCGAAAACGCGCAATTTAAAAAAAAATTCGATTTTTTCGGACGCCGGTTTCCGAGATATCACGAAAAATGTGGTTCCGCGAGACATGTCCGGACCTGTCCTGGAGCGCGACAGTGGGGCTACGTCATCTGCTCTCGGAGCGTCGTGGATTACACGATTAAAGTAAGAAAGAAATTGTGTTCTAGTGCCACGTGACTGAACATTTTTATTTAGCATAAAGAGATTCTACCGATGGCACGTTCCCCGAGCGAGCAAACAACGGAGGATCAAGAGAATCCGTGGATTGTTGTAACACGTTGCGTACGATGTTGCAAAGGAAGTCGCAATTGTCTCCGGCAATCCGCACATGTAACTCCGGTGGCTGCAGTTCAGCCATTTCTCCCTCTCTCCGTTTCCCTTGGAACGTCTCTGTCTGCCGCCTCCGGTTCAATGTGGCAATCCCTCCGCTCTTTCTCTCGTTAAGTGACACGGCGCGGCGCGGCGCGGAGCACCGTTCGCCTAACTCACTCGACGACGAGCTCTCGTGAGCCGGTTACCGGTTGCCAGAGAGACTGTGCCAGCTAATTTCGGCAATCAACGCCATTGTTCGCTGCCCGATGTCGCTTAAATCTAAGCGATTCTCTACCTCCCTCTCTCTCGCTCTCTCTCTCTCTCCTTTCCCTGCTCCTCTTATTCCATTGTCACCATCCGCCCACGCTATACTTTGTCCGGTTTACTCATCGATTCTCAATTACGCGCGAACACGAACGCCTATGAACGCCTGGAATCGTGCGACGAGAAACGGTGCGTTTGCTCTGCCAATTAGCAATGGCCCCTTCTTCTTTAAAAAAATAACGCTGTTTTTTACAATTTTCAATTTTTTTTACAATTTTCAAATATTTTATAATTAACAATTTTGTACGATTTTCAATTATTTCATAATTAACAATTTTGTACAATTTTCAATTTTGTTACAATTAACAATTTTGTACAAATTTCAACTGTTTTACAATTTCACAATTTTTTATGTGGAAACCATTTTTCGATCAGGATTTCCCTTCCTGGGCGCCGAGTTTCCATTACTATTAAGGAACATCGCCGAATTCGAAGTTATTATTACTATTTTACTAGGTGTATATTTCTCATTTATTCAAACAATTGAATATATTGAAGCCCCATCTATTTATTGAATTTCATCGACATGGAAAATGTATAAATTATTTTCTGCGTCATTTCTAAAGTATTGAAAAATATATTCCTTCCTTTAACAATTTCAATAAGCTGACGACAATGTACCCATACTGTTAAACTATTTCTTTGTGATCTATATTTATTTATTTAGTGTGATAAATGTATAAAATCTGCAGACTGATAAAAGGGACATTCTATTTTCAGAGTCGAGAAGAATTGACTCGAACCAAGAGGAAAAGGTTACCCCCTCTCTGCCGGTACCGCATTAGTCACGTGACATTAGTTCACAATAAAAATTCACAATAAAAATTCACAATAAAAATTCACAATAAAAATTCACTAATTAAATAATCAAATCGTGGATCCCGATTGCTAATAGAGCAACTTTTGCCTTATGAAGTGCTGATTGCAAATCCTCTGTCGCGCGAAATCGCGATTGATCGCGGAATCGGGAGAGTGTCTGGCACGTCGAGCAGGAAAACTTTTCGGTAATTGAATTTCGGGGATTCACGGCGTGTCTCGTGTCCCTTTAAGGAGGCCCTTGGTCCCTCTGGTTCAGCTTTATTTTTATTTTTTTCACTCGGTCCCTACAGGAACACCTTCAGGACGCTCCTTCGCTACGTGATTGTGCCCGTAAAGCTCGGTGCAAAGGAATTTACGGAGGAGTTTTGCGCGGGCGTGACATCACGTCCGTCGAACCCGGACGTCCGAAAAACGTCCCCGGACGTTTCCGACTTCTCGAGGCTCCGCGAGAGAACTATGATTCCTTCCGACGCCCTTAAGACCTGTCGTTAACTTCCTCGCGAGAGGCTTTATGGCTGCCATAAGCGACCCCCTTGCTCCTCGCTCCGGGAAACTTGCTGGAGGTCTTCCTACAATCGTACAACGCCACTCCTATTTTTTATGGGACTGTGATGGCCTGCTCTATCTCGAAACACCCAAGAACTTATGCTTCCTTGCTTCTCGGAATAAATATTTTTTGGAAATAATTTCAGCCCCCTTGCTTTTCTCTGAATAATTGTTTTCTTTGGAAATAATTTCAGCCCCCTTGCATTTCTCTGAATAATTGTTTTCTTTGGAAATAATTTCAGCCCCCTTGCATTTCTCTGAATAATTGTTTTCTTTGGAAATAATTTCAGCCCCCTTGCTTTTCTCTGAATAATTGTTTTCTTTGGAAATAATTTCAGCCCCCTTGCTTCTCCGACTATTTTTTTTTTTTGGAAATAATTTCAGCCCCATTGCTTTTCTCTGAATAATTGTTTTCTTTGGAAATAATTTCAGCCGCCTTGCTTCTCTGACTATTTTTTTTAGAAATAATTTTAATCCAGTTAATTTTTTATTGCAAATGCGGTAATTGGAAAATACTGGAAATAAATGGCAGTGCATTCAAATGAAAAAATAAATTAATAATAGGATTTTTAATCACGAAAATTGTGTTTTGTGAATAATAATAACAAATTCAATGACAACAATTAGCGAGCCTTGTTTTCGGTCAAGTTGCCATACACATCGCGTGGAAATTTTCCGGGCGGTGTCTCTGAAATTAGCAGAATGCAATTATGCGGGTGTAAGGTTCTCCAATAGCAGAGTCTGCAGTGGCCGGAAAAGTTTCCAGCGTTAAAAGCCTCTCGAAAATTGCATAAAAGGCGCGTGTGCACGAACGTAACGGAAACAAAAAAAAAAAAAAAAAACAAGTGTTCGCGTGTTTTTCCGAAATTGTAAAAAAATATAGAAAGTGCCTGCATTTAACGTACGCTCGACTGTCACCTATTATTACTCTAACAATATTTCCACTAAATGTGGACCGTAAACGCGGAATAATAGCAGTTTCGGGCTAATTGAATTTTACGATAACATTAATTAACAAACTGCTGTATACGAGCGTGTTTCACGAGAGGCAGTCAACCCAGTCTCGAGGTTTTATTTTCTGTCAGATAGTCATGAAGTTGAATCTCTGACGCGTCCTTAACGCTGTTCTGTAATCCGACGAAGTTGAACCAACTTTAAACCGAGTTCCAGTCGGGTTTCAAGGGTTGTTTTCGACTTTTATGCCCACTTGACAGCGTGCACAGTATACATGTATCGCGCTAAGTAGCATCAGTGTTGGAACATTTTACTCCGATCTTTTTCATGAGGGTGGGGGGGGGGGGGAGGGGAGGGAGACAAAAAAGTTAATTTTCTCTCGACCGGATGAAGATAATTAATTTTTAGCTCTCCGGCTCATACTTGTTTCCGAAACTCGAGATTTTAAAACAGACTCCGAAGGAATCGTTTCTAAAAAAAAATGTTTTTTTTCCCCCCGAAAGCTCCTCGAGTATTTTCCCCTTAATATTGGTACTCGCGTTTCAAAGCCTTCGCTTATCAACGCGATTTATCCGAGCCGAAAGTCTCTCGTCGATTGCATAGCACACGTTCACTATCCCGTGGCGAACAGTGTGTCTTTTCCAGGGCCAAACCTGTGCAGAATGGCAATATGCGTGCGCGGGCGCGCGCGTGTGTGTGTAGCGATGTGTCTACACCAGCAAATCCCTGTGCATATAGGGTATTCCATTTAACTTGGCCAATGCAAACATCATTTACACTACTTTTTCTTTCGGGGAACTGGTTAACAGGGAGGTATCTGCTTATCGTCGACATTGCCTTGCACATTTACGTGCTCAAATTTACCGTGGAAGAATACATTCTTTCATTTAAAAACACACTTCAATACTAATTCCATGCCATAACTTTTTTTTGTTTTCGAACGACTTCTTACCAACATTTTACCAACATATTCGTGACACTTTTCTGGTTAAAATGAGTCCAAGCACGATAGGATTCGGATCTCATTTGCCTGAATAATCCACGATTAAGTAGAACCTCTATTATCCGAACGAGATAATTGAGACAATTTTTTAGTGCGTTCCCGTAGGAATTTTTCGACGTTCTAGGGCTCAAATTAAAGCTGAAGGACTGCACTTTTCGATAAGGGTATTTTCATATCCATCTATCCACAGTGGAATGAACGAGGACGATTTTAATTTTGCATAAAAATCACCCGAACCCGATTCGAACGTGGTTAATTTGAAATTGACGTTAGTACATTTTCAGGAATTCTTCTTCCGCAGGACTTGCTGACAGGTGAGTCTTGTAGCCAGCCTGTCGCCAAAATCGCGTATGGATCCTTTATGGTTCAGTGTTTCGGACCTGACGTTGTTCCGTTGCACCATATCGTTTCCGGTTTTACGATCGAATGAGAACTGTTTTTCTTTATCGGCCAACTATTCTGCAGGAACTGTCTGCACAGCGACTAGCTCAGATTCCGCGTTCCGCCTTTACGATTTCATTTACTGCGACAGGAGCCCCGATGAATCTGTGCTTCGACCTCCAGTTCTGCTGACGTTTTACGGCGCTGAAAAGTGATCGACCGAGCAACCCCGGCTGGCTACTATGACATTTTTATCAGTCAATGCCGCATCTAACGACGCCTCGTATATATCGCGCAACATCTGAAACGATCATGCTCGTCTGGGTCCACGGAGAGAGACTCGCAATCGGTGAAACACGACGTCATAAGCCACTTCCTATAGACGTAATATCCATTTTTAATATGACGTCCTAATTCCTCGGCAAGAAATTTGTACGTACATCAAGAACTGTTAAATTATATATTTTCAGTTTTGACAAATTTTACGTCATAACTTTTTTATTTTCAATTACATTTGCATGAAACTTTCATTAACATATTCCTCACACTTTTCCGATTAAAACGAGTCCAAACACGATACCATTCGGATTCTGATGGTATAAGTAAATCACGATACAATGCAACCTCTCTTATCCGAACGACTCTAAGGAGATGTTTCGAAACGATTTTAGAATATGTTCCCGTAGGAAATTTTCGACGGTCGAGGTCTCAAATTAAAGCTGGAAGATTCTACTGTCCAGTAATGCTGCGTTCATATTCGGCTGAACGGGGATATAGGCAGTGGACACACAAAGAACAGGAATGCGTTTAATTGGATCGCCGACAATTCTAGCTCGGTAAATCGCCTAGGCACTCGAGCAACGACTGTATTAAGCCGGCAAGGATGATTCGATCGTCGGCCACGCGATAACGTGAGAACCCGGCATAAGGTACATCCACGCATCTGATACACCTACCGTTTTCGCAGAGAACGCGAACTATAAATATTCGTCCCTCGCCATTTCTCACGACGCGAGGCACGCGAGTAGCGGCAGAATTCGATAATGTTATCGCAACCATGCGCGCCCGTCGCGCGGGGCTAAATTACATTTGGAACAAGGAAAGAAAGTCGCCGAGAATCCACTGGTGAAAAGCCTTGTGGAGCACGCTTTAGCCAGCGCTGACAAATTGGGATACTGAAATGAATTGTTGTTCGTCTTGTTAACGGGCTCGGGAGATTAATTGCCGGGCTCTTGTATCCATAAAATTATCAGACGAGCAGGGATTCAGCTGCACCTCTCGTATCTCTATTAATTATTTTGATGCCCGGATTGATCGATGTTGCATTATGGAACACGTGTCAATCTTTAGCGAATAGAGGAAGGGGAAATAATACGTGTATTGGTGGATTTTGGGTAAATGTTATTGGCTTGTAATCTTGATTTTCAATTCTTATATCGAGTGACATAAATAATAAGTGCATTCACATATTCTGTGCAGATAAACGTTCTTTCCGCTAGCGTCGACACCAGAGTCTCGGTGAGTCGATGCAAATTTATTGTTATAACTTTTTTGTTTATAATTATTTTTTAATTAAACATTCGATAATCTATTCCCTACACTCTCTCGAGTAAAACAAGCCCAAACACGACCCAGCTAGAACCCCGGTTACGCGTCAAATCCACGGATAAGTAGAGCCTCCATTATCCGAACGACTCTGAGGAGGTTCTTCGAAACAATTTTAGTATGTGTTCCCGTAGGAATTTTTCGACGTTCGAGAGCTCAAATTAAAGCTGAAAGATTCTAGTTTCCAATAAGGCTGTGCAATTAACAAAGACGGTTCTTTATTTCGCGTAAAAATCAACTGAAAACGAAAATTCAAGCGAAAAATCGTATTGGTGGACTGTCAAGGGGTTAATTATCTCGTGGAACGACAATCGATAGGGTGTTTCAAATAGAGATTTCTCGAGGGAACGTTGCATCGGATTCGAATCACGGGAAGAATCGGGACAGTTGGGGTTCGAGCCTATGGCCACGTTCTGCGGCGGACAGGACCGAGGGAATCCCTTCAGCGGCGACCTAATTTGTCGCGATCATTTGTATTCGGCGTGCAGCTCGGCTCTGGCGAGCACCCAGCCCGTGACGGCCACGTTCTGAAGAGTGAAAAGAGAGGAAACCCGCGGAAGACGGCGGTTCGGAGAAAACGGAGAACGTGAGGGAGGAGGAGGTTAGCATCCTGGTTAGGAGGTCTTCCGTGTAACATCCCCTGGCGTCGGCTACTTTGTATGCCACGGAGGAAATCCTTCTCCCCGACACTGACGTGTTCATTCCTCGACAGTCTGTTTGGGCAACTGCACCACAGGCTCGCTTCAAGGGTTCCTCTCATGACGCTGGATCCTGCGTTTCCCTGGATTTCCGGTTCCACACGCAACCTTGTTGCTCCTCCATGACGTCCCGCTGAAACGACAGTCTACTTCATCAATAGTTGAAACCATCGGTCAATTGTCCTTTGGTTTTTTCTGAAAAATCAGTGACAAGATTCGCGACGCTTTTCTGATTGAAACGAGTCCAAACACGATATGATTCGAATCACTTTTGCTCGTTTAATCCACCATAGAGTAGAACCTCGATTATCCGAACCGCGCTGTGAACGTCTCAATCATTTGTTATTTAAAATTATACTGTTGAATTTTTATTCTATTTTTCTCAATGATGAGGGGAAAATCCAATGATGAAGATTTGTTCAAAGTTTCATTTCATTTAAAACATTTATTCGAAGTTACAAATCCATATTGCGGTACGTTATCGCATTTAGTTTGCTTAACGCGATTTTTACCGTAACGCGCAGGAGAATAAATGGATTTATTTAACAATTCTCCGCAAGGCTTTACGGTTTTAGTAATTGCAAAATAAAAGATCCGAAATGGACCGTTTCGACCCGCACCGGTATCAAAGTTAATGCATTTGCGTAATGGTTTTTACCAGGAAATTTACGTTTTTTAGAGACGCTATTTAAATATTTAACATTCTTTCTTTCGCTTACATTGTACCAACGAATATTCAAAATGAAACACTGTGGCTGTTAATTTAATTTATTTTAATTGTGGCACGGTATGTTAAACTTGCCTTTGCAGGACTAGCTTGTTCTATTTCTACAAATATTGTACTTTCAATTTATGCGAAGAAGAAAAATCCTCATTTCGAACCTGTTACACGATCCCCTAAAGCACCCCAAACCAATTGAGTCGCACTGAATCGACCGTAACTTCTCCAATTTTGGAAATTCGAGCTCAAAATTTTGCGAGGAGATTCCTCAAACATTGTACTTTCGATCCACAGAGGGAAGAAAAATCCCCAATTCGAACCTGTTACACGATCCCCTAAAGCACCCCAAACCAATTGAGTCGCACTGAATCGACCGTAACTTCTCCAATTTTGGAAGTTCGAGCTCAAAATTTTGCGAGGGGATTCCTCAAACATTGTACTTTCGATCCACAGAGGGAAGAAAAATCCCCAATTCGAACCTGTTACACGATCCCCTAAAGCACACCAAACCAATTGAGTCGCACTGAACCGACCGTAACTTCTCCAATTTTGGAAATTCGAGGTCAAAATTTTGCGAGAAAATTCCTCAAATATTGTACTTTCGATCCACAGAGGGAAGAAAAATCCCCAATTCGAACCTGTTACACGATCCCCTAAAGCACCCCAAACCAATTGAGTCGCACTGAATCGACCGTAACTTGTTCAATTTTGGAAATTCGAGCTCAAAATTTTGCGAGGAAATTCCTCAAACATTGTACTTTCGATCCACAGAGGGAAGAAAAATCCCCATTTCGAACCTGTTACGCGAGAATCCCCAAAGGGCCGGTGCCTCGGAGCAAGCACAGGACTAGCCGTTCGACTACAAAGGTCAACACCGCCGCGGCCAGGAATGCGTTTCCAGCAAACCATGGGCTAATAGCGAAATCCCTATAGACCGTGGTCCAATTCGTGGAATTTTGGCCAGCGTAAAACCGTAGAGGGGCGGGGTGGGAAGGGGGGAGGGGGGATAGCCAAGAGGGCAGCGCTCGATCGTAGCTTGCTCCTCTCTTTCCCGCTATAGCGAAACCACTATGGTAAACCGCCGTGTGCACGCATCTGCGAGCCCATATCTGAACGGGGGCCGCTTTGCGCGATCATCTCGCTCGTCATTGAAACACGCGTCAGTGGTTGACCGTGTAACACATAGCCTAGGTTTTGCGGCGAGTTAGCAGCACGGCTGTATATCTCTCGAGCCGTCACGGCACCCCTCCGATCTCCTGCGAGCAGCCCCATGCTCGAAATAATACGTGATTTATTCGAATCACGGTGATTTACTGGCACTGGGATCCATGCGACTAGTAACAGGTTCGCCTATCCCGGTTTTTATCCTTCTTCCGGGTTCGATCCGAGCAGCGCCGTTGCTGTTATTGCGTTTCGCACCTGTTGGCCAAACGAATGAAACGAGTCCGAACGTGTTCCTGCGAGCTGCTGGTCCACGGTAACTTTTTCTGGGTCTGTGGGTGATGAAACGTTTCAATCTCTGCAGGATTGTTCTCGCATGCTGAATTTTCTGCTTGAAAGGTACTCATTCTTGTTGAAATAGACTAGTAAAAGTTTCTACTGTATCAACAATTGTTTAGAACTTTTTTGTTTATCATTATTTTTTGATTAAACATTCGCTAATCTATTCCTGACACGTTCCCGAGTAAAACGAGTCCAAACACGAACCAATTAGGACCCCTTTTACTCGTCGAATCCACGGTTAAATAGAACCTCCATTATCCGAACGACTCCGAGGAGGTTCTTCGAAACGATTTTAGTATGTGATCCCGTAAGAATTTTTCGACGTTCTAGGAGTCAAATTAAAGCTGAAGTACAGTACTTTCCAACAATATAACGCAATTAACAATGACGATTTTAGTTTTGCATAAAAATAGCTATGTATTTGCTATTAGACGATTTTTCTTAGTAGCTCGATTCTGCGGATTGCAATCGGCAACGGAATGGATTACTTTGGCATAATCGATTGCTATCGCGGCGTTCCGTTACGTTGATCGCAATCTAATTATCCATCGCGAATCCTCTCTCTGTCGGCAAACGAACAAAACTTGGACATTGTACGTGCCGTAAACAATCTCCATTGATGAAGAACCTTTGATGTCAGCTACGGCCGCTTATCCGTATCGCGTGAAGCAATAAATGGTTCAATGACAATGGCGATTAACGGAATAATTATTCAATTAACCGAATAACAGAGAGCTGCGGTTCCGACGACAATAGCTGGTGTTTGTGGTCAAAATTAATCAGTCCTCTGTGGCCCGTGTCCCGCGCCGTTGTTCTATTCGCAAAAGTATCGATAATATGCTGATACGGTTTCGAGATTAATGGGACAGTGCTCCGATTAATCAGAGACCATCGCCGATTCGCGTACGCGTTAATCGTGAACCGGATGTTCATAATCACACGTACTACTCGACAAAACGATACCTAGGTCGCGATAAATTATAAAAATGTTTTTTGGAAGAAATGCTTTGTTAAACAATTTTTGTTGTTAACTCACACAGGATGGATTATTCCTCGAAGAAAGATCCAATAGACCGAAGACAACACTCGATCGTTACGTTGCTACAGGATCATCGATTGTTATATAACTTTTTTATTTTTCATTACATTTGCATAAAACTTTCGTTGAAACATTCCTGACAGTTTTCCGATAAAAATGAGTCCAAACACGATACCATTCGGATCCTAATGACACAAGTAAATCACGATACAATGCACACCTCTCTTATCCGAACGGCTCTAAGGAGATATTTCGAAACGATTTTAGAATATGTTCCCGTAGGAGTTTTTCGACGTTCTAGGGCTCAAATTGAAGCTGAGAGATTGTACTTTCCGATAAGGTAACGCAATTAACAAGGACGATTTTAATTTTGCAGAAAAATTCTCCCAACAGTCATGCAGACATCAATCTGCAAAAAGCGACGAGCTGTAGGCAATAAAACAGAGCGAACCACCGGGATCCATTACCTATCAGCCAAATTTTTCATCGTTCGCGGGAAAACAGAGGTCGATCAATTACCCCCCGGGTAAGTTTACCTGTTCGCTGAGTGGATTAAATGTTCGGCTGGATCGCATTTCGGCTAAAAAACATGATCAACCTTGCGGGAATAATGTTCTGTGGAGGAGGACGAGAAGAGTGGGGGTAAGGGAGAGATGCCTTCTTCTTCATCCTCCTCCTCGTGTTCTCGGTCTCGCGAGAACGAGCACAGCGTGGAAGTTCGATTCGAGAAGCAAAGGCTTAATTGAGTGAAGTTAATTTTACCAAAGTTCGTCTACGTTCGGGTGCTTAGAACTGATGGGATCGGGAGAAAGAAGGGGAGGGGAGCAAGGGATGATTTTAAAGCGAGATAAAGTAGAATCAGACAGAGAGGGTAACAGAGAGTGGAGGGGGAGTGGGGGAGGGGGGATAGAAATCGTTCGGCGCATTAATGAAATTCAGTCACGAGTCGGTTACCAGCGTGAAACCACCGTGGCATCGATTAATTTTCACCATGCCATGGCCCCGGCGGCAGCTTCTTCGTTGTCTGAAGGTTCGATCAGGAAGCGTATTGAACTTCGAACATTCCCCGATTGACAAGGATGATGCCGGTCCCCTAATAAGTCTGTGTCCACCAAGGAATTCGATAACACCGCTAACCCATCTCTCGTTGCACCACCTGTAATTTATTTAGACGAACGTCGAGCCTCTATCGCCACAAATTGACATCCGATCGCTGCAATCGAGTTACTATGTACGCGCGCTGATTTAATTGCTATAACCAGTTCTCCAAGATGCATAATTGTCACATCGAACACGTGCGAAAATCTTGTTAAGCCAAAGACATTTTTTACGAATTTACAGTATATTTTTTTGTTGCAAATTGCAATTTTCAAATTTATAATTGTAAAGTCCCATTTTCAAATATTCAAATTAAATGTTTGTTGGCGAACTATTTTATAATGTTTTTAGAGGTCTGGGTAAGCTTAACTTTATAATGTTTAATTAAAATATTTTCAATCAAATTCGACACCTGCTTCCAGCAGCTCGGAATTCATTAATTTGAAACGTAATTCCGAAATCTTTCCTCTGTTCAAAAACAATTCAAAAATTTCATTGGTAATGATTAGTTGACAATTCCTCCAAGCAGAACTAATTTGTTAGGTTTAGGATTTGCGATCATCATGTAGAGTTAATTTACAGTTGCGGAGCATTACAACAGCAATTAACAAAACACCGGTTAATCCTGAAGCCCCGTGATACGGCTTTATAAATCAATAGCTATAATTAGAGCCGGTAAACTGCATATTCGGCATTGCATGCTATTTGCATTCGATCTTAGTACACCCGTGATTGAAACAGCCTAACTGGCTTGCGCTATGACGAAGGAACTGTGACTGGAATTTGCCAGATTTCGCTGTGTCTGATTTCCGGGATCATTAATCCTGATACCTCGATGATCCATCAGCATTAATTCTCCAAACAAATATCAATCTTGCTTAAAAATCAAGAAGTGAAAAAATCAAAAACTTGTACATGTATTTCTGCATAATTACGACGAGATTGCTATTTTTTTTTAAATTTTGTACAATTAGGTGATTCAATGAAGAAGTACAGTGAAAACATTCTCATATATTGTTTTTAGAATCTCAATAATTGCAAAAGAAGTCATTCTGAATTGTTAAGTAATTTAATAATTTTTAATACTTATATATAAGTATGTACTTATATTTTAATACTGCATCGTTTATTTAATATCTAATAACACTCCTTTGCAATTTTTAAACTGTGGAGCCTCCTTGAAATTTGCAATTTTCAAACTGTGGAGTCTCCTCAAAATTTTTAGATTGTTGCTGTATAATTTATTTAAGAGAAAATTTGTTATTATTCCTTTTAGGAGCAATATAGGACCAACTGGATGTACCAAATAATGAAAAATCGATAAAAATGGATTCGATGGTTTATTTGTCGGAGAGCTTTCCCATTGCAGAATTTCTTCGAGAGAATTTCTGCGGGCAGATGTACGGGGCGAGGTGTCTGCGAATCGATCCTCGTAATAGAATAATCTGGAAACCGTTGAAGCACCTCTGAACTCGTGCCTCGCAGCTCAGCTCCTGTAAACAGGGTTTCCTTCTTCGATGACACGCGACACGACGAACACCAACCCTAACACACCCAGACCATTTTATCCACTCTGTAACCGAACGCGATGACCACGAAGAATACGCTGCAGTGTACACAACCTGGACACGATCCATACTCGTTATTCGCTACCTCGTGCGATCATTGTACACATCTGGCGAGGGATCGAACTTGTGCTATTAATCCTGGGAATGGGCCATCATGCTTCACTCAAACTGAGATCCATTTATTTTTTTAATTAGTGAACAATCTTTTTAGAAATCTCAAAGCGTCAAATTTGCAACGACACGAACTCGAAGCGCCAAATTTGCAACGCGCTAAGATTTCGAAGTGCCAAATTTGAAAATTGTCGAATTTGCAACGCGCTAAGATTTCAAAGCGCCGAATTTGAAAATTGTCGAATTTGCAACGCGCTAACATTTCAAAGCACCGAATTTGAAAATTGTCGAATTTGCAACGCGCTAACATTTCAAAGCGCCGAATTTGAAAATTGTCGAATTTGCAACACGTTAAGATTTCAAAGCGCCGAATTTGAAAATTGTCGAATTTGCAACACGCTAAGATTTCAAAGCGCCGAATTTGAAAATTGTCGAATTTACAACGCGCTAACATTTCAAAGCGCCGAATTTGAAAATTGTCGAATTTGCAACGCGCTAAGATTTCAAAGCGCCGAATTAGTAACGCGCTAAAATTTCAAAGCGCCAAATTTGAAAATTGTAGAATTTGCAACGCGCTAAGATTTCAAAAGCGCCAAATTTGAAAATTGTCGAATTTGCAACGCGCTAACATTTCAAAGCGCCGAAGTCGAAAATTGTCGAATTTTCAACGCGCTAAGATTTCAAAGCGCCGAATTTGCAACACGCTATGATTTCAAAGCGCCGAATTTGAAAATTGTCGAATTTGCAACGCGCAGAAATTTCAAATCATCAAATTCGAAATTTTGCCGAATTGGACACGCGTCAAAATTGACTAGAAAACTCGAATACTTAATAAACGACTATGTCGAACACCATACGCAACGCGGTGATTAAAACTAACGCAGATGCTCGCGATTACACAGGATGTCCTGTAATTAGCAGTAATAACTTTCCCATTCATCATCCATCACTCGAATAATAATATCCAGCCTGTCGAGCCTGTGCACCACCCACTATCACAAATCTCTTGCTCGTATAATATTCTGAAATTTTACTACGTAATAACCTAATAAGCAGGTTGGCCATTTTCTGCGGGTTATAGCACAGCCTACTTAGGTGTACGATTAAAACACGTTTACACGAAAACGATAATGAAGTTTAATGAAACTCCACATTTCTTTCTGACTCAATTTCATCCGTAATGAAAGGACTAAACTTCTACTTTGTTCTTGCTTTAACATTAACGTTCTGAATAATGAGCCACCATTAATATCCACGAACACTGTATAATAACTACCCAGTGAATGTTTATGCAAAATAAAAATTGTTTATCAACTGCAACATAAAGGAGCTAAATATAAATTTGTGAAAGCTTTTATTTTTATCAATTAAATGTTTACAACCTGCAATATATGTTTATTAAAATTTTTTACATCAGCACAGAAGAGCAAAATATGTATTAGCTTTTATTTTTATAAATGAAATGTTTATCACCTGCAATATATTTATTACAATTTATTAAATTAAATGTATATGAGCTGCAATATATTTATTACAATTTATTAAATTAAATGTATGCGAGCTGCAATATATTTATTAAAATTTTATAAATCAAATGTTTACGAGCTACGATATATTTATTAAAATTTTTTAAAATTTGTCTACTGCTTTTAATTGCACTTATTTTTGTACTGTAAACTAAAAATATCACAAGATATTCAAATAAAAATTTATCTTTAAATAGACGTGAAAGCAACAATAATTTGCATAAACAAAGAGTAATTTATCGTGTTTCCCCGTAACAAAGCGTAATACATACTTCCTCTTGATTCTTTGCAAGAAAGCGAGCGAGAGTAAGCCGCGATCGTTTTCGAGGTATCGATTTATGGATCGAACACCGAGGCACTAGAAATGCGGACGATTGATAAGGCTTCGGGAAGAATGTCTGATCTATTTTTAACAAATATTAACGCGACGATGCGGCACTGAGCTGTATTTTATTTTACCCGGGAAAACCAGAGGCACTCCGTACGGTTTTCAATTACGCGAAATCGTTTCAATCGAAGCAACGTCAAATCTGCGAGAATTGGCCGTCACGCTTCGAATCTCCCGGACCCGGACCGCCAAGGATTATCCAATCTGGCGTGCTTTAATTTGGGAAAAATGAAAAATCGCTTATTTCTCTTTTGCGAGGCAGTTCATTAGCTTTAACTATTTCGACCGTGTGCCGAATATTATTTCTACCAAGTATCTGCAATTTTTGAAGTTTTAAAAAAAATCAATATTTTCGTAAATCCCTATTCACTTTTCATTTTAATTGTCGATTCGGAAGAATATCCTTCTCCATTGTTTGCTACCAAGTATCTGCAATTTTTGAAGTTTTTAAAAAATCAATATTTTCGCAAATCCCTATTCACTTTTCATTTTAATTGTCGATTCCGAAGAAATCCTTTTTTCGTTGAAAAATGTGCACTCCAGATGTAAAAAAAGGTATTAGAAAGCGGTAGAACCTCCATTTTGGATCGAGAAAATACAGAAAAGATGTTTCATAGTGAGAAATTATTTTTTCATAGTGAAAAGAATTGTACGATTTATTTTTGTTTCGGCCCTAACCCTTTGCCCACTGGTGACGATAAAATCGTGTTTCGTTGCTCGGATCAAACAAAAAAAATCAATATTTTCGTAAATCCCTATTCACTTTCCATTTTAATTGTCGATTCCGAAGAAATCCTTTTTTCGTTGAAAAATGTGCACTCCAGATGTAAAAAAAGGTATTAGAAAGCGGTAGAACCTCCATTTTGGATCGAGAAAAATTATTTGTTCATAGTGAAAAGAATTGTACGATTTGTTCATGTTTCGGCCATAACCCTTTGCCCACTGTAGACGATAAAATCGTGTTTCGTTGCTCGGATCAAACAACTGGAAACAACGATCGTCCGGGGATCATGCAAATCTTAAATCCGTTGTTGGCACGACATTACACGGGCGTTGGTTTCCCATTGAACGGAGTATCGCAGCTGCCGCTTTGCGATCCGTCAATGAGACAGAGCGAGTCGATCGCTGCTAGAATATAGGTTTCTTTTGATGTGGCCGGGCTCTGCAAGCGTATAGCAACCGCACACAGGACTCCAGGGGCACCGCCCTGCAAAATCCAACCTAGGGTTGTCAATACCTTCCGGGCAAAACATTGGCAACGCCTTCTTTTTCGTTACCATCTTCCCCCCCGAACAGTAAGGCTGCGGCCCTTTCGTCGCAAGGGAGGCATACATCCACGAGATTCGTTCCGAGTTTGTGGCAGCTTCCAATAGAGGATCATGCGTGCGGTCATGAATGTGTCCACTTTTTCATGTTCTACACAATTTTTAGATCTTCCCACGAATATCCCCGCAGCGGCCCCGGCCACAATTTTTATTGGTATTGTGTGGGAAAACCACGGTTTCAGGTTTAAAGATAATCCCCCAAACATTCAAGTCGCTAACCCTTCATTTAAGAATAATATCAGGGTAAATACCCTAAACTGTATCATTTTTTTCTCGGTTATTAATTAAGATATTCGAATGGAAGAAAAACGGAAACACGCGAACTTTTACCTCCTTCATATCGTACATTTTTTTCACAATTGTGATCAAATTATTAAGGGTAGAAAAGGGTCATTTAATTTTTTAGGGGTGGGGGTTGCAAGCAACCCTTCGATTGACCAATTCCAAAAAATTCAAGAACAATGTTCAGTTACCTATCTTATATATACCAAAGTTTCAAGACGATGAGATCGGGGGAACGTAGTTAAATATTGAAAAACAAATGAAATTACGCCATTATTACATATATAGACTTATTTAATCTTCGTCACTATTTTCCACAATAACAGGTACTGTATGAGTTACAAAAAAAAATAATACAGTTGAGGGTATTTACCCTCACATTATCCTTAAATGAAAAAATATTTATTGTGTCCGATTGTGTCCGAAAAATAAAAATTGTGTCCGGGGCCGCTGAAACATTCTTATCCTGCTAGACCCTTTCAGCGCATTTCAAATTCGACACTTTGCAAATTTCTGCGCGTCGAATGCGCAACGCGCCAAATTTTTAATGCGCCGAATTTTCACGCATCGAATTTCCAACGCATTAATTATGCAATTCGTCAAAATTTCAAACCGCCGAATTCGATGCGCAAGGATTTCAGCACACCCTCCTTATTTTTATCGGATCTAATAATATTTTAATCAATTTCCGGTGTCCCTGATATAACTGAGCCAAGTCTAATTTTGCACAAGAATCTCCAGTTTAATTCCAATAAATATATTAAGATTCTGAAGTATGGGCTACGCGTACATATAGCCATCGCGAAACGACAGATGTATAAATTTAGTTAACACGGAGGGCACACAGTTTCGCGGAACAGCGAATTTTCAATTAAGTTTCCATTATCGTGCGGCGAATTATCTACGAGGCTATCGACATCGTGACAGGGGGGGGGGGAGTGGGCAGGAGCAATTAGAAACGTTACGATCCATCTCGTTCCACGGTCGAACGTTTCATCAAACTCGTCCGTGATAGTTCTATCGCGGGAAGACGAAGAGATGTTTGCTTCCTCGACATATTACCGAAGCTATCAAGACACTGGAAACAAGAGCGAACGAAAATAAATTCGGGACGTCTCGTTCCGCCGCGACGAGGGTATATCGAGCGAAATAATTTATTACCAGCCGGAGTTTTTGCACATAATGATCGCGAACGACGAGCTACATTTAGCCCCGGTTCGCTGGCTGACATCACGCGATGTTCATAAAATTGAACTGGAAAAGGCTGACTTTGTCACTTCGAAACCAGTGAGAACAGTTATTTTGACAAAATAATAAGTGTCCCAAAATGTCTTCAACTCCCGGAAATGGGAGGTTCCTGAGGTCATTTCAAGCGCCATTCTCCTTTTGCAAAATGTTGTCCGAGGCTTCGTTTGGGAGTTATTAACGAAAAACACGGACCAATCAGAGCGCGAGCTAGACGCTCGCTGGCACGTTCAGCGCGGTGAGCCGGCAGGCGATTGGCTGAACGTGCCAGCGAGCGTCTAGCTCGCGCTCTGATTGGTCCGTGTTTTTCGTTAATAACTCCTAAACAAAGCCGCGGACGCCATTTTTGTTAAGGAAAATGTCGCTTCAAATGACCCAAGGAACCTCCCATTTCCCGCTTACGCAGTCGTTTTGGGACACCCTGTAGACAGCTGATTTTCAAAGCTCACTTGCTAATTCTTGTCAACTTCCCGAGAATTATTTTCAAACAAATTTATTTTAATATTGCTACGTGGAAATGCAGAGTGCAGAAATTTTCTCGGGACTCATGGGAGTAGTTTTTGACTTTTCTCATGTCTTCCGTGCAACACGTCCCCTCGTTAGAATCTACAAGTTCGAAAATCCCGGTGGTAATGATCCTAAAAAAGGATCTCCCCCGGAAGCCCGTTCAGCTTCCCACAGAATGGATGTCTCGAGGACCCGAAGCCACAGAGAAGCAATCGGCGATCGCCACTCCTCCAACCGTCGCCATTTTTTTTTCCTTCCGAGACTCCTCGGAGGGAACGTCCCGGATGTCCCCGAGGAGCGTGGACCCCGAAGAAAGCTTCCCGTTTCTCGACGGATTCCTCGATAAAGCTCCGCAAACGACCGGCTGGTTACAGGCGAATGCAAAGGTTTAGGAGCTTCCCCCCCTCCCCCAGCACAAAGGGAAGATACTATTTCCCGAGTTACATGTATCGGTTTCGAGTAAATCGACGTGAATGGCGAAACCTGAATGATATCTCTCGCGGGACCCTGAAGAGAGACTCGAAGAATGATGTCCACAGGAACATTTCATGTTGGCTTTTCACGCGATTATGCCACTTATTTTCGCTCGCCCTGTATGCTCCTTTTTTCAAGGAAATATTGAAAATTGTTATCGCGAAAACGACGGTTTGCAATGAACTTTTAAAGCCCGTTCGTGAGTGCTGGAGGTCAGGCAATTTTCGTGTTAGGCGCCTAAACATGTGGCCGAGCAAGGGGTAGAAGAGCTCTTAGGAAGGCACCGAGTTGCCTTCTTCCGAGACAGCTTCGCGTCACGAACTGGTATTATCTCGTTCCGATAAGTCCATCAAGTTCACGAAACTAACGGCCTAGCTATAGGTTGGAAAGCTCACTCCCCTCTGCATCGTTGTTGATTAATGAAAGCGTTCGCAGTCGGAGCACTATCACCGCGGGGTCTCGAGCACCAAACGAATTATAAATGTATCTGATTCTGCACTGGGGAAATGTTCATTACCTAATAAACCCGTAAAAACCAGAACGATTCGTTTCTGTTGGATCTTAAAGGTGCAAAGGTAGCACAGGAATTAATGCGAGCTCTGTACATGATGGTCCAAAAATGTACTTATTTGGATTGGGGTCATTTAAAGTCATTTTGTGGTTCCTGAGGTGATTTCGAGTAACTTTTTCCTTTGCGAAAATGTTCCCCGAGGCTTCGTTCAGGAGTTATTAACGAAAAACGCGGACCAATCGGGGCGTGGCCAGAGCGAACAGACCCCGCCTTGGGGGCAGGTCCCGCTGAGCGCGGCGTTGACATTGGCCAAGGCGAAATCCGTCCGCTAGTAGTCTCGCTCTGATTGGCATGTGTTTTTCGTTAATAACTCCTTAACGAAGCCTCGTAGAAGATTTTCGCAAAGGAAAAAGTTGCTCCAAATGACCCTAGAAATCACCTCCGCCAAGAAAGTTCATTTTTCGGAATCCCTGTAGATTAACCCTGTTTGTTCTAATACTGTGAATGGTTATTTGTTGAAGAATTTCTTTAATTTGATTAAGTGCATGTTGGTGCACTTTCTTAATGATTTGCATAATTTACTTTTTTCCCAGTTTTGTCAGAGTCGTCAATTTCCCCCCGAGATTTCACGTGTCCATTTGTAATCGCATTAATTAGAAACCGGCTAATTCGATTTAATCCATTACTTCCGCTTCATTTGACCTAACCTCCCTTTCAATTAATCCGAATTAACGAGGTTTTACTGCAATTATGCTCGGCGAATGTAGCAGCACGAATGTCATTAGAGCACGTAAATCATCGCTACCGACGATTTTGTGTGACAGTAATGGCCCTTTGATCTGACACAATTAAAAGAATCATCTGCGCGCAGTCTGGTTCGCCGAGATAAGGTATTCCGGATCCTGTCGATTAATTAATCATTTTGGTAAAACTGTATTCTACCGATTTAATATATTCGTAAAATTGCAGTTAATCGATTTCGACGAACAATTCAATGAAGAAGAAGCCATTTGTTCTCACGCTTATGTCAACCCTTCCACAGTGATCCATGAATCAGTATAGTTTCACACGTAACAAATAAGTTGTACGGATTCCACTTGCACCGGAAGAAGAAATACGTAGCGTGGTACAGTTTGTAATCAACACAATCTCACATAAAATTACAACTACTCAGATTAATTAAACATTAATGAGGAAACGTTTAAGTAGAAAATATTTTCTGGACGGTCGTGGTCTCGATATTTTTATGGAGCATGAAAAGACGAATCCAACGACTATCATAAGTGTGTAGTTTCGATCATCCAATCTCGAGATATTCGTGTCTGAAAGGTGAGATGACGCTTTCGATAACCAACGTCCTTCAAACTTTCAGACACGAATATCTCGGGATCGAATGATCGAAACCATACACTTATGGTAGTCGTTGGATTTGTCTTTGCGAGCTCCACAACCACATCTCAGAAAAAATATAGGTTACCGTAAAAAAATATATATCGATCATCTTGAAATCTCGTTTAAAGATAACTAGGAGTAAAAATAATTCCTACTGTTATAATGTACACGTGTCTTTTGTATTTTGCCCGGCATCGTGGTCGAAAGCATTTCATTTAAGTTGCTTTTAACGCCACACAATTATCCCGGAAGGCCCTCGAATAAACATTCGCATCTGTAACGCGAATAATACCTGGCCGGGGAACAAGTGCTCTCACGGGGGCCAGCCGGCATTATTCTTTCTTCCAATACAAAGGCGGCTGCAATGGGTGCGGTATTCGGGATTTACAATTGCGCCTCAGAGCTCGACATCCAGCAGCACGCCCCCGAATTCTGCTCGAGTGGTCCTCGCAACCGTAAAGCAATTGAAACGTAGACAACAGGGGGAGAAAAACAGGTACTATGTACCATGCGAATCGTTTCCGCGCTACAATCATAGTTTATTCTTTCGCATGATTTCTAACAGCGAAAACCGAACAGCTTCTACGGAAATTGATTTATTTTCTGCGAATATTAGGAATATTATTATTTTTCTGAATTAATTCTGAAGTGATTCAATTTAATTATATCTTGACTTAGAATTTTTATACATATTTCACGAGATAACAATAAATGAACATTTACTATATTCGGTAATTATTATTTGAAACGATTATGCCCCAGTCGAATTTTCACAAACTGCTCCCAAAAAGAATAATTTTCTACTACATATTGGACTAGATAATAATTCAAATAAATGTCAACACTATACAATGTATAGTATATACATATGTATATGTATATACAATGTATTTGAATTGTTATCTAGTTCAATATGTAGTAGAAAAATATTCTTTTTGGGAACAGTTTGTGAAAATTCGACTGGGGCATAATCGTTTCAAATAATAATTACTGAACATAGTAAATGTTCATTTATTGTTATCTCGTGAAAAATCTATAAAAATTCTAAGATATAATTAAATTGATCGTATAAACAACTCTTCCATACCACTCGAAATTGCACCCTAAAAATGTCCAACAATACAGTCTGACACCCATTAATGAAAAAGAGACACTTCAAACTATCTATACCCTAAGTGTAAACACGGAAGTGGGTGCTTCGGTTTGTCGATGTATCTAAAAACGCTGCTCGAAGACGCCGTCGAGCCAGTAAAACGCGCGATTCAGACTCTCTAGTACTCTCGAGGAAATCAGGATCGGTGAAAAGCATGGTATCAAAGCGAGCGATAAAGACGAGTGGCGGCTACTGACAACAGTCGAGCCGTCAAATGAAATCAAACAAACTCACGGTGTATGTGTGTGTGTGTGCAGCAAACCGTTCGTGTAGTATCGTTCGTAAACTAATATACGGGGGGCCCCCTCCAGTCGAACCAAGTTCGGAACGCCACTCGTCGTACGGTTAGGGTGGTTTGGGGGTATAGGTTAGGGGAGCTGGGAATAACGTTTACGAATATACACGTATTCTATACGACACTTGACGAACGAAGGTTCGTACAGTCAGAACTCACGGCCGATTAGAAGTGCCACCCTCCACATTTTTTCCGGCGACACTCGAACCTTCTGTTAGGGTATGGAAGCCAACCAACCGAATATGCTAGCACATACAGTCGGCTCGGAAAGTTAAGCGTCGCCATTTTTCGGGAATTGCCGAAATTTCCAATTTCCAGCGATTTCAATTTGACAATTTTATAGCGCCTTGCAAATTCGACAATTTTCAAATTCGGCGCGTTTTAAATTCGACGCTTTGAAATTTTAGCGCCTTGCAAATTCGACAATTTTCAAATTCGGCGCGTTTTAAATTCGACGCTTTGAAATTTTAGCGCCTTGCAAATTTGACAATTTTCAAATTCGGCGCGTTTTAAATTCGACGCTTTGAAATTTCTGCGCGTGTTAAATTGAGCGCTTTGAGATCCGAATACGTTGCGAACTCAACGCGCCGAATTTGCAACGCGACGAATTTGCAACGCATAGAAATTTCAACTGGCCGAATTTGAAGGTCTTCAAATTTGTAACTTGCCGAAACTTCGAAGCGCCGAATTCGCGACGCGCCGAATTCAAAAATAGAAATTTCAACGCGCCGAATTCGAGACGCCTAGAAATTTCAAAGGAAATTTCGGCGCATCAAATTTTCGACGCGTCGCTGTTTTCAAAGACATCGCTTTCCTATGCGTATGCACAGCCCACCGATAGACGTGTGCAGACACGGATAGGCCGACACTACTGGCAGAGTGAGCGACAACGAAGGCTTTTGAATGGCAATCGGGACTCTTTTCAGCCCGCCTTCTGCTTTGCATTCGGCACCCTCCGTGGCACCACCCTTGCCAACCACGGCCAACCCCCATGAATCAAGGACCCCTTCCGACCTACAGCTCGTGCCCTATCACCGGATAGATCCGGTCGCCTCTTCAGGACAGCCAGCGACGGTATTTTTCGAGCTGCAACCCCTTGACCACTCTCTTTTTACGCTCGACGAATCGACGAGTTCGCGGCTGGAGATCTAGCCGAGTGCTTTCATATGGTGTTTCTTCCCCCATGGGGGTGACTGATGGATCGTTTATGGAATAGTCGTTGATCATTGCGACTGGGGTTACATCGAAACACTTGTCTCTCGATTCTGAACGAATTCTCTTCCAATTTTCTGCATTTTTCTTCATATTAGAATCAGACTTGTTTATACAAAACATGATTTATTGCGAGACACAGTCGAGGACTTCATTCAGCGATGACACCAGCGCATCCGTGACATTTTTACGGTTAAAACGAGCCCAAACTCGATACAATTCGGTTCGATTTTGCCCGTTTAATTCGTGATTTAGTGGAACCTCTATTATCCGAACCGACCCGAAAAAGATTCCTCGGGACGATTTTAGAATGTGTTCCCGTAGGAATTTTTCGACGTTTGACGTGTCAAATTAAAGCTGAAAGATTGTGCTTTCTGATAGTGATGGGGTCGTATACGTCTAGCCGTATACAGACAGACAGATATATTTTTAAATAATTGATTTCGGCTACAGGAAAATTAAATCTTTATTTTATTTACAAGAATATACTGGAAAACTGTATGAATAAGTGACGAACCTGTCCATCTGCGATGCGTCATTAATAAATGATGTGTCACAGAACGGAACTGGCAATCATAAGCGTCCATACTATCTAGAGCATGAGTAATAATGTCATACTTATCCTCACGGAATGGTTATAATAAAAATCATATAGAACTGCGCGAAATAAAATGACGTCAATAATATTTCTAAGTCATAAACACTCTTTTTCATTTACGAATACGGCAAGCAAAACAGTCGCATATTGAAAACAGAGGAGAATCGTGGTACGGGGGCTGCGGAAGTATTGGTAATCGAGCATCCTCGTCGCTTTCATAACGAGTCCTTTAGAATCTCCTCGGGTTCCCGATATCCCGAGGGAAAGCAGTCGTCGTGAATATCAGAGGCCGCGCGATCGGCTGCCATAGTAGAGAGAGCTCGATGTCAAGGCGTTTATGCAAACCGAACGACGACGAAAGCATGAATTATCCGGCGCGTTAGGCTCTCTTCTATCTGCCGCCTGCCTGGCGGCTTATTGCAACGACGACGACAACGACGACTACTACTACTACATACATACTACTATCTCGCGCCGATAAGTGCACTCACGATCCGCGGAGAAACTAAACGGAGTAACAGGCGGGTCGAAGAAAAGAGAAACGGCCGGAGAGAGGGGGGGGGGGGAGGGGGAGAAAGAGAGAGAGAAACGCGATATTTATGAACGGGGGAAACCTCGGCTGCTCTCGACAGCCATTGAATCTCGCGCTCGTGTGTTTATACTGAATCGCACCCGCTGTACACCGATCTTATTTATCGGCGACTGATTGCTGAAAAGCCAACGCCATCGGAAAATGACGAATCTTTTCACGGCTAACGAACGGGTCCGTGGATTTACGCGGAAACTACTGGGACCAAAATGTTGCTCAGATCGTGTACAGGGTGTAACAACATTTAGTGTCAAGGTTTTGGCAGATGGTTCTACAACTTCGGATCGGTGGAGATTTGTTAAAAGAAAATGCCGCAAAATCGACCTTGACATTCAAGGTCGAATTTTTGTATTTTTCTTTATTTTTGTTTTTTTTTGAGTAGAATATTGATTCAAGCATAAAAAATTTGACCTTGAATTTCAAGGTCAAGGTCAACAGGTTCACAAATCTCCACCGATTCGAAGGTATACAACCATCTGCCAAAATCATGACACTAAATTATGTTACACCTTGTACAAACAGTGCCTGACTCGATCTTTCAGCGGCCGCATCGATTCGTGAGAAAAATTGCCGAGAAACCGACCCGTCGGAAGCAGATTCTTGACGAGTTCGTGCAAATTTATTGTTATAACTTTTTCCATGTTAATTGTCCGTTTAGGGGACCTTCACTGACACATTCTAGACTCTTTTGCGCAGAGAACGATACCAAACACGACACCCTTCGGACCTCATTTTCCCACGTAATACGCGATGTAGTGGAGCCTCTCATATCCGAATCGACACTTTTTGAAATGAAACTTGTTTGCTGAGGGTAACAATTTTCTGATGTTACGGAAGTGACGTTACGGATGTCGAGAGTGGCGCGAAAATTTAAACGATTCGTTTTAAATCTTACAAGTATTTTATTTTCAAATTATTTTATACTTTTTAGTCCATTTTAAAAACGTGGCTTTTTAAATTATTATTTACGATAATTTCGCATTCATCACAAGAAAATTTGAAAATGCTGCAGCGATAGGATTTTACCGGCGCTCGGTAGTAGGATCAAACGAAAAGGTTAGAAATACATGGTTATGTTATGACAGCAACTACGTTCACATTAGTTAAAATCAATATAATTAATTATATTACAGAGAGAAGAACACTGGACCATAGCATAATTTACATGATTTTCAAAATCATAGAAAAAATAATGAACGATCAAAATTTGCGACGCAAAGAAGGAGAGCGTATGGGGAAATGCTATGAACTGTGTCTCTTTCTTTCCCATACGCTGTCCTTCTTTGCGTTGCAAATTTTTATCGTTCATTATTTTTTCTATGATAGCTAAAACATGATATAAATATTATTGATTCAATTTTGTCTAAATGTCTTGCAAACACTGCATCCAGAGTTGTTCCTGATCGTGTTGTCGCTTCATTAGGATTATTTACCATTTCCAATCTTAATTTACTTCTAAACGTTACTAGACTGCAAGAAGTTCCACACGTATGTTTTTTCAATTTTGTATGAATAGAGTATAGCGAGACGTTTATGATCGTAACGTGTATAGGATATACCCGTGGTGTTAGGGATTGGATGTAACTGGAACGACTTTCCAAAATGGCGGCGATGATTTTCATCGATGAAATACCTTCGACACTTCGGACAAGCTGCTCGAGCCATGGACCAAAGTGACGCGAAATTTCCTCCATGGAAATCAACTTTACTGCGGCAGGTGCATAGCGGGGGAAGGAGGGCGTGTTCGTCTCCTCCTTTTGTGTGCGGCCGCCGCCGCTGCCGGAAACTCTCGATCATGCATTTGTCAGGAATGGCCGTGCGAACAGATGGAAAACAATTGTCACGAGACACGTCGTCGATTCCTCTCGATCGGAATTAAAGGCAGCATCTGTGCTAAACTTCGCGTTTTCTTCCGCCGGGATTTAAGCGACGCCACAGTATATAGCCCGAAAAGCTGGACAAAACTATAGTTATTTATAGTCTCAAGGTCATAATATTATATATCGTTGAGTTCGTCTTAAGATCAGTTTCAACATTATGAAATAAAAAATACATTTTAACGATTAAAAAATCAAAGTGACCTTATTATTTGTTGCAAAAAGAAAAGTTTAAAAATTCTATATATCGAAGTTTGTAGATGTCTGAACACTGTATAACTTTTGTTCGAAACATTTTTTTGTATATTATTTTATTTGTTTTGTTATTAGGCTAAAATTACTTATGAATGATATAATGCCATTATTTTCTGCAATTTAATAAAAAAATTGCAAATAAATTTATAATTGAGACGCCCCCCTCCTCCTCCAGATTTCCCCCTCCTCCCGCAAAAACCGACCACGGCAATTCCGAACGAACCTAATCGCTTTTCCTGGCAATTATGCTCGGTACTCAAAAACCGAAAATGAGATCTTGGGTTAGTCAGCGATTTTATAGTGTGCGGGGGGAATCTGAAATGAACGAACAACATTTACACAGGTTGATTACAAAAATTACTGAACCGTCTGAAACGAGACTTAAGTTAAAAGTATAAATATTAATTTTTTTGGGAAACCCTACAAATTGACATTCTGCAAATTGGACTGTACACGATTGTTTAAAAAGTGCCAGTGAACGAGAACGCTTCGCTCGAGCGTATATTATCGCTAGTTCCCATAATGGGAAATTCGTCCGGTGGTTTTTTTCGTTAATTAGTAATTATCAAGAGTGCAGCTGAACGTAGCCTGGCGATTAATTGGTTTTATTGGTTTACCAGCGTGGTTACGTAATCGATTCGGCGGCTCCAGCAATTTAACCAATTCCCGCGTTAATTGACATGAATGTTTGCAACGAAACATTGATTACACTGATCCGACAGAGCGTTTAGACTATAAATAGCTTATCGCTAATTAATATTTGCATGATTATGTAAACTGGCCTCTTTAATTACTTATCACGATAATCGGGCAAGCAGTGGTTCAACATTAGGACCTAGACTTCCAAACATTGTACCAATTTGCAGTTATGTCATCCAGTTCTATAAAGTTCCACCTGGATCAAGAGCTGGATCCAAAAATGTCCTTCAACCCCTTTGCTACCCAGTCCACTATTTTTATTCTACTCCGCAAAACATCCCCAAGAAAACTTGCAAGATCATCAGCAAAAGTGTATTAACCCATACAGGTTCACCGTAGCAAATCGCGGAATGATACAGCGCCGCGTTTGATCCTGACAGAGGCACCATGATTCATCGGGTAGAGTACACTCCATTGGTCATGCCAGTCATGTCCAAATATGGCCACCGCCATGGCTGCGAGAGAGCTGCCTCCAAGGGCCGCGCGCGAGTAGCATCAAGAGAGAGCCAAAAGCCATAAAACAGTGGGGAAGTTTGCAAACGGGGGTGTCCAGTGGCATTCGCGACGGTGTCTCGCTCGCAAATTACTCTCCAGCGTAAGACAACGACACTTGGGGAAAGTTGCCTAATGCCGTTGCACCCCTAATTCGCCAACACACGGTCCCAAGGTGAAATGAAGGACATTGATGCAGGCACGTGCACACCTCTAGTACCCTAACCGAGGAGGAGAGTCCTCTATCCCGGGAGAAATTTCAGCGATCATGTCCGAAATGATTTCCGGCCGGCCACCAGGATTGAAAAAAAAAAGACTGAGCAGGTTGCAAGGGTAATTCGTCGGAAGAGCCCGAAATTCCAATTTCACCGAGTCACAGGGTAAACGTATAATTAATAGTCGGACTCTCTGCGGCCAGTCGGGAATGACTGGTGCTCGTCGCGAAGGGATCGCAATTCGAGAGGTTAGGGGGGGGGGGGGTGGAGGGGAGGGGAGGGGAGGTGCGGCCACCGCGGCAGCTGGCCGCTGGCGAAAACTTTCCAATTTCGGGTGAATTTTACGCCGGGCCTGTCTATCTATTTACTTTTCCATGGCGCGGCAGCTGGTGCGCTCAGGTATAACAGGGTTTACGTACCGTTTCCTCGTCTCGTAATACCGGCGAGTGTACCAAATTAGGACAGCCAGGCGGGAGGGGAGGGGGGAGGGACACCGAAACCGTTCGAAACTAACCCCTCATTTCCCGTAAGCGGATTTTCTGTTGCACGCGCGTGCACCCAACCCCACCCACCTCTCGTTCTATCTCTCGCTCTATCTAGTATCTCCGAGTACAGAGGCGGCCGGCTGTATGTGATTCGGTGTGTATGCAGAAAGACCAACGGCGAACGATAGACTGCGCCAGAGATATTCGTTAGCGAGAGGACTCTCCCCGGCTATAAAGTGCGGTATTAAACGGCCAGGGGTATCAGGTGATCCTAACGGGCCGAGCGATTTATTTGCCGATCGAACTCGTCCGTTGAATTAGTGGCCCGTAAACCCCCCGGCAAACTACGTTAACCGCGTTTAATTATTATTATTTTCGAACGGCAGGCTTTACCGTCCGATACGGTTAAATAGACGCGGTGACCCGGTCACGGATCCAAACACTATAGCCGAATATCGTAAAACCGCGAAAGTGTCACGAGCCTTGAAGAGTATTTTATACAGGCTGTCCTCGTTTCGAAGAAACTGGCCCGTTCGATTCAGAATGATGGCTCGAAGTGCATTTTGTTCGATTTTTCGAAATTTTTTCACCGATCAACACTCGGTTTTTACTGTTTGACGGTGTAGCGCGTCTCGAGACGAGTTCAACGAGTGGTCACACCATGACCTTCGGACGACCTCGAGCGCTAAAAAAATTTACTCGAAAATTGCAATTGTACGAAGAAAATTAATTTTACGGGTTAATTTGTATAACGTACTATAAAACAGACATATCCAATCGTAAATAGACCGAACATTTTCAAAATTAAAATTGTTCAACTCTCCAATACTGGTGCTGTCCTTTAGTCGATAGATTTTCCAGCGAATTACACGATCGTTTAGGGAAATCGATACCCGTCCGTGAAAGGGATAAAACGGGACTGGAAGACTTTTACACATAAATGGCCGGCAACGCACAGCCCCCCCCCCTTCCCCGGGGGCCGGTTAAAGAACACAGGGAAGAGCGGGAGAACGGACGACGAGTAAACGCAAAAAAGGAGCACCGAGGAACGGTCATAATTGGACGCAGAGCGAGAGTAGGCCGAAGAGGGGAGGGGAGTAGAACCGTCCACGCCGTGATGGCGCTTGGGAAATCAACGTTTCGCGACATATGCGAACTGCGAAACGAGCCTGGGCCTCTGCCGTACTCCGTATTTTATGGCGGAATCAGGAAACCTTGCGGACCTATACGCCGGACCTGCAAGGACCATTGAAACGCTGCCAATGCAACGGTAATCCGGATCATTCACTTGTTACCGACAATTTGCTATGCTTCGCCTTCGGATACGGATTTGTCCAGCGGACCCGGAAACATTCGGAATCAGATCGGGATCGTCCGACGATGCCGTTCCGGAAAACAAATACTCCCCTTATGTGAAATTATCGAATGTATCGATGTACAGTAATACCTCGATATATGTCGAAATTATGGGGCCAAAGTATCACTTATATTGTGCACAAACACTGTACGGCCTGAACCCTTCCCTTTAGAGTCAAACGGGGAGAAAGATTGTGGGGAAACAAGAGCGTTGACGCCAGAGTTTCGGTAAGAGGATGCTAATTTTGCATCGTAACTTTTTTATTGTTAACTATTTTTGCATGAAACTTCCAAGAACGTATGCGCGACTCTTTTGCGAATAAAATGATACCAAACACGATACCATTCGGACCCTATTTGCCTGTGTAAATCACGATATAGTGGAACCTCTCTTATCCGAACGACTCTTCGAAACGATTTTAGTATGCGATCCAGACGCAATTTTTGTACGTTCGAGGGCTTCAATTAAAGGTGAAATCTTGTACTTTCTAATCTCCGAAACGATCGATGGAATACTGATCGAAATCCTAATCTGCAGACCTGCATAGATGAATATTTAAAAAACTGAATTTTTTAACGTTCTGTCCAGGCTAGCGAGGGCTCCCACGTCGAATTTATAATAGACGAGCCCGAGTGCAAGGTCGCAGTAGTCTAATTGATCGGACAGTTACGGCACTCAATTACCATTGATCACGATACATCCACCGTCACTTGCCGATCCACTTCATTGTCCGGTGGATTCTCCGAAATTCCCCCGGAAGTGTACGGGGGGCGGGTCCACAATAGAGACCCCAGTGTTTACGGGGCACAGACAGCTATATCAGAGCTGATTAAGAGGTATTCTCATGGGTGAGTGTGTGTGTGTGTTTGGGTGAGCATGCGTGCGTCTTCTCGGGACGTCGACGTTTCTCTCGAGAAGACGGCCACCTCGCGACCGGTGATAAATTAAGGCGCAGCCACAAGCGACTGCTCCTTTGCTCTCGAACCGGAGACACACCCTTCCAGATACTCCCTCTTCTGGGTATGGCGCCATGTGTTGCCGGGGATGATATACGAGGAATCGAGAGGCATGGGAAATTTCTATGGGACCACCTGACGAAAATCTCGGACCACCGTTTCGCTAGTCCGCGATCACTCGTTCCAACCGCTGGGTCAATGATGGGATTATAGTAATCGTTCTACGTGGGAATTTACTGGTGTGAGTTCACATTGTTCGCGATGCATGGTGACTCTGATGAGTAGCTAAATGCTAGGGGTGCGCTGGTGCCCGAAAACTCGGGTTCGGGTCGGGTCGGGACCCGAAAATTTGTGATACAGGATACAGTCATAGATTTTCGGGTTCCCGACCCGAACACTACCCGACCAGATTTCGACTTCGGGTACTCGAAATTTCCGGGTACACGAGTATCGCCAATTTTCGGGTCCCGACCCGACCCGACCCGAACCCTACCCGACCAGATTTCGACTTCGGGTACTCGAAATTTCCGGGTACACGAGCATCGTTAATTTTCGGGTCCCGACCCGACCCGAACACTACCCGACCAGATTTCGACTTCGGGTACACGAGTATCGCTAATTTTCGGGTCCCGACCCGACCCGACCCGAACACTACCCGACCAGATTTCGACTTCGGGTACTCGAAATTTCCGGGTACACGAGTATCGTTAATTTTCGGGTCCCGACCCGACCCGAACACTACCCGACCAGATTTCGACTTCGGGTACACGAGTATCGCTAATTTTCGGGTCCCGACCCGATCCGACCCGAACACTACCCGACCAGATTTCGACTTCGGGTACTCGAAATTTCCGGGTACACGATTATAGCTAATTTTCGGGTCCCGAGGCACGGTACCCGAAATTTTCAAATTATATCTTCAATCTGATAATTTCTATGGTTCCAGAGTAAAACAATGTACGATGTGAAATATTGGAAAAGGAACGAGATCGAAGAATTAACGAATACTAATATCGCTCGGACATTTGACGCGAAAAAAGCAGATATTCCCCAACAGGAGAATGGTTATCGCTAACCCCCTTTGTCCGGTATCGACGAATTTTTTTCCCATCGAGAGTCAAAGCGAGACGAAGGGAAGAGTGGCGGTGGGGGGTGTGGTAGGGGCAGACAAGAACGAAGCAAAAATAAATTCCGGGTATGCCGTCGTCTGTCGATGTCCATTCTTGAACGATATCGAGAATATCGACAGGAGTCTTCTTCCCATCTGTTCTGGGTACCAATAATTTTCGCAGAATGCCGGCTAGGAGCAGACTCGCCGGAGAAGAGAGGGCTTAATTAAAAAATACTTCAGCGCTGATAATTACCGAGGCATCAGATCGCTCGCGTTCACGAAAGAGACTCGCGTCAAGTTACTGGCATCTTACCCCGGTGGCCGCCGCGCCGCGCGCTCTCTCGATCGTTTTTATCGATCGTTATGACTAATGAACGTCGTACAGAAAAAAGAAACAGACCCGGCGCTGCGCCAAGAATGACGCACAATGCGAATAAATTAATTGTTATATTGTCGCTTCGGACGCGGCTAATTAGCGTCCGCGAATATCATAAATTAATTGACACGATCGCCGGCGCCGGTAATATGTTGTACACGTCATTATAACGAATGCGTCAACCGATCCGAAGTAACACGGCGACGCCAGAAAACCGCGTTCGTTAACGACCAGGGTGTGACGCGTTTTTATTAAATAATTATTAAATAATTGCAAATAAGTTAGCTTAAAATCCCTGTGAAGTTTTCATTCAGCATTGTGGCCTCGTGTCTGTTCTAATATCAAAATACGGGTAGAATTTGAGGAGTTCGGATAAGAGAGGTTCCACTATATCGTGATTTACACGTGCAAATAGGGTCCGAATGGTGTCGTGTTTGGTATCATTTTATTCGCAAAACTGTCGCGGATGTGCCAGTGAAGGTTTCATAGACAAATAATTATAAACAAAAAAGTTATGACACAAAATTAGTATTGCTTCACCGAAACTCCGACGTCAACGCTCTCGTTTCATTGCTATTCCGCCCTCTGTTCGATCCTAGAAGTAAGACATCAAATGATACAGTATTTTTGCACTGTATGACTGACTTAAATTTTTCAAAATTAACATTGTTTATAGTTAGCTAGACGAAATGTAGGCGATGTCAACCTGTGATTCTAGGATGCGATTCGGTATAAATGACAAGTTCACACGGCGAAGTGTCAGCGATTAGGCGAGCGATCCCATGGTTCCCCCCGGCCACTCAGAAATATTCAAATGGCACGGAAACGTTCCTCCGTCGCATCGCGCCGGTCGGCGGAACTTTTATCAGAGACAGATATGCGGCAACTTCAGCTTAACATGAGAAATATGCATCGTTGGAAGCGTTCTCCGGCGGGTTCGAGTTCATCAGGGCAGCGTGCTATAGCATTAGCATATATTCAGCCCGGGGCCATGTCGCTGGCTACCGACCGCGACCGGCATAGTAACTCGACTTTGTCGTCCCGGAGCCAAAAGTTACGCCGATAACTTCTGTGCCCCGGCGAGTAACGAGCCGCGGAGCCTTGAAAAAGGCCCAGGAATTTTGTTAGGAATTATACTGTGTCGTCTGACACAGTCGCGTCAAAGGGAGATATTTCTGAAAACTGTCATTGTTCGACAAAAGATTGCTGTGGTTAAATTGCGAATTTCCGTGGAATTGCGCGCAATTTTATAAAATTGGACGGTGTCACGTTCATGAATTTAAATCCAGTTTTACTAGACCGGACTTCATGCATTCATGACAGAAAACTGGTGGGAGGAAATTACAAACGCACATTTTTCGAGAATAACGAATGTACGCTTTTGCAATTTTTTTTCAAAGTACCACCGCGTTTCCAGGAAACAATTTTCATTTTCGAGATCGCTTTTGTTAACTAGATTTATCGTCAACTTTCTAGATCCACCGCTCCCACAATCCCAGCATCTGACGTCACGTGTGACCACTTCAGCCAATAAGTGTTTCGCGAGAGGGCGGAGCGTGCGAAAAGGGGCGTGGCCTATCAGCTCCACGTGCCCCTAGCGAGACTCGAATCACGCACGGTAATTCTACAACTGGGAAAATCGTGATCGAAACGGATACTTAATTTTTCCACGATCGAAAATGGTTGCGCGAGACGATAACTTTTCCCATTAACCGGCACACTCATTAACGACACCCTGGTTACCTGTAATTACACGGCCGTTGCTCCTTTGTCCCCTCGCTGTACTCCCGATCACTGGGCATTCTCTTTCTTGAGCAAAATGCAGTCAGGAAACTGTTTACGCTCGATTGGCCGGGATAAATGAACCGGAGAGGCTTCGGTGCGAAACCAGAGCTCTCGCGCAAAATTCGAATACAGGAAATCGACCGATCGAGGACGTCGTCACCTGTTCAAAGGTCCTTTGATGGATTCCGGACTCTATTCATTCACTTGTTTGAATGAACCCACTTAATATGCTTAAAATTCCCAATCAACGAACGTGACATTTCTGCTGATCATTTAATTCATTCCATTATTGCTGATCATTTTGCTGAATATTTTTTCTGATAATTATTGCTGGACATTCTTGCTGCTAATTTTACTGATAATTGTTGCTGGATATTCTTGCTGAATATTTTTTCTGATAAGTATTGCTGGACATTCTTGCTGCTAATTATTGCGGAATATTTTTTCTGATAAGTATTGCTGGACATTCTTGCTGCTAATTATTACTGATAATTGTTGCTGGATATTCTTGCTGATAATTATTGCTGAATATTTTTTCTGATAATTATTACTGGACATTCTTGCTGATAATTATCACTGGACATAATAATTGCTGCTAATAACTACTGATAATTGTTGCTGGACCTTCTTGCTGAAAATTTTTTCCGACAATTATTGCTGGACATTCTTGCTAAATATGTTTGCCGACAATTATTGCTGAATATCTTTTCCGATAATTATTGGTGGACATTCTTGCTGAACATCTTTGCTGATAATTATTGCTGGACATTTTTGCAGTCGATTGAAGGGCAAGTGAAAGAAGACAGCATAAATTGGAGACATTGTTACCGGAAGAGCAAGCGATACTTGCCATTCGCAAACATGTGCCTAGCAGAAATTCTTAAATTACATCGCCGCTGAGCCGAGCGAAACGGGATCCCTGTGCAAATTTGAATAACAGGCAGGTGGCTGAGCAATTAGCGACCGGCTGCGCCTAGGAAAACGCCCTTCCGATACGAAGAACCGGGAGAACGATGTTCTCGGTGTCTAATTGCTTGTTATTATTTGTTTGTTTGTTTGAGCTGCAGGAACAATAGCTGCAACGGCGTGCATTAACATGGAACGCTAAACAGTGAGAATAATTGCTGTAATTACGGCTCGATTGCGCTCGAAAGTGAATTTGTAATTGCTGGTCGTTTATTAAAATCTCTCTCTCTCTCTCTCTCTTGGGGAAAGTTTACCGTCAAATTGAGCTTCGGTGCAAAAATTGAAATACACACTCTATATGATTAGATCTGGATAAATTCAGTAATTTTTGGATGTGTAGATGCGTTAAACATCATCGTGTAGTACGTCACAGAGCAAATATTATTTTAAGCGTAATCGATGCGATATCTCACAATGCATACGACTAGTTTCAATCATGCTACTATCTGAATAATTAATACGGTATGTAGAATGAACAATAATATTTACTAGCAGCTTATGCACCGATGCACTGATGGATTAGTGAGAAATTAACTAATTAAGATTTTGTAATTTTCTTTTTTTTTGATTACTTACATATCATCCACTGAACAATTTCCGAATTGTATAATTTTTAGGCCTTACCTGTAACAGACAAAGAAGCAATTTTTTATTGAATATTCATAATTATTTTAACCATCATATATTATTGAAAAATGTATTAAAGTTGATTAATTTCGAATCTTAAAAATTCAAGTGGCATTAACAGCAACATTATTACACGGAGCCATATTTATGTAAATAACTAGAGAGCTTCGACGCCTGCTGAAGCAAAGATAGAATATCCCTTCAGAAACAGCGCTTCCACCCTCACTCACGAAGTAGAGAAGGGATTATACAGAAAGTTTCTGTGTCCGTGAAGCTACTTCAATGGAATTATTACTCCGCTCCCAAGTTTACCGAACTATTTCTTTAACAAAAACATTTATTTCAAGTTAACGATAACGCCGAGTAATCTCCTTACTACATTAAATTCGAGGAAAAGAATTTTAATTAACAGCGGAGCGCTGTCAAAATCCCCTAAGCTCTAACTTCCTCGAAAACAGCCAATTAGTTTCGACTATGAAAATCACTAAGTACAGAGTAATATATTAATCAGTTAAATGCAAATGTAGATATACCAAATTGTTTTACAAACTGTCACAAATGTGCTAAAAAATTGCATTCGGTATTCAAATTTTCCGAGAATAAAATGGCACATCCTCCAGCCGAGAATTTGGACCATTTAAAGGATAACTCAACAATGTCTACAATAGTCACCAGTTGCTCGAGAATCGAAGAATATGTCACGACCTGTCACGAGCCCGGGGAAGGCTGTCGCGATCACTTCACCGAGCCAATGAATTCACAGGTAAACGGGCCGTGTGTATTTATTGTGTGAACCTGTGCGGAAACACGAGTGTGCGAACGCGAAAGGGAAGTTCCATGAAGGGGCGCTGGGAATTCCGACGCGTTGAGCAAGCAACGGTGCATCGGAAAGGAACTGGATGATCGTTGTTATCGCGTTTCCGCAAAATTTCATTCGAAGCGCTTATGGCGGGACTGGTCTCGACGATTTTTCAAGCTGCATGAAACGTGCCATGCAAACAAAAAAAATTATTATGCGTACAATTTCGATTATTTTCACTTGAAAAAAAATCACAGGCGTACTTCGCCTACCAGTGGACACGTGTAAAAAATCCCAACGCAAAAAGTTCCATAGTTCTGCCGGAAAAAATTCCTGAATATTTAAAAAATTGCAGTACAGTAGTACCTCGCTCGTAGCACTTAACCATCGCACTCCCCACCACGAGTCTCGCAACCTTGAACGCTTCGTGGTGGGGTTAAAGTTGTCTTCGGCGGTGCAAAAGCCCACGGTCTTTCTCCGGCTCTCGGCGGATTCCCATCGTCGCCCGTCCTGCTTTCGAAAAATTCCTATTACTCAAGGAATCGCAGGAAATCCGGGTAGCATAGTGAACGAAGCCAGACGAAGGACGTCGTCGACGGCACGAACGGTACCCGTCGCGGAAAAATAAGAAGCGAGGTTACACGGCGGATGACAAATTACCAGGGATTACGTTACTCCTTTACTCTTTTCCAACACCCCTAGCCGGCCACCCTCGCACGACGTTTTACCCTAGGCACGTCGCGACCACTGAAAATATTACCCGGCATATCCCGTTTCGTGGTCGACGGTGCCTAAGGGGCCGCGAGTCTCCACCGAGAAACCGAGTGGATCTTTACAGTGTTCAACCCTTCCACCCTCCTGCCCCTTCAGCCCTTCCCCGGCAACCTGCTCCGTGCTAGGCTGAATTAGTTCCGTCGCGAGCTCCGCTTTTTTCCGTCGTTTCTTGGATTAATTTTGTTTTAATGCCCGAGAGAGAGCCCCGGGAGCCGGGCCACCGTTTTACGCGCTTAGACCCTGTGCAACTCCAACGGAATTTCCACGGACGTTTTTATAAATCGTCGCTCGCTCCGTTCGCCGGAGGATCCGCGCGACACCTGCCGAAACCATCCTTCCGATCTTCAAATTGTCCTACGGAGAATCGTGCTTAAACGCTGTGCTTAAACATGATCTCGCACTTCGTTCCGAATCTAAGTGACCCTATCGCAAAGTGCGATCTTCCACCTTCAATTTGAGCCCTCGAACGTCCAAAAATTCCTACGGGAACGCATTAAAAAATTGTCTTAAACATCTCGTTCGGATAATAGAGGTTCTACTTAATCGTGGATTATTCGGACAAATGAGATCCGAATCCTATCGTGCTTGGGCTCATTTTAACCAGAAAAGTGTCACGGATTTGTCGGTAATAATTCCATAAAAAATAATTAAACATCCACAGAGTAGTATCACCGAATCAGCATAATCGACCGTGAACGCGTCGTTTGCCGTGTTCGTACACGATACAAGCGACACTCGTGTACCGAACTCCTGATAGAATCGGATCCTCGTGCGAATTGTGCAGAGAGCAACCAGTTCCCTCCATTGTACGAACTTTCCGTTTCCACGGGAGTTTCTATGAAAACCGCCGAAAAAGACACAAAGAAAACTATTCGCCGGGTCGATACTTTCCACCGAAGGCAAGGTAAGGTGATACCGGGCCGGCAATCTCCAACCCTATAGCTTCTCCCCATGGCCAACCGCGTGTAGTTTAGGGTGTTTCGGGGTGGTTCTATCGGCTGGCCGCCTCAACCCCCGGTTTTCCCGCCCGCAAATGGGGTGAGAGCCCGAGGCCCGTATCGTAAAGTATCGTTAATATAAATTTGCACGGTGATTCACGTGTGCTCGGGAACGACTGCGACCGGGCGTTAAAATTGTTTGCTAGGTGGTCGTGCCCCGGAAAAAATGGGGGATGATCGAGATTTCTGTTAAGTCGATTCGGTTTGCAAAGACGACGCCCCTCATTGATTTCCCATTACGGTAGTTACATTAATTCTGGGGAAAAGTTGCGTTTCCTCGGGGCCGTGACGCGAATTCAAGGGAAAAGAGGAGGAGGGAGGTATAAGTACAAAGAGATCCGGAACTTCTTATTGGATTCTGTCGTCTATCCTTCCCGCTTGGTTGCGGTAAGAACCCTCGAGTCACGTTTCCAGTCCAAGAACGAGAATCTCCGTGTGCATTAGGCACGTACAACATGTGTAACCTACATTCGGGCCAAAGTCTGCTACCGAAAGAGAGAGAGAGAGAGAGAGAGATAGGTATCTCGTCCTCTCCTCTCCTCTCGAGGATCCTCCCCAGGCATAACCGAACGTCGATCGTCTTTCTTTCCCTGACTCCTCTGGAAGCAGACGGAGCCGAAGCTTATTGCTACCGCATCGCCGAGCAAAGACGAGAACTTTTCGAGCCTGTTCCCTCGGTCGCGTCGTCCGGCTCTCAGCTACCAGAAATATCTGTGTAAAGTCGATGGTTTTTGCCGTAGGGGGGCGAACATCCCCCCCCCCCCGGTGTCTAATGTGTCTGGGAAATGAAGCAGACTGCGTTCCTGAACTGTTCCGATAAACTCGCTTCCTGGCACACGCTTCTGTAAATATATGTACTCGAATTTTCAACTTGAATTATATGGTATGCCGAATGTATGGAGTGTCCACTTCAATGATATCTTGACAACGGAACATATTCAGTCGATACGATTTTGATGAAACTTATGTGAGATATTGTTCTTCGAAAAATATTTGACACGTGTTTTTTCTTATCGGCGATCATCCACTCTGAGGGGGTGAAAACAGCCCTCGAAGCAGAGCTGGGGAACGTAATATTTGAAATAGTAAATATTAAATAATCCTATTTATTTTAGAGTATGTGCACAATTTTAAAAATAAAACATTTTATTTGATGCAGTAATTTTTGGAAATAGTATTTTATTTGAATAATATTGAAAATATTTGTATTTTGTCCCTGACTTCGAGGGCTTATTTCACCCCCTCGGAGTGGATGGTTGCCGATAAAAAAAAGATACGTGTCAAATATTTTTCGAACAACTATATCTCACATAACTGTCATCAAAATCGGCGTGTATTAACTGAATATGTATCCTTGTTAGTGCAGTCCTGGCATTCCTATTGGTTTAGCCTCCCGTACGCTGTGCCGGAAGTGCGAACGTTTTAAATAGCCGAATCCCGATTTAATGCGAGCTAACGAACCTGTCATTATCTAGAGACGTGTGCTCGGCAATGAAGGGGATGTACTGTGTTGAAAGGGAAATTCGAAACTCAGATGCTACCCGTATTCCTTGTCCATTGTGCGCGTCGCTTTATATCGTCTGGACCGGTGTTGCCGATAGCATTAGTGTATCGAGTATTGAGTATGGTATCGGATGCGGTGAACGGTGCAAGCCAGAAAGGAGAAGTATAGGGGATGCATGGTATTTTGTAATCCTTAAAAATGTTGCTGTATAAAAATTGCAAGATATAATTTAGCTAATTCGAGGAGATGAAAATTGATTGGACATCGGTCTAATTTAGGACATTAATTTTAATGGGAATCGAAATGCAAAAAAATTCTCTCGACAAGTACAAATAAAATGGAGGCAAATTAGGTCACCTCTCTACAGGATTTCAACATCCTCGGGAGCCCGAGGGCTTTTAATATTCGGACGCTCTTAAAAAACGATAACTTTTTTAATATTGCACCATACGATTTGAACTTTTTTGAGAAGTTGGAGCAATCAATTTATTACATAATGTGGAAAGAAATTTTTTAAAATCAATGTGGAAAGAAAATACTAAAAGTTGCATTTTATTTTCTGTGGGTCTATATTGAAAATTTAAAAAATATGTTTTGTAGATCTGTGTGTCAATTATATGCATTGTAAAAAGTGTCATCGAAATCGTAGTTCATTGCAACGTTGACCGATTTTAATGAAATTTTCAGAATATGTTGAGCCCACATAAAAAAAGTTGTAAAACATACATTTTAGTATTTTCTCTGCAATTCCGACCAAAAAAATAAATATAACATGAAATTCACTAATTAAACGAAAGCTTTTTAAATTTAAGCTTTCATTGCCAATATATTGATGGATTTCGAACATCCTTAAAATTTCAGTTTAGTAATCGTCGCACAATGGTGATTCACCCGGTAATTTCAAAGGCTTGACAACGCTCGGTTGTCGCGAGAGCAACAGCTTAAGACGATTACAATGGTACATTCCACGTGCAATTAATGACATCGAGAGAGTGTACCGAATTGAAATAAATTTTCCGGCTTGGTAATGAAAATTCCTCTAATTAAGGGTTACGGTGGTGGTGGTGGACCCCGTGGAGTTTTTCCCGGGAACTTTTACCCTCGGCGGGAAAATGGGCGTGACGAGGAGGCAGGCAAGGTATAATTCTTTCGGTTCCCGAGGTAAAATGTCTGTGGCTCGTTCATCGTGCTTTCCCGGTTTCATAGGTTCCCGTTGCCAGGTCGGCAGGCACGGAATTCTGCACCCCTTGAGAATTTCGGGCCGATACGTTATCTGCCCGGGCAGGAGTATTTAATATCCAGGATATTAGAGGAGGGAAGTTAGCACGAGAGGAGCCACGAGGTCGAGACCTAGGCGAAATCAGGGGCATGAACGATCATTCTCCGTTTCCCCGTGGCAGCGATTTTGAATCAAAATTGCCCGGCTAGAGCGATAAAGATTTCCCTGCTAGCGCGTGTTTATCCGTTGGAGGTGTTCCCTCCCGCGGGATATTTATTCGGCGATACCCCGGGAATTAGCTTGGAATTTTATTATTCTTCGGCGGATGGAAAAAATTACTTTGGAGAATCAACAGAAACATATGTAAATTCCGAAGGCTGGTTATAAGCCGCTTCGGGAGAAGCACACACTCTCGAGCGAAATAGTTGCAACACGCGAATGTAATTTTAATTCTGGAATTTTTCGCGTAACCTTCCTTTTGACCAGATGAGCTTCGTTTGCGTGAAAAAGGTCTGCTACTCTCGTGCATCGGTGCGTATTCATTATTTTTAATGGCACAGAGAGAGAGAGAGAGAGAGAGAGAGAGAGAGAGGCGCGGAGGATGATCCTTTAATTAATTTTATCCATCAAGCAAAAGCATCCTCGATTCTTTTCGCAACTCTCTAAACAATATTTAAACTCCGACCGTTTTCAAACGAAACGAATATTATACATATATTATCGTCCGGTAACAGAAAAATTTTTTAATCTCCGGTTAATAATTAATTTCGTCGCTGTGTGAGATTGCATAACCAAGTGTGTTGACATCCGAGCGGCAGATTTTCCGATTCGCTTAAAAATTACGAATTGAAATAATATCCCGGATTCGTATTTAATTATTTCGAACGCATAACCGCATACGGTTGCTCGCATTAATGACGTAACGAATATTTTATGCGCCGGATCTATTCTGTCCGGCCGAGGCAGGCAAGAAAAAACGAGAAAGAAAAACGAACGCGGTCTTGCGCTTCTGTTGGTCAATTTATATGTACGCTGTTATAGGCCGGCGCCGCGCGGTATAAAATGTAAATTACCAAAGCGGCAATTTTTTCCACCCCCAGCCCCCGCCGCCCCCGTGCTTTTTTTGCCGGCATGATGCGACAGAGATTCAGTCTGCCTGGCGCGTATGAATTTTTTACGGAATCGCCAAAATTGAAACGAATATCCGTCGACCTCTCTTGTAAAAGCGTTTACCGGTTGGCATGTTTAAATGCATGTTAAATGTTTATGCAAATCGAGAAATGCGTTAATTGCACTGCAGTTAGGTTCGCGACGTTTTTCTGATTGACAGGAGCCCAAACACGATACAACTCGGATCACGTTTGCTGTAGTGGAACCTCGCTTATGCGAACCGGAATCGTCTCGTTGGTAGACGGTAAATGTTATTGGCTTGTAATCTTGATTTTCAATTGTTATATCGAGTGACATAAATAATAAGTGCATTGACATATTCTGTGCAGATAATGTTCTTTCAGCTAGCGTCGACACCAGAGTCTCGGTGACTCGATGCAAATTTATTGTTATAACTTTTTCGTTTATGATTATTTTTTAAGTAAACATTCGCCAATCTATTCCCTACACTCTCTCGAGTAAAACAAGCCCAAACACGAGCCAATTAGAACCCCGGTAACGCGTTAAATCCACGGATAAGTAGAGCCTCCATTATCCGAACGACTCTGAGGAGGTTCTTCGAAACAATTTTAGTATGTGTTCCCGTAGGAATTTTTGGACGTTCGAGGGCTCAAATTAAAGATGAAGGATCGCGCTTTGGGACATGGGCTGTTTTTTTAAACGAGGAATACGAAATCGTCTCGAAAATTTAATGAAAGTCAGCCGTCAGATATTTTATCTGCGTAAAACAGGTGCCATAAAAAGATATACAGCTCATGCAATTTTGATTGTTGTTACTTCAAAAAAAAATCTCGATTGCACTTCGAATACGTGTAGATGCGTGTGCAAAATTCCAGTGCAAGAGGTTCCATAGTTCTCCCGTAAAAAATTCCTGAAATTCGCGCAAAAACGGTCTGGAAAATAAGAATGGCCCCTTAGCCAGAAACGAATGGCGCCTTTTGCCCTGGGAATAGGCGCGTTTAAATTTAACAAAAACCCGGCAGATATATTCTCGGCCGGCTAGCGGTATTATTAAGTGCAAGATAAAAGGCCGGGGGCCGGTTATATGGAGACCCGTTATCCGCAGAACCCTCGGCAAATTAAGCTTAACATTATTTCCGAGGGAATTGCGACTGCGGTTGGCACCTCGTGTCGCAGTTTACGTAGGAGCAGTGCATACGCGTGTCTCTCCGTGAGTAGCCTCCGAGATTAGGATGAAAGAAAGTGGGCAAGGGACTTGTACCATACGCGCCATGGGTAAACGGCCTGCGTCTGTCTGTGTGTGGTCCCGTACCGAAGCACTTCAACTCTCCTACAGGTAATTCGATATTGCATTAATGCGATATACCTAAGTGTTTGATGCCCGACGAAGGCCAAGTCAACCGCAATACTTCGTCCTCGCAGTGTCATATGCTCCGGCGCCCAGGAGTATCGTGTTACCGTCGGGACTGGGGGGCATTAAAGAAGATACTTGCGTTCGAGTTGAATCCCATTTTTACCAAAAAAATATTTACAATTTAGATTTTTAATGTTCAACAGTACAAACATTATACAAACATGTTTAACAGCTTAAACATTACACTAAAACAAGCACTCCAATTTTTTGAGTCGCTGAAACAATGAGAAACGACGATAGACCATGGACAATTTTTAATCAAAAAACCATACTGCCGGCGAATGGTTAACTATTTTTTCGTGAAACTTCTACCAATATATGCGTGACTCTTTCCCGGATAAAACGAGTACAAACACGATACAATTCGGAGCACAGTAGCTCGTTTAATCCGCGATAATGTAGAACCTCGATTATCCGAACCGAGGTATCGACGTCGTCCGGACGCAAAACCGTGTAGACCCCAAGTCTCTCGCGTTCCATTCGTACCGAAAGTTTCGGCCGCATCGTCTCCCCGCGGGTAGGGGGGGGGGGGGTGTCTCTCCCCCTCTGCAGTGGGTCTCTCGGTTTTCTCCGCAGTGGTTTGTCTATATAACGGGTGGGCTTGAAATAGTTCAAGGTCGTCCGATATCGATTCGAGGTGCCGAAGTTCAGCAGGCCGGTGCTAGCTTACGTCACCCGTGGGTGGTCCTGTAGCGTTGTTCAGCCTCGACACGGAATCGGGTCTGGCTCTTAAAGGATCCTAACCAGGAACAGGATGCGTCAAGAAGGTTGGATGTGGGTGGGGAGGATAATTTGATATCCTGCACACGAGGCTGGGGAGTCCTTGGCATGGCCAGGTGCAACTGGGACGGGACCCAGTTTTAAACAAGATATCGCCGAGAGACGGTACGACGCGCGGGTCGGTTAGGCTAGCTGGGTTGGATATGGCAAATTGCTGGGATTCTACCAGTCGAACGAGACTGGGTCGATCGAGTTTTCGACTGGGTCGACCTTGCCAAGGCTTCGGCCAGGCACGTAACTGGCTCCGCCGGGCACCGTGTTGCAATTTAAAAGCCCCCGGCCCCTGTAATTCGGGACACGTTCGCCCAGCCACGATGATTATAGATCAGAGGAACCGGGTCACAGGATTCCGTGACTACCGGAACGATCGAAGAAGAAGTCAGCTCTCTGCATAGATCAATTGCAGCTTTAGACCCATACCCATTGGAATCGCAAAGAGCTCCTATCGAAATTCTACATTATCCGAGTCTTGATACTATAGCTACCCCCCCTATATGTATAGCACCAATTTGACCCACTCGGTGAACTCGGTCTTCTCGAGGACAGACTATTTCCCGAAGCTGTCTGCGCGAGACTTCAGACCAGACAACGTGGATGAAGTTGACAGCGGAGCGTGAAGACACGATCTAAAAATTGCCTGAATTTTTCAGCACCTTGGTCGCATATTGAATTACCAAGTTTCGAACTACAATACGTATGCCGGCTTGAACTTTCCGAGAACTCTTGGTCCACCACTTTGCGTTTGTTCATACATTAACGTGGAGTCCAGAACGAATTGATCAGCTACCTAGTTCGGGTCGGGATCCGAAAATTCGTTATGCACGGGTACCCGAAATCGAAATCGGGTCGGGCCGGGAACCCGAATATTTATATTGTTTGGGTACCCGAACGTCACAAACTTTCGGGTACTCGGGTATCACGAATTATCGGGTCCCGATCGGACCCGAGTCGTCAAAACCCGACCCGAGGGTACCCGGCCACCGCTAGAGCTACCTAATCGAATCGATAGCTGCGATTACGAGTATCGCGTAAAATCGGACACACAGATAGAGAGGTCTGTGTGTATCGATTGCTCTGGTTGACGCCGCGGGACCAGGGCGTCAGTATCGAAAACTGCATTGCGTCTCGACGAATTCCTGCTACGTCATCGCTGCGGCTCCGACACGCTATAGCACATCGAATCAATTGGCCCACGAATGCTGTGCCTCTCACTTAAACTGCGGATTTTATGCTTTTTGTGTGCTATTTATAAAAAATATAGAACGATTGTAATAATTTATGAACATTCTCTTCTTTTTAATGTTCATGAAAATTGCTTCGAGCCCAAAGGGTTGAATAATCGCAGTTTTCCCTTCCGGAAAATTATTAACAATAGGTCGCGAACAGAATCTCGGGTGCAAGGGTTAAAAGCGCAGAGAGGCGTCTCGCGAGAAGGGAATGCCGTTAATTATGCGCCGGCTGGCAAAGGAAGAGGGAATCTAGGCCACCGGCGCTGTGTGCACACGTCTGCTAAAACTCCCGGAGAGCCATTGGGAATCTGGTGTTCGCGCGCTGGGTCCGAGTAAATGCGATCATTGGCATAATGCGCGACGTCAATTTTCCCGTGGGCCATTGGGACCGATACACCGAGCGGATACAACTGCGATATCATCGGAATAGTCCATTCGCGACTGAATAAGCACGCCAGGCTTTAAAACGCATTCGGATATTCGCGAAGCTGCTAATTTATACCAGTCAAGCTGTCCTAGCGAATTGCGAAAACCTCTATTCCGCCATTAGGCGATACACCCCGTGGGCGCCATTTGCCTGTACCCCGTGAAATCGGTGACGTCGATACCAGAATTGAAAAGAGAGCTCGACGAGCGAATTTTTGTTGCGCATATTCGCGATGAATTTTTTCAAAAATATTCGAAAATTCTCCTGAACATGTACGGCCATTTTTAGCAAAAATTATAATAGCGTCTGAATGGGTCATTTACCACCATTTTGTCAAGCTTTCATTCTTAAAAATCACGCCTAGTGTACTCACTTCTCCGCAAATGTCGTACAATTTTAATATTTATGATATAAAAAGTCTGATACCATTTTTAACAATCATGGACTGCGGATTTTTAAGAATAAAAATTGTTTAAGTGAACTGTAAGAGTCGCCAGATTAAGTGTCGTATCTGTCGCGCTCTCCGAATCTGTCGCCCTCTCCGTAACTGTCGCGCTCTCCGTAACTGTTCTGCATGCGTCACAACGTCACGGGACTAATCCGGTGGCAGAGAGGGGGTAAATTTTTCCCCTGAATTCGTGCACCCTCCCCTGATCCAACGACTGTGCTACTGCGAATTGTTTCGTCGCCTTTTTTTCGTTAATTAAATTGGCGACAGCCGGCGAAACGTTTCATTTATTTCGAGTCCACCTGAAAAGTGTTCTCCTGCTGTCTCCGCGCGCAGACTTCTATCACTTTTCTAGGGCGCGTTTGCGTAACAGAGTGACGTAACGCGGTCAATAAAATCGTCCGGGAACGTCAAGTTCGGCAAACAATTTAGTACGATTCGTTCTCGTCCCGTTAGTTCTGCAAATAACGGCGAAAAATCCGAGGATTTTTCCAGAGTTCGCCTTTTAATTCATTTAAACAGAAACGCTAACGGCCGGCGAAATGTGTTAAGGAAGTATTTCCGCGGTCTGTTCCTCCGTTCATTCTATTAATTATTAACAGCGACGAGAATAATTTTTCCGTTACGCGGATAGACCAGGGGTCGGCAATCTGCGGCTCGCGAGCCACATGCGGCTCTTTGGATGTGAAGCTGCGGCTCTTTAGTTCCATACGCAAATATTATTTATTTTAAAACTTTATTTATGCGAGTACTATTTATTGTTGGCAAGAAAATATTTTGTGGCTCTTTAAAAACTTTGAAATTTAGTAAATTGTAATTATTGACTCTTCCGACTCAAAAGGTTGCCGACCCCTGGGATAGACAAATGTGATCGATGAAATCTTCGCTCGAGCAAACCGTTTCAATTGTAAATATAATCTGCAACGAGTTTAAGAGAAAATAATGCCCGACTTTCAAGTACATTGTTCCGTAATACGCATTGACAATAATAATAATAATAAATGGGTTTGTAATGATTTTACTGGAACGCGTACATATTGTGATTGCAACCGAAGGTTTCAGATTGGAATACATTGATGTTAATTGAAACATACTGTAAATACTGTAAAATTTACGTGTTCCTCGAAGCATATTCGTCGTATTTTTGTTTGAACCGTTGCAAAATCGAGGAAAATTAAGAACACTCGAATTGTAAAAGGTATTGTTTAAGTGGAACAAATAAGCGATTAATTTTTCTGCCGCAGTACTGGCCTACTCTCGGCCTTTCGAGTCCACCGGGCTATCGATTTCGGCGGTATAGCCCGCGCAGAGAAGAACTAGTTCAAGGTAGCCCCCCCCCCCCCCCTCCCACTTTTCACAACTTTTACATCCGCTGTCTCCTAGATCCCGAAGCTGGAAGATTAATCCGAGGAACACTCACACTAGTTTATATCGCCTTGCGAAAATAAGGTTTACAATTTCTTTCTGATAAAAATAATTTTGCATAGAATCGTCCGAACAAAATCATTGTACAGGCCATTTCATTAAGGTGTTGCTCTGAATTTTGAAAAACCGCTGTTTGTTACAATTTTTTACAATTCTTTACAGTTTATCTAATTATAATAATGCTTTATTTCAGCCTTACAGCTAAGAAATTTGACTTGGTTTACAATATCCTATCTTTACATTTCTATCTTATCTACACATTCGTCATTCCTTCTCTCTCTCTCTGTGACACTCATTCCTACTCTATCCTACTCTATTCTTGCCCTAAATGATTGCACCCTTCCCCCTTCCCTGACTTTATTTGTTATTTGGTAGGTACAGTTTATCTAATTTAAATTTTAATTCTTTACAGTTTTTTTATTGTTTAGAATTTTCTACAATTTACAATTTACAATTTTTCACAATTTTACTAACCACAAAATAACGAACAATCTATATTTTCTAAAATTTACAATTTTTCTACAATTTACAATTTTTCACAATTTTACTAACCACAAAATAACGAACAATCTATATCAATAATTAAGTGTATCATCAATAAATAAGTCGATACAGATCTTACGAATCGATATGAAAAATTAGTAAACGCAACAGGCATCAGTGTGACACTTCGAATAATTCCTATAATTAAATTCTTGAGAAATCAATTTCTCGTAGCCTGCAAAGCAGTTCCGTCAAAGCAGAAAGTTATCTGGCCAATACTGAAAGGCCGGATATCCCATTTCGACAGCAGAACGGAAGCTTTTAATACGATCCGTACTCACATAATAATATCCCGCGAAATATTCCCCTAATATTGAATCGCTATTGGATTAACGTTAAATTAGCGCGGTATCGATATTAGCGTTCATCCCATAACGAACTGCAAATTCTCACAGAGAAACTAGATTACCCAAATAATTGTTAAAAATTCGGCAAAATATTGCCGTTTGACGGATAACCTGGCTACTCCATGAAAGATTTATCAAAGAATCTGCCGGAGTGTATCGGCGGATCGCAATATGGCGTTCGATCCCGCCATGATTCATTGGCCGGGGGGGACAGTCCATCGGTTATGGCAACGAAGCGGTCCTTCATCCGTGGCTTACCCCTTTCTCAATCCCGTCGAGCCGACTCCACCCTTCGAGCAATGAATCGCGCGACATACTGGCGCAGCCTCTGCGAGAGGACGCGTCGCGTATGATCGCGAAAGAGACCGGAAAACAAATGGCCGAAACCCGGCCGGGACATTTTCAGAGCCGGATTATTTCCAAGACGAACCGAGCTCCTGTCCGAATACCGAGCGCCGCCATTACTTCCGGAAGTTCCTTTGCTGAACCATGCGCGACCACCGAACTGAGCGAAACCGAACGAACCGCGCGCGATTTACTTCTCGCAAAACTGAGCTCTCCGGGAACACCGTAAATTTCGAGCACTCGGCCGAGAAGCACGCGTTACCCCGAGTTACAGCGAGTTCCGAAGGATTTGCGACCAAGCAAATGGCCTGGAATCGCGAACGACGGAAATTCTCTGTTAAGTGTCCGTCAACACTGGCGATTAGAATTTTTGGAAGCCTGACGATTTTTTAAATCCTCCAACAGCTACTGGTGGTGGGATTGTTTATGGGGAAGTGCTACGACCGAGGTACTACTGTACTGCAATTCCTTTAATATTTGGGAATTTTTTCCGGAAGAACTATGGAACCTTCTGCATTGGGATTTTTTACTCGCATACACTGCTATCTGAAGTACGAGTGTGATTTTTTTCAAGTGAAAATAATCGAAATTGTACGAATAATAATTTTTTTTTGTTTGCATGAGGCATTTCTTGCAGCTTGAAAAATAATCATAATCGAGTTATAATTTTTTTATCGAACCTATTTTAACTATTCTGGTCTTAAGTGCCATTGCCGGAAGAACTATGGAAAAATATCAATTAAATGTATATATAAAAATGTGGTTTTTCTTTGAATAATTTAAATAAGTCGGACATATCATCGTAGTCGGATCTCAAGAATTTTCGGATAGATTCCTTGAGCACAACGAAGGCCGGGGGTGATTAAGCCTGGAATTCATCAGGCGAGTCAATTTTCCATATCGCAATGTGCTGCTCTATCGCGAGAACCGCAGACATTCTTCGAAATCCTCTACGATAGACACCTGATGTAAGACAATGCAATTAACACTATAATTCCGCAAATTGCGGCCGGTGTATCCTGGAGAACTGGGCGGTTGCTCGGTTATTCTTGGATCGGAGATACTAATTAGTAGACCTGCGTCAAGTGAACGGACTGTCGATAAACTAAAATTCAATAAATGCCCTTTTAAATAAATTTTTATATTTCAAGTATGCAAAATAAACTGCTCTTCATAGTGACAATTTTTAGTGGTAATTTTTAGTGGTCATTTTTAGTGGACATTTTTAGTGACCATTTTTAGTGACCATTTTTAGTGGCCATTTTTAGTGACCATTTCTAGTGACCATTTTTAGTGACCATTTTTAGTGACGATTTTTAATGACCATTTTTAGTAACATTTTTAGTGACCATTTTTAGTGACCATTTTTAGTGACAATTTCTTCAATAAAAATGGAACGACCCTAAACACGTGACGCGTTCCATCCCTGCCGTATCCGTTGCAGGCAGAGTGGGGGTAACTCTTTCCCCTCGACTCACGCTCCCACCCCTCCGGCGCCAGTGTCTCCCCGACGATCGCGAGTGTCGCCACACCGACGTAATTTTTACAGTTCCCGTTGCGCCGTAAATTTCGAGAGAGGCTCGTCCCGCGGTATTGATTTACAACGGGGACAATGCATCAAGAGTCAGCCCGAGCGCCGGAAGCTTTATCGTTTCCGTCGACGAGACGCGGCGTCTCGTTTCGATCCATCGATTCGTCTCGGTCGACGATCACCTTCACAAAAAAAAAATACGCGGGAAAAATGCAGAAAGCCACGGAAGAAAAAATATTCGGTAATTCTCGCGGCGGGAGGTAGTTCGCCGCGCTCACGTCCACCCCCCCCCCCTCCCCCTCTCTGCCGTTTGTAATTTTATTGGAACTGTCTGCTCTCGTTGTTCTCTTTGTCCCGCGGTGTTGTTCTCGAGCGCGTTTCCTCTCCTCGCTGGATTTGTTGCGGAGCACATTATTATAGCACCCGTTCCAAGCACGCGCGCGCGCGCGACACCTTCACCAACGTCGTCGGGGGGGGGGGGGGGGGGGGGTCGGCTAACGCGTCACGTAGAGCGCAAGGTTTCATTGTTTCGCGGCTCTCCCGTCAGCCTGCTCCTTTTTTTGCCGGGTGTCCGCCTGTTTGTTCAATTTTCCATAAAATTTCCTCCGGAGAAAACACACGCACTGTTTTACCATGAAAGATAACCTCGCGGTTTACCCCCCGTAAAAACATTATTCACCCGGGAAAATTGTTTTTAAGAGTGGCCGCTGTCTCCCGACGCTGGACCCGAGGAAAAATGGCCGATGCGAGTTACTGTACTCTGGGTTTTTCGACTTCGGAAAAATCGTTCGTTTTGATACATACCCCCACTTCTTCACGACTACCACTCGTCTTCTTCACGATTCCCAGTCCCCTCCTTCACTACTCCTACTCCCATCTTTCACGACACCCATTCCCCCCCTTCACTAGTCCCATTCCCCTCTTTCACGACACCCATTTCCCTCTTTCACGACACCCATTCCCCCCCTTCACTAGTCCCATTCCCCTCTTTCACGACTCCCACTACCAGTGTACCGGTTCCCCCACCATCGACTATTTCAAGTTGCCCCTACCGTGCTTCGCCTCGCTTGACTGCGAGGGTACGGCCCCCTATAAGGTCCTAGCCTCCCCAACCCCCTCCTACACTACACAGGAGTTTGGTGGAGAGGCCCCAGGAGTAGGGGGAGGGTCCAGAAGTAGCAGGAGGACCCAGGAGTAGTGGTAGGACTCAGGAGTAGGGGGAGCATCCAGGAGTAGGGGGACCAGTAAGGAGTAGAAAGACCCAGAAATAGAAGTAGGACCCAGGAGTAGGGGGAGGGCCCACAAATAGAGGTAGGAGTAGGAGAAGGACCCAGAAATAGAGGTAGGATCCAGGAGTAGGAGAAGGACCCAGAAATAGAAGTAGGATCCAGGAGTAGGAGAAAGACCCAGAAATAGAGGTAGGACCCAGGGGTAGGGGGAGGGCCCAGGCCTATAGCAGAATATGTGTGCCTGAAAAATCACGGGCGCGGTACTACTCGCGTTTTTGAACAATTAATGCGATCCTAAAAATCGCAAAAAATTCTGGAACACACTCCAAGGCTCCCAGAACATTCTAAAATATTTTTCCCCGCCAAATGTCACCTTCGTTTTGTCCAGAAGAGTAGAATCTGAAGAGAATCGTGAGAAACATGACGTTTCCAAAGAAAAAAGATTGTTTTAATCCCCGAAGCAGGTATAATTACGAGTTCAGAGGTGTGTTAATTGTTCGTCTGGTCGATGGATGAAGTTCGAATTTGCCCGTCGGCCATGTTTACACCTGCACCTCGAAAAGCTCGGGGCCGGGGGGTATTTTAATGGGAAACGCTCGAACGATCCCTTTCGAGGCTCGGTGGTGTGTCTCCGGGGCGCTCTTCTCGACAGAGTAATTTTAATTATCATATTAGCCCGGTCCCTGAAGTGACAGGGAGGGGGGGCCCTGCTCGTCGCAGACCTCCTGGAGGGAGAATTTTTATCCTTAACGAACGGCTCTTGCTGAAAAATTTAATTAAACGGCTCGAGAGCGCAAGAAAATGCATCAACCGCCGCCATCGCCGCCGTCGTCGCCGCCCTCCGCCGCCCCCATCGCCATAGTTCTCGATCAAAGTTGACTGTCCCCGGGACAAAGGAGTCGCACGATAATTGCAGTTAGAGGCTGAAAATTATCGGGACACGTTACACAGGAATCATCCTCTAATTATTCCAGAAACCCGTTTTCGGTAACGGCGGGAAAGTTCCTCGGGAGATTAAGATCCGTCCGGGACTTTTTGATCGGGATAATCGCGCGAGGAACTTTTTTCAATTTCACCAGCAGCTTTTGCGTCCGGCTTTGCGAAGCACCGGAACCTCGAAGAGCTCATTATCTTGCCCCGGAAGAGCTTCTTTCTCTTTGACCTACCGCGCTTCCGAAACTTGAAACTTTCTTCTTTTTTTTTTGTTATGTATACAGGGTGTTTCAGCGTGCAGCTGTGTGGATTCCCTGATGAAAAAAAAAGGGATCGGTAATCTAGAAAGTATCGGACAGCGACTGCGGACGTTAACGACAAGAACGTCCCTTCGGCGATTGATTAATCGATTCATAAAAAATGTAACGGTAAACGCCCACGCCCGGAGTCTCTGAATAATTCCCGAGCCCTTGATCAAGTCCCTCTAATTGTTCTTCCCCGTGCAGCAATTGATCAGCACCGCTAATGGCGGGCGTAGTCCGCTATTTTTAGATTGTATCATCGGCAGCAGACTATGGCTGCCTGCGTTACCCCTGCGTGCACGTCCATTGCGTGCTGCAGTTACGCGTGTGAAATAGTGTGCACGTGTGTCAACGCTCTTGGGGGACACGAGCTAGCCAGTTTCAATCGAATCACGTTCAGTTCCTCAACATTCCACACATTGGGTCTCCCAGAGCAGTTGGGTCATTCTTGACCCGTACTTGCACACGTTCCAATTCTAGTCTTTCAGCGGTCCATCTAAATTATTAGCTGTTCGCGTTGAGTTCGATAACGATGGGTCTCCGAGAGCAGTCGGGTCAATCTTGACCCGGACTTGCACATATTCCAATTCTAGTCTTTCAGCGGTCCATCTAAATTATTAGCTGAGTTCGATAAAGGAATAAACCTTGAAGAAGATCTTGAAGAAGTGGGTCTCAAGATCCATGAAATAAAATTGACGAGGATTGTTCAGATCCAACAAAAAAAGTTAACATTGATCTGGATGAAGTTCCATGATCAGCAAAATTTAGACGAAAGGTATCCATATGCAGCTAGCTATCAGCAATGAGATGATCGTTAGCGTTCTATGGGGGTTAAACGTCGGCAAGGATTCGTTTAGGGGACTCGCCTACTACATCGATCCAGCAGGAAAAGTTGGAATACAGCTGGAACTATTTCCAGAAGTTGGTTATCGTCCTCTTGGAACCTGTCGTACGGTCCAAGAGCCAGGCGTCGCGTCGTCGTCGTCGTCGTCGTCGTCTGCACATTGCACATGCACATGCATCATTCAGCGATGCAGACGACGCGGGTTCAGCGTCCACTGCGTTCCAAGACGTCACTCATTCATGCCGTTTGACGTATACGCGCGACAGTGGGGAACTTTCGGAACTCGATTTCAGTTGGAAAAGTCCCGATGAGGCGGCGTCCCTTTTATGCTCGTCGGATGAACATTCCGAAGTTCGGTTCGAAAAAAAATATTCGACTCGACCGTGCACCGCGAACTGCTATTGTGAATTTCGAAAGAAACCTGAACGCAATCTGCGGTCTAAAATCGTTTAAACTACACGATCTAAGAAACGACAAGGGCCCGACGGTTTTTCTTAGATCAAGACACAAAATACATTTTCTTTCTGAGCGGAAGACCATGTAAACAGACCTAACCGTGTCTAAAAAAATTTAGATTTGGATAAATACACAGGTGACTCCGAAGTAAGAGGAGCTTCGTAGTCGCAGATCAGCTTCCACTTCCTCGACAAAGGAAATTGTGTCTTACACGCATATATGTTGAGAAATTGTTGAAGGTGTGCACAGAAAATCGTCGGAGGTTTTTCATGTCGCAAAGCAAGCTCCCGGGGCCAAAGAGCATGATGTTCCCGATCATGATCATAGTCGACTGCGCCTCCACCTCCGCCTCGATGTCACTTATCGTTTCCCCTCTTTTGCACGGCAAATAGGTCTAAAACCGTTTAAACTACACGATCTAAGAAACGGCACGGGCCCGAGGGTTATTCTCAGATCAAGACGCAAAATACATTTTCTTTCTGAACGAAAGACCATGTAAACAGACCTAACCATGTCTACAAAAATTTGGATAAATACACAGGTGACTCCGAAGTAAGAGGAGCTTCGTAGTCGCAAATCAGCTTCCACTTCCTCGACAAAGGAAATTGTGTCTTACACGCATATATGTTGAGAAATTGTTGAAGGTGTGCACAGAAAATCGTCGGAGGTTTTTCATGTCTGAAAGCAAGCTCCCGGGGCCAAAGAGCATGATGTTCCCGATCATGATCATAGTCGACTGCGCCTCCACCTCCGCCTCGATGTCACTTATCGTTTCCGCTCTTTTGCACGGCAAATAGGTCGCTCGTGTCACGCCGTCGGCTTTAGAAGAGGTTCGACCCCGATGGGTAATATCGGCGCCGACAACACCTCGTCTTCGTTATAAAGCGACGGTGTCTGCCTGCCTGCCCTGCCCGTTGATTCCCTTGACGAGCTTCCAGCCTAATGGGATCAGGCGCGTTCGACCGATCCCATTCTGAACGAAGAGACGAATAGACGACGAGAGCGGAACTTGCGCCTCAGAGGGGTCCAATCGAATTAACATTCGTTATTAAATCAATTAAAACGTCGAGCACTGTAGATCATTAGCGGAGAGTATTTACGCGGATGAAAAATTGCCTACAGTTAAACTGTTACAACTTCGTCGAAAATAATCGCACGTCCATTTTCAAGGTCACGTTGCAAAGAGGAGGCTTCATTCTTCCAATCCATTGCAGAATTCACTCGCAGAAAAATTTTTTCGATGTTCTCGCACAGGTTCGAATTTATAGAATTTTTTAGGAAAAAGAGGTCCTGTTACAACTTCGTCAAAAATAATCGTACGTCCATTTTCAAGGTCACGTTGCAAAGAGGAGGCTTCATTCTTCCAATCCATTGCAGAATTCACTCGCAGAAAAATTTTTTCGATGTTCTCGCACAGGTTTGAATTTATAGAAGTTTTTAGGAAAAAGAGGTCCTTTGGAATATCGTCTGCTGGACCATGTAAAAATATTTCGGAGAAAAGTGGATAACGGTGTGCGAAAGTAGAGGCTCCCAGCTTTAAAATGAGCCCAGGTTCAGGGTCGTGCTATTGTTATTTACGAAATGACAAGTGGTCGAATATCGTCGATTTCTGAGGAATCTGAATTTTTCGGCGAATCTCTGAAAATTTTATTATCCTCCAGAAATGTTTAGGGGAGCCTATCTCGGGGCAAAGCGGTGCATTAAATCGTTGTCGAGACTCGTTAAAACAGTTCCCTTGTTGGACCGTCTCGCTGCTCAAGTCGACAGGAATGCGGGGAGCAGAGTCCGGTTACAGTTAGAAACGTTTGAGGCATCCAATTCCCGTGAAAGTTCCCTCTCGCTTGCTAGAAAAAATCCGTTTCCGTGACAAGAAGCGGCGCGGCGGCCCTCAGACATCCGTACAAAGTTTCTTAGCAGTCTTAACGCGAGAAACACGTGGCCGGGGGCGAATAAACGTAATTAAGATTGCGCAACGACGGACAGCGTTACACGGACCGACAGAGGTAAAAGCGCGGGGGGTGGAAGAGGTTAAGTGCGTGATCTACCGTAATGAAATTCCTTCCTGTCCCCTCCCCTTCCCCCTCCACCCCCTTGCTCGAACGCTTTCGAGGACTCGTACGGATGCCCTTGTAAAATTCCGTAAAATCCGCCTCTCGCGGTTATAAAATTGTAAAACTCGCGGGGCCCCCGAAGCGGTAAAGCAACCGGGTACCGGTGTTATTCTCGCGTTCGACGTCCCGCAAACCTGTACCGAAGGCAACTTAATTCAAGGCAACACGTTTATTTAGGGGAGGAAACGGTATGTGGATGCGCGCAACGCCCGGCCATAAATCTCAATTATGCTGCATTATTTAGACAGAAACCGGGATGGGAGTTTCTTAAACATGGGGAGCATGGATTCAGGACTCGCCGAGCCACCAGAGATTTATGAAAGGATACTCACTAGCTGCGCGCCTTCGAGAGATTTATAGAAAGCTCTGCGTGCTCATCCTCGATATCTCCTTTTACTACACAATCGCACGAATAATAATTCAACTAGACGCAAAAATCATGCCAGACTGCGAAATTTATGCGTTTCCGATGAGAATGAGTTGAGGAAAGTGTTATGTCGTTCTGTTACTCATAGATATCATTGTAGCGCACAAAAAGACGAGTCCAACGAGTACCATGACTGTACCATTACGATCACTCGATCTCCAGGTATTTGTGTTCGAAAGGTAGCATAATCGATGCTCTCTTTCAGCATATCTCGAGATCGACTGATCGTAATGGTATCGTCATGGTACTCGTTGAACTCGTCTCTCGATGCTCTACAACAATATCCACGAAAAACCATAAGCTATCGTTGAAAAAAAAAGAACACCAATATCAAAGTCCAAGGGAGGCTGCAAATTCTGGATCGTTAACCCTTTCGGATGCATAGTTAACGATCCAACTCGATGCCGCGGACAAACAGAATTCCGCGAGCCGCGAAGCGATGCAATTTCGCGAGCGTCCGGCCCTTAAAAATCTGGCGAGCGCATAAACGCGACGAAAGTTGCACAAAGCGACGCCCCTCCGCGTTAACAGTAAAACGGACCCGGACGAGAAACGCGTAAACGCAGAAAAGTGCAAATTGAATAGCGAAAGAGCGGAAAGCCGGGCGGAGGGGGAGGGGGAGAGGGGAGGGGGTCAGAGAGGGAGAGTACTGCTCGGCCATGTAGCCGGCAAGATTTCCGGTCGAAGGGTTTCGGTAACGATGATCCTCCATCCCCGGCGACGTTCAACCCCCGACGCGTTTGCTTATCCCTCTATCCCACCCTGGGAAACCCTTCCCTCTGCAAACCTCGTCTTTTCCCCGGCTCTCCATTCCTTTGCCACACATCCGTTCCATTTCCGGTTCGTTTCGAAACGTCAGCGTCGCTACCCACCACCGGGAAGCAGATTGCTTAAGCCATAAGCTTTACCGTGAAACCTAACCCAGTGCGGGATCATTCGTATTTAAACTCGCTTTGTTGTCTGCATACGACTTTTAATTGGTTGGGAATTAAGAAATCGGTTGTGGCCCTCAAGATCACTGCATCGAATTCAATAATTGAGCTTAATGCGTGACGATGGCTGGGTTTGCGGTGACCCGCAACATGAGCAGCTCGGCCACCTTTTTCTCACCGACTGTGGTATCGTTTCATTTTATTTTATAATTATTTACACGTCTGTGATCACTGTTCAAGTAACATATAACTGGTTAGTTTTTATTTGGAATAATTGTGGAATTTTTTCGTCGAAATTATACAGGGTGTTCACGCTATTACTAGCCAGCGTTTTTCTTCTAAACTGTACATATTAGAAAAAAATGGAAGAGGATAAAAGTAGTACTGTTTTTTATACGCAACACAATGGCCTATGTAATTTTTTTGTGTTTATACTATTTGGTTAGATATGACCTTTAACTTTTTAAATGAAATGCTGTGTATTTTTTTTATACACATGAAAGCGTGTGTCTAGACGAATTCATCCGAATACTGCACAGTGTCCTTCAAGGTCATGCAAGGTCAGAACTGGAAGAAACATTTTGTATATTTCATACCAAAAACATCATCCGATTCGTATACGAATAAAGAATACTTGTAAACACATTGGTATGAAAGCATACAAAATGTTTCTTCCATTTCTGACCTTGCATGACCCTGAAGGTCACCGTGCAGTATACGGATGAATTCGTCTAGACACACGCTTTCATGTGATATAAAAAAAATATACAGCATTTCATTTAAAAAATTGAAGGTCACCTTCATATCTAACAAAATAGTACAAACGCACAAAAATTACATACGTCATTGTGTTGCGTATAAAAAACAGTACTACTTTTATCCTCTTTCTTACTTATTTACAAGAAAAACGCTGGCTAGTAATAGCGTGAACACCCTGTATATTATCCGAAGTGAATAAATATTATTTTTATTCGGAATAATTGTGAAATTTCTTTGTCGAAATTCTATTCAGCGATTATCCCAATTAATGTTCATTTCGAATAAAATGTGCTCGGATCTTACACTACCGCCAGGATTAAGAATTAGAAAAATTATATTCGCGCTAGCACGAGTTTCCTTGGGAAAATAGAACCGCGCTGCAATAATTCCCGACGAGCGTGCTACACCTCATCTCGCACTTTCGGCGTGTAGTATGTTTCATTCGTGCGAAGAAGAACCTTCTAGAACGTGTACTTGTAATTTTCCGCGATGTGTTTTGCCACCGGCCTGTTATCCGTCGGTTTAATAACGCGCGCAACCATGCTCTCTCCGCCTAACTCCGCAGCGTCTGCAAAGACGATGTTCAAAACCGGACAGGCGGCGGAATATTTTACAGGAGATACGTTTCCCGGGGAATTATTTTTCTACCGCATCGTTATCCATCATACACACAATTTTTTTTTTTCGTCCAATCCCTCGATAAGCCCGGGGAACCTCGGAAAATTGTGAGAGTACGGAAAATATTTGCATCTGAATATTAACCCGGCAGAGTGATTGGATGCGTCCAAAAAGATATCAAAATTTTCATTTCAGTATAGCTTGGGTATAGTGATACGTGTGTGTGTGTTTGATCTTCGGCCTTCGATCATCTCTTTGAGGACGCATCGATCCTGGCTTAATTCCTCTCGACGCGACGGCTGAAGCACGCGATCGACTGTCTCGTTCAGCGCAAGAAGCACGTGTTTGCAGAACGCGCAACCGGCCACGCTCTCGCTTTATAGTGTTTACATTGATTTCCATTCACGTCGGCTACGTTGTAAATATTATTGCAACCACCGTCGGAGAGAGACTTGATGAGGAAGAAACCGCAAGCAGAAGTGATCGGTTTATTTTCGCGAACGGTCTTCGAGTTTTGCAACAACAAACTGTCCCCGCACTAACAATGGACCGGGCACTATTCGACAAACCTCTCCTGATGTGTTCTTCGATCCTCAACACGTCCAACTACTGTGCAATCTCTGTCCAATTTCGCGACAGAATTCGGGAATGTATGCTTTTTAATTTTTTTAATTTATGAATTTTTATTAGATTTTTGTGAAACTTTTACCATTATATTGGTGACATTTTGCCGAGTAAATTGAGTACCAACATCCGTACCATGTTGAGCACCATAATAATAATAATAATTCACGAAAGAGTGGAGCCTAGAAGCGTCTACGTAGGTTCGGATAAGAGAGGCTCTACTTTATCTTGGATTACAGGACCGATTGTGACTCTAAATGTATCGAGTTTGGTATCGTTCTAAGCGGAAAACTATCGCGCGTGTATTGATAAAAGTTTCATAAAAAAAATAGTTAACTGATCGCCGACAGTATCGTTTTTTATTAAAAAAAAATTCCACGAACTGAGCGTGATTTCTTGTTATTTTAGGCTTCCGAAAAATCTGAAAAAATTCTGGCACATTTGTCAGAGCCTCCAATCTAATATCCAAGCGTTATTTCCATGAAAATGTTTAAACAATTCAGCAATAAACGAAAAAATTTGACCGAGAATTCGTCTGAGAAGCGACCTATATTTCCTAGAGGAGGATCGATAACGAAAAAAATTTGCCACCAGTGTGAAACATTGGAAGAAAAATCATCACCTTGTTACAACATCGCCGGAAGGTTCGTGACTCCTGTCTCCCGACATTCGTGAAAACTATGCAGAAGTTGCCCCGCCATGTCGTCGCCCCGGAGTTATGACTTAACATCATGCGGAAACGTACGTAAAGCGTTGGGTGTGTCTGAGTTAATTGTAAGATTAGGACTGAAGTGAACTCCTTAAGTAGTGCTGCGTAACTTACGTTGCTTAGGGTAATTGAGGGTGAGGGTAGCTGGATAAGGGTGCAACGGTTAGGAGATGAATAATATGTATGTTTCTGGAGCTGAGAAACAAGGGCTGCGTGGTGACAGACAGTGAACTGCGGTAGGAGAAAAGCATGATCAAGTTGGACATGTGAAAAATATTTCGTTTTATAATTAATTTCCGACTGATGGACTGCTGGTTGGCCTAGTTTCTCCGTGGAATTTCTCGAATGGCTACGAAAACAGAGATAAATGGGAGAGAGCTTGCAAACAGATCCTCCGAGACGATGCTCGAGGATATACAGGGTGTCCCAAAACGACTGCGTAAGCGGGAAATGGGAGGTCCCTTGGGTCATTTGAAGCGACATTCTCCTTAACAAAAATGGCGTCCACGGCTTTGTTTAGGAGTTATTAAGGAAAAACACGGACCAATCGGAGCGCGACCTACACGCGTGTTGGCACGTTCAGCGCGGCGAGCCGGCAGGCAGTTGGCTGAACGTGTCAACACGCGTGTAGATCGCGCTCTGATTGGTCCGTGTTTTTCGTTAATAACTCCTAAACAAAGCCGCGGGCGCCATTTTTGTTAAGGAAAATGTCGCTTCAAATGACCCAAGGAACCTCCCATTTCCCGCTTACGCAGTAGTTTTGGGACACCCTGTACATTCCTGGAGCCTCGAAGGCCGTCGGAGCCTTCGAACTGACCTCAACCTGATTTTTGCGGTCACGATCCTTCTCGAATTCCCTTTTATACCCATCCCACCGTTGCCTAACTCAAACCCCGGCGGCGGGCTGATCTTTGTGGCAGCGAAACCGCACTAAACAAAAGCATCGAGACGAACTTCTCGGCCTCGGTTCCTCGAAAGGCGTCGTGTTGCCTACCTGGTTGTATGGCTGCTCTTGGTTGCAATTTTACTTATAAAAATTTTACCAGAAAATTCAACAAACCCGACAGGTCTTTTCGCGGACCTTTTAAAATATTGTTGGCACATTTTTATGACAATCGCTGAATAATCCAAATGTTTCGAGTAACCATTTCCACGGATTTAAGAGGTTTAAATCGCTAATGGTCGTTGTGTATTCGACGCGGCGAGCGGCGGCACCGTTCTTTTGACGCACAAAGCAGATCACGGGCTTCGAAGAATATATCGATCACGGGTATCGAGAGGAGAGCTGCGACGAGCCACTCGAAGCCGGCGCCCGGCTTTTCAATTCGCGGCGTGTCTAGGAAAATAATTGACTTTCCACAAAGATGGAATACTTAACTGGAAGCATTCGGTTGACTCGGTTGCGAGCTCGAGAGCGTGCTCGACATCATAATCTCAGTAATTTGTGCGCTGCATCCCCGATAAGCCCGACTCGTGGAAAAATCGAACGGGAAAATTAAATTCCTGGCAGATTAGTTGATTCCATAAATGCGGCCGACATATTTATTGTCGTACTGAAACGAATTTGTACTTGAAACGATGTGTTAACAAAATTGCAAAATTTTTTTAACTGGAGGGCTGTATTTTCTCTTCATCGGTATTCTTGTAGAGCGTGAAAAGCCGCGTTAAGCGACTACCATGACCATACCATTATGATCATTCAATCTCGAGATATGCGGAAAGAAAGTATTGATTATGCTACCTTTCAGACACGAATATCTCGAGAACGAAAAATCAGAACGATATGATCATGGTACTCGTTGGATTCGACTTTTCAAGCACTACAATAATATGCAAGAAAAATCATATAGTATCGTTACAAACAAATACCGATAACCATAAAGTCCTGATAAAAAATTACTTTAAGGTACTATAAGTTAATCCTGAGAATTCCGTGTATACGAACATTAAGTAATACAGACAATTAGGTGATCCCATTAAACTAATCCCACTGAGCCCGGTTGTATGCACCGTGCATCTCGTTTGTTTATATGCACCCGGACGTGCAAAATAGAATTGCACAGCGCGCAGATTAAGCTGATTACAAAGCCGTAATAAAAGTGTACACGCTCCTTTTTTAGCATTCCTTTTGCACAACAATTTTTAGCTGGCTGAAAGAACCTAAAATTTCTGAAGGACACCTCGCTAAAGCAAACAGCAGCATCCTCGTTCTTCCATATTCATTTTTCCAGAGGATGGCAAACAATTTTTTCACGGGTCTCCATGTCGAGGAAATCCAAACCAACGTAACCGAGATTCCGCTATTGTAAATACGGTATGGAGGGCAGGGCTGATGCGCAAATTCTTCAACAAGGAGCAAACAAACCTCGATGTGGTCCACGGACGACAACGAGCCACGTCCATTCCGACAATCTCATTACTTTCGAGTGATTAAAGTCGACCTGCCTGCTACGGGAAGGACCGTGAACGTGGGATAAACAAGGTGTGCTCACAATTCGCCTTGGATCCATTTAAGAAGATGAAAGCCGCGGTTCTGGTTTCCGGGAAGCGATTACGTTCCGGTAATTTCGCTGATAACGTCGCGAAATCAGCCATTGGCAAAGGTTTATGTCCCCGGGGACAATGCCAGGCGAAAATTCCCAGGAAAGCAACAAAGGTGCCTCGAAATTCCATCTACCATTTGATTTGAAGCAACTTTTTCCTTTGCAAAAATCTTCTCTGAGGCTTCGTTCAGGAGTTATTAAGGAAAATCGCGGACCAATCAGAGCGCGCACAGCGTACGGACTCCGCCTAGGGGATGGGTCCCGCTGAGCGCAGCGTTGGCATTGGCCCGGGCGAAGCCCGTCCGCTAGTAGCCACGCCCTGATTGGCAAATGTTTTCCGTTGATAATTCTTTACCGAAACGTCGGAGAAGATTTTCGCAAAAGAAAAAGTTGCTTCAAATCACCTGAGGAATCACCACGGTCAAGTAAGAAAAATAATGTAATTAATTGGGGAAAAATTAAATAGAAAAATATAAGATTTTCAAGTCCAATCGACTTGAAATTTTGCACAGAATATTTTTGCCCCCAATGGCACAGTTCTGGGTGTGAAAAATAGTTTGTTGCTGAACAGTTTGGTCCCAGTTCACTGACTGAGAGCACGAAGCATAATGAACGTATCAGCGCAATGGAACGCAATGCATAGGTACAAATATTTTCGTAATTTCTTTAGAGTGGAAATGAAATTCTGCCTTTATGAAATCTCGTGGACAGTAGAAGACAAATTATTGTTAAATTCGGGAAAGTTCATTTTCTCGTGAATACTCATTCGAGCATGCGGAACGATTACCTTATAACGTTATTAGATCCGCGCACAAAGCGTTCGCGAAAAAATTTAATAATGTTTCTAGCGTAATACTTTTGGGTGTACGGTGTCGGCAATATTTATTGTTCCGGGATATTAAAAACGGTCGATGATATTTTTATAATGTAGGTGTATTTTTTGGAATGGTCTGAATGGCCCTTCGCGAAATTTCTGTCCCTGAAATTATTAAAGTTATTATGCGAGAATTTATCCGACAGTTTAATTAATGAATGCGACAAAGGATGCAAAGCTGAATGTCCGCATAATTTACGAAATGAGACCGAATTAAAATTTTGATCGGTATTTCTATTGCAAAATGAAATTTATATAATTCGACTAAATTTTAATGGAATTACCTTTCGCAACGTCGAATAACTATGATTGCGGCTCTCTCTCGCGATATCTGTGCAGTCTCGATATCAAGTAAAAAGAATGGCACGTAACGAAATCGGGAAAATACGTGAAAGCAGAATCGGACAAAGACGAGTTTAATTCAATTGGAAGCTTTAATAAATAGTATCGTTATTTTATCACAAGCCCGAGCACGAGAACGCGGAGCGGAGCACACCCGTGGCGTACATACATATGCATAAACTGGCAACGTCCAATAATAAAAATTGCAACTTCGCAATTCCCGGCGAAATTAGCAACAGGTTATCGAAAATTTATACAACGAAATTTACTGCCGTTATCACACGTAGCAATCATATCGGAAAGGAACGCGATTAAAACATCCATTAAACCCTGCCAAACACAGCCCGGCCTTTCATTAAACGGGACTATTGCATTCCTCGATTTAATTTAGCCAAAATCGAGCAAATTTTCCGAACTGAAATCACCATTTTCGCATCTACTTAGTGCAGGGCCTTTGCGCGTTTACACATCAATCATCCCAAATCATATTAAGCATTCTGGTTTTTGAATATTTAACCATTTTTAACTGGTGCAGTTTTGATTATTTTGACTTCGAAAAAATCGCAGACGTACTGCAAATACCGATGAACATGTGTGCAAAATCCCAATCCAAATGGTTCAATAATTTATTCGGAAAAAATTCCCCAATATGGCACTCAACAAACCCTTAAAATAGGGATCATAACAAAATACATAACTCCTGCAATTTTGATTGTTGCTACTTCAAAAAAATCATGAATGCACCTCAGATATCCACGAATGTGTGTGCAAAATCTTACTGCAAGGAGTTCAATACTTGTCCGGAAAAAAATTCCCAAAAACGTGTAAAAACGGCCTCGAAAACTACCGCCTTGAACGAAAAGGAAGTTTTCTTTATCTTCGTTCCAGAATAGGGTCCAAACGAACCGTTGACTGTTGATTAATACCTCGTCAACCCCCAGCAGAATTCCTCCAGCAAAATCGTAAATCCTCCGGTAAGAAATGAAAAAGCTCCTTTCTGTTTCTCAGGATGGCAGGATGTCTGGGAGAAACTGAAATTTACGGACTGCTTTGTCCACCGCTAATCAGATTTAACATGAGCGCTTCCTTCCGTCGCGAGCTTAATTTCCGCGCAAGAAAAATAAAACAAATTCGCGATGTAGTTTCTACGTTGAAGTTAACGAACGTTTCGCAATCCTCTTAGCATTCGATGCTGAGACTGGAGAATTTCGATGCTGTGCGAATACTAATTAAATATGCTAATTGACTGGGAAATCATTCATTCAAAGAATTAGTATTTGTTAATGTACTTGTTGACGTCACTATGTCACCAAGAAAATGGTACAGTGCAACGTTTTGTAAAATACAGAGCCTCGAGCTGACAAAACGGGAACTACACGATCTAAGAAAAACGAGTGTCCCCTGCAATGCGGGGTCCAGAAGCTTGTCTCGAGCAGTGTAAATGTATATGTACACGATCTAAGAAAAAGCGAGGGATTTCTTATTTTAGATCAAGAAGCAATCTGTGACGTCAAGCACCGTTTTCACCGAGGTGTGTATGCATGAAGTAAATACCTGCAGCGTAACGAGCATGTATTATATGTAATTCACGAACGCTATGCAAACGTGATACGTCTGCTAGTATCAGGCCAAGTGCATAAAACACTCTTTCATCTCGCGTTCGCGACAACAGACATTACGTCTCGGTTGCTGTTCTTGCTTGTCCTTTGTGCAGTCCCTTCCGATCCGAGATGAAATATGAACCCGTTGTACTACGCAGAGAGAGAGAGAGAGAGAGAGAGAGAGAGAGAGAGAGAGAGAGAGAGAGAGAGAGAGCTCTTGCGCGATATTCCCAACGTGTTTAATTTATGCACAATATCGCGTGAACTTCGCGGTTAATGCTAATGAATTGCCCGCGAGACGATTGCGCGCTTGTTTTCGAAACAATGTAAGACGGACAACAACACAGAAACGTTCCGCGCGCGATTGTAATTCCGGTGTCAGTTCTGTGATGAATCGTACCCTCCCGGGGAGAGAGCTGCAGGTGCGTGGGGCTCTTCTTTTACAGGTGAGTTAATTAATTGCGGGAAATGCACGCTCCGAGAATTTCGTCCCGATGCTTCGAGGAACACCGCGCTACTTGCGATTGGCAATCTCCGCAAAAATATTCTGTTCCGAGAGAAATTAGTGAAATTTATGACCACGGATTTTTATATTTTAAATCCGCCAATTATGCAAGAATATGTTTAATTTTTTGGAATATTTTCACCGTTTCGAATCTGGGCTACTCGTTTTCGTTAGCCTAATGCCACACAGTATTTTCTAAAACCCATTAGTCTAAAAATTATTTTAATTTCAACCCCAGAAATTGAAGCTAGCAAAATGGAAATTCCAACATTTATTTTTTAAAAAATTCCTTTTAAAATCCTTTTAAAAAAATAAAGTAAAAATTTATTGAAGAGGATGAAAATTTATTGACGTTGAATATTCGAATAATAGCAGTGCGAACGAGGCGAATAAAAAAAAGCCCCCGAATAAACCAATGTAAAAATGTTCGAACTAGTTCTACAATCTCCATTCGACCAAATCATATTGCATAAAAGTAACTAACCATATTTCAAGCTTGACGTCTGTTTAGCACAAAAATAGAGATTCCATTTGTTCGGCCGCCGAAATCGTTGAACAGAGCTCCACGATGCGAGACAGATACCACCACGCGCCGGTTAACTGGTAGCAATTACGTCAATTACAAGATTTTATCCTGTCCCAACTAAATTAATGCCGCCGTGTTACATGGACGCGTCACTTGCATCGAACTGTGATATATACTATACTCGTTCACGTGTCATTGTTATCGCGATTAAACTCGTTAGCTGGACGGCATGAAATGAAAAATACAAAAAGGCATATATAGGGTGGGGCTAAAATAACCTTTTCCAGTTTGAATATTTTCGTTACTTATAACCATATAAAAAAATGATGTATACAAAAGTTGCACGGTATTGGGGGGGAAATATTGTGATGCAAACATTTTTTATGTGCGAAAGGGCGTTTCGGAAATTTCAAGATCACCTTGACTTTTTTTAATGAAAAGATCTACTTTTTGTATCGTGAGTCGATGGAGCGTCGAATTCTGCGTAGAAATTTATTGACCATCATATGTCCTAAACCTAATAGTTAACCAGATATTTAAAAATCAAGGTGACCTTGAAATCTACAAAAAGTGTTTACAATATTTTGCAACATTTTTGTACAGGGAAATATTCAATTTGTACAAAGTTATTGCGCCACCCTGTATAGACGTCGATCTTTCTCATCGATTGCATATGTGACGTTGTTGCACGAGATTGAATTTTATGTATGTTTTTTGACATTTCTGGTAAAATATATTCCAGCCGAATGGTTTTACCTCGACAGCTGTTTTTCACGTTATCGAAATTCTGCGGGATCCCAGCTCGCTAATCCTGTTTGCAAAAATTCGTTACAGTCTACGATGTGCCGGGGAGCTTTATACGCGCGCCTAGGAATCATCCGGAAAGTTATTAAAGCGAGTTACACTGTGCGAACAAAACTTTGACATTTTAATGCCGGACGACTTTGTGGGATTTTGGAATTCCGACGTTCCTGCTTATTACTAACTCTTATGTGTAAGTTGGAAGAAACGGAGTGCACTCTGCCGATTCTTTCTGCACGCAATTTTGAATTCGCCGTGTTCTATTTCATGGGCGTTTGTAACCTACGTGTTGCGAAAGTAAGTTGCAATTTCGGCGCGTTGCAATAATTGGCAAGTTGCAATTTCGGCGCGTTGCAAATTTCACGAGTTGCAATTTCTACGCGCCAGATTTGAAACGCGTAGAAATTACAACGCGCTGAATTTGCAACGCGCCAGATTTGAAACGCGTAGAAATTACAACCAGCTGAATTTTCAACGCGCCAGATTTGAAATGCGTAGAAATTACAACGCGCCAGATTTGAAACGCGTAGAAATTACAACACGCTGAATTTGCAACGCGCCAGATTTGAAACGCGTAGAAATTACAACACGCTGAATTTGCAACGCGTAGAAATAACAACACGCTGAATTTGCAACGCGTAGAAATTACAACACGCTGAATTTGCAACGCGCCAAATTTGAAACGCGTAGAAATTACAACGCGTTGCGACCTGAATGCGCAGTATTCCGGAGCGTTCCAAACTTCACGCGCTGTGCATAATTTGATCGAACCTTCCTGAAGTCTGTCAAAAAAGGGTCGATAGTGCAAATCAAGTTTCCCGGAAACGTTCTTGTCCGCGGATTTTGTTTGTTAGGTGAATCGTAACGAATCGCTATCATGGTAACGCGATTGCCGACGAACTTTTATGATTAGCATATAAATCGCGCGTGTTTTTTTTTCCTCTCTCTCCCTCCCTCTCTCTCTCTCTCTCTCTCTCTCTCTCTCTCTCTCTCTCACCCCCTCTCTCTCTGGTTCGGTCGTCGTCGACGGGGTTGATATACCTACGTGTACGCACGCGATTTCATGTTAGTTTTTCCACGTTGCGTATCGATCACCGGTACACCCCTCGGCCCCGGGTTGTCTCGCATGACGTGTTGCGTGACAATAATCAAGGGTTAACTCGAAAGGAAAAAACGATAATACGTGTCCAACGGGGCAGAGAGAACTCGGGGCCCTGAATGGCGCCGAAACGTTTCGTTTGATCGTAGTTATTTCCACGGGCTCTTTCTCTATGTTATACGAGCGAGAGGCGAGAAATGTACGCTGCGCCGTTCTCTTCTGTCTTCTTCTGCTCTTTAATTAACTTTACTTTGTTCGGGTCAATTGTCCCCTCGTCGAGGAGGAACTGTGCGTGCTGCCAACGACCCTGCTCGCGATCGAACGCCATCGATCGCATTGTATAACTATTTTCGAAAGTCCCGCCAAGTCGTACTTCACGTTTTATTATATTATTTATTGTTCACTATTTTTCCAGTGGGGAAATCATATGCTATTCCCCCGCTGTTCCTCCTCGTCATGTGACGCGGCGTTCCGTAACTGTCGCGCTCTCCGTAACTGTCGCGCGCGTGTCACAGAGTCACGTGACTAGCCCGGTACCGGCAGAGAGGGGGTAACTCTGTACTCGACCCAAATGAAGGCTCTCTACCAGCAGGAGAATTAGGAGATCGTTATTATTGAATGTTATAAATTTTTACGAGAAGAGAAAAGGCCTCTTGCGGCTGTGAGGGATTCCTCTTCCGAGCATTTCTTAGTTGGAATGGATCGTCTGTATCCATCAGCGTGACTGGGTCGTTCTCGAGAGTTCACTGGCTCGGATGAATTTATTCTTCAGCGGTGTCGCTGCGTGTATCAACACGTTGATAGCCGACATTTTAACGGAAGCGGAATCTCGACGTAAATTGTTATATATGTAGTTTAATTAAGTTTGATTATTATTGAACCTGAAGAATGCGAGGATAGAAATTAATAAAAGTGTGTGATTCGGACTTTTTTGAAAATACGTTTACCAGAATAAGGAAACAATGTCTATGTTTAAAAAGATTTTCTGCGAATTTGCAGGAGAGGTCCGTGAAACTGTTTAATATGCAAATTGAAGAGCCGGTAAATCGCAATCTCGTATCATGACACACTTTAGTCTAGACTAAATAATTTAGAAATCACCACCCACTTCCTATTGCGCGAGCATCCCACCCTAGTCTATTCGCTTTCGCGATAACCACGTAACGGGTGGCTCAGATTTTCGCGCATCAACCGCAAAATTGTTTATTAATCGCTAAAGAATTCTGTTCGAAGAGCTTGTAAAAATAGAAAATATTTGTGAATGTTTTCGAAAATGGGAATATCTTCCGTGGAAGGTTCCCGTAAAATGGTTCCACTTAATTATCATTTATAATCAATTCTCGGGAATAAACTTCGTATTCAAGGGTTCGCCGGGAGAAGAGAAAACAAAGAGAGGATGAGAAGAAATAGAGGAACTTCTCTAACAGGAGAAATGAATGCAAAAGAATTCATAATTCATGCATAATTCAATGTTTTCTCAGTATATTACAACGTCCGAGGGGCCAGATGCATTCTATACGAGAAAGAGTATATCACGAAATTTACACTTAACAGGAGGAAGATGTGCGAATCCATTAAAAGCTCTTTTGTCAGAACGGTGAAAAACAGCGTTCAAGGTATGAATATTAAAACGCGATTGTTACCAATACGTCATAAATATACTATATTTCGCAAACTCTACCTAACGGAGAAGTGCAATAAATTTTTCGAGACTTGCTCAAGAATTTTAATTTTTCGAGCATTTTAATTTCTACAAATTTTGTCTTCTTGTGTTCTCAAGAATTTTAATTTCTCCAAATTATGTATTCTTGTCTTCTCAAGAATTTTAATTTCTCCAAATTTTGTCTTCTCAATCATTTTAATTTCTACAAATTTTGTCTTCTTGTCATCTCAAGAATTTTAATTTCTCCAAATGTTGCCTTTTGTCTTCTCAACAATTTTAATTTCTCCAAATTTTGTATTCTCAATCAATTTAATTTCTCCAAATTTTGTCTTCTTGTCTTCTCAATCAATTTAATTTCTCCAAATTTTGTCTTCTCGTCTTCTCAAGAATTTTAATTTCCCAAAATGTTGTATTCTCAATCATTTTAATTTCCCAATAATTTTAATTTCTCAAAAATTTTAATTTCTCCATATTTTTTCTTCTCTTTTTCTCGTCTATTATTTTATCAAAATCAGATTTATCATAAAAACCAGGCAATTTTTCAACGAAACTAATTTAAAAAAAACGAAAAAGAAACGGCAGATTCTGACACAATGGCGGAACCGTAGCGAATTCCATCGAGCAACAATTATGGTGAACAGGCGAACGGGCGAGCGAGAAACGCCCACGAAATTTCACTTTTGTGGGGTACAAAGGGTCGAATGAATCTGGGGTGCAGGGTATATATGTATGACATTATGAATTATGCGAAGAGGATAGCATTGAGCGGTAATTGAGGAGGTAATCATGTCTCATCCTCACCCACACCTCGGCCGGCGTATTGCTCCGGCCGCGCCGCGTCGCGCGCCGTACTACTCCGACACCGTCCAACGATACCCCTATGCGTAGTTCACACTTCGTTCCTGCCAATTAACGCTCGCGGAAGAGATTTTGACCGGGCAGCTCGGTAAAACAGCTACGTGGCCGACGTCCACACATTTTCCACGGAGTGTTCCGTCCGAAATGTCCCCGTTTCCGCGAAAACGGAATTTAATGAAAATTCGGGTCGCTCGGTATACATATACGTATGTCCGATGCACCTACATTTCGCGAGGCGTTACTATACTATAGCGTACGGTTAATTGGCACTTTGAATCGATCTTAACCGGGCGATTCCGCGAAAGTTGGCAACCTTGCGGGCCGCGTAAACGACCCGGCGCGGTTCGCCTAATCGCCGAAATTGTTTCCGTAATGAAGAAAATCGTTTTCTAGGAACATCGATGTATTTTTCGAATTTTTTTTCCCCTACGGATAATTTGTGCAGATCATTCGGAGGCATAGTTTTTTTTAATTTGGAAGAGAATTTTAGAAGTTTCGATGAAATGGGGCTCGCACATTTTTAGACGAAATAAACGAATTGTAGGCGTGGCCCAAAATATGCATACGTGAAATATGCAAGTGCTTTGTGTTAGGATATTTGCAAGCCTAAATAGTCCCCGATTGTTCCACTGTATTCATAAATTCATAGCCTAATCGCCGAAATTGTTTCGTAATGAAGAAAATCGTTTTCTAGGAACATCGATGTATTTTTCGAATTTTTTTTCCCCTACGGATAATTGCGCAGATCATTCGGAGGCATAGTTTTTTTTTTAATTTGGAAGAGAATTTTAGAAGTTTCGATGAAATGGGGCTCGCACAATTTTAGACGAAATAAACGAATTGTAGGCGTGGCCCAAAATATGCATACGTGAAATATGCAAGTGCTTTGTGTTAAGATATTTGCAAGCCTAAATAGTCCCCGATTGTTCCGTTGTATTCATAAATTCATAGCGTGCCTGTACATCGTCTGCAAGTTGGTCCAGCGCCAGCTAATGAACTTTCATTGACCTGTATAAATTAATAAACCAAAGTCCATCGTTATTATAACTCGCTGTCGATGAAATTGGCCGTTTCCAAAGAAATTTAAATTTAGCTACGCCCATGTGTGTAGGAGAGTCTGTGCCTCAAGGTCACAGTGTTCGACCGTCAAAAAGCAGGGACCTGGCACATGTTGGATCATTTCTCTCTTTCCTCCGGCGAGCAGCGTTCTCGGTTTCGAGTAATTATAGCACTTAAGGCATCCTGCAGCGGTGAAATGCCACGGGATTGACTCATCGTACAAGCGCGTGAAGCTAGTCTGCGAATGAACGAGCCGAGGCGAGACTGGAATCGCGAAACGAATGACCTGTTCACATATATGAAATTCACCGTACGCTGCTTGATCGATTATTTCACAAAGAAAAAATAAAAACGAATCGGAAAAAAATGGTTTGTTTGCAAAAGACACCGCACATTTAAAACAAATTAAATCGCACAAGAAACATTTATTCGTACAGTTAATGATAATAAATTTAAAATTAAGGAATTCTTATAATAAATTTAATTCAGTATAATTTTAATAGTCAATTAAAAGTCCTACGATTATTAAATAATTTTTATTATTCCTCCACATATCCTCAAAAACGTTATACAGGGTGGGGCAATAACTATGTCCAGTTTGAATATTGCTGTTATTTGTAATAATATGAAAAAATGTTATATAGAAAACTTACACGGTATAGAGGGGGACATATTGTGACACAAACATTTTCTGCGTGGGTGTGGAGGCATAGAGGAGATTTCAAGGTCATCTCTATTTTTTTAAATGGAATGCTATGTTTTTTTTATCACCCTGTGATAGCCAGTGTTGAGACGAATTCAGCGAGTTATCATTGAAGGTCATGCAAGGTCAAATATGGTAGTAAAATAAACTTTACGGGAGATGCTCGAATTGATGACTGTTTGCGTCAATGCAAAGTTGCAATCTTCGTATCCCTGCATCACGTGCATGTCTTATCATTTCTAAACTTAAAAACAAATAACGGCAATATTCAAACTGGACATAGTTATTGCCCCATCCTGTATAGTATATTTCTAGTAATATATTACTAGATTTTTAAAAAAATCTCATACGCATAAAATCCTCAGTCTAACAATAAATAAACGAGCAGCAGACTATACAGGGTGAGTCCGCAGAAACAGAACACCTAAATATCTCCGTTACTTTTCGTTGTACAAAAAAAACTTCATATAGGACAAAGTTACATTGTTTGAAGGACCACATGTAACGGTGTAAGGGAAAAAATGGTCAAGGTCATTTTTTTATGAGATTTCAAGGTCATCGATGTTTTTTTTTAAATGGAATGATATATCTTCGTTAACGTAATATTGTAATTGAGAAAATAACGAATTCAACCATGTAACACAATATGACCTACAAATGACCTTCAACCCAGAAAAATGGAATAAATAGAATTCAACGTGTAAGATTCATTTGCTTTATTTATATAGACTGTATATAAAACTATATGCAGACTGTATACATATAAAAAAATACTTCGGGGAATATTTTAACAGGAAATTAGAAACTATGTATATAGTAAGTCTTCGTGGGAGAGGAAGTTCCGATGTGACAGAATTCGAGAGTAAAATGGCGGCCGCCTGAAGTGGATGGGCTTAGGGGAAGCTATGATAGTATATACATCCCTCCGTGAGCGAATGTTTAATAAACCGCAGACTGTCGCCGACGTGGCTAACTTTCCTTCTCTCTGGACTATCCCTACCATTGCCATCCACACCCACGGCCCCCGTCGGCATGACGCGGAAATTCATCGCGGTCACCAACTATTCCAAACTATCGCTACTTTCCGCATACTACTCTAACTATCTTAAACTGCCAATACACTGTCGACGGCTGCGGGCCCTTGAATCTGATCCTGCCGACGCGACGCGACGCCTTTCGACCAACAACAGAAGCACTCCAGCAATTTTCTTCACTGTTCTCCCCAGAGAATTGCAAAACGAACTTCTGATCAACATAAACACTTTGCTATGTCTGTTTGTTAAAATTAATTTTTATAAAAATTTACTCGGATTACTCGGGCATACACGAATTGCGTCGTCCTTGGAATCGTTTTACTCGGAAAAATGTCGCGCATACGTTTGTGAAAGTCTCATGAAAAAACTAATCAAAATCAAAAGAGTAAATTAGGATAACTGCACCAGTGAATAAACGGGCACCAGTAAATGAACGCTTTTGTATTTTTGTATTTTTTGCTTTTCCATCATTGTTCAATTACTAGAATTGTAGTGTTCATTTACTGGTATTTTTTATATTTTTTATTATTTAACGTTTAATAAAGACAAATAATAATAATTTCATTTTATTTGTGTTCATTTATTTTTGACAAATGAAGTGTAGGGAGCCATTTGGCATATATGAGATTCCTTTAATTCACATATTTTTTAAAAAATAAAATATCGTCCTGAACAATTTCTTAAATGTTCATTCACTGGTGCAGTTACCCTAGTATCTTTTCCTCGTTCGACATCTTAAAATGTTTCCCCGGAGATGAATTGTGTAAGAATTCCTTCTTCGCAGATTTCGTCGCCATGAATATTGATTCGAGACGAGCGTTTATGCGAACAGAGGGCCGAGCCGCGAATGCTAACGAGTTATGTTAATTTTGTTACATGTGTCCGAGCGCGTTTCGAAACCGAGACTGCTGTCAACGAAAATATTTCTGTCACCACGAGAACGTCGTTATGCCGCGCGCATGAATTATGATTTAATTCGCCAGATTAGGCGAGAGCGGCATTATTACTCTGACGATAAGTCCGAAACGCGGTTATTATGTTATTACTTTGACAACGACATGCGAGAAAACTGGTAATAGCATGGGGAAAAATGATTTTCAGGTTCGATCGAAACACGGAATTGCTGTGCCAAAAAATTGAAAAAATTGTAAAATGTGGCAACAACAATTTTCTGCGGTTAATTCCGTTGCTATATATACACAGTGAAACTCTGCGTTCTTTAGAGAAGGTCGGGAATGCCGAAAAAGATTAAAAAATTCCGGACTTGAGCGAACAATAAAAATGTGGGAACAATAGTGTTCTGTGGTTAATTCTGCGATGGTCTTTCGCAAGTCCATTTCGCTCGGATTATACCGGCGAGTACTATATACATACATACATGCGAGGGGGTCGGCGTTAATTCGGCATCAGCGCGTGACGAGAATTTTAATAACAATATCTCCGGAAAACGCGAACCGAATCCTCGAAACTAGTTTTTCGCAAATATAGCAAGCCTGGATGCCGACGCATCCATTCGTTTTTTATGGCCCCGAGGATTTAGCATTCACCGTCGCGCGCGCGCGTGAGAGAGAGTTTAAATAAACAGAGTGTCGTTGCATTCAATTTCATTTTTTTTTCCGCCGGAAGCCCGCCCACGAAGATTTGCTTTTTATAACAGTATATATATATATATACATATATAAATATTTTTGACGGTGTGTAAAGCCGGGTAGGTGCGTTTCGATCGTTTCGATTGTGTATGCGCCGTGTGCGCGCATATCGAACGTTGATGGTCGTACAGGAAGCTCGGTTATGGACGTGGTAACGATTTTCAGTGCTCTGAACAATCATTCTTTTTATGCAATGTAAATAATATAAACATATTGCTGAGTGACCCCCCTCCCCCACTCCTGCAGCTTCGAACAGTTATTTATCTCTCTTACTGTTATCGGCCCCATGGTAATTGAAACGAATGTATTAATTGATTGGCGCGAGGCGGCAGAATTGAATAAAAATCATTCGAAAGAATTTCCCGACGAATTTTTGTCCATTCATTACCGAACCTACCAGTTCCAGATATCCTTTTTAATTATTATTAAAATTATAAAAATATTTTCATAAGACATGATTGAATAAATATATTCAGTAGAGCACACGTTACATTAAGAACCACAATAAATTTAATATAATGCAACTGAAACGCGTACTCGGACAACGAAGAGGCAGAAAGGCTTCATCAGTTCGGATAGCAGAGGCTCCACTAAATCGTGTTTTACTCGAACAAATAGGACCCGAACTGTATCGTATTTGGTATCAAATTACTCGGAAAAACGTCGCGCATGCGCCGGTAAAAGTGTCATGTAGAAATAATTCGGTTCGGAAAAGTTATGGCTAAAAATTCGCGTAGTCATACCGATTTATCGAATTTTTCTAGCCACTCCACGACGTCTGCCTTGTGGACCAGGATATTTTAAGGGTTCTAACCCTTGCGGGTCGTTCGAGGGACACATCCCACAGGAACGAGGACAAATTTCATCCACATATCACGCACAGTTACCTCGGAAAATTCGGAAAACCGCTAATCGAAAAGTATCAACATATCCATTCCGAGAGCTCGATAACCGTGAAAATACTGAGACGGTCGTTAGTGCCGGGCCATAAATACAAGTTAGGGCCAAAAACCGGGGTAAAGTTCGGGGCCAGTGTTCGGGGGATGTCGGCTGCCGGTATGGGCGCATTATATCATGGGCACGCATTGTCCCGGTATTCCGAGAGTCGGCGGGTACGCCGGGTACGACGTTATAGCGCGTATCACTTATATAATTTACATCGACGCGTATTATAACCTGGTTGGCGGCCGGGCCACGTAACGAAGTGTACCGAGCGCATACCGGATGAACGGTCCGCAAGCCGTGTGTGCCACCCTCTCAATGGAATTCCTGACTCTCTCGCTCGCTCTCTCTCCCTCTCTCTTTCTCTTTCTCTCTCTCACTAGCGCAGCGCCGCGGCGGGATTTCTTCGTTTCTCGTGCATAATTCCTCATTGGCCCGATTTTACGGCCAATCCTATCGATAGGGACGATCGAGCAGCACACACACACACACACACACACACACACACACACACACACACGTTTCAGAGCGCGTCTTTCCAATAGGACATCGCACCGAACACTTCGAGCGAGTTTAGAGTATTGGTCCAAACAGCTGATAATTAGGCGAAATGAGGAAGCTGTACTTGCAGAAACCAGGAAAGTGACAGTTTCGTTTATAGACCATTTATATTAGCTTGGAAAATAAATTTCGAAACGTTCCGACTCGAAGGATTTTCATTTATAAATAACTATGTTATTCGTTATTATTATTTTATGACACCTTTAACAACATTCTCCCGGCACTTTTGCGCGTTAAATGATACCAAACATGATACAGTTAGGATCGATGGTTTTCGAGTAAAATACGTTTTAGTGGAACCTCTGTTATCCGAACCGACGGAATTCCCCGCGAATATGATCGAATGTAATTGGAATGTAATCGGTACTTAATAGAGGAAAATGCAACATAATGGACTGTGAACCATACACGGTTTAGGGCATTAATAAATAAATAAATAATCTACTGTGGAGACAAATATATCTCGGGACTTTCTAGTTGAAAGTAGCTATAGTTCACGTGCCGGTGTCATAATGGAGTTGCTCCTTAAATGTTCCTACGGTCGTGAAGTTTAGCGACGCAGAATTCGTAAATTCGCGGGGAACACGGACCGGAATCGAGTTTTCTAACGAAAGCTCTGCCCCCCTCCCCACTCTCGCGGTCCTTTGTATCCACAGTCACATTTCAATTTCAACCCGCCTCGGAGTAAGCTCTTCTTGCGCTTCGCTTGTATAATTAACCGCCTCAATAGCGTCATTTTATTTCGGAATGTAAGCACCGGTCTGAGGCTGAGGCGCGCTCGTCTTTCCCCCAGTTCCCTTTCTTTCGCTCGCAGATCAAACAACCGCGCCGACGACTTTACTCCGGATTATGTCGCAAAGGAGCATATCAAACACGCGTTATCGCCGTTCCGAGAGTTTAAACTGGTCGAACAATGAGATTCCCCGTCAAACTCCGTGTATGCAAAAGTTAGTAAAAATTGTTGTTTTTGTTTTTTGTAATGCATGTTCAAGGTCACATGCACCTTCTATAGTCCGTTTACACGGACGCAATTTATTCAGAATTTGTTCGTTTACGGGAAATATTGTGTATTAAATATTGTCGTGAAATGACGTCACGTCGCTCACCATCGATCACTCAAAATGCGCACACCGTTCGAGATCAATCAAACTTAAATGCCCCATTGGATAGAGATTTGTACAGTGCGTAATTGAACTTGCAAGCTTGCGAGGCGTTCAATCCTGTTGATCTTGGCAAACACAAACTAACCAGTCTATTACCAGCGACCTTCGATACGTCTAAGATCGATACACGTCAATCCGACTATCGCCCGCATACACCTACGTCGATGCGCATCTATCCCCATCAGTCGTGATTGCATGTGGGGGGGAAGAATATTCATGGGACATCCAATTGAGATATCCGTCAATCCGACGAACACACAATTCTACACATTCCAATCAGATTTTGGGAAACCTAGATATTGATCTCGATCGAGATATTCGAGCCAATTTTCATATCGTGTCGGTTTTCTTGTTAAATAACTTTGTTGCTTTTAATTATATAATTATGAAACTTTCGGCAACTTATTCCTGACATTCTTCCGATTAAAATGAGACCAAACACGACTCGGTTCGGATCGTGTTTGTTCGAGTAAAACACGTTTTAATGGAACCTCTCTTATCCGAACCGTACTCTATTTTCACGGTGCGTATGGTTCAACCTAAAATTATTCTATTCGGAGTTCATAGTTCGTGATGATTTCATACGTGATTTAAGTGAATTATTATCTGAAAAGAATTAGAATAATAATAAATAAACTCAAAAAAATCAATCGTTTCGATGGAGATTAGTTTGACTTTAAGACCATCGGGAAGCAAGCATTCGCGATTCATTTGCAGTGCAGTTCCGAGACGATAGTGAAACGACGGTTTGCGAGAACGGGAACAATACGTCGCGTATTCGCCGGAGGCAGAGCTGAAGAAGCTGCGCTCGTGTTACTCGTGAAATATGGAAACCCATAAAGATCAGCGTCGCGCGGGAGGGGGGACTCGGGCCCGCGCTCGGGCTCAGTCGGGCTCGGGCGTTCGCGTTAGCGAAAAGGCGACCGGGAAAAATTTTCCCGGAGTGTCTCTTCCCTTTTTCTCTCTCTTCTTCTCCCCGGCCACCTTTTCTCCTTCAACTCTCCCCCCCCCCCCCCAAACCCACCACCTCTTTTTTCGTCGCCCTTGGATTTTTCTTTCTCGCGAGCGTACACAGACGGCCGCGCGCACACATAACCAAACATAAACTCGTCGAATTCGTTTCTTTATTTCGCTCGGTCGAGCATTTTTCCCTGGCGCGAACTTTTGCCGCGTCCTTTCCCTCATTGCCGTCGCGTGTTTCCACAGCCCGGGGGGATTTCCCTTTCCGCGGGGAGAAAGAGAAAAGCGAAAGAAAAGTGTCCCTCGCTACGGGAACGCACTGCTTTGCAACACGGGACATTCACTATTGCCTGAAAATCGATTAGACTATCCCATTTATGACAAAACAATTTTTATCTCGCATAAAGGTCCGCGGTGTATCGGTTAGTAAACATGACAAGAATTACTACTTTCAACTCCTGTCCCTGGCAATTGACGCGAACAATTTTTATTTTGCATAAAGCTCCGCGGTGTATTGGTTAGTAAATATGACAAGAATTACTACTTTCAACTCCTGTCCCTGGCAATTGACGCGAACAATTTTTATTTTGCATAAAGCTCCGCGGTGTATTGGTTAGTAAATATGACAAGAATTAATACTTTCAACTCCTGCCCCTGGCAATTGACGCGAACAATTTTTATTTTGCATAAAGCTCCGCGGTGTATCGGTTAGTAAACATGACAAGAATTAATACTTTCAACTCCTCTCGCTGGCAATTGACGCGAACAATTTTTATTTTGCATAAAGCTCCGCGGTGTATTGGTTAGTAAGCATGACAAGAATTAATACTTTCAACTCCTGTCCCTGGCAATTGACGCGAACAATTTTTATTTTTCATAAAGCTCCGCGGTGTATCGGTTAGTAAACATGACAAGAATTAATACTTTCAACTCCTGTCGCTGGCAATTGACGCGAACAATTTTTATTTTGCATAAAGCTCCGCGGTGTATTGGTTAGTAAGCATGACAAGAATTAATACTTTCAACTCCTGTCCCTGGCAATTGACGCGAACAATTTTTATTTTGCATAAAGCTCCGCGGTGTATTGGTTAGTAAATATGACAAGAATTACTACTTTCAACTCCTGTCCCTGGCAATTGACGCGAACAATTTTTATTTTGCATAAAGCTCCGCAGTGTATTGGTTAGTAAACATGAATTAATACTTTCAACTCCTGTCCCTAGCAATTGACGTGAACAATTTTTATTTTGCATAAAGCTCCGCGGTGTATTGGTTAGTAAACATGACAAGAATTAATACTTTCAACTCCTGTCCCTGGCAATTGACGCGAACAATTTTTATTTTGCATAAAGCTCCGCGGTGTATCGGTTAGTAAACATGACAAGAATTAATACTTTCAACTCCTGTCGCTGGCAATTGACGCGAACAATTTTTATTTTGCATAAAGATCCGCGGTGTATTGGTTAGATTTTGTTTTTTGATTTTCTTTAAATTCGACCGTGTTCTTGGGAGAATAGTTAATTAACTGGGGAGGGGAAAGCTAGTTTTCCCGTATCGTTTTTCCATAGGAAGAACGCCCACATCTCTACTAGATCTCGAATAGACGTTGCTACATCGTGTGTGTGTGTGTGTGTGTAGGAAAGCAGGGAGCTGAACGCACAGCGGGTCTCGCATTGTTTCGTTTCAACATGAACCGCTTGTTATAAATATCCGGTGGCGGAGCAGCGAGGCAGGAGAGAGAATCAGCGTCATCGAGAGAAAGAGGGAGGCGGTCGGCTCATCTGCAGTGTTCGTTCACCTCAAGCAGTCGTTCGGCCTCTCGATCCTCCAATCGAACATGTTACATGTACAGGGTGTGACAAAATCTGTCTTGGACCTCTTCAGGTGATTCGACACCATTCAATCAGTGGTGATTTAGAAAAAAAGTTCCCTAGAAATTGATGTCGACCGAGAAATTCGAAGACAAACCGATTTTCATCGCGTCGCATTGGTCTTTTTTCTTATATAACTTTGTTGTTTTTTAGTATAAAATTGTGAAACTTTCAGCAGCTTATTGCTGACAGTTTTCCGATTAAAATGATACCAAAGACGGTACAGTTTCAGTTATTATTGTTCGAGTAAAACGCGATTTAGTGGAACCTCTGTTATCCGAACTGAGGGATTCTTTATTATTACGTGCAAGTAGTTCGGCGTAAAATTATTCTATTCAGATTTAATAGTTTGCGATGATGTTGGGAGTGATATAAGTGCATTATTTACTTAATTTTGACAGTAATAAAATTATTAATAGTTTATGACGATTTAGAGATTCACTCACTCGATAAATATACTGTTACCGCGACGTTTTGCAGTGAACGTATCATAACGTGAATTTACAACACGGTTGGGAATGGTAATAGTTTCGGCCTCGACGGAGGCTCCGGGAGATCCAGAAATCCCGCAGAATATTCCGCGAAAATACCGTGAAAAGAATAGTATAACATGTAAAGTATCTGGTTAGTAGGAGAAGAAAGAGGGAAGAGGCTAGTAGAAAAGAAATTCCACGGTCAACATACGGTCCGCCTCCGGGACGGAACGACTTCTGGGTACGCAAGAGTTCCTTGCGTTTCAGAACTCTGAGGACCATCTGTCGCTCGACTTAAAAATGACATCCGGTACCACGATTCCTCTCCCCATCTCTCTCTCCCAACCGATCCCTCTTTCTATCGATTCCAGTTACGCTCCACTGGCGAATTATTTGGGTCACCGGAATTTAACTCTGTGCAAACATGCGTGACTATCTCGACACGATTTCAATTTTTAATGCTGCCGATTTTTATTCTACCGAACATCTCAAATTCTTTATAGATCATGCATACTGTTCAATTAACCATGAATCTTATTTTTATGCAATTTTTTTAAAAAATTCTAAAGAACAATACTAACAACATTATTGGAATTTTCATACATCATAATAATCAGAATTAATCATTCCTGTGCATTTAACCGACTATTCATTTCGCCATGAATTTTATTTTTGCACCAACAACATCATTGGAATTTTCATACGTCATAATAATCAGAATTAATCATTCCTGTGCATTTAACCGACTATTAATTTCACCATGAATTTTATTTTTATGCAATTTCTATAAAATTTCCATATGAAAATCAGAATTCCTGTGAATTTGAAAAATTTTCACACAAAGAGCCTATAAATATAAATTTTTAGTTGGCATATGGTCCGCCAATCAACGCAAACAATGCAGCGAATCTTCGTCGAAACCTCGTAAATTCTGTCTGGAAATTTAATTTGGAGCTGTTCGAGGGTAATTACGAAGTTCGAGGGGGTAATATCGGAACAGAAGCTTCGAAGGTCAACAAGGTCATTATCGTGTGCATACACGCCCGCACCGCAAAGCCCCAGGTCGTCTGCACACCTGTCCACACCTGCCTCTACGCTTCGGTCATGAATGGAGCTTAGCGGGACTTAACGTAGGCAGCACTGCGCAAAACCGCGCCGAAAAAAAAAATGGAGTGAAAGGCGGGAGAGAGGCTGTTTACTGTTGGCAGAAGTCGCGAATGAGAGAGCCGAGGCGTGACATTGACATTGCCGCGTTGGCAGTGACCGCTATGCTGTTGTGACGGGGACGCGAAACGGTGCAACTTTCCGCCAAGAAGCCGGTCAAGTGGAACTGCGTGGGAAATTCTCACGAATACGACCTTGCAAGGTCGCGGAACAGGTGCGCGAAATATCAACACAAAATGGTGTGCAAATTTGCAAAATTTTTACGAATTTTCATTGTTCATTTGTAGAATTTTCATTGTTCATTTGTAGAATTTTCATTGTTCATTTGTAGAATTTTCATTGTTCATTTGCAGAATTTTCATTGTTCACTTGTAGAATTTCATTGTTCATTTGTAGAATTTTCATTGTTCATATATAGAATTTCATTGTTCATTTGTAGAATTTTCATTGTTTATATGTAGAATTTCATTGTTCATTTGTAGAATTTTCATTGTTCATATGTAGAATTTCATTGTTCATTTGTAGAATTTTCATTGTTCATTTGTAGAATTTTCATTGTTCATTTGTAGAATTTCCATTGTTCATTTGTAGAATTTTCATTGTTCATTTGTAGAATTTCATTGTTGGTTTGCGGGACTTCATTTGTGATTTAGTGGATTTTATTCGGTATTTATAAACTGCGGATTTTATTGACGAAGCAGAACGAATGCAGCAACAATATTTAAAAATTGTACTGTTCTCAATTCTATAAAATGATTTAGATAAATAATAAATAGATTTTATGTGAGTAGATGTGATTTAAAATAGTGAAACCATTGGAAGAATTTAAATAAGACTGTTATTATTATTTTCAATTTATTAAGAAAGAAAATGAATTTCTATTTCACTGCAATTTGTTGCAATTCAGGTAGACAATTTTTATTTTGTATAAAGATTCGATTTGTATGTCGAATATTATTTATGTAAATACATAATTTTCATTACTATAACGAGCAAGACTTATTTAGTTCTCTATTTTGTAGCAATGTGTGCTTGATCGAAGATATTTATTTAATAATTTACGATAGAAGTGCCTCCGCAATTTCGATAATTATGAAATAATGATGATATTGAAATAATTAATTGCTGAATAATGCACAAGAGAATATGATTTCGTAGAATATTGTTTAATATACTAGAATGTGCTATACTAGTCACGATAAAAAATAATAAAAATGAGTACGGTCAGAATAAAAAATATGTGATCTTAAAATTTAATTTCAATGGGGTAGTTGTAACCTAGCGAAACTAATGTAAACTAATTGTAAGTTAGACATCAAGTCACATAATCATTATAATTGTATAATTTGTAATGTATATGCTATATAAACATTATATGGTGTAAAGCAATAAATAAATAATTTTTATTATTTACGATTTCAATTCAAATAAAATTTTTCGAAAATCGCATACTTTCCACCATGAGAAAACCTTGAAACTTGTTCGTTCCATCAGAAAATATTAGTTCACAGGGAAGATTATCTTCCTAGACACGTTAGCCGGTATTTCCGGGAGTACAGTTTCGCGGGTACAGTATGGGGAGGGTAACGCGTTAATATCAAAATCTGATAACGGGAATTAAAACCTCGAATGCCTCGCGGTACATACGCATACAGTGAGAGAAAGGGAGATTAAACGTTGTAAATCGTATTTCTGGGTAAAAAGGAATCGCGGAAGTTCGGCGGAAGCGAGGAACGAAATAAAACCCGCGAAAATCGAGTTCCGTGCGCTGGGCGCCGCGCCGCGCGCCGGCGAAGTAGTTTGCCGAATCGATCCGTTGCTGCACCGAAACTAGCCTTCAGCGAGAACGTCCTGACGATTTTTGTCACAGCAACAAGTTGCCGGGCGGAGTGTCACCCTGACTTTGAACCTGGACACACGCATTATTGTAATATTCAGCCGGATGAATATAGCCGTCTCGTTGTGCTATCTCCCGGGATTTAATGCGGGCCCGTTAACTAAACGGTTTTATCGAAAATGGCAGCGACCGTGAAATCAATTTTTCGCATAAAAATATTCGCACACTGTGAACTATTCCGTTTCAATCGAGACCATAAATTTCCATTTATTTTATATATTTCCGGGGATTAACATTTGGAAATTGTTTATAATAATTATAATTGGTTAAATATTGAAGCCTCCTCTTTCGAACGAAACCAGAAATATTTGTCCACGATTCATAGTTGCTGTTTGACAACGTCTTGAATAAGACCATGTTGCTCTTTTCACAATTTTTCACTGGGACTGGCGACTAAAAATTGTTTAAAAAATTTCAATTGAAAACTTAAATCTCCCCATCGAAACTAGACCACAAACTTTCATCTGAGATCATCAATAATTTTTTTTATAAAATTTTAAATGAGCCCGAGTTGCTCTTTTCAGAATTTTAACAATTTTTTACTGGGATTGGCGACTAAAAATTGTTTAAAAAATTGCAATTCAAGACTCAAATCTCCCCATCGAAACGAGACCACAAACTTTCATTTGAGATTATCAATAATTTTTTTTATAAAATTTTGAATGAGACCGAGTTGTTCTTTTCACAATTTTTCAGACTTTTAACAATTTCTTACTGGGATTGGCGATTAAAAATTGTTTAAAAAATTGCAATTCAAGACTCAAATCTCCCCATCGAAACGAGACCACAAACTTTCATGTGAGATCATCAATAATTTTTTTAATAAAATTTTGAATGAGACCGAGTTGCTCTTTTCACAATTTTTCAGAATTTTAACAATTTTGTACTGGGATTGGCGACTAAAAATTGTTTAAAAAATTTCAATTCAAGACTTAAATCTCCCCATCGAAACGAGACCACAAACATTCATCTGAGATCATCAATAATTTTTTTTATAAAATTTTGAATGAGACCGAGTTGCTCTTTTCACAATTTTTCAGAATTTTAACAATTTTTTACTGGGATTGGCGACTAAAAATTGTTTAAAAAATTGCAATTGAAGACTGATGTCTCCTCTTTGGTATGATACCATTAGTATCTTTTTGTAACAATTAAGAATAATGGTTAAAAAATTGTAATGAGTTTGAATAAATATTCTGATGAATATTCTCTAATATCCAAGTCAGTGTTTGAAGTTCGCTCTGGGAAAAGAAGACACGAGGGGAACGACATATCTATTTAATAATGTAACAAAACGAGTCGAGCAGCTCTCGATTTTATGTCAGCCGGCCCTCCTTTATTGCGTCATTAATTAACGGAATGATCCGAGGCGGTGCGTAAACCTCGCCATAAAGGTTAGTACAGGAGGACCCTAAAATTAAGTGATTCACTAGTCGCGCCGAAGAAAGCCTATTATCGTTTCTATTGCCAATTCGATGGACACATAAAACGAAATTAATTCCAAACACTTGGAGGCTCGACGGCGATCCCGAGCCGAAAAATCATCGTAAACGGGCCTTATATAACGTCTAAATAAATATGTGTTGTGCCGTATAGGAATCTTTGCGCAACCATAATTAAATTCCTTGACCTCAATCTTTTAGCACCTAAACACAAGATTTTGATCAGATTTGTCACAGTGTAATTTAGTTGAAAAAATTGTATAGAACATTTATAGGATAATACTTTACTTGATATTTTGTTAGATATTTTATAATAACTGAAGTATGAAAATATTTTTGTATTGAACTGAATTGTTAGTTAACAAGTAGGATCTGATAGAAAATGACAGCTTGTTGTTTACTGTTACCAGTGCCCATAGTACAATATAATAATATTATAATAATATGTAATCTTTCATTTATACTGGTAATATTTACACATAGCTGTAATTTGTGTTATTTAAACAGCCCTCGCGACGTATATCAAATAATAGTAAAAATAATAGCAAAATGATATAATAAATAATAAAAAGAATTAAATTATCAGTCTCATATTAAATTGAAATAAAACTAGCTTGAAGAGATGTATTATTTATTTATTGCTTTAACAAATTTTAACAAAACAACTGTGCGTTACGACTACACGCTGCGGACCTTTATGCAAATTGAGAACTGTTCTTTAGCAACCGGAAGTAATTTGAAATTCATACTATTAATAAAAAAATTCAGAAAGAAAAAAATTGTCAACTCTGCCCTGCTGGTTTGTTTTTTCAACGTGTTTTGTGTACGCACGTGCGTACTGTGAATGCATAAAACATGTAATTAGAAGGTTGCGTGTTAACGTGTGCAAAATTAATCTGACTTGTGCAAAATTACGCAATCACGGAAGTCGCAAATTATGTTGGCAACACTGTATTATCATTCGATAGTTGATAATAGAATACCGCAATTTTCCGCGAAACAACTCCGGTAGTACGAATTTTAATTTACCTTTATTATTTACTAACGGGTCTTCCGACCTGCGAAACACATTCCATGAAAATGGAAAATTTTAAAATGATTCTTTCAGTTCTAATAGCTAAGATCATCAAGTGATAATTAAAAGTATAATTCGCAATCCTCCATTAGAAAATAAAAAACCGAAATAGGTCACGCACATTAAAATTAGTTCTAGATCCTCCTTGACCTATAAACGACACCCCAAAAATTCCACTCCATCAATTAACCCAATTCAAAATCTCTAAACTCGAACAATTTTCACCATCTCAAGGCATAAATAAACATTTATGCAAGTAAGGTCCGAAAAGATCAACTTTCACCCAAACCTCTAACATAATCGACCACCGCATTATGACATAACCATAGCCAACTATACATAGATAAATCAATTTTTAAGGTAACAAGATCATTGGAAAATGAAATAATAATTACTACAATTATTCACATTAAACAATGGAAATAGACCAAAATAATAAATATGGTAATTACTTTATCTCTCAGCTTCCTACTTTTAATTATTCTACAAGTTTAAAAAATTCATAGAAATGGCCACTTTCAAATATCAATTACCATTCCATCCTGCAAATCATTTTTAATTATTTTTTCCGGTACAAGAAGATGTACGACTCTACAGAGGCCCTAAACGCAACGTACAACTCCACGATCTTCAATTAAAAAATTCATGAAATAACCAAACAATTCCACATTGAACATTACACTCTAATACTTCAATTCTGCGACGTACTGCAACTCCGTAAAACAGCAATTAACCCCTCGAGTGGGAGCGATACTAAATATTGTTATACCCTGATTAAAAATATTTTTTTCACTTTTTCTATTCAGTAAAAATTACTAAACATTCTACGTATAAAATTTATAACTCGTGCAATTTTTATTATTTCTGGATGAAAAAAATCACGAATGCACCTCAAATACCCACTAACGCGTGTGCAAAATCTTAATGCAAGAGGTGCCATAGTTTTTCTAGAAAAAATGTCAATAAATTGACTTTGGCACTGAACAATACCACCCTTAAAATATGTTCCATAAAAAATATAATTTCGATTATTTCTACTTGAAAAAAAATCATGAATGCACTTCAAGCACTCGCGAAAGCGTGTGTAAAATCTTAATGGATCTTAATGGTTCTCCAGAATTATTATAGAACAACTCAACAATTCCACATTCGATATTACACTCTAATACTTTAATTCTGCGGGGGTAAACCAGCAATTAACCCCACGAGTGGGAGCGCCACTAAAAATAGTTATATCACGATTAAAAATATTTTTCACTTAAATATGTCTCTTCTATCGATCGTATTATTGTTAATAATAAATGTTAGATGTTATCGGCGCTACGGTTCGATCATTTAATAATAAGAATTTTAAAAAGCAATTTTGCTGATTAACAAAAAATCATCGACGTTTCGATTCTGGGTTACCATTTTTCACTTGAATTTGTATTCATTAAATTACCAAGCATTGTACGTATAAACCTCACAATCATAAATTGAAAAATCGTACAATATTCTAGATTAGAAAACTCGTTTGGTTTCTTACCTGAGATAGATCCGAGTCATCGCGGATCTTGGAGTCCATGCTGACGGCGTGGATCCCAACGACGATCGTCGCGAGGACGGCGATCTTGATCGACAGCATGGCCAGAGGGTAACAAAAATACCGTTCACTCTCGGAAATGTCACAAACCACACCAACTCACTGTTTTAAAAAAGTATGCAGGCACAAAACGATCAACGGTGATCGAGAATTCACAGCGTCGTCGATCAGTTTCGGGCAGAGGCGCGTTGATCGTTTTTAAATGCAGCGACCAGATGGTCGCACGGCGCGCGCACTGCCTCGAACGGCGTTCGCCGTTTTCGAATATACTATAATTATAATAAGCGAATAGAACTAATTCGTTTCGGGAAACGAGAGACGTGTTCACGGGGGCAGGGTTTCTCGGATATTCTCTCGGTAGTTCGACGGACTTTTTCAGAGGGGGGAAGCGAAACGCAGCAATTGACTGACTCCGACACTCTTTTCGTAGGACGTGTCAACGATACGGAGGATGGCGCGGAACTGCGCCCTCTCCATGCCTGGACCTCCATCCCCCCCACCACACGCCGCCGCAACGAGTCTTCGGAGTATACGTCGTCGTCTCCCCTCCCCCCGTCGTGGTCGACTTTCCCCCTCCCCGGCGCGATCACTCCCCTAGCGCGACACACATTTCACACACCCGCGCTGGAACGGGACGGCCGAGCGTCGTCATTCGATCCCCCTCTGACTGGATCTTCGGCTCGGACGTTGTTCGGTTGTTGTTGATCCGGGTGAAATGATTGCAGCACACACACACGGGATTAATGGTTTATATTTTGTTGAATAAAATTATCATGCTATTTTGCTAAATCGCCCTCGCGAAAATAATTATTAAAAAATTATATTACTATCACACGCTCTGAATGATCAGAGTAAGTTAGTCAGTCCTCTCTTTGCTCTTACTGAATGCCTCATACGCTGCTAACTCATTCTTCTCCTTTTTTAAATTTCTGTCCTCCAAAATATGATTATCACACGCTCTGAATGATCAGAGTAAAATTATATTACTAATTATATTACTTCCTGCGTTTGCAAGGTACTTCGCTATCAGATGTAATTTCTAATACAGAGTTTTGCGATCTTTGCATTGATAAATCTGATTGTTTCTGACGTTTATATTCTTTATATTCATTTAATATTTCTTCATGACGCAAACTTCCTTTAAAACTACGATTACAGCTAACACGTGTTGCCGAGACGTTTTTTGAATTGCCGGCACTTTTGCAATTGTATTTAGAATATTATTTTCACTGGACATGTCGTACAATAAGTTTCCCTGTTCACTTCTACGTTACAACTAAACTGATTCGTAAACGCGAGTTACAGTAATATCACACAAACGGAATCTGATCACGGCAGTCGGGTGATAGCACACACAAATGATTTCTGAGAAATGGTTCTGTTGTGGATTTTAACCACTTACTTACATAACGTATAAGCATAGTTATGAATGTCTAGATATATCCATAGCTTATTTCGGTGAAAGGTAGTGCTGAAGTTTCATTCCACTAATAATGGCAGAAATATTTATTTCAAGTAACTATTTTAAGTTCGCGTTGAGAAATACATAATTGAAATACATATTTCATATACTTGGGAGATTAAATAAATATTTCAAATAGTATTTCCACTAATACAAAAATAAATAGATATTTCAAATAATTCAAAATAACATAGTTTTGGAAATAATCTCTGAAAATATTTTTATTTTTTATTTCAAATACTATTTTACCCAGCCCTGGGATTGATATATGGCAAAACGATTGAACCGGATGAAAAGGTTTAGAATTTCTAATAGAGAATAATAATAGTAATAATGACAACTGCTAGAAATGTTGAGAAATATTGCGCAACGAGAATAAAACTCCAGCATTGTAGAACAGGGGAGGCAAATGGTTTAGAACCGTCTAAAATCCGGCAGCAGTGCCATTTCGAGGCAGCTAGCACGTGACGTCATTCGACCCTCATCCGCCCTCTCCTTGACCAACCACCACGAAATCCCTAACTACGTCGTAGACAGAGAGTGACATCACGTCTACAGACTTTTCTCGTTCTACGAGTGGCCCTTCCAAAGCCGTGTGCCGCCGCCACCGCCTTTGCTTTGCTTTTCTCCGTGAATCCCCCCGGTTTGCCACGTGGAGGAGAGAGAGAGAGAGAGAGAGAGGGAGAGCCGTTAACCAAGAGCGTAAAGTTTCAAGCATAGAGCAGAGGGAAAAAGAAAAGAAAAAAAAAAGCAGGAGAAAAAGCTTGTAACGAGATTGTTCCAGCCTGCTACCGTTCCTCCTTTGATTTATTAACTTATACGTCCTGCACGAATAAAAATCGGTTTCAACGTATCGGCTATCAGGTGTTGCAAAATTAATGGCCCTCCTCTCGCCAAACTCATTGCTGAACACTTCTCACTCTATAATTTCATTCCACGGTGAAAAGTTGGCGGAACGTGTCCTGCCGGTATGTATATGCGCTTCCTCGTGAATCTGAGCTGCACTAGGCTGGACCTTATTTTTTGACCAAAAAATTTTGGCCACGCCCCTCCCCCAATATTGTTCCATGTCATGAAAAAATGATATATCCAAAGTTTTAGATCAATCGGACGTCGGGAAGGCGTGCCTCATCGAGCACGAAGGTAAAGAGTAAATATAATTTTTTGACCAAAATATTTTGGGCACGCCCCTCCCCCAATATTGTTCCATGTAATGAATAAATGATATATCCAAAGTTTTAGATCAATCGGACGTCGGGAAGGCGTGCCTAATCGAGCGCGAAGTTTTGAAATAGAAGTAACTGCGCGCTCAATGTGACGAGTATACTGAAAATTCAAGTTAAATATTTTAAACCTCCGAAAATATTATAATTCCTTACATGCACTCAAGTACGAGTTAAGATTATTTCACATTAATTAGCATGTCTAATTTCTGTCCGCCACCTTCCTGCTAACAAATTAAATATAACATATTTATGTCGAACGTTAATTTCTCTACTTTTTAAATTAGTGTAAGAATACAAGTAAAAGAATTGGTACTTTCAATAAAATTCATAAAATTTAGAATAAATATTTATGAAAATATGATAATTACTTGTTATATTGAAAATATTACATTTTGGTACTATTATAATCAATAGTTTGACACAAGAAGAACATTTAGTCATAATAAAAAGTCTTTCCTTCAAATATTCCTATTCCTACATAAATTTCATGTTTTTCGCAACTTCAACGTCAATCAGGCACGCCTTCTCCTTATCCGATCAACTTCAACTTTTGCAGGAATTATTTTCTTACCTAATAGCACAATTTTGGGGCTGGGAAAAAAAATTTCACCAAGTATAGCTAAGGTCCACCCTAAGCTGCACGCATTAGCTTTGATCGTTCTGTTGTGATTTGTAGCTCTTAAAACATGCTCTATAAAAAAATGTACAGCTAGGGCAATTTTTATTATTTTTAGTTGAGAAAAATTACGAATGCACTTCAAGCACCCACGGACGCTTGTGCAAAATCTTAATACATGAAGTTCATTAGTATTCCCAGAAAAAATGTCCAAAAATTGACAAATTTTCCACTCAAGACCAAAATACTCCTTCAGAGCATGCTCCAGAAAAAAATATACAATTATTTCAATTTTCATTGTTGGTAGTCACAAAAAATCAAGACTGCCCCTCAAATACCCACAAACACGTGTGCAAAATCTTGGTGCATGAGATTCATTAGTATTCCCAGAAAAATTAAATTCCCAAAAATTGACAAATTTTCCACTCAAGACCAAAATACTCCTTCAGAGCATGCTCCAGAAAAAAATATACAAATCTTTCAATTTTGATTGTTGGTCGAAAAAAAAAATCAAGAGTGCCCCTCAAATACCCACGAACGCGTGTGCAAAATCTTGGCGCACAAGGTTCACCAGTTCCCCAGGCAAAAATGTTGAAAAATGGATAAAAGGAGGAATTCGCGACTACTGCCTCGCAGCAGATAACAGCGTCGAAACGTAGAACGTGTGGGGTTCAAAGGTAGATCGCGTATGATCGAAGAAGATCGGGCGAGTGTCTGGCGGGGGGTAAGTACTCTCGGTGATTGCCATTAATTAATTCCTGCTCCAGAGCCTCCGACCTTCTTCCGTCTTAGCGCGCCCTTAACACGTGCATTCATAGTCGCGACTTCCGTCATTAATAATCCACCGTGCAAGAAGAGGAAGCCTCGTAGGGCTCTCTCGAAACAGCAGCTCTTCGCGGAGAGAGAGAGAGAGAGAGAGAGAGAGAGAGAGAGAGAGAGAGAGAGAAAGAGAAAGAGAGAGAAAGAGAGGCAGGCTCGTAAAAGTTCTCGAATAATTGCAAATTAAGATAAGAGAGAGAGAGAGAGAGAGAGAGAGAGAGAGAGAGAGAGAGGGACAGATACTGAAGTGGACCGGGGGCGTCGCGTCGCGGCGTCATGTTTGCGGCGCGTTACCTCGAATCGATGTAATTGTAAACTCGATCGTCGAGTTCATTCCGGGGGAATTTCCCTGTGGCGGTAGGAGTGGACTTAGACCCGATTCTCGAAACCTCCCGGGGCAATGAGGATTAAGGAAAGATCCTGATCGCGAATGTAAACGCGCAGGGGTTACGGAACTTCCCTATTGTTGGCCCCCCGCTTCAGTTCTACTACACCATGCCGGGGAGAGTAGTAGCGCGCTAAGTTTGCCCGAATCCCCCAGGTAATTAGTGGACCAGATACGCCTGTTTGACCCCGCGAACGATCCAATTTGTTGTTACTTAAGCGAGCATATAACCTGCCGTCGCGACGAAGATCATCATGTCGTTCGTATCAATCTTTCATGCAGAGTCCGTTCACCCCTTGCTGTATGCAACCGTCGCTGCAGCACTGTACGGTGTTTACGTTAATTTTCACGAGTCCGAAATTTATTTACAACCGGACTGCAGACGTTCATGAAAATGAAAATTGAATTCAGCGCTGACATGACAGTTAACTGACGTGACGATCTTATTTATTTATTAATGCCCTAAACCGTGTATAGTTTATATAGCATACATTAGTATAACACTTTACAATTGACAATCGACAATGAAGTATATATCGTTATACTAAGTTAAATTAACATGAACGATACACGCTAAATGCGAATCTTACATTTTTTGAGAAAATTGAAAATAAAAATTAACGCTGTAATGTCTCTTCGAATGGACTATATGTATTTCTGATAGGATTGTACAGGGTGTAACAAAATAATTCGTCACGCCTTCTCCAGATGATTCTACAGTTTGGTACCGGGCGGAGATCTAAAAAAAAAAAGTTTTCGCGCGTTTGACCTTGACGGAGAGGCTCAAGGTTAAATTTTTTTTTTCGCTACATCGTAAAGTACACACGGTACATACCTGTTTCGCGTGAGTCTTGACTTCTGAAATTCGATTTCGAGCAAGCTGGTCGCATTGTTGTTCCCGGAAAATTCCGTCCGAACGGTTTCTAATAATGGCGCCGTTATCGCAGTCGTTCCCGAACAAAACTGGCTAATTCACGGGGTCGGAACGGAACGAAACCATCGATCATGCGATACTGCTGCACGGCCGATTGAACATCATGCCTTTGCAGTCTTTCCTATCGCGATCAGCTCTCTGTACATTGCCCGGTAAAGCCCTCCGCGTTCCTATGGTTAATTTACGTTAATACATCGAAATCCGGTCGGGCGATATCGAAGAGGACACACACGCTGTGTGATCGATGCCAATTCGATCGAAATTTCTGACACGCCCCTGGGGGGGGGGGGGGGGGGCGTTAAAACACATTCCGATAACGGTGACCACTTGGATTCGAATAATCGAGCATATAGCGGCACTCTTTTAATCCTATGAAAAATTACGATTAACAACTTTGTGTTGCAGCGATAGAGAGAATCGTCACGTGTTTTAATCAAAAGCTTCACAGGACCGTGTTGCTTTATGGCGCTTTCAACCACGCCGGGCCGGGCTCAAAAGGCTGGTTCGAAGAACAGTTTCATCATGGCTGCATGACGTTTAATTTTTAAATTGAACTACTGCTTTTACGTGCAATCGGCGTTATACTGAACCCTGCGATCGTCAAACGAACACTACCACCCCCCCTCTCCTCACACCCCTTGAAAAGGTACCACCGTAAAAATGAAAATTGTTCGCCTAATAGCGAATGGGGATCGTGAATTTTTACCGTGCCGTTCCGACTTTTCATTTGCACTGTAAAACCATGGTTATTCGAATTAACACTGGGACGTTCGGATAAGAGAATTTCTGGATAGAACACTTCATCGGTGCCTCCATTTTGATACACTTTCAGGGGTCAGGTGAGAGGACAGAAATATTATTTGTTCAGTGCATAAATAAATTATTTCATACGGTGCTCGAACAATTTTTGTAGTATAATTGGTTTAGCGAGTCCCAAATTTTTAGAAAGCAAATTTACTAAATAACAGTTTTTTTAGCGGATTTAATTCAGTTATTGGCATAAATAAATTATGTGATATGAGCTTTAACAATTTTTATAGATCACAGTATAATTTGTTTAGCGAGTCCCAAATTTTTAGAAAGCAAATTTGCTAAATCAACAATTTTTTTTAGCTGGTTTAATTCAACAATTTGAAAATAAAAATGATGTGACACGAGCTTAAATATTAAAGTAGTAAACGGTTAGATAGTGCACTCGGATAAAAATTTAAGCCAGCCGAGCTGCCTCCTTTGAGCCTTGAACACAGTCCAGAGAGAATGGATAAAAGTACATACACGCATTGCAGAGCGCATTATAAACGTGGAAATTCCGGGGAGAATTAATTGTGAATGACAAACTTTAGCCCTTTGCCCGCGTATGAAAATTGTGGAGCACCCCTCGAACTTATTATACAACTCGAAACAATTTTCGCATTACCGAAATGTCTCTGTATTTATAATGAATCGCGAAAAATTCAGGTCAGTCGTATCAGCACGTGTGCGAACGTATTGTTTCAATTACTCCGCCTTTTCGCATGGGAGCAATTTTTCTACTGAAATAATTCTCGGTAGCTATTAAAAAATTCAATTGAGCAAAAATAAAATTGCTTCAATGTGGACGTATACTTAATACCACACTTTTAACATCCTCCTAAATATTTTTCCATTAAATCTGCCAACCCTAAAGGAAACAATTCCCCGAGCAACAACGGCGCGATAACGCGTCAGCGGGGGCTTTGCGAACACCTTTAAAGAATTCGCTTGATTATGCGCTCGCGCTAGCCCCCATCTTAGCATAAACTCTGTGGGCGTCCTGCACTTTCTCCGGTTGTAAAATATTTTCCAATACCGTCGGTGCCCGGTGAAAAACCGAATGCAGGAAGTTGACAAAGTTATTGGCAAATAATGACCCAATTTTCCGGTTAGGAGATGGGGTTTTCGCGTAGAGAGAGCACTCTACCGACTGGGATGCGAGAACGCAGATATTGTGAAGAGCCTGTTGGAGAAGTCGGTCGTCTACGTAGAACGCGCGCATGTATGTGTGTGTGTGTGCGCGCACTTGGTGTACCTCGGTGTAAACTCTGTTGAACTCTCATGCTTTCTGCGAGGCTGCTCGTTGCAGGATAGGGCGTGCGGGTGCGGGTGCGGTACATGCCGAAGACGCATTAATATTAATGTACCGGGATTTACTGCGACACGGGTTGCTCGAGCCTCATGGGTAGGATGTATGTTTACAAATACGTTTCTCAATGTACCCCCCCACCCCCCTCCCCCGCCACCGACGACGCGACGCGACGGTTTGCCAGGACTCTCTCTCGCTCTCTCTCTCTCTCTCTCTCTCTCTCTCTCTCTCTCTCTCTCTCTCTCTCTTTTCCTGCGTCGCTCCCATAATCTAGGCGCGTTCTTCCTTACCGGAAGTAGCAAGTAACGCTGGCAAACTTGGACTCCCTACATCTTGCCTGCGAGTTCCTCCGAGGGGGCTTCCGCCCGCGGTATTCTCGCCGCAGAAATGGTTACGGCTAAAGTGTGTCAAGGCATATCTCACCTTTTCTGCCACCAAGTATATTCGTCCCGTCGGAAAGTCCGTGCAGATCCCCCCTTCACGTTCAGAAAATGCTGAAAAGAGGATGCTGAAGAATTAGGGTATCGAGAATAGGCTCCTTCTGCCACGAACCAGTGCCATTTCACGATCTCCTGGCAGCCCCAGGTCCACTAAAATCTTCGAGTGTTCCATTGGCGAGACTAATTCGGTGACAGATGTTTTCGGTCCAATTGTTTATTTATGAAACCCTCGCCAGCATATCCGTGGCAATTTTCCCTGTAAAATGATACCCAACACGACAGGGGCACCAGGGTTCAGAAATTCCAAATCGTGTAAGAAAAATTGAAAAATCAGTACGAAAGAGATCGACTCGATCTGGAGGACATTTTTCAACACGATTTTTTAACGTGTTCAAGGAAGAATTTTTGGACGTTCTAGGGATCAAATTGAAGCTAAAGGATGGCGCATTAAGAGCCATTAGGCGCATCCAGCCTCAGAAATTCCAAATCGTTTAAGAAAAATTGAAAAATCAGTACAAAAGAGATTGACTCGATCTTGAGGACATTTTTCAACACGATTTTTTAACGTGTTCAAGGAAGAATTTTTGGACGTTCTAGGGATCAAATTGAAGCTAAAGGATGGCGCATTAAGAGCCATTACGCGCATCCAGGCTCAGAAATTCCAAATCGTTTAAGAAAAATTGAAAAATCAGTACAAAAGAGATTGACTCGATCTTGAGGACATTTTTCAACACGATTTTTTAACGTGTTCAAGGAAGAATTTTTGGACGTTCTAGGGCTCAAATTGAAGCTAAAGGATGGCGCATTCCGATAGGAGCATCCAGGCTCAGAAATTCCAAATCGTCTCGAATAATAGCGACAGACGAGATTGACTCGAGGATATCCTTCGAGACGATTTTGGTATATGTTCTGAGAACAATTACAAGAATCTTAACAGTTCAATGGTTCGCACATACATATTTTATCCGACTATCAAGAAACAGTTGCCCTCCGTCATATAAAATAACCATACATTTCGACACATAAAACTGCGATGTATCTCTGTCGCTCGATGGAAACATGTACTTTCCCGTGGCCAACACGCCGTGGATTCCCCTGACTCCGGAAAATAATGATCGCGTCCGATGGCGTGTGGGTGGACTCTGCCCTGGCCGCGATGCTTCAGATTTTTATGTCTTGCCTTTTCTCTCCCGCAATCCCTTGCGGATCCTGTTTTCAGTGGATTCTTTTCCGGCTACACGGTGATGTAAGGACATCACGATAATAGAAACTTATCACGCGGAAAAGGAGAAAGGGGGACCGTACTTTATTACGGTTTTTGCGCAAAAAGAAAGACGTCGGAAGTACACGGACTCGTCCTTCCGAATGGACGGAATTTTTCATAACCTGTTAAGAGATCAAGCAATCGATACGGTGCTCTCCATTGAAAATATTTTACAGGAGAAATTCATCTCAAGGTCGCGCGAAGGTCACCGCGCTTCATATAGATCATTCGATTACAGTCCTCTCCTTGCAACTTCGAAAATGAGCTAAAATATTTTACTCGAGAAATTCTGCATTTTTCCGGCTCAAGGTCACGCGAAGGTCACTGCACTTCATATAGGTCCTTCGATTACAGTCCTCTCCTTGCAACTTCGAAAATGAGCTAAAATATTTTACTCGAGAAATTCTGCATTTTTCCGGCTCAAGGTCACGCGAAGGTCACGGCACTACAAATAAGTCATTCGTCAGGTTTCGGCCTCGGCTATTACCTTGTAGTGATAAAAATATGCACAGCCGTTTAAAAAGACATCGACATTGGAAAAGATTCACGCCAAGTGTCGAAAGATTTCATCCAGTGAGACGCACAAAAGAGTGTCGAAAGACACTCGACGAGTATCGACATCTCCAGAAAATCCGGTTCCTTCAGCGAGAATCCTTGAAGGACCTCTCCAGGCTGAATAAACGAAGAACATTCCACGCTGGCAACATATTTTACGCGGAGAGCAATCTTTGGCGTAGCAAACTCGAGCAGAAACGTTAATTTGACGGGACACGCCGCGCTGCTGCGTCCGACGTATCAATCTCCAGCACAGTATACATACATACATACAGCGGCACCGGATGTCAGCCTGGTTTCTGGCATTTAGGGTAGTGGTTATAGAGGGCGGTAGTTCGAAAGAGGGTGCGCAGCCGGGATTTCCCGTGGTCCCTAACTAATCCAAACATTCCTCGAGACGTTCAGGTTGCGGATGGTAGATCGTGATAACATCCCGGTGTAGACCTTGGAATCCGGCTTCTAGCAATTTCTACACGGATCCTGAAGAAAGTACACGTTCCCGTATGTTCGTTCTCGCGATTCGGTTAGGCGTCTTAATAACGTGCTACCCTAAGCAGATACCGTAGGCTATCCTGGGCTACCTGTGTTCGGTGCAAAGCAGCGAACCGGTTTCGTTGGATCCTTGAGTCGGCAGCATCGATCGATCACAGGCATCTTCCCTGTGACTTTCCAGCCAGTTATCAAGGCACAGAGAACACCAAAGCGTCTTTGCCGCCGCCGCCGTCGCGCCGCCGCGTGTTGATTTATCTATTTCACAGTTTAAACAGGCTGAGGACTCTTTGAGCTGGCGCGCGGAAAAGACGCGAGCAAATTCGCGTGAGACAGTGTCCTATTGACGCAGGAGATGCGTCTCAAACAAACGTTACTGGCCGTTGCACTTTGATCGTTCGAATTTATTTTTAATGCGTAGACATACATATGTGAAAGAGACGCGTGGAATTCACTTTCCGGGACACGGAACCTCAAGCTACGAATGCAACATTATGTAATTTTTGATACACACTTTTTTATAAATTATTATTTCTTTGTAAAACTTTTGTCAATACACTCGGGACATTCTCGCGATTAAAAAGAGCCCAAACACGATAACATTTGGATCCTTGTTGCTCGCACAATCCACGATTTACTGGAACCTCGATTATCCGAACCGATAAGGGGGTCCACTCTTTCGTGGATTCAACGAGTGAACGTGAACCAAACTATACGATGTTGGGTATCGTTTCAATTGGAAAAATGTGGAGAATATGATGATAAACAAACATATAAAAAAATAATAAATAATATAAAAATTTGATTGTTAAACAGTGGATATTTGTTAATAGGATTCGTGAAAGGGGTTACAGATGGACCGAAGCGCCTCCTAGAAAAATAGTTTGAGCTTGTTTGTCGATGAAATTTATTTCTATCATTTCGAACGGGCTCCACACTCGGATTACTCCTGACAGCCGAACGGCTGAGCCAATTTCGTTTAAATTTGGTACGTGACTTTCCGCGAGGCCACTCATAAGGTTTCCTGAAAATTTTATCAAAGGCCGAAGTGGCGAAGGCACAAGCTCGAGTACCCCGTTCGAGCGAGGAAGCGGAAAAAGTTAATCGATTAAATATAAATTCGTGGGGCAATCAAAGTATCGCACTCTTACCAGGCCGCGCGGGTAAAAGGGAGAGATTTTCAATTTTAGCGGGGTTGGAAAATCGTCCGGAGTAATACGGAAGTTTAATGAAATAGTTTCGCGGGTATATTAAATTCGAATGAGCCGCGCGCTTGCACGGACGATTATTAACGTTTGTCCCGCTGTGTAACGCGACTTGACAAACTCATTGTCCCTTGTAACTTGCTGACATGACACAAACCCTGAAATTCACCGATACGTTAATTACGCGATGAAAGTGGGAAATTCTCCCTTATCGCTCCAAGCAGTAAATTGTTCATTATTATGGATCAGCGGATTTTTATGAAAAATAGAAAATTTTCAATTAGAAACTTTTTTAATAATATTCATAAATCGAAAATCACTGTACAATCCGATATGGCCGCCAGTGGCTACAGTAAGCAGAATTCAATATGGCCGTTATTGGCAGCCCTACGTCAGCGCACGGTGGGGCCCCTCACGCGCTTCCTTCCCCCACCAAGCGTCCCTCTGTGCTACGCACTCTGAGGTCGATGGAAAGAGTGTTCTAAATCAGAAAATTTTATTTATTTTTCCCCGAATAAGCAAATTACAATTTTCGACAGATTCAAGCGCAGAACTAGCATTTTTCTAATTTATTCCAGATCGGAGTCCACGCCAATTCTGGCGCGTTCAATGAATTTGCAGTTGTCTTATCTGTCGATTTCCTTTTGGGAGCGAGGTTTCACCGTTAATGGAAAAACTATAGGCAGCTGATTAAGCATCCGGTATGCGAAGATTGGAACGGCGCGGCGGTTACACTTTTCCCGGCTAAATCCCGAAAACGGGTTTTCTGGCTTTGCCTTTGCCAGCAGCACGAGCTGTCTCCGCATCTCTCTCTCTCTCTCTCCCTCTCTCTCTCTCTCTCTCTCTCTCTCTCTCTCTCTCTCTCTCTCTCTCTCTCTCTCTCTCTCTCTCTTTTCTCCCGCTCCGCGGATTTCGAAAGATTCCGGCACACGCATTATCGGAAGTCTACTTTGTAGCAACGCTGTTTGAGTCAAAGGGATGGCGACGATCAAAGAAGGGCTGCCGACGTATTCGTAATTGCGATCGAAAACGCGTGCGAAAATGGCGCAAAATGAACATTTCGCTCTTTGCAATCGTATTTATTACCAGCCCCCCTCTTCTCTGATTTTCGTGGTCGTGAAGTTCATTCTAACAAAATATTTTCACAATGAAAATCTGCACTGTTGATTGAATTTTTTGCTGGATTGTTATGGAAAACAAAAATTGTTTGCATCGAATAAAATGCACAGGAGTCGAGCATACATTTTTTAGTTCGTTTAATAATTTTAACATTTACTCTGCGTACATATATTCTAATGTTAACCCTGTACTGGGTTGCAATCACACCCCTGCATGTTTTCAGTGGAAAATTTAGAGAACAAAACTATTACTGGATTTTTTTTATTTTCATTAAAAAATCTGTTTTTATATATAAAAATTCTGTATAAATAAAAAGAAGAAATTTCATCAGTTTATTTTGGAAATTTTCCATTCGGCAACTTTTACGCAGAGTGAAGGATTATGGATTGTCTAATGTAATCTTTAATAAATTACTAAAAGTCTAATTACGGCTGAGGCACAGATAGAAATCACTTTCGACCTATTCGAATTATTAAAGTGTGGAAACCATTCCTTAAGTGGTTCCAGATGTTCCGACAAATATTTGCAGAAAATTGTCTAATAATTTTACCAGCATTGACAGCACTTTCAGCGCGACCCTAACGGCCCCGAAGAATCTCGGAGAGGTAAAAGTGTGAGGTCGGTGGAAGCAAATGCAGTAAATTATGCGTCGGTCCAGAAGTCCGGCGAACAATGCCCGGTGACGCGAGCGGTATTTCGGTGCTGAAGAACGAGCCACCAACCAGAAACTAGGTGCACTGACACTGAAAGCTGCCCCGTTCCCTGAAGAGCATGCAAGTACGCCGACGATTTTGTTCCCGATTAATTGTCAGAGACCCAGCTGGAACTCTAGAAATATCCTCCCCCGTGCACCCCGGGCTTCGAATTAATCGATAATCGCTGATAACGTGCCGATTTTTCTGAAGATTCTCGTTTTCCTACATGGGACTCCTCTGGAGCATTAGGCAATTTTTAAGAATTTTTTTTAGGAAAAATATCAACATTATCGAGATGAATTCTCTTGGATCGTGTAGGTGCATCATTAATTTGTGAGAAAATATTTTTCAATTTGTATTTGTTCATTTATTTATTGCACGGAGGACGGTTGTGTTAACGTCGTTTAACTGTCGCTTCACGACCCCAACTATTTCATATTGCCCCTACCGTGTTTGGCGTCACGTGACTGCGGGGAGTGGTGGGGAGGAAGGAGTAGGGAGATGTGAATTATCTTAGATCGTGTAGGTGCATCCTTAGTCTATAAGAAAATATTTTTGTTTATTTATTTATCCAGATTGTCAATCTATTAATTGTATAGTAAAGGTCTCTTATATTGATGCAATTGAATAAAATTTATGATACTAACATAATAGAATTTTTATTAACAATTTCAGGAACCCGGAAATGATGAACAATCGATTTAGACCATTGGTAAAATTGGTTTCAGAGCAGTACGTACGTCACTGATACCAGAATGACTAATAACTTAACTAAGTGCATGTAAAAATACCCGGTAACGACAAATTACAATTAACGTTTAATTTAGTAGTACCGTGCTAACCCCATTAAGAATAAAATTTACAACGTTCACCAAAATTGCTATCGCGCAGCGAGCATTTTATCACTTAATGAATCAAGATTTATCTGCGTGTGCGTACGTTAACTCAAACTCAAAAGCTTTTAATAAAGTAAGTGGCAGTTATGTTTCAAAACATTTCGACGTGTACATGTCTATCTACATGTATATGTAATGTGTGTAATATTGTTTATATATGTATATATATATATATATATATATATATATATGTATACATATGTGGGAGGTACTATCCCAGTATACCGAGAACGCATTTTAATTGAAATTTGTTTGGAAAATGTTGCTCGCTCGCCGGATTCCATGAACAGACAATGGAAACTGAAACCGCCGCGCATTGTTTAATCAGTTTTAATTAAATATTGTAGTAAAGCGTAAAATTTGGCGGAATCACATCTAATTTCGGAAAACCGGTCGTCGAATGCCGGCACGTTTCATTACTAATTTTAATGAATTTCTGATTTTAAAACATGCGACGCCTGTGTGCTCTTCCTTCTTGATACATAATTAATAATTATGCAAATTAAAAAAATTACGAACATTCTTCAATGTTATCCATTGTTGCGTCCCAATTACTTATACGGAGCTAACTATACAAATCTCCACGTTGCCATGTTTCCCAAAACGGGAACTGCACGATCTAAGAAAATTGCCTATCCCCTCCACCGCCCAAGGAGCTCGAGCTGCCTCGGTCGCCGTGCAAACCAGTGTAAAGTGTAAACATGCCAGGTCGGGTATATCGGTGTGAACCACTACTAGTCCAATCACAAAACTTTTTTATTTTTCAATATTTTTTTATGCGACTTTTGCCAACAGATATATAGCATTTTTCTGATTAATTGACACTAAACTCAACTTAGTGAAATGTTCTTTCTTCAATATAATTAGAAAATTATCATTAGGTTATTTTGATTTAAGTTGAATGATAGGCTTATTGTATTAATATTGTTAAAATAAATATTTCGACATCTCCGGCGGTTCTGGTATTAATAAAACAATGTCGATAATTGAAAATGAGCCGGAATATGCGGAATAGTTTCACCGATAACGTTCACCGAACAACGTGGCTCGGGATTAGACTATTGAATAAATGTTATCCAGCACGTTTCGCACGTCCACCGGTGGAAAAACAAGTTGAAAAGCCGGTCTAAAGCTACAGATCAGACTCCATAGAAAGGCCGGGTGTGTGCAGACGCTACTACTGCGGACGTGTATTTTCATCCATTCGAGTCGTTGGAGATACGATTCACGGGGGTGTCTCGAGACTCTCCGTCCTCCAGACACCTTTTCAAGGTGTATGCCACTCATTTCGCGGCTCCAGTTTACCCTTTAACCCCTTCGCTTGTTCATCGCCGCGTTTACGCATCGATCTCGCCGTTTTAAAGGGGTGCTGCACTGTGAATTTAAATTCCTGTATTCCGTCAATCTTCAGAAATTCTTTTCAGAAAAACTATCGAACCCCCTGCATCGGGATTTGGCACACTTATTCGTAGTTGTATCGAGTGCGTGTGTGATTTTTTTCAAGCAAAAATAATAAAAATTTCTCGAGTTAAAAAATTTTTCTGGAGCATGCTTCAAGGGGATGTCCTGATTTCGAGTGGCAAATTTGCCAATTTTTGGGAATTTTTTTATGAAGAATCGTTCAACCGTCTACATTAGGATTTCGCGCACACATTAATGGGTATTCGAGGTGCATTCATGATTTTTTTCGAGTAGAAATAATAAAAATTGCCCGAGTTATAAATTATTTTATAAAGCACATTTTTTGATTTCGTAGAGCATATTTTGGTTTTGAGAAATGACACACATATAATTTGAACTGTAATTAGTGGTTTAACTGACGTAGTGCCCCTACAGCTCGCGCGGGCAAGGTCGCAACAAAAAATAGTAGAACTACTCGATCTAAGAAAAGTCACGGACCCGAGGATTTTTCACAGATCAAGACTTTACTGTACAATTCAACTAAATATCATTTGAATGAACAGTCATAACATCACAGGCAAGTCATTTATGTTTGACCAGATTTTATCAGAGATCGAGATCTTTCATAGATCGCGATACACGGTGCCCCATATGGTGATTGGTCTACTCCTATATCTCCGGTCCGTGATAACACAGGCATTCGCAGTATGCCTTCCGCGAGGAAAATGGTCGGCCAGGCTCAAAGGGACGTAACACATTTTTCCGGGTGGCGACTGTGACATTCGCCTCGCCGCCGCAAACAAAATATTCGGAATAACGTTTCACGAAGATTTCAAACGCGCTTCTATACCCTTTATCCGTGTCAGAGACAACAGTCAGCTTTGTCGAGGACAGCTTGGACACACACGCGCCCCAAAGCTGAAACGAAGTGCGAGTTCCTGTTTCTCTGACGCGGCACTGCGCTGTCAGCACCCGGAACTATTTGGCAGCATTATGCACATAACAATCGCAAAACGCGTGGGGATCGTGTTTTCGCACTGCTCTCTTTTCCGCGATTGATAAATGAACCTCTATCACCAAATGTTAATTTATGTAAAGCCCAAATAATTCTGAAAAAAATAATAAAAATGGGATTAGGCATCCAGAATTTTTCTAATTCCTTTCCAAATGAAATTCCAAAAAATGAACCTCCATCACCAAATGCTCTATATTTTATTTGGAGCAGGAACAATTTCAAAAAAAATGATAAAAATGGAATTCGGGATCCAGAATTTTTCTAATTTCTATCTAAATGTACTTATAAATGAATTTCCATTAATGTTAATTTATTTAAAGTCGAAATAATTCTAAAACTAAAATAATAAAAATGAGATTTGGCATCCAGAATTTTTCTAATTCCTATCCAAATGAAATTACAAATGAACCTCCATTAATATTAATTTATTTAAAGCCGAAATAATTCTAAAACTAAAATAATAAAAATGGGATTCGCCCTCCAGAATTTTTCTAATTCCTTTCCAAATGAAATTACAAATGAACCTCCATTAATGTTAACTTATTTAAGGCCCGAATAATTCTAACAAAAAATAATAAAAGTGGGATTCGACATCCAGAATTTTTCTAATTTCTTTCCAAACGAGTCAACAATTTATTTATTTATACCGCTACGCTATCAGATTCTGCAGGAAGCGTTTTTCACGGTCCATGCAGTTTCGATTGGAACAATCGATTTTCATCGTCCATTCGATCAGTGCGGAGCAATCCTTTGGCCAAATCGTCCAAAGAGAAGCCTTTATACTGTACTATCGTGCGACCGACTCGAAATTGGATAATCATATCAGTGGATTCGGTGCTTATTATTAGCCGGGTTATTGATTTCAGACACCGTTTCGTAGTGCAACCTTCTGCCAAACACCAGAGGCAGGTGATAAAGGTTATCGCCGATCCTCAATAATGTCGGCCACCCTCGGCCACCCTCGGCCGAGGTCGCGATTTTTATTTTCCCGTTTAATGTCGGTGCGCCCTGCCCTTTATTGTACCATACGGTGCTGTCGGTGATTATAGCCTCGCAGACTGACATTAGACGACGAAGGAAAATCAATCCACCAGTTTGCAAATTTTTTAAAATCGGAAAAATTTTTTCACAGAGCTTTCAATTTTCAAAAAACAGAATATAAAATATCTCAGAGGAAAGAGACCAACGCTGTGCCAAAGTAGAGACTACAAGCTTCGAAACGAGCCAAAGTTTGTTGCTCTGCGATTGTTTATTGCAAAATTACAGAAGGTCGAGAATCACCAATTTCTCGAGAATTTTTTGTCGAAAAACTTTAATAAGAAAAAAAGAAACGTACTGTCACCGACATCGTTCACCTTACGATCGACGCTAAATCGTCGCGATCTAATTGCCTTCATTAATCCGACCCGCTTTTACTTTAATTGCGTGAACGGCGCCGGAACGGGATAACGAATCTCCATGGGCGTCGAAGAAAAATTATTCGCGGATTTTCGCGCTAACGAGGCGGGATAAGCTTGTCGGAGGTTAGTCCTGGATTTCCCGATACATACTATGTCGGATTATAGTGAAGCCTCTCCCCCCCCCCCCCCTCTGTCCCACTTCATTCGCCCTGTCTCTTCTCGGTACGCTCTTTTGTGTTGCGTTCGGCGCACACTTTATTACGTGTATTACATGTCCACTTCTGAATCTCATTATACCCCAGAGGGGCGTGTATCATTTTGTAAGTGATAAGCACACTCGAACGGGTTCCGATTCATGCCGGCTCGGACCCCCCCCCCCTTCACCCCTTGTTCTCTGTATTTTACCGAAGCTTTCGAGCGGTGAATGGAAGTTACGAGCTCGAGCGAGAGAGGGAAAAACTCGAGGAAGAAGTTGAAAGTATGATGGATCGCGGGGTTTCGTTTTGCGAAGTGGATTCTCGGCGGCTATTATATCGCGAATACTTGTTCATTTAGCTCGTAGCTAGCCGGAGGATTTTATGCATTCACCTCGCGGCCGATAAGTTGGGTAACAATTAGCGCGGTTAAAGAGTCGCGGAGAATGTTTCTCCGAAAGCTCTTGATCTTATCTGGAAGTGTAACACCACCCTTTAGAACTCTCCCCACTCCTGGGTCCTCCCCACCCCTCCTGTGGAGTGTAGGAGTGGGGAGAATAGGAGTGAGGAGACATATCGGAAGCCGCATCCTTGCAGTCACGTGAGACAAAGCACGGTAGTGGGGGGACTGGTGCACCGGTAGTGGGGGGACTGGTATGCTGATAGTGGGGCAACCGGTGCACTGGTAGTGGGGGGCCGGTACGCTGGTAGTGGGGGGACTGGTATGCTGATAGTGGAGCAACCGGTGCACTGGTAGTGGGGGACCGGTACTCTGGTAGTGGGGGGAACTGGTGTGCTGATAGTGGAGCAACCGGTGCACTGGTAGTGGGGGACAGGTACGTTCGTAGTGGGGGGACCGGTACGCTTATAGTGGGAGTCTGATTTAATGAAAGGTCAGATTGCCAATTGAATTCAATATTTAGGAATTGAAGGCCTTACAAAATGGCGGATTTGCTTTCTTCAGCACCCTGTTTTCCTAGCAATAATGCAATCTTTCAATTGGTGTTAACACTTTGCACTCGGAGCTATTTTAACTCGAACATTAAACATTTCTTCGAATCTAGAATAATTCCATTGTATATGATTTTTTTCATTTGATGGATATGAAATGGATTTAAATACCTCGTACGATACTTAAATGTCTAGTAGTTTATTAAATACGAACAAAAATAATAATGTGAACAATATTTTCAAGAATGGCACAGCAATTTTCAGTGGTGGCTCAGAGTCGCCATCCGAGTGCTAAGTAAGATATACGCTTCCTTCATTTTCGATAACTTCATTTTATTTATTCTGATGCTACGAGATCGTTCAAATAAATTTTGCATCGTCTCAAAACGATCGAACCTCTTCGCTATTTACATAAAAATCGACCGTTTAATTAACAACAAGTTTCAACCATATTATTAACAATATTAACAATTGTTCAACAACGAACGAAGCTGCACCGCAACAGAGAAACGAAATCAGCGGTCGAATCCGAAAAGTTTCGCGGCAGAATGCCTAATGCGGCCACAGGCGCGGGCGCTCCGAACAATTACTGTAACTCCTTTTTAACAGAGAGCTGATTTTCCCTTATCGGTTTTCCCGGAGGCCGGTGATTTCCGCGATCGTAAAAGCCGAGGCATGAATCAAAGGTGCGTCAGCACAGTGTGCTGGGGTTGCACTCGAGCTTCGCGTGCAATTCCGCCGTCTGCATATGTTTGTATTAACTCTCCGTGCTCGCAACTACGATTATACCCCGAAACTCGACAGCGGCCGCCACGGCCCGGCCCGGCCCGCCGCCGCCGCCGATGCACACTGAAGTTTATACGAAATTTGTTTGTATATTCCCAATTGAACAAATAGCGGCCCGCCAGCGGAACGTTTCGCGAATGGATTTCAATGAACAGTCGGCTACGATGACTTGCGCCCATCGTTCCGGTCGCGATTAAATGTCACCCCCCCTTTTCACCCCTATTTCCATTATTGCTTTGCTTTTCCACCAACGGCGAAATTACTTTCCGCTATCAATTGTAAAATTCCGATGTCAGGTCACGCGTGACCCTCGCGAGAAACTCGACGGAACGAAACGTTTGACGAAACCTGCTGAGAAATTGTTTATTAACAACGATCTGACGTCGCTTGCGAATACAATCACACCGAACATTTTTATTTAATTTTATAGTCAAGTTTTCAGCACTGTTTAAACATCGTAGAATAATATATTGTTATGAAATGAATTGTTGATTGTAAAAATGGAAGAGCAGAATTAACGTTCGATTAACAATTCCAGATCGACTCGAAGGAATCGCTTATATGAGCACACGTCATCGGAACGATACACCCCGCATTTGTTTGCGTTAATTTCGGCTTTCCACTGTACTCCGCGCACTGAAACTAGAATGTTGAGCGAAGTAATTCAAATTTTGCTCGTATGGGATCCCTTAATTGGACGAATCCGGCAACAGGAGTGGAGAAGTTCTACGTGTTGCTTAATAATTCCTGTTAGACATCCCTCTAGTCCTTGAATTGCTAAGTCGACTAAACAATACTCTGCTATTTCTCCCACTAATCTGCGTTCCTCCATCCTTCTTTAATCACAGCTTTGAGAATGTCCTCCACGAATTTTCAAGGTTATTGTTTCTCCTTCTTTTTAATGTATAAGTATATTCTTCGATATTCTTGTAGAGCACAAAAAGACAAATCCAACGAGTACCATGACCGTACCATTACGATCACTCGATCTCTAGATATTCAAGTGTGTATCCAGCGCATCGATCATCGAAAACGGCATCTTACTTTTTATACACGAATATCCCCAGATCCAATGATCCTAATGGTACGTTCATGGTACTCGTTGGATTCGTTTGCTCATGCTCTACAATAATATAGAAGAATAATATACTGTTCATGATAAATATTTAACTAAAGCGTCAAGCACGAATATCTCGAGATCGGATGATCTTAATGGTACGTTCATGGTACTCGTTGGATTCGTTTGCTCATGCTCTACAATAATATAGAAGAATAATATACTGTTCATGATAAATATTTCACTAAAGCATCAAGCACGAATATCTCGAGATCGGATGATCTTAATGGTACGTTCATGGTACTCGTTGGATTCGTTTGCTCATGCTCTACAATAATATAGAAGAATAATATACTGTTCATGATAAATATTTAACTAAAGCATCGAGCACGAATATCTCGAGATCGGATGATCCTAATGGTACGTTCATGGTACTCGTTGGGTTCGTCTTTCTGTGCTCTACAAGAACACCGAGTAAAAAATACAAGAACAATTGTTGAACCCTCGTAGAAAATTCATGGAAACTCGTCTCGGGTTAAACCAAGGCCCATCCATTTCGGAATCAGGGTGATGTAGAGCACCGGGAGGCGCTTCATCCCCTAACAGGGCTCGCATACGAACGACAGGGGAAGAGTTGGACGCAGTGAAATCCGCGGTGGTTGCCGAAGGTCGGAGGATTAGTACGTAGGTAGGTCCTGTCGGATAATGGATTATCAGCCGTGGAAATTAGTAAGTGGCTTCGCCGGTAATTGCAGGAGAGTCGGTCGCGTTCGTTTGTCAGCAGGGGATGTCTTTAATATCGGCCCGCGGGCCTCTTGTCTCTCTCTCGGCGGCGCTTAATACCGCACATACCCGCGCCGTCGCCAGCAGCAATGAAAAATTACCTGTCCTTTGTCGAAAAGGAACGACACCAAAGCCACCGGATGATGAAAAGGAAGATCATCTTCCTTCTATCTTTGGCCACGCCCCCTCTCCCCATCCCCAAACCCTGCCACGCACGCCAGCCATCATACTTTCCTCGAGTCAACGAATTCCCGAACCTCGCGCGAATTCTTGCGCTGTGTCCGACAGCAACAACCAGCAACCTTAAATTGCAAAATTAATTGTCCACGCTCGTCAGTTGTTCAAACTGTATTTAGGAGACCGGTGACGTTTTGTTATTATTTATGCGCGCGTGTGTGTCCGTGCACACCTCAAAGGGGCTGCATTTAATAAAACACTGGGTGTAATTACGCTGATTGTTATCGAAAACGGTACTGGCGGACGTGTTGATGACATTACTGAATTGTTAATAATAGGAACGTCTGATGGAAGAAGAAGTAAAGGATTATTTATTTACTTAAAAGAATTAATAAAATTCACTTAATTACTTACTTGTTGTTACTATAAATTAAGAAAAAAATTTTTAATAGGAATTCTGATATTTTTAGTTAGTTTCATTAAATAAATTGCTTTGATTTTACGGTAATTCGTACGGTTGCTGGTTAACGCGCCATCAAAGTGTCAGCTCATTTAGCTTCTCTCGCTCGTTTAGATTGAATTTAATTGCGAATTATTCATTCGAGTGGCTAAATAGTTGAAGGAGCCTCTTTGAGAACTCTAGTTTTTCTCCTGACGAGAGGATTATGGTCGCGTGGTGGTATGACGATATCACAGGAGATCCGCGGTAACATCTGCCTGGAAATAATACACGACGTCGTTTATTGCAACCATGTCGGGACATGACGCGACGTCGTAACGACAGAGCCGTTTACCGGGGCTGCCTCTTCCTTGATACCACGAGGATTGCTAATTCTTGTTCTCTCTAGCTCATTTCGAAAACTTTTAATGAGAAAACGGCTGCCGCGCCGGACAAAAGTCGACTGATTTCGAATTAACTTTTAGATTACATGTTAATGAACAGATAGACTTGAAATTGCATTCTTTTGAATAAATAAGGCGACGGTTTCCATTGATGCCGGCTCATTGTATTAAACACACCCTGCAACGAGCCGACTACTAATATGTAATTATTTGTCCATCATTTACTAATATAGAACACTTAAATGTCAGAGGAAGGTGTAAAGAATTTTTTCTCAAGGTCACTTCTCCATGAAATTTCAAGGTTCGTATTTTTTTTAAATGCAAGAATATATTTTTTATTCAATATTCTTGTAGAGCATGGAAAGACAAATCCAACGAGTACCATAACCGTATCATTGCGATCATTAGATCTCGAGATATTCCTGTCTGAAAGCTGAGTACCTAACAGGGACGTAAACGATACCTGAACTTTCAAACAGGAATATCTCGAAATCGAATGATCGTAATGGTACGGTCATGGTACTCGTTGGATCCGTCTTTTTATGCTCTACGAGAATTCCATACGAGAATTCCATATTAAAAACATTTTTAATGTTCAATATCTCCAATAAATGGTTCGTACAAGAACAGAGGTGAGCAGAGTTAATGGAAAAATTATTTCATCATCAGAACACACCAGTGAAATTGAATCTCTCTGACGCAGCGACAGAATCGATGAATTTCGGTTAATAATGCTAAGTAAGTCGAGCTATTGCAATAGGACAAACGATCAATTATGAAATTGACAACGATGAGACGTATTATGGAATGCTCGTGCTGAAAATTATATGTATATCCGGGCCCGTTTATACCCATAACAGATTCGGTATTTTGCCATTAGCAGATCTCGGGTCGCGTTTATGAAATATACATAGAAAATCGAAATTGTTTCTCGGAAAGCGATACACTAAATATTCAATCGCGATAGGATACGCCGATACGGTCGCGGTCACGTATTTCGTATCACTGGAACGTAATTCTTTAATTCCTTGAATATTTCATTGTATAACATTTGCTTAAATATTTACTTCACGTTGAGACGGCGTAAAAAGCATTTTATATACAAAATCTGCAGTGAAACATTTTTTAGGTAAATTTTCGTCGGTCCGTCTAATTAGCGTTCCTTCGTCGCCGATTAATTCGCGATCTCGGGAACAGTTCCGCGAGCGATAGAAATGAAAGAGCGCGTGTCTGAACACAGTATGAATAAAGTAGGGAAAAGCATGATAAATCGTTTATGCTGCCGGCAATCAGCATCGCGGATCTAGCGACTCCCGCTGCCCACGGAGAGAGGATCGTAGTTTTTCGCTTTCCTTCCCCAGCCACTTTATCTCTATTTATTTCGCTCGTGTCTCGTAATCGCTACATTTTCTTATCGCTTGAAATTACACACGGACGCGAATGCGCGAGGAATAATTGGTCGCATTTATTCGGCTTGATAACGCGATCCGCGGATACTTTTGCCGGAACAGTGTAAGTGAACCCATTGTTACAATTTTGCAATCGGAAGTTTTGAAAACACCGCGTTTCCTCTATTTTCACTCGGCAATCTACGGGGTTGTCCATGAAGTAGTGTTGGTTCAAATTATTCAAACATTCTGGTTTTTTTTACAATTTCACAATTTTCCACCATTTACTAGTTTCCAACATTCACATTTTTTCAGCATTTACAATTTCACAATTTCCCACCATTTTGCTGTAGTTTACGATTGCACAATTTCCCACAATTTTCCATAATTTACGATTGCACAATTTCCCACAATTTTCCATAATTTACGATTTCACAATTTTCCATAATTTACGATTTCTCGATTTCCCACAATTTTCCATAATTTACGATTTCTCGATTTCCCACAATTTTCCATAATTTACGATTTCACAATTTCCCACAATTTTCCATAATTTACGATTTCACAATTCTCCACGAATTACAACTTCTTCACAATTTTACCAACCACTAAATTCTCTTCAGACCGGCAACGAACAAAATCATTATTTACAATCGATGCATGAATTTTGTTCAAAATAAAAATGGACTATTAATTAGCAGCTGGCAGAACTCGACCGATCCGATAAATCCGCGGCGAAGTAATTGAACAGCCATTCCGCCGGAAGTATAGCAAACGCGCAAGGGCTGCTCGTAAGCGAAACGAATAGGAAAACAATGCGCATTGCTCATTCAATGTCTTTACTCGAAATTGTAGCTCGGGAGAGAGAACTGTTCAACGTTGGTGCAACGACTCTCCGGTAGCCTTTACCAGCGTGAAAGAAGCACGGCAGAATAACGGCCGAGGAAAATGAACGAAACGAGCAATTCCTCTCGCCATTTTCTAGAATGGCCAACCAGCCAGCTCCCTTAATGTTTACATGTAAAAGGTCGAGGCCAGCTCCGCGGCCGTAAAGAGGATTGCTGGATCGAACCAACTGAAACTTAAAACAGCCCTTCGTGTCAGCTTGCCGTAACACCTCTTTGACAAAACGCCAGATTACCGGCAAAGTTAATGAAAGTTCTCATCCCTCTGTACACCGGTCCATTCAGAAACAACAATAATATTGTACAATTGTTGCAAAACCGCCGGCCTCGACTCATCGCTGATAAACATCAAGATAGGGATGGTTTTCGGAAAATGAGAAAAGATTTTTTTCTCAAGGTCATATTTTCCGAAATTTCAAGGTCAGCGTCGTTTGTTTAGATATGTAGAATGCTGTATTTTGTTTGGTATAATGTCACAGTGACCTTCAAATGACGTTCGGAGGTTTTCAAATAAACTTATGACCTTGACATTTCCCCTTTTAATATAAAATTTAATATCATAAGATTCAATGAATGACGTGACAAAATGGCGACAGTAGCTAGGGGGGACTGACACCATAATTCAGAATCCGGGAGTGACGTAGAGGTCGTTTTGTCGTGACGCCACGTCGAAAATGAAGTTGGCCGATTTCCGAACTTCCCCGCGAAATTGAAAAACTCTTCGGTTAATCCTGCTTTTGCTGGCTGTCATGCGCAGACAACCAGTCCGAATTGCATTAAAATTCCTGGTCGATCCGTTGGCCTGACACCAACTAGGTTATCCTTTTAACTTCGAAACGGGTCGAGTGTTGGCCTTCGCTGGGGAAACGAGACGACGGAAGCTTCCGGTCAATTTTTCTTTTCCCACGTGTACAGCGAGTCGAGGCGAATACGAATTAGGCGAGATCGATTATCTCGCGGACGACGGAGCGAAAACGAAGAGCGGGAGAAAAAAATGTCACCCCCGAGTTATATCACTCAACCATCGCTTAGCGTCAATATCATCTTCCGCCGTGATTTATCGTGTCGAATGTTGTGCCGCGAATCGTGTACGGGTACAACATAATACCTCATAAATTCCCATCGCAGTATTGCGTGGTCGCGTGCTATCGGAGCAATCGATGTTTCCACAGCGCGCGAGAACGAATTAGCTTTGTATTGGACGATTCTTTTATTAGCGCAATGCACTAAATGCCGATCCGCTGAATATTTTTGGTTTATCAATCGGACGGCGTTATTTCCGATTGGTCGAATTCAATTAACCAGATATTATTGCAAATACGGTGTCCCAAAAATATTGTACTTCCAGGATATGATTCTTGAAGTCGTTTCAAGCGACTTTTTCCTTTGCGAAAATCTTCTCCGAGGCTTCGTTGAAGAGTTATCAACGTAAAACAGTTGCCAATCAGGGCGTGACTACAGGATAGGCGCCTCCCTCTAGGCGGAGTCCGTACGCTGTACGCGCTCCGATTGGTCCACATTTTTCGTTAATAACTCCTTAACGAAGCCTCGGAGGACATTTTCGCAAAGGAAAAAGTTACTTGAAATGACCTTGGGCATCACTCCGTTCAAGTACAACATTTTCGGAACACCCTGTAGACTTTTTCTCGAACGTTCCATCCCAGTGGAATTTCTTCGAAACCGGTTGTTATCGGGAGAGGGTAAAAGTTAAAATTTGTTGGACAGTGTAACGAGTTATCGGAATTTGATAATTTATAAATGTTCGATCCGCGGAGCGTAATATAATTTTGCAACACATTTACTGCGGGTATCTGTCGGGAAGTTTCGATGGCGAAACAAGTATCCGAGGGCGAGGCAGCTTTCCTACCTTCTTTCGAAATTCTTCGAGCGCCGTCGGAGATTCTTCACCAGATTCCCGAATTTTCGCGCTAACAACTAGCGTGAACCGAACACCGCAAGGTTCTCCACCATCTTTGCCCGGTCGGTCGTCTTTTGCGGGGATTAATAAAATGGCACGGGGAATGCTTCAGACATTCTTCAAAGTACACTCGCCGAGCTATTCTTTTCTTTTTTACTCTCGTTCTCTCGCAGATTTGCATTTTATGGACCGCGGTTTATAGAATAGTCGGGCAAACTTCAGCGGATTCCCGGAGGAACGTAAACGCAACCATTCTCTTTAAACAAAGAAACGAACAATATTTTCTATTATTAGTTTCTGCAATAAAGTCAAAATCTCAGCACTTTATATCGGTCGGACTATCACGCGACACTTAAACCAAACAAGAGAGAGACCAACGCCGTTCGCCAAATCAGTTTAAAAACTCTCAAAGGATGGATTGTCCTTTGTCCCAGCAGATTATAAGGAACATTTGTCAAATTCTTCCTGTTGATGGGGCGAGCAAACATCGAAGAGGGGTGGGGGCAGGGGGCGGAGTTCCGTCGCCGCGTTTCAAATCCAATTCAATTCTTCAGGATCAAAGACAGTTGAAACGAATTTACGTGACTTGGGAATATTTCCCCGAGAACTGCCACATTTTAGCGAATGTCGTAGAATCATTTGTTACGTCGCTTGAAAATAATCGTTATCGCGAGGCAAGCAACATTTATTGAATGCAAATTGGAAAATAGGCAACGATTTTTTGTGAGAATTGAACACATTTTTATGTTTAGCAAGATTTTCGTGTATGCATTTTTATTTATGTTTTTTAGTTCCTTTCGTTTTAAACTCCCGATTTGAATCAACTTATTCCTTTGCGAGAATGCTCTCCGAGGCCCGGTTACGGAGTTATTATCGAAAAACACAGGCCAATCAGAGGCCATGGGCGGAGTCTGTTCGCAGAAGCTGCTCTCTCAGTGGTCCGTGTTTCTCCGGCTATAACTCTTTAACGAAGCCTCGGAGAAGATTTACGCAAAGGAAAATGTTACTTGAAATGACCTCAGAAAATCAATGAATAACGTGCCATTTTCATAATGTAACAATTTTTTAAATGTCTTTTAAATTGTCATAATGTTACATTGTCAATATGAAAATATTATTGTCAAGCCTTTTTGTCAAACGTGATCAATTTCGGTGCGTTCGTCGATTTCTCCGTTCCCATTTCGTATTTTATTTTTGAGTAGGACAAGTTTGAAACCGGCTCAAACAGTCCCCCAAGGTGTTCCCAGAAGACACCGGGAACCCCCGTCGAACTCCGTGTCAGTTGAACCGTCAAGTTTACATTGAAAGTGCGACACCTGCGATTTTCCTAAGTCAGCAATCACACCGTAGAACTCGCGGAAACCGTGAGTGAGAGAGAGAGAGAGAGATAGAGATCGACCGTGAGAATGAATGCTATCCTCTTCGGACGCTAACCTGTAGTACTAACTAACTAACGAACTTTCATGGTCCAACGCCCGTTACCAGAGTAATTAGCCCGGACTAACGAGCGATCGTTATGCGGGAAACGCGCCGCCACAGAAAAGTCAACGATCTGCGCCTTACAATGATCGACTAAGATCCATTGTTCCCGGTATAATGTGACTCGGCCGACCATGATCATTCGAGGACTATGACTGCGCGTTGTGAAGTTTATGTCGGTGCACGCCGCAGTTCGCCAACCTGAATCGGGCTAATTTCAACAAATTATGGCAAACAATCACCCGAAGCTGAGCCACCTTCAATTATTATTATTTATGATAATATATATTATTTGATAATATACTGTAATAATATATTTCTGCTTTGTATCCGCTGTATTTTTAATCTGGGCTCTAGTTGGTATTCATTAAAAAATTATTTTACAATATTTTTTACAATTTTACAATTTTCACAATTTTCCACAATTTACAATGTTTTACAATTTCGTATTCATTAAAAAATTATGGACACAAAACTTATGTTTTAAACAATTTGTTCAACAATTCCAATTCTTCAAATCTTGAACGCCATTGTAGAATATTTTTACCGTTCATTAAAATAAACTTTTTGATAAAATAAACGTTTACGAAAATATTTTTGTTGCATAAAATTACAAGTTTACCAGGTGCTTTCTCTGCTCGCGGAACGCGATAAAACCGGGTTTAATTCCATCAGCGGGAACCGTTCGCCAGTCTTCGCGATGATAAAGCAAAATTATTGTATTATGTACTTCGCGATAACTAGGTAATAAGTGTTCATGACAGAGGCAATACGCGGTGAAATAGCATGTTTTAATAATTACGGTATCATAATCAAAGCCGGAACTTTGTATAATTCAGTTATTTATGCTGGCTCCGGCGCGGCAGACGGCAGAGAGAGAGAGAGTGAACGCTCGCAGCTTCTTGGTTTGAAACTGAGCGAAACTTTCGGATAGGAAACTAGAAACTGGTATTCAGAAACGGTACAACAACTATGTCTGCGAGCATATTCCCCGTCATGTATTGCGAAGTGCTTGTGGAAAAATTTCGAAAATCCACGCATCAAGAATAAATCTTCCCCGAGTCCAAAAGTCATCGGAAATATCCAGAATCATCAGAATTTACCCGTAGTTGCATAAATTTTTTTTTCGCAAAAATGTCTCAAAATTATTTTTCCCAGCGAGGTCTCATTTTGGACTTCCGAGAAATCGAATAAAATCGTGATCTACTTTTGCATCAAAATAAATAAAAAATAAATATTTTGCATAAAAAATTTCACAAAGACCAATTTTTAGCCTCACTGAAAATTAATTTTAAGACGATATGTGCAGCTGCGAGCCTGTTAGCACCTTCCTGCACCCCAGATTCCGATACCACTTACCCCGTACAAGGCGATCGACACGCAACGAAAGCTCGCTCGTGTTTTTCTCCTGAACTCGATACCCGACAATTGTTCAAATGAATGGCGGACTCGTGTTCGCCGACGTTTGAAAATTCCCCACCCCTCTCCATCCCGGAAATATTGTTTCTGTTATTAAGATGACACGGGGGAAACAGGGTTAGTCGTCAGAGAAAAGGGGTTAGCGGTTGACAAATGCATAAATCGCGTGTGGCGCCTGTGTAAATCGAAGTCTCGCGAGAGTAAGAAAGGCACAAGTGCAAGGAAATCGCGTATCACGCACATACATGTACACTGGAGTCGACACACCCTGATTTTTATCCGCGAGTCTCATTTTCTTAGACCACACCCCCTCCACCGGATCCCCCAGACAATTAAGCCGTTTTCCCTTTTTTCGTCGAATTTTTGCACCCGCAGGAATACGAATTGCATTTGCATAGCTGCTGACCCTGAGGAAACAGGTGTGAGACTTATCTGGGATTGTAGTTTCTACTTTCCTGGCGAAAGGGGTCGAATTAAATGAATTTAGGGTGCTGAGTTAGGTCTGCACCAATATCTATATCAATACCGTATTGTATTAATTGTTTATTAATATTAATTAAGACTTCATTGTACTTTTTGAAGAGGGTGATTCCTTAGGTCATCTGAAGCAACTTTCACCTTTACGAAAATCTTCTCCGAAGCTTCGTTGAGGAATTATCAACGTAAAACACTTGCTAATCAGGGCGGGGCTACTAACGGACGGACCCCGCCCCGGCCAATGCCAGCGCCGCGCTTAGTGAGACCCTTCCCCTAGGCGGAGTCCGTACGCTGTACGCGCTCCGATTGGTCCGTGTTTTTCGCGAACAACTTCTTAACGAAGCTGCGGAGAAGATTTTCGCAAAGGAGAAAGTTGTTTCAAATGACCCCAGGAATCACACCGCTCGAGGACGTACATTTTTTGGGAAAATATGAAAATTGCTCGAATATAAAAATTACAAACAATCAAAGGCTCGCGATTAAAATTGAAACGAACTCACCGTGCTTGTTCAATTTCGCATGTAATTTACAGCTAAATGATGAGTAGGCGAGCGACGACGCGCCAAACTTATTGCAATTGCGTTGCATTCTTCGGTGAAAAGGGCAACTTTCCGCTACGGATATTGATTTACGAGGCGCCTGTAATTCGCGGAGCATCCGTGTCGTCGTCGGATCGATCTGCGTATATAGAGTGCACACCATCCGTTTGTTCACCTCGTTTTCTAGTTTATCGCACTGGGGAACGACGACCGCGACGAACAATTAATCTCCGCGGTATTGGGTCGCTCGGTGTTTTTTTTTTGCTCTGATTAATCGCTAATTACAATGACAATGCCAGATCTCGACATCGTATCCTATATTATCGGATATAAGATTCTGTATCGAGGTTAATCGTTAGTACTAAATCGTATTTGCAGATTAATGTATAATTGTCTGTGTCCGGTCACTGACATATACATAATGATAAGTGACAGACAAGTGTTACTTTGCTGATGTTCTAATTTGCAAAATTGCGAAGAAATCACTATGATTATTGTAATTATAATTTGGACGATATCGTATTTCTTATACTTAGGTCATAATTTAATAGATATTTTATTTTTACAAATGTACAATTTTAATACGAGTAAATTAAATACACGTTTCCGGTGCCATTAATGTATTTCATACAGCGAGTTCGACATCGGAAATCATTGACACGTTTCAATTATAAATGAACGATTCCGAAAATAAAAATCTCACTTAATCTCACCGATTTTGCAAAACTGGGTTCTGCATTCCTCACCGCTTTGACCCACTGAAAATTTCAAAGATAGCCCGGCATAAATGGTTCAGCACCAGATCCAATTTCAACGCCCCGAAAAATTCAGCTGTTCCACGTTAATAAACAAGGAGATTCATTTATTCATGGCAAAAATGTATTAATTTCAATGACTCATTCGTATTGATAAACAATTAGAAATAATTTCTATGTATGATAAAATTTGTTTACTCCTGCGTTCGATACGATGCATGACTTCGTTGTTCCGCAAAAATAGTATCGAGCTGCATAAAACAGGCTCGCGTGGGACGCGACGCGATGCGCCGGGATGCACACGCGCGGTTTATTAGACACGAAGTTCGTACATCATCTTACGGGTTATTAATTACGATACCGGCGTCCGTTATTTTATAAGCGGAAAATTAGCTTGCAGTATTATGCGGTCGCAGCATCACTCCACGCCAAGATCGCTAATACGATTACTCCGGAACCATAAAACAGAAGCCAGAGAAAATTTATTGGACGTGCGACAAATACGGTTTTAATAAATCTTTTTTCATTTTTTATTGTTATTTTTCTACCATCAGCATGTCGTCTTTAGTCCTCTGTCTTTCAGAATAACAGTTATAGCATAGTAAAGTTGTGGTCCCCATCCCCACTCTTCTCTTCGGTTACCCCCTCTACTTGCCTGCGAACCGAACGGGGAAGAGTGGGGACTCATGCCCATCACATTTATTGGACGTTCGACAAATACGGTTTTAATAAATCTTTTTTCATTTTTTATTGTTATTTTTCTACCATCAGAATGTCGTCTTTAGTCCTCTGTCATTCAGAGTAACAGTTATAGCACAGTAAAATTGTGGCCCCCATCCCCACTATTCTCTTCGGTTGCCCCTCTACTTGCCTGCTAACCGGACGGGGAAGAGTGGGGACTCATGCCCATCACATTTATTGGACGTGCGATAAATAATGTTTTAATAAATCTTTTTTCATTTTTTATTGTTATTTTTCTACCATCAGAATGTCGTCTTTAGTCCTCTGCCTTTCAGAGTAACAGTTATAGCACAGTAAAATTGTGGCCCCCATCCCCACTCTTTTCTCCGGTTGCCCCCTCTACTTGCCTGATAACCGGACGGGGAAGAGTGGGGACTCATGCCCATCACATTTATTGGACGTGCGACAGATACTGTTTTAATCAATCTCTTTCCAGTTTTGTTACTTTTCAAACAATTTTTTCGTCACAATTGTGCCCCCATCCCCACTCTTCTCTCCGGTTGGGCCGTCTATTTGGCCTGTGAGTGGAGGGAGAAGAGTGGGGCCTCATGCCCCACTAGAATTTCGTCACCCCTGATCCAGAAGAATTCGTCGATTTCACTTGAAATAATAATCGCCATTTTCGAACATTTTCGTGCTACCCTTTTCCATCCCTTATTCTTCTTATTTCCCTACACGAGCGTGAAACGAATGCGAAGGATTCTTTGACGATAGTCGTCGATGGAAATAAAATGAGACACGTCCTGATAGCGGGGAACGTATAATAAATAATCTTTCGTAGCATTTCGAACGACTTCGGCGGCAGTCTCGTGTAAACGCACCGCCACACGGTTTCGAAACACTCGCGACCGTAAAGGAATAGTCTACACGCGCAATATGGAATACGCGCGGTATAGTAGAACACACTCGAACAGAAAAAACCCACTTAAATGGCCGCCTCGGTGTAGGAACTTTTTACCGGGCCCATTCCAAAGGTAACCGCAAATATTGATTTATTTCTTCATAAATGCCGCGGAATCAGTTGCCGGTTAGAAACATCCGAACCTCAAACGGATCCTCACCGGCAATTGCATGTAATAAATCGTAACGAATGTTTAAACTATGCGAGCGCGGCGGTCTGAAAAATTCATTTCGGCTCTTTGATGCGTCCCTGGCAATTAAAAACCCGGTGGTGCAATCCGACTGCTCTTTAAATAATTTAAAAAGATATTTATTCGAATTAAATTAATATTATTAAGTAATAAAAATTGGAGTGGTTGTCAAAATTAGAAAAAATATATATTTCTGGAAGATCATGGTACTAATACATAGCCACTATTCGTTATTGAATTTATTATAAAACATCTGAAGGTTCGTCCAATGTAGCAAGATACAGGTATCCCCACGTTCCCCCTCCACGACGCTATCCCCACACTCTGACGCGTTCCGTAAACGTCACGCTCCGTAACTGTCGCGCAGTGTCCGCTACAGTAGGGGGTAACTTTTCCTCCGCTGGATTCGTGCTCCCTCCCCTCACCTGGCGACACTGGTCCATTTTAACGAAAGCTAATTTATCCGGGGAGCTAATTAAGCAAGAACAATTCATACAGAAGCAAGGGTCCAAAGTTAGGGCAGCTCTCGAAGCGCAATTTTTCCCTGTTTTTCCCAATTGTCACTGTTTCCACGCTCTCGCTAGCAAAAACCGAAAGCACAAGTCGCTGCCATTAATATTCCTTGTAGCACGGATAAGAATCTCGACGGGGAAAAAATTTCATCAGATTCTGTGCTGTTGAACGATTTTTCCGCGGCGCACATTCGACCAAACCGATGTACAGCCCGAGAACATCGTTGTCCTTTTACCGGGTGGTCTAAGCGGTTATTTTCCAATCTGCCGGCCCCGATATTGGCTTTATTACATTTTCCATGGTTGTGCGGTGCCGCCTTCGTTCCGGCTGTTTTCTTGCACTTTTCACTCATCTTCATTGCCGGCAGACCCCCCCCCCCCCCCGCCCCCTCCCTTATTGCCGAACGAAAAAACGAAACCGCTTCGAGGAGAAGCGGAACACAACCGTTGAAAAGGTTGCCGCGGAACCGGAACGAGATTTTTCGACGGTTATGGCCGACCAAATTGCGAGGCCATAGGGACTTCGGCTCACGGGACTAGTAAATTCGCCAACTTTTTGCTCGTACCTCGCATCGGTGCACCGGTAACATCCTGTGTTTCCCGTTAGGATTGAAATGCAGCTTTCGTTGCGTCCGCGCCCCGCGCGCCGTCTTTGATCGAGATTACGCTCCGGTTCCCACGGCTTTTGCGATATCCTAACTGGTTTATGATGCTTTGATGCACGGAGAGGACGCGGGACAATTATTGCGAACTCGAGCATTCCAAAGTGCGATCCTTTACCTTTGATTCGAACCCTTGAACGTCCAAACATTCCCTGCAGAGGCACGTTCTAATAGAGTCTCGAAGAATCTCTTAAAATCGAGTGTATTTTTCGAAATTTTTGGACCTAATTTAATACTTATCTGTTTAACCTAATTGCCCCTGTCACAAAGAGGGATCTTCCAGCTTCAATTTGAGCCCTAGAACGTCCAACAATTCGTATGGGAACACATTCTAAAATTGTCTTGAACAATCTTTTTAAAGTCGGTTCGGATAGTAGAGGGTCCACTAAATTGTGGATTACACAGGCAAATATGAATGGAATTGTACCGTGTTTGGGCTCATTTGAATCATAAAAGCGTCACGAATATATTAATATCAGTGCCGCAAAGGATTAAAAATAATAGCGTGTTTGCAATAAATAGTTACTGTCTCCTCCTTCCGGGTGTGAAAAAATATATTGAAGAATAATACGAACTTTACTGTTACGAGTGGATATATTTTATTCCGACGGTAGCAGCTCAATATAAAATACGTTCAGAGACATTAATTGCTGATGCATGTAGCGACAATTTACAGACGGAATTAATCTCGCGTTTATTTCACAGGAGGCATTAACGACGGAATCATTGATGCGTAGCGAAATAAATGCGTGTTTAGCAGCTAGTAAAACGTAAGTGGAAATAGAAGTAAAAGTTTCGCGGATTGGATATATATGTACAGAGGGAGAGTGTGTGTGTACAGTGACCCGGTGTGTCCCTATGGTCCTCGACCCCCCTGGGGACTTCCAATTACGCGGCTATTACTTGGATAATTAATAACCGATATCCAACAGCGGCACGCACATGCCGGATAACCGGGATTTCCGGTAGGCCATCGAATTATATCTAGCCGAAATTCAATGCGCCACGATACATTATTGCGGTTGATTTAAGTATGTAAAGCGATTCGATTTTCCTCGATATCAGGTGTACCAAATATTCGATTCTACCCATAAATCCCAAGCCTCGTAAAAATTCTTTGTACCACGATGTTGCTTATGGCAATCCTCTCTTTTCGACTTACTTGCAATTTTTCGAAAATTCACTGCACTTACATAATTTTCCATAGTTGAGTAAAAAATTTCTTGCTGAATTTTTTTAGCCGAGATTTTGACTTTTAAAATGTTTTCTTACAATTTTATTGATTTGATGCTAGAAAAGAATTATTCAGAGAAGAAATTAATTTTACACAATATTTATTGTGCATAAAAATTAATTCAGTGAACAACAGTAATTTGTGTTTCAATTCGCAGTAATTGTCCACGCACAAAAGTTGCAAGATGCTCCTGACAGCCCTCCCGAACTCCCAAACTCTCTGATTGTTCAGAAACTGCGCGAAAAAGTTAGTTGACAATTTTTCAGGCGAGCCGGTGTGGAATACATTTCTCCGCAGTGCTGGTCCACGCTGGGGGACGACACTGACTTCGGATTCGCCGGCATGCCAGGATTGCCAGGACGTTTTGATGGATCTCTCTCGGACCAACTCGGGAAACGCCGTTCAATTTTTCGGTCGACGACTTTTCTGCGACCGGTTCACAATCCGACGGAGTAGTCGCGAAATTGATCACAATCGCTGCGAGACGATACTGCAGGAAATAGGAATCGTCCGATAAAGTCAATTTCCGTAAAATCAACTGTGACCTTGAGTTTGAAGGTCAAGAGGTCAAACTTTTTTTTGTCACTGCATCGTATTCTATACGTCACAAGGACAAAAAGTGTAACAGGAACCATCGATCAAAACTCAATCGTTCTCTCAAAAAATGATGCTACAAGTTTTCCATGATGAAACTGATTTTTTTTTTTTTTTTAAAGAGACTGAAATAGTATCATTCAATTTTGCAAAAATTGAATATATTTTGGAGACTGTAAAAAGAGAATGTTTATAACGAGAAGATATTTATAAAAATTCCCGGGGTCGGTTCATCGAAGAGTGATCAGATAAATGGCGTAACAGTAGTACAGGAACTGCAAGTGGATGTTACTCTTTTATTCGTATAGGTACTATGGGTTCGGAAACTCGGGCACGAAATGTGTTACGTAGTCCCCGCGCACGGCATTATTCATCGGAATTGCGCTATTTGCCCCGAACAACGATCGAACTAACAAACTTCATTTAAATTTTTATCTCGGTTGGCTCCCCTCCAGTGAGCTCCCGACCGATTTCAAACGAGAGAAATCGCGGCATATAAACAGCACGAGGTACACGCGGTCCATTTATGAAACAGTATTTTTGCATTTTACGAGACAACTTTCTTTTGCCACCATGTATACCTACTCTGCATTGTCTCTACTTCAGCGTGCCGCAAAAATCGATTCCCATCTTCTGCATTTTTATCAGTGAAGGCTCGATCATTTTAACTGCAGATTCCATTCTATTTTCATTTTGCACAATTACCCCTCGTAAACGACTTTGTTGTAATTGAAACAATTTTACATAAAGATCCGCAGTCTGATAACGACTTACAATTGTGATGGTTTTACAATTTTCCTGTAATTAATTAATAAATTACAGACATTTCTTAATCAATACAGGGTGCCCCTGAGGTGATTTCAAGCAACTTTTTCCTTTCCGAAAATGTTCACCGAGGCTCCGTCAAGGAGTTATAGCCGAAAAACACTGGCCAATCAGAGCGGCCGGGGCGGAGTCTGTCCGCTAGTAGCCCCGCCCTGATTGGCAAGTGTTGTGCGTTAATAACTCCTTAACGAAGCCTCGGAGGACATTTATGCAAAGGAAAAAGTTACTTCGAATGACCTCGAAAATCACCCAGTCGCCTTTCAGGGCAGTACAACATTTTTGTGGAACCCTGTTCAGGAATCCTGATTGAAATGTTAGAAATTCTTTTTGGGAAAATAGTTGGTCGGTCCCAGAGCATTGTTGCGAAAGGGGCTTTTAAAGTAATCTAATGGAATCGTTCGGAAGGTTAGAAGCATAGTAGGAAGCCGGGAATGCTACACAATTATTCAGTCGAGGCCAGCCAGTTGCTTTTTCGAACTCGGAAAATTTCGCAGAGCGCACGCGCTATTGCACGCGCGTGCAATATCCATTCCGCACGCTCGTGAAACATTAAATGCACCGTGAAAGCTCGCCGGATTATATTTACATGTATTATCCTGTCGAGAGAGAGAGAGAGAGAGAGAGAGAGAGAGAGGGGGGGAGAGGGAGAGAGAGAGAGTGTGTATTTCCTGTCGCGGCCATTGCCAACTTCAAAGGCATGTCGGCGGGAAGAAAAACTGAGGCGTTCCGAGCGTCGAGCTGCAAAATATTTTGCGAACAGCTCGATCAACACCCGAACTACTCCCCCGAAGTATGTGCGAGCAAAAAATTGCAATTGCAAAATCGTCTGCAGAGAAGTGTCCCGTCACTGAAATGAATAACTTATCTAAAAGTGGATCGAACGAGTTGGAGTTTTTTTTAGAAGATAAAACAAGATGACATCGAAAAATAAATTTTCAAAAAATTGCAAGTGCAAATTTTTTTTTTTGATCACTGGTTAATCATACAAATAAAATGTTTAGAGAAGATATTTGCGTGATGAATCCTCCCGCCATTAGCACTGTTTGAACGGTAATGAATTGTTCTTTGGTAAAATGTCTTTATTCAATCCGATACAACGCGTCATCGTCATAAAATCGGCGCCATTGTAAATACGATAGCTTTCATCGCGAAAGGAATCCTTTTCATTCGACTGGCTCGATCGATCGAATATTAATGGCGCCACGCGAACAGCTCGTAATAATATAAATTAAATCGTACCAGGGCGCCGAGGCACAATACGCTTTAATTCTCTCATCGAGCCGATTTTAAACGGTAAAGATTAATGCCGGCACTCCGGTTTCTTGAATACTGATTAATTATTCAGTGAACGCTCCCTTCTACAGACTCTGCACAAACTCTCCCTTCTATTTTGTCAAACTACAGATTTTCGTTTCTATCGTGCTATTTATGTAAACACGACGTCTAACGCAAAGTCCTTTGTGAACAGCTCAGAAGTAACCCAATTACATAAGCTTTTCAAAAAGTATTTTAGTTCCTTCAGGGGAGTGATTCTTGGTGTCATTTGAAGTAACTTTTTCCTTTGCGAAAATGCTCTCCGAGGCTTCGTTAAGCAGTTATCAACGACAAACCGTGGACCAATCGGGGCATTGGGGCGGAGCCCGTCCGCTGCACGCGCTCTGATTGGTCCGTCTTTTTCGTTAATAACTCGAAAAGAAAGCCTCTGAGAACATTTTCGCAAAGGAAAAAGTTGCTTCAAATGATCGTGAGAATCAGATCCTCTAAGTAAATTAAAAAAAATCTTTTTAAATGTCAAAAAAATTCTGCTTTCGTTTAATTTTCTTACATATTTAACGTTGCCGGTTAAACGATCACAGTTTCCAGACTGGCCGGGAAACGAATTATGCGAAAAGCAGCATATTTCGTCAACGATAAATTCCGGGGACGGTCGAATGACCGGGTGCCGCCGGGAAAAAAAAACGAGGACAAAGGTTCTGCGTGGGATGGGGGAAAAATTGCAACGAGCGAGATTTCGTACGGGCGAAAGGCTGATGGAATCAAATTTCGGAAATTCGGGAAATTTCGTTGCTGAATTTTCCGCCGCAACATCGCGGCCGAATTCCCGAAGCTTTTAACCGGGTATAATGGCCGGGGATGATTTAGCCCGAGGCATAAATAAGCGGGGACGCGCGTTATGGTGGCGACCGCGATGTTTTATGCCGCAACTTTTCCCTAGCAAAAAGTTTATGCGCTTCTAATCCGGACATCTAAGGCACCGGGCCGGGCCGGGATGCAATCAAGCGTGATTTTACGGTTAACCGTCTGCTCCGATTTTCGTCATCGATGCCATACTGCGCCGGCAAACTTTAAGAACAGTGCAAACTCTTTTCCCCGAGAGTACGCTAATCTCTCCGTTAATTATAAACTGTTTAGATCGTTTTTTTTTTTTAAGCTGGGAACATTTTTAATATTGATCGGAGAAAATAAATTTTGTGGGTTTCGTTGAAGAATTAAAAAAGTCATTCTTGGTTTTTGAAGGATGCACAGCAGTCCGACTAAACGTATTGTGTATCACTAGCTACCGGCTGAAAGTAGATAAAGTGAGTAATGGTCAGACACGGTAATAAATCTGATTAATACGGTTCCGTACAAATTGCAGCCGTACAAATTCCACAAAATCGAAGTAATTTATCGAATTAATTACTCCTCCGTTTGTATCCTCGTTTATCATTCTCTATATTGAATTGCGCATACGTAAAAGTTTAATTTTTTAATCCGAACAAAATGCGACGTTCTGAGGAAATCTTCCGAATAGTAAAAGTTGTAATGAAAATCTAAATGAAAATAACATGGTTGACCTTCAAATGATCTTCGAAGGAATTATTCCCCGAACAGGGAAATTTCACAGAAATGAAACAGGAAAAAGTTATAGTGTTTTCTGCGAGCAACGTAATGATGTCCGACATTTTTTTTATCTGGATTATATTTTAGGAATGAAGGTTACCCTCAATTTTTTTTCCATCTGCATTATTTTTTTAAAAATGGAGGTGACTTTCAATCTTTTTTATCTGCATTAATTTTCAGAAATTAAGTTCAATTATTTAAATGGAGTCCTATATATTTTTTTATATCATATGAAAGCATGTGCCTGAACAAATTCATTCGTATACGATATGACGACCTTCAAGGTTACGCTAGGTCAAAAGTGCTTCCAGTCTGAATTTTGTGCAATGAGTCAATTTGAGTGCTCGGTCTACTCAAAGTGATTTATCTTTGACGTTCGACGTTTTCAATTCGCGAATCGTTCGGCACACCGGCTGGGTCGCGATTTTATCGCGAAAGCACTTCGACGTTGAACGCGTTTTAACCCAGTTTAACGTACATCCTCCGCCTTGAACTATGTTTACAGTCCAACAGCAGTTTTATCGCCGACCTTCCCGACGACAACCGCTAAATGATGACGCTCTTTATTACCTTCCCACGGTTAGGATATTGTCAACGTTCTGTCTCCTGCCTAACCAACTATAGCATCGACAACGTGGAAAGACTCCAAAAACAAAAGTCGGTCACGGATAAATCAGCCTTTGCAATTCCAGGTTTTGACGCAGTTGAAACGTCGCGTCGTCCGAAGGGGAGGGGAAACAATGCTTCCCGGCTGATTTACCGTACAAACTTGCGTCAAAAACTTTTTATCTTCCCCTATTTTTTTTTTTTTCATTTTCCGCGAGACTGCGAGTGAATAATGGCGCGCGAAAATATGACTATCAAAATTGCGGTATTCGGCTCGCAGACGTTGATTATGCGTTCCATTGTTCTCGGGAGCCGTATAATCCTCGGCGGTTTTACTGTATTTTACTTTACCGTGCAGTACACAATTTGTTGAATTTTCAGTACTTACGTAAAAAAGTTTTCAACAATTTTCTCTGTAATTCCAACCAATTGCAACCTTTTCAACATATTTTTTCCATGTAATAATTGTACTAACTTCCAAAAATAAAAATCCAAAAATTGTTGCAATTCTTTCAAAATATACCGTATTTTCCAGTAATTGTTTTAACTTCTAAAAAATATCCAAAAAGTGTTGCAATCTGTCCAAAAATTATTTTTTCCATGTAGTAAACTGTCCTAAAAAAATCCAGAAAATGTGCCAATATTGTTTTTACTCCGTGTAAAAGTGGGGGGGGGGGGGTGTAAAATTTAAGTGGCGACCAGGTCGCGAAGTAGGATTTTAATTAATCTTAGTGCGAGCCCGGCAATCTATACTAACCGTTCCACTCTCTACGCAGACAGAGCGACACGTTGCGCCCCCCCCCCCCTCCCCACTCCGCAGCTCAAACAGGGAATCACAATGGGAAATGGAATTCAAGAGATGAAGCGTTGATTGCGCACAAACTGCATTTCAATTAACAGAGATCGCATTGTCTGTCCGGGGAGGGAAGCCGCTTCCACGATCTTCAGCTGGCGCTTGTTCAATTTGTCGGCGAACGTATTACACAAGACTCGCAGACGTATTTCCCCCGCAGGCTCGCGACTGTTGTTTAGCTTTTTACAGGTTTCTTTCTATTAATAACAACAATCACGTTGCCTTTGACGCTCCGGACAATACGAAATTGAAAAGACAGCGAAACGAACATACAACACTTTTCCCCCACTCTGCCTTTCGACTTCCATGACGTTGTTCCCCCACTCTCCGACGGCGAGCGCCTCCACGTCACACGGATTGGTCACGTGACACGATGCGTGCACCCGATTCGCGTTGCGTCAGCGGCATGCATGACTAGCTCAATGAGAGGGGTAACTGTATTCCCCTCAATCCGAGTGAATTCCCCTCATCTGGCGACACTTAACTGTACCACCTAATTTACGCCTAACCAACACGTCTCAGCGAAAAATGTTATCGAACAAATGTTGTTACATATTAACTGGTACATACTATGCAATAATTAGTTTTTCTATATTTCACTTTTTTGAGAGTTTTTGCTTCATAATGTGCTACATTTAAATATGTATTAAGGTATGTGGGGTGAAAAAGTAATTATGAATATTTAAAATAATTTTCAATAATTTCACTCAATTGATCAACTCGATTTCGATTAATTTCGCGTATGATATTTCTGTTTCACGCAGTATCCTTTCAATAAAGTCGCGTGGAACTGCAGCCACGTTTCCCAATGACGGAAAACGGTTGTTTCGCTCGGAAACCGTCCCCGGATCAGTTCGGAACTAGTCGGATTACGTTCGTTGCCGCGTGTACAAAAATCTGGAACGATGAAAGTCAGAAACGCTTTCCGATACGAAATTTTACAATCACGTTTCGTCGAATGCCCTCTCTCGGAGCGTCACGAAACATCTGAAGTTTGTTTCTACGAAATCTCTTAGAGAGGAAAGACAACAGAATCTATATGTATACAAGACAGTCCTCCGTTGGTTTCGAATAAAAGTTGGCCAATCTTGTTGTTCGCGATTCTTAAACTTTATTCGCCGCCGTTCCCGTGTCCCGCAACTACTGCTCGGCTTTGCGGAACATGGGAACAATCGTGTATGCACAGAGATTCCCTTTTTATTTATTATTATTCGGTATTCAATTACAAATTTGCGATACGACGTCCGCAATTTGGCGAAATGTTTGCAGAAAAAATGAACAACTTCATTTAAATAATAGTTATTATTATTATTACGGGGATTTTTTATTAATTTATAATAAAATTGAATAAACGCGAAACAGCGAGAGTATAAACCGAGAAACACTGTTATACTATTTTTAACAAATTATTAATAATTTTCTAATGATAAGTATAAATTCTATGGTAGAGCTTTTAAACAATTATTATTAGCAGCTCCAGAATTTTTATATGAAAAATTCTAATTGCATCAAGTACATACTCTCCCGAACATTACACCGACAGGAACTTTAGTTAAACAATTCACCAGTTAAACCTGAATATACTATTTTCGACAAATTATTAATAATTTTCATTTTTAATAATAAATACAAATTCTACAGCTTTCAATCCATTATTTTCAGCAATACTGCCCCAGAATTTGTATATCAACAACATTAAACCGACAGATACTTTCGTTAAACAATTCACCCCCATTTATTGCTTACAGTATTCGGGAGCATAAGCTGAAAATATTTCACGTCGAATTACTATAAACATTTCGGTACGGGTTTTGTTTAAACATGCAACAACAGTTATTCCGAACTCAGAAATTCATGTTCTCGAAAGTGTAACGCGTCGATGTTTAACAATACCGTAAAATATTAAACGTGCCACGAGCGTGCGCGCGCGCGCGCGCTGGGATTTCGTTTCGCATAAAATTCAAACAACACATTTGCAATTAAAACAAAAGGGATAAATGATATTTGCACCGATTGCGAAAACAGGAACGCCGCGCCGGGGAGTCAATCAAAAGGTGCGAGGACGCGTGCGCGCGGAAAACTGTCGCGTGTACAGTGGTGCATAAATAAAATAATAACTCGGTAAATTAGTGTCAAATTATACTTCGCGCTTGTGCACGTTGACACGTCGATTTTAATGGTTGGTCAACGGGAGAAATTCAATTCGCACGTGTCGCTGGCGTTTCCTGATATTAACCTCGGTGTTTATAGTCTTTGCTGACATCAAAGTACTTCGCAAAATTCCTGATTATGTTTATAATACAAATTCGGTAGTTATGACGTAAGCATATTTATTTAATTTCATTTTTTTATTCGAGTAATTTACTCTTTTCGCTAAAAAAAAGTTAAGCGAAAATGATTGTAAACAAATATTATTATGATTATATTTATTTCTTCGTGGACTTTGTTGCATCTCTATCGCGATTTCGACATCTATATAAATCCGAAACGCGCGCACGTAGCGGGAATAAAAGACCTCGGAATTGGCGTGGTCGTAAAATTCGTTGCGGAATTCTCCGGGCCAAGATTATAACTGAGACTTTGAAGCAGGAACGATGCGATTTACGAGGATCCACGTTGCAATATCAGCCGCTCGTCTCGGGTTTCTGCCCCAGTGACATTTAAAAGCGGCTAGATAACGCGGAAACATAGCCGGAACGACCCGTCGGAGAGCTCGTGTCGCCAGATCAGGGGAATGCAGTCTCCCCCACTCCGCCAGTGCGGGAGTAGTCACGTGACACGCGCGACAGATACGGAACGCGTCACGTGACGCTGCGATACACGCGCGGCAGATACGGAGCGCCACAGATACGTTGCGCGACAGATACGGAACGCGTCACGTTACGCTGCGATACACGCGCGACAGATACAGAACGCGACAAATATGTCACGTGACGCTGCGACAGTGACGTAGCGCGTCATGTGACGGGGCGGAGGCGTGGCTGAAGAATGTCCCGTAGAGGGGGAAGGGTAGAGTGGGGGGGGGGGCCGCCGAGCAAGTTCGCAATTTTTCAGGCGGGCGCAATCTTGAAAAATCCAGGGACGAGATTCATCCTGTCACCGGTCGACCTCCTCAAGGAATAATCTCTCGAGCCCGGTGACCTCGTTAGCGAACATTCGACGAGAATTATTATTTCAGTTGCGCGACGCTAACAATCTGTCTGACACCGTTTCGCTCGTGGACGAAATTAATTGAAGCGTCGCCTAATTATCATAGCAGCCTCTGCCGCCCAATTCGCCCTCCCCCCCCCCCCCTCTCTCTCTCTCTCTCTTTCTCCCTCTGTTGTGCATTTCGTTTATTCAGGCGTAAGACAATAGCACCGGCTCGTCGATAATAATTATTTCACGATGGCGGACCCGTTATCAGGAATAGCATTGGCGCGTCGCGCAAATGGAAACTCGGGATTTCACGTAGGAGAGATAGGTAGAGCCTGTCTCGGTTTGGGCCGGATACAATATAAATGAAGGTGAACTGGCTGCTGTATACATCCTGACGGGTGAAATGGTGACGTATGGACGTTGCCGAGGATGTTGCCCGGATACCCGATTTAACCGGACCCTCTGATAGCCCAGCTCGCTGATAAAGTTATCGAACTGACTATTAGAAATCGGCTTAGCACCCCTGATTCGCCGATTTATGCCCTTTTACACCACGTGAAAATGGACGCCCGCAACGGAAATTCGAACTGACCTAGCTCTGAAGAAGTTCCAACATTTTCCGACTAATTTCAAACGAATTGTGCTCTCCACGCTTTGCTTTAGTTCAGTCACACATGTGAACAAATCGTTTGATATTTTCCAATCGTAGAACACAATTAAGTACTCATACTTAGTGGGACACATTGTATAAATTTTTGGTATGTCTCTAGGGAGTTTACTAGAGTCTCCAATAAACGAGCAAGACTGACGATTATTTTTAATTTATTTAAAACTTTTATAAAACTATTAACAAATTTATGTTGGAAATAAATCTTATGAACTTGATCCTTTGAACCTTCTAGTTAGAATAAAAATTATTGATTTAACATTAATTATCTTGTTAATAACAAAATAACGACGCTCAAAACATTTTAAAACATTACAAAACTTCACATTAGTGAACAACTTGAAATTGGCGAGTGTCGCCACAAATTCATTTCAGACACTCAAATTTAATGGGACACCTTCTATAAGTCAAATAAATAATTACAATTGCCAAGAAAGATAAAAACAATTTAATCTACGAGAAACAATATATTTCATTGTACTTCGGCCCAAGAATATAAAAGAGATCTATTATTTTTGTCGCTCACTGTGCTAGTTCCTCTGTTAGCAATATTATTTTAAAAACATAAAAGGTTAATCACTTTGACCACTCGCTGTGCTCGTTCCTCTCTCGCCAGCATTATTTTAAGTAAGTCAGTAGCTAAGAGTCCCCGGAGCAGGCTTTTACCCATGAACTGTTTATCAGTTGACCGAAAATTGTCATTATAAATTAACCAGAAGCCTCTCGTCAATGATGCACGAGAGTAGAAGAACAAAGCTGCATAGGCTGCACGGCAGCCTCGAGGTGGTACGTGGACCGACGACGGAAAGTCCGTGAATTTCGAAAGCACATTCGTTATGCCGCTTGAATTTGCAAGATCAAATTTTGCGGCATAATACCGACATGATTAAACCGTCACGTTAACGAACTTCCCGATCCCCGTGAATATGCATGAATATTTGGAAATGGTTAAAGTCCCTTTTAAACAACTCCGGGAAGAGGAAGTCTTGTGCTGTGTGTAGCCCAAATACATGAAATTATAACTTCTTACTTCGGCCGGCTTGCGAATTTGCTCTGAGCAATTGCCTGGATAGAGCCTCGTTCTAAACTTTCTATTGGGAACCGGGATCTAACAATGGCTCGCCCGGCATTTGCAAAAGAAAGACCCGGAAGCCAACAGTTGCCAGCCTGGGGAAGCTCAAGAGCTTGAAACAAGTTTCTATCGGCTGAATTAATTGTTAAATAATTTTTTCTTGGCGATACTGTATCAGTGTTATACATAGGATCACATATAGTGTAGATGTCACTGTTATACAGAGTCTCCCAAAAATGTTGTACTTGAGACAGGTGATTCCTGAGGCGATTTGAAATAACATTTTCCTTTACGAAAATTTTCTACGTAGCTTCGTTAAGGAGTTATTAACGAGGAACGTGGGCCAATCGGGGCGTGACTCCTCCCCTAGGCGGAGTCCGCTCGCTGTCGCCACGCCCTGATTGGTCTGTATCAGTGTTATACATAGGATCACATATAGTGTAGCTGTCACTGTTATACAGAGTCCCCCAAAAATGTTGTACTTGAGACAGGTGATTCCTGAGGCGATTTGAAATAACATTTTCCTTTACGAAAATTTTCTACGTAGCTTCGTTAAGGAGTTATTAACGAGGAACGTGGGCCAATCGGGGCGTGACTCCTCCCCTAGGCGGAGTCCGCTCGCTGTCGCCACGCCCTGATTGGCGTTTTTCGTTAATAACTCCTTAACGAAGGCACTGAGAACATTTTCGCAAAGAGAAAATGACCTAATCTCCCCCCTGGAGGCAGTACATTTTTGGGACACCCAATATACAGTATAGGAAACTCGTGGTTCGCGAATAAATAAATAACCAAAGTCCACTCGTGTATCCAACCGGCCATCGAGCTCAACAAATCACATTGACCGTACACAAACCGGACCGATCATTTTACGGATTCGATTATGTAAGAACAAACACGGAAACCCGCAGACGACTCGCGAATCCGTCGAAATCTATGACGCGGGTTCCCCGGGGGATGGTGAATAGAATCAATTATCGCGAAAGTGAACAGGGAGTGACGTCATTGTAATGCATTTCGCCGTACAAGACACGTGGTTCATTAACGCGATGCGTTTCAACAAAAACCCGATTTCGTTCTGGAATATTTGAATCGATACATGTCGGACAAAACGTTCGGCTCTTCAGTTCGGCCGATACAGATACGTGATTTTATCAGAGGATCGTGAAAGCGCCGCGTAAGTATGAAATATTTTCGTGCGGGCTTTTATTCCGCGCCACATTTTACATTATGAAATATTCTTTTATTTGCATTAGCTTGTTTCCGGGGGATAGAGTTCTGCCAAATGGCTTCGAGTAAAATAAAACTGTTCCGCTCGATTTCCTTTTTTTTTTTAAGCGTTTGCGGGATCGAAGTTGTCGGCGGAGAATTCAAAGCTGATTGTTGCGAGAATGGTTAATTGACGGTAAACTGGCTTTTGTTAGAACCAAGAGATTATTTTAAACGATATACGGGGTTGCTTAAAAATGTTGTACTTGCAAGGGGTGAATCCTGAGGTGATTTCAAGTAACTTTTTCCTTTGCGAAAATGTTCTCGGAGGCTTCGTTAAGGAGTTATTAACGAAAAACGCGGAGACCACACCTCGGGGGCAGGTCCCGCTGAGCGTGGCGCTGGCATTGGTTGAGGCGGAGTCGGCGTGCTGTAGCCACGCCCTGATTGGGCCACGTTTTTCGTTAATAACTCCTGATCGAAGCCTCGGGGAACATTTTCGCAAAGGAAAAAGTTGTTTCAAATGACCCAAGAAATCTGTTTTAAGGTTTTCGACATTTTTGGGACAACCTGTGTAAAAAAATGGTTATTCTGCATAGGGATGTTCTGCAGTATATTAGTCGGTGGGAGTGTAAGCGGGATTTAGAAGATTCCGAGATACTCGGTGGTAGGTTGATTCAAGCACCCCCGCAGCTACGAACAAAACTGATCTATTAATCCGAGACTCCGAAGGTTCCTATCATCTTCCCGCCGGGATACTATTTACGTTCAGACGTTATTTGTAATCTCCGCAATTTCCCTTGATCGTGTTTCTCATTCCACGGATGGGAGGAGTGAGAGAGAGAAGACAAGAGGGATGAAGAAAAGAAAGTGGATCGGCTCTCATAAAGCCATCACACGTCAGACGGAGATCGTTTTTCCGATAATCGCAGCAAGGATCAGTGGTACGAGCACATTCACCGGCCCTTATTCAAGGATAATATCCTGCTCGTGACGTCCCTGGCGCCGTGCGAGACGTCCAAGGCGGTCGACGTCACTGCGTTTTTGCGAGTTGCCGAAAAGCACACCAAAAAAAAATCTAAAAAAATATCGAATAACTACGATCAGGACTGAACCATTTTTTCAAACAATCATTAATAGTGCGACATAAAAGAATAATAATTATAATTAATAGCACGATAATAAGGGCACGCGAAATTGCCGAGGAATTTCAGCATAATTACGGAGATTCCGCGGTTGATTTGTTCCGTCCGAGTGTTTTATTTTCTCTCCAATCAAAGCGGTATCAACCGCTAACTGGAAGTATCTTTTTAGAGGAAACTTTCATCTTGGGATAAGGTAATCGCCCCTTAGCATCTTTTAATCACGAGAAAGCTCTTCCCCGAAACTTACCCTCAGCATAATTTTATTGCGCGCTATTCGGATAATTTTATACGCAGTAATTCGACGAGTAATTGACAGTGGAGCAGAATGCCGGTTGAAAATTCTCTCTTCGTATGCTTGTTTCCCCCCTCCTCCCCGAAAAATTTGCAAAATGATCGCGGGGACCGCGAGGGGTTGGTTAAGTTGCTAAACATTTAAAATTCAATCGGTCCGACAGAAAGATGAGTTTTCCGAGCCGGAGCAAATATTGACAATTAATTATCTTAATCCACCTACTAATAATTTATTATCGAATAATTTATTATTACTATTTATTAATAATTCATTATCAGATCAGTCCAATAAAAATTGTTCGAATCTGTTGCAAATTTCTTTTATTTCAAATTTTTTCAAACAAATTTTTCAAACAATTTTCTAAGCATAACAATATAATTTTCCGATTTAGGGAAACAGCTTTACTCGCGCGAAGAAAGTGCCCGAACGAAAGTAAAACGGAAGCGATAATCATCAGTAGATCTCGCAGGGTGCTCGATCGGATCCGATCGCGCGGATCTCGCCGGACGACTATAAATAACAGCAAGATCAGATCGTATCCCATTACAAAGTCGTACGATATTGGCGATCTTCCAATATCAGCAGCGAATACGATTCGCTTGGCCGACTGAAATCCAATCCATTTGGCCTGACCTAGAATCCCGTATTCCTAGATTCCCCTAAGTTCATCGGCATCGGGGGGGAGGGGGGCGGCTCAAATATTTATGTAAAACAATAGAGTCGCCGTATCTACGTCTGGCTCCGGCACGACTAGCTTATTCTCCAGGGTTCACCGAATAAAAAACCGATAACGCGAAACGTATAAATTCCGCCGCGGTATTTTTGGGATCCCGACGAAATCTAATTTCGGAAAAATCGTGCTATACGAAAGTAGAGAGACATAAATTAGCGGGATTGATAGAAATGTCTACTAATTACGTCTGAAAACAGCGTGTTTCTAATGTGCAAAAATGTAAAAATTTTATTGGTGGAATGTCTGAGGCGAAATTTTCTGTTGCTTTCACGTTAAATTTCTGTGCAATTTTTGTCCAATTTCGCGGCAGAAGACCGCGTTCGGATAATAGAGTTTCCACTTTATCGCAGATTACACGCGTGAATGTGATGCGATTTGTACCGTGTTTGGTATTGTTCCAAGCGAGAAAGTGTGAGAAATATGCCGGTCAAAGTTTCATTTAAAATTAATAAACCGTTGGCTGACAATATTGATTTTTATTTAAAAATTTCCACGCTTTTCATAAAGGGTCTTTCTTATTATTTTAGGCTTTCGAAAAATCTGAAAAAATTCTCAAGTACTTCTAGTAGCCCCTAATTTACTATACCAGTGGTAATTTAGTTGAATGTTTAAAACTTTTGCAATAAACATAAAAATTCGGATGGAAAATTTCGAAGAAATTGGGATTCCTTTTCATTTCGGTGAAAACAGTTATGGTCCCGAAAATATCGAGCCGTGTGTCGCGAGACGCCATAGTATAATACGTAAGCTGGTCCGATCAGCGGCAGCAAAATCGAGCGAGAAGTCTCAGCTGCGGGGTTGTTAAAGAAAACTTCGAGCTGAGCTTCTCTCTTCGAGCCCGGGAAAATCTCACCGACTTCGGTGCCAGTGCACATCTTCGCAATACTACTGAGAGCCGGAGTCGATTCACTATAGTTAATAAAGCAACGATGTGTGGCCTGCAGTAACCCAGTTCAATTAGACGACTCGGACGACATTCATTTTCGCAGTAAAAGAAAACACGAAAATAGATAACTGACAAAATACATGAAAAGTACAAAATTATTAAAGGCTACAGGGTTTTTTATAAAATTGAAAAATACAAACAAAATTAGAGCCAGACTTTATTAAATTATTTTCTGGCATATAAAAATCCTTTTTAGCTACTCCTCTGTTATTTTCAAAGTTTCATAAAAAATTTTAATCAGTACAGTGGATGCAAAATAAAAATTGTGGCATCAATTGCAAGAAACAGTTCTTCTTTAACAATCTTAATAATTTTTATGGAAAATTCCACTAGCTCATTTTTACCACTTAGGCCATTTTTTGGCAATTCCATCGATTCCAAGTGCCCTTAATGCCCGCGGAAAATTGTCATCGAGAAATCTCCCGAGAAAGTTTGCTATAAAAGGAACTAGAACTCGTGGGTATCATTTTTAAAATTGCAGGACCTCGGAAGAAGTCGTTGCCCGAGGGAATTCCCGACCATTTCCCGAATAGAAGAAGAACCGAGCGGCAGAAGAACCGAAAAAAATACTTTCTATATTTCAAAAGAATTAAACGTCGAGTCCCGATTTTGTGCTACAAATAATATCTCCACGTTAGAATGATCTCTGCAAAAATTGTTTTAATTATCCTAATTAAAAGCCGAGACCCAATTTCTGCTAGAAATGTCCCCTCAAAGGTGTTGTGACTCTCGTAAACATTGTCTGTACGATTTTTAATATGGCGGTAATACTGTTCAGGTGTCAAAGAACATTTTCCCACCTGCTCGCGAAAGCAGGCTAATTAGTATCATTGAAACGGTACCGCACGGACGAAAAGGGAGAACCGGAAGGTAAGGGATGAAAAATGTAGAAACCAACCAACCCGACCAACCTAACCAACCCAACCAACCGACCGACCCCTACTCGTTGTTTTTTGGTTCGAGGTAGTGATGTTCGTTAAGACGGCCGAGCAGGGGATGTCTTGTTGGCGTTGATTGCACGGTCTAATTATAATTTCTGGGGACAGCGTGCAATTAGCATCCAGCAGCTGCCGCGGACAACTGTACGCCTCATCGCGCGGCTGTGCGTCTCGTTATGCCTCTCGACTGCGGTAAAATTGTATATTAACGCTAACCTGAACAACAAACCTATGCCTATTATTCACTCGTGAGAATTACCATTTGTTTAAACGCACCCCCCTCCTGGCAAGAAAGCCTCCTCCATCTTGTTCCACATTAGCCTCACGCTCTGCATACACGAACACTCTAAAACCGTACAAAAGAACGCATACCTGGAACCACCGTCACTACCACCACTACCTACCCCCCCCCCCCCCCCCTCCCACACTGCCAAAAGATTAGCCACATTCCTGGCTAGTCGATCAGAAAACACGGCCAAAGAAACGGGTAGAACCGCTTCCCGACGTAGCTCTCGTGGCATCGTTCGTCGTGTTCGACAGGGCGACACGTAATTTGTTTCCGCCACGTGCCCGCCCGGAATCGAGTATTCGCGAGAGCATTCGTGTTAGAAAATCGCGGAACGATTCTTCCCCTAACCGGAAACCGTCTCGCATTGCCAGCGGCGGCGTGGCGCGGTGCGACGGTGGTACCGGTGGTGGCTGTAGAATTTCTGCGAAAGGAGGTCGTGATCACGATATTCCGCTGGGAAGAACCACGGGTTTATCCTCACGCATTCTCATCCTGTTTGTACCGCGACCTTCTTCGAGCACCGACCTGCAGGAATGAGCACTATGAGTCGTTAGAGCTTAACTGCCCCTGAAATAACGCCTTGCCTCGCACGGCCCGGTGTACTTTGTTTGGCACGTCTTGGAACGTCTCCCTGCTTTACATCTGCCCTTATATTTGATTATTATGACGGCGAAGTAGCTGCCGTGTGGAAGTACCCAGGCGTTATGGGGTGTTTTGTAGGGATCTTAAACAACGGGCTCTTTATTCCATGGCTTTCAAGTTATTTTGCAAATATTTACTGTTCGAGGCTAAGTAACGATGAGAATAGGATGCCTGAACCCCACAGCCTCGACGCACAAATTTTCTAAGCCCCAAAGTCCCAACATCTCAAAACTCCAACGTCCCAAAATCCCAAGGCCCCAAGGTCCCTCAGCCCCAAAATCCCTAAGCCCCAAAGTCCCAAGGCCCCTAAGTCCCTAAACCCCAAAGTCCCAAGGCCCCTAGGTCCCTAAGCCCCAAAGTCCCTAAACCCCGAAGTCCCTAAACCCCAAAGTCCCTAAACCCCAAAGTCCCTAAGCCCCAAAAACCCTAAGCCCCAAAGTCCCTAAACCCCAAAGTCCCTAAGCCCCAAAATCCCTAAGCCCCAAAGTCCCTAAACCCCAAAGTCCCTAAGCCCCACAGTCTCTAAACTCCAATGTCCCTAAGCCCCAAAATCTCTAAGCCCCAAGGTCCCTAAGCCCCAAAGTCCCTAAACCCCAAAGTCGCTAAGCCCCAAAATCCCTAAGCCCCAAAGTCCCTAACCCCAAAGTCCCTAAGGCGCAAAGTCCTAACGTTCCAAAATAATAATTTCCTAGAATCTTAAAGTACCCCAAAGTCCTACAGTTCTAGAGCCTTACAGTCCCTAGTAACAGTAGGTTCTAGAGTTTTAGAGTCCTGCAGTCTTAGAGCTCTAGAATCCCGAACACTGTGACTACCGCGCCCTCTAAGACAGTACGACCCTGTTCCGATGAGAAAATATTGTCGCGCACGATCAACGTGACAGTGGACGTGTTGAAAAAAAATTGGTCGTTGTTGCGTGAAGTTAATGACACCGCGACTGTCAGAGCCGAAAGCCGGTTCGTTTGCCGACGAAGTCCGGTTTGGTAGCATAGTTGCAACCTCGGGAGAACATAACAGTCATTATCCGGGGGTGGCGACAAAGCACGCGCTTCCGGCAGGGGGAAACTTGTAATCCCGGGACCCGGGAAAGTTGTCAGCTCTGTGCGCTAATTATAAGTTCGTTAATTGGCAAGTGGACCCTCCCGCGACGTACTTGCGCGTCAGCACGAGACGTCAGGGAAATGACGATGATGGCCAGACGAAGATCACCTGCTCTCTCCTCGCAATCGATTTATCAAGATAAGGGAAACTGATGCCGCCAACTTGGATTATCTCCCCGACCGAGAATATAATCCGCGGCACAACGTGAAACCACTGTAATTTATTCCTTGTAATTTATCGAATTGTAATTAGCGGATCACCGTTGAAATATTGCCAGCCGAAATCATTTTCCTATCACACGCAACGATGCTTCTCCATTTTCAGGTGGGATGAAGATTTTAGGATTTTGGGACACTAGCACTCTAGACTTCTAGGGGTCCAGGGTCTGACAATTTAGGACACTAGGACTCTAAGGATTCTAGGACCCTTGGACTCTAGGACCCTTGGACTCTAGGACCATTGGACTCTAGGACCCTTGGGCTCTAGGACCCTTGGACTCTAGGACCCTTGGACTCTAGGACCCTTGGACTCTAGGACTCTAAGGATTCTAGGACCCTACGACTCTAAGGATTCTAGGACCCTTGGACTTTAGGGCTCTAAATATTTAGGTCACTGGTACCCTAACATACTCAGATTCTAGGACCTTAAGGATTATAGGACCCCAGGCCTCCAGAACCCCAAAACACTAGAAAATATAAAAATTCAATCTTCCAACATAAATTATCGATAGCACGAATACAAATTCGTCGTGATTAAATTCTGAACAATAAATAACGAGTAAATAATTCCAGTTATAGTTTCAGGAAAAAGTCCTTTTGATCTCCCAAACGGTTTTCCGGGTAACATTATTTTCCCAGTTAAAAAATCCACGTACGTGAAAGAACAATGTTTTCACGGTTTCAGGAATTCCTTGGCGTTTTAGTAAAATGGACAACCGAGGACGTCTTTTTAATGACATTACATTAATGAGGCCAGAGTGCTCTTTTGTTTCCGCAGGAAAAGGAAGAAGTCTCGCAAGAGGGAAGTGCTGTTCGAACGATGGCCGGACCTCTAAAAACACCCCCGGAATAATCACCTTATTTTTTCTGTATAATAATCTCGTCGAGCTGCAAAAATTTAATCATGAATCAATCGCAAGATCCAGGAATGAATTTGTACACGTTGTGAAATATTGCAGAACAAAAGTTGTCGGGAACGGTGATATCTCGTTCGATTCTCGCACAGGTCACCGGAATCGATTCTGTTCGAGCAGAAATTCCCACCTTGACGCGGTAGGTGGGCGGGGAGGGGGGGAGGGTGTTTTCTCAACCGATCGGGGAAAAGGTGGCAAGAAACTTTTCTTCCCGCGTCAAACAGTTTCAAATTCGGCGAACATTCTTGGGGAATCTCCGTGCCGGGTCTCTTAATCGAATTTTCAAGTTGGCTGAACCGAACTATGCTTCAGCCAGAAACTATCGATTAGTCGGCCGATTCCGCGATGCCTTGGTGAGCCGTCCTACTCGTTTGTAAATTTCCTTGCCCACCCCCACCCCTTTTTCTTCAAGCAACTCTTGCGAAAGTATGGCGACGCTTGATCGTTCGATGAAAATCAAAGAAGATTAATCGCTGCAATAATAATGGATCCGGAATTCCATTCGCAGAACATTTGAAATTTCACAATGAATTCTGTTGCGTTGGCATTGCCATAAACTGTAATGCGATCATTCAGCATTCGGGTAATATAGATTCGCATGATCAAGGTTCACTTTGACCGTGTATTAAACAGACAAAAGTGTAAGGAACGTGCCGGCGAAAGTTTCATTTAAAAATAATTGGAGGCTAAAAAGTTATGTTAAAACTACTATCAAAGAAAAATATCTCGAGATGGAGTGATCGTAAATATACGTTCATGGTACTCGTTCGACTCGTATTTTCGCGTTCTACAAGAATATCGAAGAAAAATTTTGTTAAGAATAAGGACAGTGGCAATGAAATTTTGTTAGAAAGGTGGAATTATGCAAAATTCAAGGAAATGCTTGTATTGTAGACGTGAAAGGGGGAAAATCTCTTCAATTCGTTCCTACCCTGAAGAAATATCCCTCGACCACATCTCCTCTGGGCCGATCGTTACATTTATTCAATTATGCGACCTTTTATTTCGCCTCGTTCCACCGGTGGTGGTACACCGTTCAAAGGGTACTCCGAACATTTCCATTTTCCGTGTCGTTCCACCTCCAGCAACCCAGCCGAGACCACGGGACCGCGTCGCAGAACTTTGTTTCAACTTTAAGCGATGTCGTGTTTCCAGCCCGCCCGCATCCATTCTAGTTACAAAGTGTCGCGCGACGAGCTAGCATGCTCCGGTATGCTTTAATCGCTCCTTTTTCTTCCGAAACCGTCCTCCATTATCGTCCACGAGGCTCCGCGCCTCTAATCTCTTCAGCGTGTGCCGTTCAAGCTCGTCTTCCAAGATCGATTCGCATTCTTCCTCCATCTTTCACACTATTAATCGATCTGGACGATTCAATCACCCTCGTGCAATCCCCCCCCTCTATTCACACACACACAATTGACACTATTTTTCAAATGTATTGTAGAAATTAATTTTAATAATTATATGCTCGGATGATACATTTAATTGGGATTTTTAGGGTACGATCAGAGTCGCCAGGTGAGATCAGATTAAGTCACAGGACAGTTTATGACACTAGGACTCTAAGGATTCTAGGACCCTCGGACTCTAGACCTCTAAGGATTCTAGGACCCTTGGACTCTAGGCCTCTAGGATTCTAAGACTCTAAGGATTCTAGGACCCTTGGACTTTAGGACTCTAGGACTCTAGGATTCTAAGACTCTAAGGATTCTAGGACTCTAGTATTCTAAGACTCTAAGGATTCTAGGACCCTTGGACTCTAGGACTCTAGTATTCTAAGACTCTAAGGATTCTAGGACCCTTGGACTTTAGGACTCTACGGATTCTAGAACCCTTGGACTCTAGGACTCTAAGGATTCTATTACCCCCACTCTGCCACTACCGGACTAGTCACGTGACATTGTGACGCACGACGAAGGCGGAGCGCGCAACGTGATCGGGCAGGAGCGTGGGGGAATAGCGTCGTAGAAGGTGATGGTGGGGACACTCTAACTTATTGAATTCGCTATAGTTGATAAATAAAGGTGCTTCGGGAGCGGTGGCCGATCTCCATTCCCCACATAGTTAACGATCCATTTGACCGGGTATCGGCGGGATTTTTCACGGGGTAGGCTTTTATTTTCCAGGGGCAGAGCAGGTTTTCTGCGGGTCGGCGGCGTCGGGCTTATTTCCATTTAAAATGGCGTCGATAAATGTGAACGTTGCGAAACGCGGCGCGCCGGCCCATGTTGGTTTTAGCGTTCACGCGGAATCGCGCTCGTAGGAACCGGAAATGAAGCCGCGCTACCGCTTCCCGCTGATCTGCATTTGAAACGAGGCCGGCCGCGTTCGTTGCTTTGTCATTTACTGTTATTGCTCCAATCGTGCTTCTGTCCTTAACAAGTCCCCGGGATCGACTGCTCCCGAATATACCGCGGGAAAAAGAGAATCGCTTCGTTTTCTTCGTTGTCCGTTCGTTTGACGATTTCGAGGCTGTCTAGTATAAAACTGCGCTCTGGAAATTGTTTCGTGGTCAAATTTAATATTTTATTATTCTCTATTTTATTATTTTCTTGTTTATTATTCTCTATTTTATTATTTTCTATTTTATTATTTTCTGGTTTATTATTCTCTATTTTATTATTTTCTATTTTACTCTGTCGTGAAATAAGTTGTTCTAATTTTTAATGACTTTTACCGAGTTGTGGCTCCCATCCCCACTCCTCTCCGTAGGGGTATCATGCCCAATCGCTTCGGCGCACGGGTCAGGTTGGAAGTGGGGGAACTGCTCGCTACCCCCTCTCTGATGGCCAGAGTCGTAATATGTGACACGTTGCGCGTGCGCGACGGCGATTCAGTGGGACGTGGTGCTGGAATGGGATAGTGGAAGGGGAAAAGTAGGGGAGTAAATGAGTCCGAATTCGGACTCATATGGCGACACTGTTCCACAGTGAGGGAGTCTGGCCCTCGGCGGAGAAATTCGTCAAGAGACATCAAAATTCGTTTAATAATTATAAATGCCACCCACTACCGAATAGAACAATTTTGACTGGGAATACGGAACTAACGATTACTGAAACATCAAAGGGCAAGTCACTGGTAAAGTTAACCAGCGAGAGTTCGACTGACTGTGCGGGAACGACCAGAAGCAAATTCTGTGGTAAAAACTCGTGAATAATTAATTCACCCGTGTGATATGCATTAAGCACGTTTCTCTGTTTACCGAAGTCACTCATCGCGAGGGATACCAGCGGAAAAACATTTTCGCAAGGTAGCAATTACTTGACTCGAAAGGGAGCAAGGCTTACACCGGCTGGTAAAAACAAGAATTCTACGGATCACACGGAACGGATTAAAGTCTAATCCGCGAAATTTCTAACGCTATTAGTAGAACCGTCCATTCATAAAAATATTCATGGAGATCCATGAACTCTGCTGTACAATTTTAATCATTTTTCTTCGTTAATTCTTGCACGGAACAGGGATTTTCTCGTTAACATATTTACGTTCGTGTTTCGAATAATTATTGAATTAATGCTGGCTAAAAGCAGAAAATACTTTTGCAAAATTTTTCTACTATTCACTTGAACAGTTGCCTGTTTTATTGTCAACTTTTTAACGCCTGTATATTTTGATTAGTCATTTTTCATGGAAGTTTAATGGAATTATGAATAACGAGAAGTATTGCAAATTCGGTGATTTAGGTATCGAGTGATTGTGAATAATTCCGAAAGTTCTACGCCTTCTATTTCCGTCTCCATTATCCCCTGTATTTTTTGCGTAACTTTGTCCCATCCTTTGTCAATGTTTCGACGGTGCTGCTCTGCTTTCCATTCATTACTTATTCCGGATCTTACTTTCACCGTTTCCTCGACTCGAGCTCTTCCAAAATTTAAATTGATAGTAGAATAAGGAATGAGCTCGCCGGCTGATGAAAACTAAATGGCTCCTGTTATTTTTAAGTTACATTCATATATATTTTCGATTCGAATTCCACCATTACGTAACTGTGTTATTTAAATTCTTTTAATGCAATTTAGAAATAAAATTATTGAAAAATACCAAAGTGTCCCAAAAATGTAATTCCTTGGAAAAGGTGATTTCCAACGTAATTTGATGTAACTTGCGGAAATGTTCTCCGTGGCCTGGTTACAGAGTTATTAACGAAAAACCGTGGACCAATCGGGGCATTGGGGCGGAGCCCGTCCGCTGTACGCGCTCTGATTGGTCCGTCTTTTTCGTTAATAACTCGAAAACAAAGCCTCGGAGAACATTTTTGCAAAGGAAAAAGTTGCTCCAAATGACCTTGGGAATCTGCCCTTGAAAGGAAATACATTTTTGGGACACTCTGTAGAAACGTCTACCTTGAAGAATATATCTTTCCCCGGGTATTAATTAAATGCAAAGTTTTCGTTTCAGGTGTGAAGATCCGTCTCTCTCTCTCTCCCTCTCTCTCTCGTTTTATCGTGTCCGACAAGAAAATTCATTAACGGAACAGAACAACGCTATAAGGGATATATAAGGTTCATTGAGAGAGAGAGTAGATATCGATTGGAACGAGTCGAGCCCCCGGGAAGAGTGTGTATTGACAAGAAAGGGAAGAAAAAGCTCGATGCCAAGAACTAGCAAAACCGATTATCACCTTCGAGTAATTACCTGGCTGCGTTCTCCTATACCCCTCCCTCCCACTCTGGTGTTCGTGTAATTATTCGAAGTCGAACACTGCGAAATTCACTTAAAAAGCGAATGAGACCTCCGGAAAAGTCGGCTATTCGATTAACGAGCCGCCCACACTCCAACGCTATCGGAAACACGTTTATTGTTGAATTGTTGAAGCCTGGAAAATCTACCCATTCAAATTTGCACCCCACGAAATGGTAAAAGTCATCAATATTTACTGCAGTTGCCAAATACTCGAGCTATTTATTTATTTTCTTAACTAATTAATATTTTTAAATTCCTCGAATATTATCATTTTGAGTTTGATCCACTAATTTTTTTTTGTTATAAATACAGTTGATCACCAGAATGGATGTGGAGGACCTCTATCGACACAATAGGTGCACACATTTATTATGTTACAGGGGAGGGCTTGGACACCTATCAGCACTCAAAGGAGTCCATTAAGTCTTCATTAGAGGCGTCGTCGTCACTGTCGAGCCGCGTCGATCGATATATTTATCGATCCACAATGAACAATTTTGTCAACTTCTTGCCTTCAATATTTAATTAATTTATTTGATTCGTGTTGCAGATAAATTCTTTACCAAAGAGATTAATTTATGAATTTTCAGCAAGAATTAAGGGATTTACAAGATCCCGAAAAACATGTCCCCCCTTAATTTTAATGGAAAATTAAAACCTCCAGACGTCCCGGCGAATATCTTTTTTTTTCAAACACGATCAACCTAATACCCCGGATAACGTATATCGCCTGGAGATTTAAATGGGGGTGCGTGTCCTTGTTCTTTATGGCCCGATGAAATTTATAGCGTACGCGGGGAAAAAAATTATGAACCATTACACCCGGCGAAAAGTATATGTTTGACTAATGCTGCCTCCTTTACGGAAAGATTAAACGTCTTCCGGAATTCATTGGTCTTTCTCTAATTCGAGCTTTCAGATGTATTGTTACACCCGAAACGTTATTCCAAGTCTGAGATTATTTTCGACTGAATATTAATTTATTATTGCCAAACTTCCCACGTAATGAAGCTGCAATTTTGCAAGTTGCTTTTTGCAACGTTTTCACGCAACAAATTTTTCAATTTTGTAAGTTGGTTTTGCAATGTTTTCACACAGCAAATTTGCCAATTTTCCATGTAGCTTTTCCAATGATTTTTCTCGTGTTTCCAAGTTTCTACGTTTTTACTTTCAATATTGTCGCACTCCAATTTTGCAAGTTGCTTTTAGCAATATTTACACGCAGCAATTTTTCCAATTTTCCATACCAATTTGTACAATTTTGCAATGTTTCCACGCAGCAAATTTGCCAATTTTTCATGTAGCTTTTCTAATGATTTTTCCAATTTTCCATGTATTCCTTTCCATGTTGTCGCACTCCAATTTTGCAACTCCGCGAGCTGTAATTTTTCCAATTTTCCCGCGCGTTGTTCTTCCAACGTTTTCGCGCGGCAATTTTTGCAATTCCACGGGTAACCTTTGAAATATTCTCGCGCGGCAATTCTCGCAATTCCACGCCGCACGTTCTTTCAGCAATTCCAGGAAATTTCGTGCCGGCTAGCTTTTGCGAATGTTTTCGCACAATATCGAGAAAATTTCGAGCATCAGTGTCAAAGATCCACGGGAAAAAGTGCAAGTACTCGTGCGCGGACTGTGTTTTTCACAATTCGCTGCGCGACCGCGCGCGCGCGCGAGATGTTAGTTAATCCACTTTCGCAAAGCAAGTGGAAGTTTCGTGCAAGCTTAATGCTCTAAAAAATCGAATTAGCTGAATATTCAGGGCCCCGTGGCGCGTTCCCTACTTTGCATTTCACAGAGGAAATTTCCATGTCTATAAGGATATCAAGGAAAGTATAAACCACGTCCAACATGGCAGAAAATATGGCGACGGTATATACATATAAAATATATACATATCATTTTTTTCCCTGCCGTCTTTACTACCACCTACCTTTCACCCGTAAAATTTTCTGCTTTATTGCCGCACCTCTGTTGCAAATGCAATATTATTCAATCTGATTTATTCAAACAATATTAACGTTAATTAACATTAAACAATTTTTGACCTATATTATATATAAACGAGGCAACCTTGACTCAAATATTTAATAAAACGGAGACAAAGAATAGTACATGAAATTTTCAAAATTCGCAAAAAAAAATTTTTAACGTCTGCAGAGTCGTTCGAATTTAAATGATACAAGCTTTACTCAAATATTTAATAAAACGAGGGCAAAAAATCGTACATGAAATTTTCAAAAACTCACCGCATGGGGGAGGCTCCGAGCTTCAAAATCGACTTCATTTCAGTTCCCAAAAAAATTTTTTAACGTCAGCACTGTGTTTGAATTTGACAAATTCCGGAAAGGAGTATTTTCGATTTCCAATTCGCGTATCATCTCAATTTGTTATTAAAGAAAAAAATTAGTTTAACATTCTGAAAATAGATAGAGAATAGGAATGATTATTATTTTACGATTTTTTTTCACGTAGTTAGAACAATTCGAATATTAATAAAACAATGCACAGGATTTTCCGCACATTTTGGCAAACGAGCTGCAAGAAATTTGCTTGAATTTTTGTATTGTATTTTGAGTTCGAAGTTACGTGAACGAACCCATCGTCAAGAAATCGAAGAACCAGTTAGTGTGTAGCGATGGTTCGCGGAGGACTTCGACTTCGCGGAGTTTGCGAAATCCAGTTCGACGCACAGGGAGACGGACGGACCCGTGAATGCAGTCGTTTAGGTGCACGCATTCAGCCAATGGCGTGCCATTCATCGGCAAACCTCGGCGAGAGGGGTGGGGGGGAGATCCGAGGAAGGACGTCTTGGCCGACAAAGCGTCTAATTCGCATGCCGATTTCCGGGCCGGCAAATTCGGCCTTGGAATCCGCTCGCCGTCGCATATATCCGACTTAACGATCGCGGATTATTGAATGCAAATTGATTCTCAACTTGCTGGCCCGGTGCGAATGCACAGGTGGTTGTCCGACAACCTCAGACTTGCTCTTTACAAACGATTTAATCGAAAAGTTAGAAACTAACAGATTTAATTTTTCCAGCATTTATTATCATTGTGGTCAGTATCGGGCTTCGCTAATTTTATTTCTTCTGGAGAAAATAATTTTATTTAGTTTATAACAAAATAAAATTATTTCTTCTAATTTATATATGATTTACCTTTACAGTTAAAATGAAATTTAACTTTAATAAAAATTTCACAGCTTTCCCTCGCTATAATATTAAATTTTTATATAAAATAATTTTCTAAATATGGAGAAAATAATTTTATTTAGTTTATAACAAAATAAAATTATTTCATCTAATTTATGTGATTTACCTTTACAATTAAAATGAAATTTAACTTCGATAAAAATTTAACAGCATTCCCTTACTATAATATTAAATTTTTATATAAAATAATTTTCTGGAGAAAATACTTTTATTTATTCTAACTTAATTTTATTCTAACCAGCATAATGCAGTCGGTCCAATAAATATAAACTTTCCTGCCCCCTACTGTGGAATTATTATGAACAAAGAGGCCCTAATCACCAGCTTACGCGGAAGCTGCTAAGACTAGCTGAGTTATTCTACACTTAACAAAACTTTATGCACATTCTACCTGCGCTATAAAGTAGAATTGATGTACCCAGAGCAGGAATTATTCAATTTTCCGGTCCCCGCGTCCTCCCGGCGATAAAACCGTGTAAAATAGAAAATGGCCGTTCATACCCACCCAGATTTCATTTTCGGCCGGTTCATGAAAACCGGGGGAATTTGCATAAGCATTCCCCGGACCTGGGGAGCCGGTGCTAGTTCGTAGATAGCGAACATTATTAATCTTTATCTCCCGGTGCCATTAAAAGCTCTGCTTAGTTAGGTTAGTCGAACTGCACGTAGCATCCCCGGGAGTATTCTTCGGCTGCTCAATTTTATCGATTGCCGTCACACCTTCGGGTGCGATCTTGCTGCAGATTAGGCAATTTCCTTAACAATCCTCGACACAGTTCTTCGACGTCGTAATTTCCGGCACTTCCAGCTAGCGATCCTCTTAATTACCCCGGGCTAGGCGAGAGATATTTTCTCGGGTAAGCTCTCGGGCCCGTGTTTGTCGAGATCTGTACGACGACCAATTTTCGTTATTTTATATTTTTTTCACCAAAATCTAATTCACAACTTACAGTCGAATTTTTGCATGTAGGCAAACTAAGGTTACATAAATGGCGGAAGTAAAAGGAAAATAATTTCGTTGAATTTAACATTTGTTATAAATTTAGTATTATAACACTATATATTTTGGTTAAACAATACAACAATATAAAGATAAAATAATACTGTGACCGGATCTTCATTTGTCGTGCCGAGCACCGTATAGGTTATGTTCGCTCGATCACGTCGATCCATAATCCGCAATAAAACTAAGCGATTTTTTTACAGGTACTAATTGGTTTTTTAAATGTTTGTTTTTTGGGGGGAGAAATTGTTGTGGACTCTTAACGAGACGCCGGCGAAAGTTAAACAATACAACAATATAAAGATAAAATAATACTGTGACCGGATCTTCATTTGTCATGCCCAGCACCGTATAGGTTATGTTCGCTCGATCACGTGGATCCATAATCCGGCAATAAAACTAAGCGATTTTTTTACGGGTACTAATTGGTTTTTTAAATGTTTGTTTTTTTGTGGGAGAAATTATTGTGGACTCTTAACGAGACGCCCGCGTAAGTAATGGGTGACTGATCCCTAGGGAAATTCTAGGAGTCGCACGAGTTTGGAGCTTCTAGGTACCATCTAGGGAAAAGCTGCATTTCCGGTATTGCTGCGAATATCGTTGAAGGATTTAGCCCAGAGAATAATTACCCTTTGTTCAAACACACCCTTCTTACATCAAAATGGAAGCAACATTTCACCACGGGTCCATTGAGACCCACCCATTCGCTTTTTTCTTTCAAATTCTCAAGCGAAGTTTTCAAGAAAATTGTTAATCCGACGTCCCGAGATCAAACAGAAATTTCTATTTCCGAAATGTTCCGCGCATTATGAGCTCAGACGTTTTAATTAAAAGTTTCTTCGGGATCAAAGGGAAATTTCCAAGAGAATTCTCGAAGCTGTTTTTGCTGCGTTGTATTACGTGTTTTGAACAATTGTTAACAAAATACCAGTACAGTCGTAAGGTCCACACTCCATCAGGATCTTCTGGCGGAGAACAAAAGAAGCGTTTTACGTTTTTCAACAATTTATTTGAGCATCGCGTTACAAGATAAAACTAGCGGCAAGGTTTCTCTGAAAAAAAAAAAAAATGGTGCAGATTTTCTGTGTTACGTATTTCCGTGATTACAAGCAGACCCGTGTGTATTGAGGAAAAAAAGCTCCCGACGCATGATTACAAACGCCATTTTTCTAATTAGTCTGCGTCACCAGTTTCGCATTCTATTCAGCCCTTGTGATCAAGGCACGCGTGAAACACGCGTCATTCGATCAATTTCTCTCCTAGCGGCTCGTTCGCAATACACGCAGGCGAGGATGCGAACGTGGGCATCGATCATGCGACTCCGTTCACTCGCATTCGCTTGTACTCGCACACTACTGGCTTAGGAACTTAAAAAATCGCAGCGAAGGTGGTAGTACAGTAATGTCCGAAGATATCAATCCACTGATTTTTCAATGAGACCATTACGGGAATGTTCGTCACATTTTGTTGATTAAAACGAGTACAAACACGGTACACTTCGGATCATTTTTAATAGAGCCTCTCGGATTGGTTAGGATAATGAGTAAAAATAATGAAAACTAAACGTGATCCGAACTGTACCGTGTTTGTACTCGTTTTAACCAGAAAAGCGTCACAAATGAGATGGTCAAACTCCCATTAAGAAATTATTGACAATAAACAAGTTTAACAAAATACTATACGATGTAAGAAAAAAAAATTTTTAACGTGGCTTGTTCAAAGACGATTTTAACAAGCACGCTGGTTAAAAGTCAAATACAAAATACATAGTACTAATAGTGGGACTGAAACAGAATCTGTGTTTGGGCAAACCATGTTAGGAAATTGTTGGTTTGCTCGAACTCAATTATTTTCTTGGGAATCGGGCGTTCGTAGCCTCTGACGGAAGTAATGGTATTCAAATATTGGCTAGCTATGATTAGTGGCCGATGTTCAGTCTGACCTAGTTCCGAGTGGAGTCGATTACATGTGAACTGCGTTTAATGTTCTCCGTGTTTTATCGGTGAAATGTTCAATTATTCGCTAGCACGAGCATTTCTTCCAACAATCATTTACAACATCGGTCTCTGTTGTTCCAGTAAATTTCATTGTTATTTCACTTTGGTAGATACCAGCAGATTCCTGACACTATTCCGATTAAAACGAGCCGAAATACGACCGAATTCGGATCACATTTAATCCACGATAAACTCGAACCTCTACTATCCGAACCAAGCAAGTAACCTGCAAACTATGTCGTGTTCGGGCTCATTTTACTCGGCAGAACCTCAGGGATACACTGCTGAAGCTTTCACGAAACAAAAATAATTTGTTTATTAAACTTCTCGACATTACTGTATTCACCGAAAACGTTCCGCCAGCTATTCTAAACACTACAATACCAGAATATTAAATCTAATAATCTCGAGTCTTAATACTTTCCCGAAAGTAGTCGAGCCATCGTTAGTCGTTACCGTATATCGCTCTCTCCGGCTCTATAAATCGAACGCCAAACGACAAAAGCGTCCGAAACGATTCGGTCCACAATGCGGACTGTACGTCACACATTTTCTATTTCACTCGATCCCATCTGGCAACGGACACTCTCGCAGACAATATTCGACTCGCGACGGTCAGAAAAGACTTTGCGAAAGACTCCTGGGTCAGCCGTTCCTTGAATGGCCGCCCACGGCGACGACCCACGGCGAAAATAATATTTCAGGAGCTATCCGAGCGGTTATTGTCGCCGAAAGATTCGTTTAAAGCTGTGTCCCCATCCTGACACTGTAATACCTGTGTCGTTCGGCTCGATGGCTCGATGAGTGGGTGGGACAGAATACTTTTCCATCGAAAACCATATTCTTTGTTCTCCAACATTCTCCGGTTTGCCGAGCGACAATCACAGTAGTTAATGTTGATAAACTAAGCTATATAGTAAATTGAACAAATATTCAGACACTAAATTATTTTTACCTTTATCTAGGGACATTTACGTGTGCCTCTAGGGACATTTTTCTTCACTTTTTATTTCTTTTGTTCGTCGTTTTTTTTTCACTTCCGCGAGGAAGTTTATTTTTGCGATACAATTGTTACAATATTCTTTGCACGATACACGAAACAGGAAAAGCGTTACATTAATTACTTATTTAATCAGCTTTTGCGATATTATCTCGTAGTACATTGTTCTCTAAGATTCGCTAGGATTGCTCGGAATTTGTAAAAAGCGTGTGATGGGAAAAGTGATGAACATGATCGATGATAGAAACTAGGTGAACCCTTCAGGGACGACTTCTGTGCATTTGTACCGACTCCGATGAATATATCGCAAGATTTATTGCAAAAGGCCAGAATTTTATTAGGAACGTGTCCCCCGGTGAGTTTGACTATGAAAAAAAGTCGAAATATGTATGATTTCAGGTGTCATCCCTGAAGAAATAAATATTTACAAATAGAAACTCTGTATCTTTCTTTTCAGATCGTACGAACATCTGAACCGGATAAATTCATCTGAAAGTAGCACAAAGTCGAAATTGAAAAATTCGACCTATCGCGTGCAATATCGAAAAAAGTACCGTCGCTACTGAGGCCGTCATTTCGTATTCCCGGAATATCGTGCAGCGCGGCTCATTTTATTTCGACGTGGTATCGCGAAATGAATGACAAATTTTTTTTCTCGTCGCAAATGAAACGCGATTTCTGGCAAAGACGGATTTCAATGCTGATAGTTTTCAACGCTTAAATGTCTCGTCTCCTCGATTCCGAGAGACAAGCATTTTTTAACGTCGACCGGGAGCGATAGAAACTCGATTAACGAGGAAAATAATCGCATCCGGCGCGATTCGTTTGCAGTTGAATGACGCAAATCAATCGTGAACGTCGTGAACGTCGCGAACGTATACCATGACGAGGAAATTATCTCGGGAAAAAAAAAACGGATTTTACGGTATCGATCCACTGTATTGCACTGCGCAAGTGTTCGAGTAACGAGCATTTCACCAGAACATTTTTCTGACCCGTAAAAATGCTGCTTTATAACAATATTTGAGTGTTTTTTTTTTTTATAATGATACCATATATTTTTGATCGGATATTCTTGTAGAGCATGAAAAGACGAATCCAACGAATACCTTGACCATGCCATTACGATTATTCGATCTCGAGATATTCCTGTGTGAAAAGTAACATTTTTCTTTCGAAGATTCTAGAAATCACCTTTCAGACAGAAATATCTCGAGAACGAATGATCGTAATGGTATGATCAGAGTAGTCGTTGGATTCGTCTTTTGACGCTCTACAAGAATACGGAAGAAATTATACAAGGTGTCAAACAAAAAAATGACCAATGACGTGATAATCTCGTTAAAAAATTCATTTCTCGGACGGATTCAAGTGGATGGAGTATCGGAGAAGCAAATCACGGCAAACGAGGCTGTGTTTCGTCGGAAAATCTTTTTTCCAGCTGGAATAAAACGCGGACCGACGTTGCCGGGACGATCTGGCTCGGTTTTATCAAGCAAAATTCGAGGCGGGAATAAAAGTGGAATAAAATAAAACGGTTTCGGGATATCTAGGGGGCAACGTTGATGCTCGGTGACCTGCGAAGAGGGACGCTGGGCTCTCTATACTGGATGCGCAAACGGAAGTGGTCAGGTGCGATTCAGCGGGTTTCGCGGCGTCCGGTTGGGAAAACGAGACACTTCCTGTCCTGGTGAATGCCCTGGGAAGGGAAACCGGAAGCGAAGGCGGAACGGCTAGGCTGTTTTCGAAACCGAAACCGCGAAACCGAGGAAACAGGAATAATCGATAGCGATCGATACCCCGAGGAACCAGATACGCTACGCCTCCCGTAAAACATTGAAAAATTTAAGAGAATATTCTGCTTTTGACATTCCGAAAAAATCAATCTAATTTTTGAAGAATAGAACCATCTCGTAGAAAAATGAATGAAAAATTGTTGGCTCAAAGTACGTCGTATCAACTGTAACGTAACACGTTTCGCTGTACATTGAACATGATTCAAAGTGTCTCCGTTTCCCAGGATACCATTCGCGTCACTCGCGAGTCTTCCGGCGTCGTTATTCACCGGTTCGTGACAGTTTCTTGCATTTTATTCTTGACGGCTAAAAGTGAGACGTCTGCAGAGGATTACCGGGTACGTCGTTGCAGTCATGGTTGTCGCGGTTGTAGTCATGGTTGTCGCAATCGATGTCACTGGTGATGTTTATCGATGCAGGGCCCAGCCGATGGTATAGTTGCGGGAAGATCTTCCCGTGCGCTCTAGGCGATCTGTGGAGAAAAATTCGCCGACCGATGGCACCGTGTGAGAACCAGTGTGTCTACGATGACTATAGCGAGCCGAACGATCCGATCACATGACCTGCGAACACCTCTATTTCTCTCAAATCACGTCTCTCGCTGACAGTGATCATTTCGTTAAAAACAATAGTAGAGCAACAAACTTGGGCTCGTTTTAAAGCTCGATGCCTCTACTTTCCAACAGCAGCTCATTTTCCGGCAAGATTTTTGTTTCGACAAGCATTTTTTCGAAAAAATACGATAAATTCAAACCTCTATGGAAACGTTAAAAAATTTTTTCCGTGAGTGAATTCAACGTCGATTCGTAGATTGAAGTTTCCTGTTTACAACGAGACCTTGAAAGTTGATCTACGATTTTTTTTGGTCGAGTTATCGATCTTTTGAACGCAGGGTACACGGACAACATGCCAATACGCCGCTAGCGGTGTATTGGTCCGGACTAATTTCTCGTATTTATTCCATAAAACAGTGGAGAAAAATCGTACGACATTTTTCAAGTCTAGTTAGAAAGAGGAAGCTTCAATCTTCAAATCCATGGTGGATTCATTTGCGAAAAGTTTTTTGACTGTTCTGTGGAACAAAAACGAGAGACTAGTCCTACCCAATACGCCGCTAGTGCAATGTTGTCCGCATACCCGTCGTTTAAAGATCGATAACTCGGTCAAAAAAAATCGCAGGTTAATTTTATGGTCTTGTTGCAAAGTGGAAGCTTCAATCTTGAAATCCACGGTAGATTCATCGTGTAAAAATATTTTTTAACATTTCCACAAACGTTTCAATACACGACAGTTTGTGCCTCCCACTTAATTTATTTACCACTGCTCCTTTCCGTGAGCCGATGATTAATTGAAAATGTACAATTACAATCTAAATTCCAATTCGATTAGCATCGCGATGTGTCACCCGATTATGGCGCACTCGTGTCCGCGAGATAAGCAAGCAGGATCGCGTGCGGAAAACTATGGCAGTGTTTAGTTTAATAATCCATGGGAGTCGCCGCCGCTGACATGATAATCGATCCATGATGCCAATGAAGATATCACTCGTCGGAACACAATTCCTGTTACATGTATTCCGCTGGTACATTATGGAAAAATAAATTTGATGAAATAATTAATGAACTGTTGCGAGATAGCTAATTGTTCTCACAAATACATGCAATAAACGCAATAAATGCAATAAATATAATTATCCTGTTGGAAGGTTTCCTGTTACGAAAGGTTTCCTGTTATGAAAGGTAGTCTCAGTGCCTCGAGATTCAAATTCCGAAGGCACAACTCAATTAAACTGCTCAGCGCTAAAAATTCCATCGAACAAACACCGTGAGCCACTCAATGAATTTCTCCTCGAGCGAGGCCAGTGATCAGGAAAATATCGAACGGGCCGGGAGGCAGCGGAACTTTTTCATCCGGCTCGTGTATCGAAATCACAAGAATCTCTCGAAATCCTAATTACAAATCCCCGTGCCGGAGTCTGAATTACAAGCAGAGGCGAACGCGCGCGCCGCGTAATGAATTATTTATATTCGAGAGCTGACATAGTGAGAGAGAGAGAGAGAGAGAGAGAGAGAGATGGACGTGCCAGTGTGCTCTCGATCGCGACGATATAAATGGACCCGGCGGCCGAGGACGAGATCAAAGTGCCGTGGCGGCGTTAAAGTGGGGGAAAAAAGAGGAGCCGGAAGAAAAAGAGTGTCTGCCAACGGACAGTCCGTATTGTAAGAATCCTCCGAAGGGATGAACCGCGGCGGCACCACCCCATTTATTCCGTGCCAGCTTGTAAAGCTCCAGTAATTAACGCGGCGTCGAAGGGATGCGCTTTATTTTATCGTCACGCTTTCAGAACAAAAAAATGTATATTTCGAACGTTTCATTTTCGAGAAACGCACACGAAACCGCTTTGACGATCGCTTTAATCGTCGGCGTTTCTCATTTTCGAAATAGGTTCTGCCGGCGACTACCAAAAGTGAACGCTTTGATAGCAGGAATCGAGTGAAACCGTCACGAGAAAATTTTACCTTCACTCTCAGACACGGTTCTTTGACGTTCAACTGATTTTGTGCCTTTTTGACAAGACTTTGAGATTCTTTGTATTTTATTTTAATGGAATCTTAGATTTTTTATTGGATATTCTTGTAGAGCGGAAAAAGGCGAATCCAACGAGTACCATGACCGTACCATTACGATTATTCAATCTCGAGATATTTGTGTCTGAAGGGTAATGTTTTTGATTAGGTTTGTTTCTTCAGACACGACTATCTCAAAATCGAATGATCGTAATGGTATGGTCATTGTACTCGTTGGATTCGTATTTTCGCGCTCTACAAGAATATCGAAGAAAATATACAGGGTGTCGTTGAAAAAAATATCAGTGACTTCGTTAGTATCGTTATGAAACGACTGTCAAGAAAACCGTGTCATTCCACCAATTGTAAGACGACCCGACATTCCAAAGAGCATCGTCGGACCGGATGCAAATGTGGCTATAAAAAGAAACTATAGTTTCGAAGTGCTCATTCTTGTTTAGAGGCTAATCTAATTGTCGTTTAACCAGCGCGGTAAAACGAGAACGAACGGCATTAAAACCGGCAACAAATTGAAGCAAACGAAGTTTGTCGTCGGGTCGAGTGTCACTTAATCCGTGGGATCGATACTCGAAATACTTTTTGAACGAGGACATCCCGGACTATAGCAATCGCGGGAAACTTTCGCCGTGGCCGTGTTTCATTTATCTCCTGCTGGCAGACGCAGCCGTTCCTATTCCGCAAAAAAATTACGGAGCACCAATAAATCTGATTTCCGGCGAAAGTTTTTTGTACGATGGCCGGTTCGCAATTTCCCCGTGATTTGTGGCGAAAAAATCATCCAGCGTTTTATCGACTCGCGATCACCACGGCTTCCCGTCTGTGTAGCATGTCCGTTTCGCGGAATACAACAGTATGCTTCCAGCAGGATCGGTTTTTTTTTTTGCAATAGCCGATGGATGATTTTTGTAAAATATTATGGCAGCGTTCCCCGTTCAATTTATATGGGATTTTTATAGATTAGTACGGGAATTTTATTTCTTGCATGGCCGCGAGGGATTTTTATCGGCCTCGGCGAAACTACGACAGTTTTATTCAAATTCGAAACACGTCACACGGGTGGTGCAAAAAAGGTGTTTTATAATATTTAATACTCGGTATTGCGATACATTTTATTCGCGCCATAAACAAACACAATTGTTACAAAGAGCCTGGGCAGAATGAAAAATATCGGACATCGTAATTGGAATACTGTTATTTATTATAAAACGGTGTTTCAGTAACTTTTTCGATTTTAGCCGGAGCAATATTACAACGGGACGGTGAAACATCATTTCAAACAATTATTTCCAGCACGTCTTTAAACAATTACTATTCTCCACTTAACAATATCAAGCAACGTTACTCAATTGCATGTTAAATAAAATGTTGGTTTATCCAAATGAAAATATTCCAATTTTATTTTTATTTGCAAATGTACTTTGATTTCACGTTCTGGTGTTGGTATTTCATCAAGTCGTTTATTGCTGATAGAATTGAATATTCCGAAAATTATTTTATTTTCGTATGTTCGTACGTGAATTTTCCTGAGAATGTATAAAATAACTGTGAAAAGTATCGTGTTTCCCGATGAAAGTTCTCGCGGCTGACACAGTGAAATATCTCAATGTATCAGGTTGCAAAATTAAACGGGCATCGGAAAAAAAAATGATACAGCAAACACCGCGCCCCGCCGCGTCGCGTCGTGAGTTACGATTCGAACGATACGCGGAGAACGGCGCAGAAATGTAATGTATTCATAATCACCGGATAACGAACAATTTATTCATGAAATACGTCAGTTCCGTTTCGCGCCGTTATGAAATCAGAATACCGTTTATAAAAGCAATACGTCGGGGGGGGGGGGGGGGTTCGCTGTACAAATATCAGGTATCATTGTATTCACATATATTAATCAATTCGTTCTGTTACTTGGCAGACATTTGAGAGGAAAATAAAATTCACAAATTGACTCGCTAAATCTTTGCTTAATTTCCGGCAAAGTCGTAACTTGTTCGCCCTTGTCGGGGCACCGATTTACAAGCATTACTGCTAAAAAATACGTTTGAAATATCGGAGGGGTTGCGAGGAAATTTAGGGGGACGTAACGAAGCTACAAGCTACACACGTTAACGTTATGCTCGCAGATAACGCGAGAAATAATTTACGGGGCTCCACCCCCCCCCCCCTCTCCTAGAATTTGCATAATTTTCGAGTTATCCGCTTTGACCGAAAAACCCACTGAAATTATTAATATCGCTTTGACCGAATTTATTCTCCTCCTTCACTATTCGGTCAGCGATTTTCGAAATGAATTGTGGGAAACAAAAATCAATCATTTTCATAACTTAATCAGTCACACATCTTAAATGCAACTTATATTTTTGTATTTCACTGATAAAAAAAATTTTTAAATTTAATTAAAAAATTCAACAATAAAATTTAAATAAAATTTACAATCCTAGAGAGACGAGAAGACCTTGTCAACGGAACAAATCGATTAACGACAGAAATAAATTACCATTCTCCGCTGTCCAAAATTTTCGTTTCGCCCGAACAGGCGCCTAGGGGGTGTTAAAAGCCATAATCGTCGGGTGAGACATTCTATTAGCCGATGAAACCTCGGCAGACGCCGCGCCGTCGCGACCGATGACAAAGGGGTCCACGAGTTCGGAAGCGAGAGAAAGACAAGAGGAAAGCCTCGTTTCACGGGACATTGAATTCCTCGTTGGAAGCCGAAGGGGGGGGGGAGAGGGGGTGAGAGAGTGGGGGATATTCTTAAAAGGTTGTTGCATCGGTGAAACGAATGGGAGAAGGAAACGGATGAAGAGAAAATAACGGGAGAGGAAAACTGCTGGGAACACCTCCACCAGCCAGAGAGGAAGATGAAACCTAGTGACGCGTCAATCGAGTGTGAAAAGCTCACCCCCACCGCCCCCCCCCCCCCGTGATTCCGAACTTTCCTTTTCTCGTTTCTATTGCGTCATAAGGGCACCGTCATCCGCGTCATGGACTTGCTCGTTTTTCGGTCGGAGCCGCGTTTCTCGACGTCGCTTTCAATTCGCAACTTGTCGGCCCCCGGAAAATTGTCCGCTCGCCGGCCATCGATGCAATTTTTGGCCGCGTTTCTGACTATGGTACACGTCCTTTATTTTGTCGCCCTTCAGATTTATTTTTGTCCGGAATCCTTTATTTAACTTTGCATGCAATACTAGAAAAACTAGTTCCTGATTTTTTCTTCGTAAAACAGTAATGAAAAATCGTACATGAATTTGTTAAGGTCTTATTGGAAAGAGGAAGCTCCAATCTTGAAATCTACGGTAGTCCCAGTTAGGAAACAAATTTTTGAAAGTTTTTGGAGACGTTTGAATTTGCAGCATTTTTTAGGGAAAAGAGGTCTTCAGTTTCTCGCTTGGTACGTCGTAAGAAAAAAACTTGGGGGAAAAATGAACGATGGTTTGTGAAACTAGAGGCCACTAGCTTTAAAATGAGCCCAGGCTCGTTGCCGTGCGATCGTTTTTTAGGGAGTTATCGCAGTTTGAATATAGGCGCCTAGGAGCACCGCCGAACCAATACGCCGCGGAACCAACTCACCGCGAAACCAATACGTCGCGGTTTGAATATAGGCAATTCTCGGCCACGTGTCTGACTGCGTGCTTTATTTTGTCGCCATACCGATTTATTTCTGTCTGGTATGGCCATCCTTTATTTTGCGAATTGAAATTTATTTAACAGTCCCACTTCTACCGAAACGTTAATTTAGCCCTTTTCTCGGCCCGATAAGAACCTCTTGAGGGTAAAATTGCTGAGCGAAGTAATTGAGGCCAGTGTGTCGACGATCAAACTTAACCTAGCTTCGAAACGAGGAGTTAGCTCGTGAGTATTCCGTACATTGTGTATAACACCTGGTTGGAATAAATAACATAATACAAAAATAATATAATAATCATTCCTTCTGTACATTAGTTGTACAAATGTGGCTCTCCAACCAATTGCAAATTGCTTAAACTCAATTGTTCAGTGGGTTCATGTTAACTGTAAAATTATGTAAATCTGTAGAAAATTAGAACACGTTTTGTGATTAGTAAAATAACTTTTGTCCACTGCTGTCAGGGGCCACGAGGCTGATGAGATTAATCATACTTCTACGGTGAATGGTACACAGTTTCGTATTCTGCAGCGAATATTCCTGAGCATGTGTATTCCTTATTTCCCCGATGTAACGCAGATTTGCAAATGATCCCGGAGAAGCGAGCGCGATCGTGGTCGCATGGACAAATGTATCAGGTCGCGATCCGCATACGAATTGAGCCTTCACGATCCTCCAAGATCGATCTCCATTTCTGCTAAATTGATAGGCTCCGCGGAGAAAGCCCTGTGTCGTGGCAAGATCCTCGCCGAAGATAAATAGCGGTATGAAAGCGACAGCGTTTTCTGAATATTGGCCTCCGCGGGGGAGGATCGATCGATCGGCTACGCAGTCGTCCGGCAAACAAAGGAATCACCGGGCTAGGCAATACGACCCCCCCCCCCCCGCCCCTCTTTCCATAACAAATAGAACGAAAGACGCTATTCTCACATTGGGAAATTCGAGCAAATTCTCTGGGACGAAAAATGAACGAATTTGGAATTGATTTTCTGTGCATTTTTTATTCAGTCTTTCTCTGTATTTAGTTGCTAGTTTTTATTAATTTTTTTTTTGTTCTGTTCACGTGGTCACGCTCTAAGGAATAGCAAACGAAAAGGTGAAAAATCGCATAAAATCTTTTTCTTTCGGTATCTTTCCACGCTAACTTTCCTTCAATTATTCATCGAGTTGTAGTTCGCTCAGAAATTCTATCCTATTTTGGCCCCTCCTCGAAGCCTGTACTTTCTTGTTCTCCCGGTTTTCGTATTACAAGGTAATGAGGACATGAATAATTAATAAGATATTAGATTCTTCATCGTGGGATTTTTATGAGGCCTTGATATTATCGTAGAATACATAGTCTATTACTCTTCGAATAAATCATGCTTGTCGAACAAAAAATTTGTTACAAAAAACAATTACAATAAAGTCTCGTACAATAATGAAACCTTTACCAACATATTCCCGACATTCTCACGATTAAAACGAGCCGCAACACGACACAATTCGGAGCACATTTGCCCGTTTACGATTAGGGGAACGCGCGTTCGCATAATCGAGGCTCCATAAAATCGTGGATTAAATGGGCAAATAGCGTTCGAACTGTATCGTGTTTGGACTCGTTTTAACCGGAAAAACGCGAGTAATACGATGGTGAAACTTTCATAAAGATACGATTCCAATAAAAAGATTTCCGTCATTCTTGCGCTTCTCAGAAATCGAGTTTCTGGACTCTAAATTCTTGGATCAAAGCCTATCGAGGCGTCGATCGTCCAGTTTTCGCTGGAAAGCAACGAGCAGATGTCACGTAAGCGCGCGGTCACGTCCCTATCAGATCTCTGTATGTACGGTAACATGTGAACCGAACACAGCGTTCCACGTCGTCGGGATCGTTAATAACACCGTATTACTGGGTTTCGCCGCGATATACACGGGAACGCACCCTCTCAGCCGACGAGAAGCCGCGTCCCTATTTTACGGGGAATTAATTATCAGCCCCGGCCGGGCTGGTGTGAAACGGGGACGACGCCTGTTACACACAGCACGCCGGAATGAAACTGCACCGGAAATGTAATAGAATCGCGGAACCCCTTCTATGAACTGTCTCCTTCTCCCCCCCCCCCCCTCACTCACTGCAAAATAGTTTCTATCGTACGCGACGAATTCTATTGCGACGCTGTCTCTTTGGCTACACGCGAATCAAAGGTTTCCGGGGAAATTTTTATGCAGATTCCTCAAATCAATACATACAACGATATACCTGCATAACATTCTCAAGGTTAATCCGTGCGATTTTAAGCGCTTTACCGGTTATGTGTCCAATACAGCAATCGACGAGAAGACGTAGAAAACGCGATCGAAATTGTGAAGTATCCGCTTCTAACCTTTCCCCAGATGGCTTTGCGAGCTTGCGGTAGTGTGAAAATAATTATTTTTCTACAATTTTTTTCTAAGTTAACACGTTCCATAAGGGCCCTTCCGTAAGGGCCCCGTCAGCCAGATATGGGTGACGTTCTTCTTGGTCAAGTTAAATATGATTTGACAAGTAATTTATAAAAATCCCATTTGTAACGCAAGAATTTAATCGGTTAAGCACTGGAAAATATACAAAATAAAAATATTAAAAATATACACACTATATTATACTATACATTAATTACGCCATAAGAAGTCTCCTGGCAGGAATTCGACAACAAACCGTCCGATTGGGTCATTCCACACGAACTTTCGGTTCTAGCCGAATTATTGGCTAAAGTGTGTGACGTCAGAGATAACCATTGGCTGCGAGCGAGGACCCCCTTTGCCTCTCAGCCGCCTCGAGGGACTTCTTGTGGCGTACGGACAGTACTCGAGTATGCCCCACAGTGGTAGGGACACTCGTTTTTCTGAGATCGTACAGTTTCCGTTTTCTTAGATCAAGGCTTTACTGTATTAAGAAATTTCCTGTTTGATTTAACGAATTTCTATTTCGAGAGTCTGGTTTCAGCGAAGGTTTATCCTCGACGCGAGAGAGTGCAACAATATGGAGGAAGGACGACCGATACAAATTCGAGCCAATTTATTCGGCAATTGAAGCTTCAATTACTTTTTCAGCCGAGCTGCGTACAGCTGAGTTTTTCCTTCCGTCCAGCTTCTCGTTTTGTTCCTCGATTATCCCCACTGTTCTCTACCTCGTCCCACCTCGAGCAGACATATCCGACCATGTCTCTTCATCTATTTTGGATTTCATGCTATCATCGATACACTCTCTCTGTCTGTTCATTGCGCTTCCCCATGGTTCCACAGAACAAATTTTTCCACTGGATATTAAAAAGTCCCGGTTTCGTTGTATCAACGACCCAGCCGATCTATCTTCGAGGGAAATTTTGTAGTATTTCGATATCGAGGATTTCCCCTCGTTTCTCCGCGGTTCGTTTACAGTTCGAGTGGATCGTTTTCGCATCGATTTCACCGTCGTTTAAATGATAAAATCAGATTGCCGTGCGGTTAATACCGTTGAGATGCTTTATCCTCTATTTTCGTAGACCGTTCGTTTACGTACACTGATGCTCGAAATATTCTCTTTTCCGGTGAAAATGTTTCAATCTGCCACTGCAGCTTAAACTTTTACACAGTACCGTACATTTCTGGAATAATTGGGGATATTTAAACTGCAATCACTTCATTAAAAATAATGATACCGGCATGAACGTGGACTCATTTTAAAGCTCGAAGCCTCTACTTTCGCACAGCATAGCTCATTTCCCGGTGGAAGATATTTTTACGCGATGCAGCAAACGAGAAACCGAGGGCCCATTTTTTCGAAAAAATACTACAAATTCAAACCTCTATGTAGAAATGTTAAAAAAATTTTCCGTGAATGAATTCAACGTAGATTCGTAGATTGAAGTTTCCTGTTTACAACGAGACCTTGAAAGTTCATCTACGATTTTTTTTGGTCGAGTTATATTGGTCGAACGGTGTATTGGTCCGGACTAGTTTCTCGTATTTATTCCATAGAACAGTGGGAAAAAATCGTACGACATTTTTTAAGTCTAGTTAGAAAGAGCAAGCTTCAATCTTGAAATCCATGGTGGATTCATTTGCGAAAAAAAATTTTTGACTGTTCTATGGCACAAAACGAGAAACTAGTTTTAACCAATACATACACCGATCGCTGTATAGTTGTCTTTGTATCCTGCGTTCAAAGATCAACAACTCGGCCAAAAAAAATTGTAGACCAACTTTCAAGGTCGCATTGCAAATAGGAAACTTCAATCTTCAAATCCCCGGTGGTCCCAGTCGTGAAAAAAATTTTTGAAAGTTTTTGGAGCCGCTGAATTTGCAGCATTTTTAGGGAAAAGAGATCTTCAATTTCCCGCTCGCTGCATCGCGGAAAAAAATCTCGAGGAAATATTTTCGAGCAATAATTTTTTAGGAAATTATCACAGTTTGAATATAGACAATTTTCGCGGTTTGAATATAGGCAATTTTCGAGTATTCTTGCCATCATAATTATTCCTATGCAAAGTAAGACGAATTAGTATATTTTTTATCATGTCCTCGCGGTTTTTAAATTGTCAATAAATTTTCCGTTCTTATCGGTAGCTGAATTAGCATTTGGATCTGCATGAGAATGATTTCTATGGTCGGGAGTGGTGGATTTTTAATTACCATGTCCGGGGGAAAGTGGTAGGCGTGGTGGAACATAATCGGCCGGCCATATTGAAAATAATTTACGTGTACAAGCGTCGTTCCGCATTCTAAAATTTAATGAGAACTCGAGCAGGACTATCGAGGAGGGACGAATTGGCCGTACGACTGAATACAAATGGGTTCATTTGCAAAGGTAGAGAACAGCCAGAGACCAAGCAGCGGACAAATAGTTGGCCAAACCCATTATTATTCTTCCTCCGAGTCCTCGGTTCTTTCACTTATCCTGTCCGCGGAATCAAAATCTTTCCCAGAATCCCGCTGACACGGCAAAACGGTCGAGAAGTTAGCGCGCGAAATTCAATCAACATTCACCTGCAGAAGTGGCTTCTCGTTCTCGACATCCATCGAAGAACAACGCTGCTTTTTTCCGGTTTAACCCTGCAGTGATATCCTCAGGGTCACTAGTGACCCGAATTTTTCTGCACTAATTTTTACGACGAGAATGAATCATTCAAGGAAAAACAACAGTTTTGTAACACCCTGTATACTTGGAGGTATCTTGGGAAATTGTTGCAGAAGGTTTTGATACTACACGATCTAAGTAAACATCGTACCAGTGAAGGGTTCGCATCATGTAATCGGATCGTTCGTTCGGTTCTCGATAGTTTATTAACATTAATCACCGTTTGTATATTAGTGAACATCGATATACCAAATTTTTGGTCGACAACGTTAGTACTACTTACACCAACGGAAGTAACATTACTTCTAAATACTTGTTACAAACACCATAATCGTCTACTTTCACAGAGATTAACCTTAATTAGATCATTAATCTACCTTAATAGAATCAATTAATTAACAGAATCAATCGCAGTGCGTGAGAAATACTCTTCGTATGCGTGTGGTGTGTGTGTGCGGTCAAAATACGTGCGCGTTAAAAACAATCGTGTTCTAACTACAAAATCGTTGGGAACATATACATACGTTAAAAAAGTATGTGAGTGCGGTGCGAAAAAATTGTTGCTTGTGTGTTTGAGTCAAAATGTTGTTGAAAATTGAGTGACCACCCCTTGCAGAATGTGTTCGATCAAATCCGTAAATTTTGTTAAATCAATTATTCAAGAGCTCGTTGACAACAAGAAATTAATTTTATTTATTTTTATTAATTCATCACGTTATTTTCTTCACATACAACAAGCTTCGTCATTACACTTAAAAAAAAAAAACATTTTTCATATCGAATATTTAAATAACTCTAATAATTACAGCCTGGTTAATTTGATCGAACATTTTTTGCCAGTGTACAGTAATTTTGCAGTGCGCAAAAACGGTGCTCCCAAGTTGCCAAGGCTCGCGAACCTAAAACGTCCGGGTATGAATTTAAACAAATAGCCGAGGTGCTCCACGCCCGGCCCCGGAGAAATTTTGAAGCTATAAATCGCTCGGGAATAGTTAGCGATGGGCTCGAGACGCTTCGAGTCTGTTCAAACTTACGAGGAAAGTTCCTGAAAGTCTTGAGCTCTCGGCTATCTTCGAGTGTTAGCCGAAATTAGGGCCTCTTAAAAGTTTCAGAAGGTCTGGCTGAGAGATAATTGATACAATAAATCTTCGAAGTGTTAAAGCTGCTGAACAACTGGAACGGTTGCATCATGGGGAGAAAGATAATGGGAATAGATAATGAAATCTAACCCCGGCGAAAACTATTAATTTTCGAAAAGAATTTTACCTAGTCATTTCAATATTAGAATATATGAAAACATATTTCAAGGATTTTTTTAAATCGAAATCTAGTACTTTTTCTTTTATATACTTGTAGAGCGTCAAAAGACGAATCCAACGAGTACCATGAACATTACGATCATTCACTCTCGAGATATTCCTGTCTAAAAAAAGGTAATTTCTAAAATCTCCAAAATAAAAATGTTACTTTTCAAACACGATTATCTCGAGAGTGAATGGTCGTGATGGTACTCGTTGGATTCGTCTTTTGACGGTCTACAAGAATACAGAAGAAAATATATAGGGTGTAGTATAAAAATTTATCGACGATCTTGAAATCTCGTTAAATTGTCCTACGGAGTGTGCTATTTAGATGAAACAATTAAGTGGTAGACAAGGTAAATTAGTATACAGAGGGGATAGTAGGTATTTAGAGCTCGAGAATAGAATGTAGGTGTCGCGTCGTAGGGAAGGGTAACGCAATTGGAATCGTTTCGAATAGTTGTAAGAGTAAATTGCTGGGAATACTTGGGGGGGTAATATAGGTAGAAATAGGAGCCATTACTAGGCCCGGCGCGGGTGTAAGCTCTTCGATTACACCGTGGCCGTGTATCAGAGAGCGTAGCTTTAAAAAAGTCACGGTGGATAGGTTTAAGCGTGCTATTATATGAAGTAACACGTGGCACCTGCGCGATACAAGCTGCATGTAGTTAACTACTCGTTGCACATAGTACAATCTCGGAATCAACTCGGGCAACTTGGGAGCACGCACGCCGATAAAAACGACTACCGGACGACGGCATGATATACGCGTCGTTACGCCCGGAAAATATTTTCGTTGTTATCGCCCGGAGAAGTTTCGCCAACCACTAACAATTACCATTCCGAGCCGGCGAATCATATTCAACCCTTAAACCGGAATCGAACGCGAGATTCTGCAGTCGACCCTGATTAGATATTCGCGAGACGTTCTTGCCCCGGGAAAAGAAATTTTCAAAATTATTAAAAATTCCTATCTACTTAATACAGTGATTTTGTCCCATTATTATTGTTCTGTTGGCTCGGATTTTGAACAACACAAACAATCAACTGGAAATTTACCAAAAACCGTGATATTTATTGACTATTCAAATTTTTTGGTTTGAAATTTCGAAAATAATTCTGTCACGAACGTAGTTTATAAACATCACTTTTTCGGTAAATATACATGTAGTAAAACTAGATTATTATTAAAACTGCGGGTGTTGTGAATCTGTAATAAGAGTATCGTTACATCAAGAATAAATCAGAAACGTGAGAACCTTTGAGAAACTTTTTTTATTTAGGTGTCGCATATATCCATATCTGCTGTAAATATTATATGAAATTTATAGTCTAGTTACGGCTAATGAATTAATGGTAAATTAATATAATTGCAAAGAGTCCTGTGTAATGAATGGAATATTTACACGTTCGTAAATGCTACAAATGTTAATTAAATGCAACTTCAATGTATCTGTCACAGTATGTATAACTTTTGTTTTTTAGTAAATGCGAGCCGCGAGGTGAGTGCAACACTTTCAAGCTTATGGCGCAATAAGTATACTCTCTTGCTATCAGAATGATTATTTTTTTACTACATTCATTTTCTGTGTTGATCAACTTAGAAAAAAACTGGAGATCCTCGATCACGGTTATACAAAAAAAGATAATGAACGAAGTACTTACATTTCGTGCGACTGTGAACTCCCTACTCTTTTAGATAACATAATCTCACGCTGTCAAAAACATTCGTCCGCAAATTTTATATATTAATAAATAAATCGAAAAATTTTCAAAATAATTTTTAAAACTTGTCTCGTTATAGGCTGTACCCAAATTATTCGGACAAACATTAGTAACGAATTTTTTAAAAGCTAAAGTTCTCTTGATCTGAAAATTTTAAAAAAATTTTATATTTTATAAAAAATTTTTTCCTTATTCCTTACAATTTGATTTTTTTTTCACGGAGTTACAGCAGCTCGAAAATTCGCTACACAAATTCACAATATTCCGCATAGAACAAGTACCCATTTTTAATCCTGACTACGGTATTTCTAAAAATTGTTAATAATTGACAGAAGCTGACGAAATTTTTCCAAATAATCCAGAAACAGCCTCCACACAGGACAAGACAAGCATTTTTGTGTGAAACAACTTCAGAATGGAAAAACAAGGAGAGAGAACTGTGGTTTAAGGGTCAAACGTGGATCGCAGATCTCGATCCCCGGAAGACCGATCTCGGCGAGAGATCGATCTCGCGATCTGAGGGTGTGAATAATGGGGTGGTAGAGTGCCAGAGCGGTTTATTTGCGGTTCAATTTGCGCTAAAGTACAGATACTCATGCAAAACGAACAGTATGTACAGCGATGGTCGTGAATTGGTTCCCCGATAAAGAAGGAGAACAGAGTAAAAAGGATCGACGCTGCAAAAGCGATTGGAAAATCGATCGTTAAGATCCCCCGGAATCGAGACGATTCGCAAACTTCGCGATACAATAATTATTATATTCTGCATACTTGGAGAAAAAAAAGAAACATGTTTTACACGTGTGTTCGTGTCTGTGTGTGCGTGTGTATCGGAGTACGCAAATACAGAAGAGTTGGAATTGAAACGAGACGCCGGAGAACGACAACGTTTTATTCTGACACATATAATCTGACAATAGGCATATAATAATAATTAATACATAAAATGGAAAAAAAAAGATAGGATGAAGCGTCCTCTGACAAAGCCTGCGGGGCTATAACAATTTTTTTTTTTTATTTAATCGGCTGTTATGCTCGTCGATCCTGCTGAACTATAATCAGTTGTTTTTTTTTCGTGTAAAATCGGCTGGTGCGAGAGAACGCGTGTGTGTGCGTGTGTGTACGTGTGTGTATTCGGTTTTCCCTTCGTTTCGTGTTTTTTTTTGTTTGTTTTTTTTTTGCTTTTTTTTATATCTTAAGATGTACTGTATATATATGTATATATATACGTGTAATATATGGTAAATAAATATATAATATATGTACAAATAATACCTAGGCGAACGCCACTTCGCGTTAAGATGTCGCCACCCCAAGCCGGGACTGCCGTACTGCAACAGACACCCGAAACACTGTCATCATAGCTAATCGAAAAATGACGGGAGGCATGATCGGGGATTTATTTGCCAGTCGGTTAGGTGCTGGCAAAAAGTGGTTGCAAAAGGAGTTAACACCGCACACGTGGTTCTTTCGCGAAGTCGAAATTGTTCGAGAAAGTATGGGGGGATGGTAGAAATTGATTTTTGCACCTTTGATAACGAAAAATCTTAATTACTGGATTCGAGATATTTTAATCTATTTTCAGCCACTGAAATGATTATGATATAAAATTAATTTGAATATACATATAAATTAGATTTTAATATATAAATTAAATTTTAATATATAAATTAATGTGTATAAGCTAAATTAAATCAGGGGATTTTTATATGGATTTAGGGGAGTAAAGAGTTTATTGAGATTTCCAGCTATTTTTGTTGTAATTTTATGGAATAAATTTATCGAGTCCATAAATTCATCTTTACGGTCCTGATAATCGTAAATTTGTAAATTTGGGACATTTTGACGTTGAGTTATTGTTTCTATAGTAATGGTTAGTTATGGAAAAATGGGGGTAAACTTTGAATTATTGGCGTCAGTAATGGTTATCCTGTTGAGGTATTTCGACACTTTCTGTTCGCATAGTGATTTATTCACTGTTGGATGTAAATTTTATCGTGAAATTAAAATTGTAAAATTATTTATACTATTCCAAGAATAGCAATCGAATGGCTTTCTCATATCAAGTTAATTACTGCAGCCACTCAATGGAGCTATTAATTTTCACAACGCCATATTGTTAAAAATTGAAACACTATGTGACCTACTTTAACTATTCAATGATAAAAGTTTTTTGAATATTACCAGTACACTAATTATTTCAATAATAAAATTGTTTATGGCAAAAAGGTGCAAATCGATTTCTACCATCCTCGTTGTATGTACAGGGAGTCCAGTGGTTTTTCGGATGATTGGTTAAGAATTCATGAAAATGTTGAATTTGTTCGTCGAGCTCTCTGTTGTTCAGAGAATAACTTAAAACAAAAAAATAAAAATTGTCCTACAGTTCTCAAAACAAAAAGAATAGTAGTGAACTTTTAATAAAAATAAATTTAACAGGCAGACTGCAATTATTTTCAATGCCAGTACTGTGGAAGGAAATTAAAAATTCTGATCACCGATCAGATAAAAAAAATGATAATTCTCTTAAGAACAGAAGCTCGTGCCAAAAATATTCTACTAACAGCTTCAAACTGTCCATTTCTTATAATTAATGATACAACAACGTCACTAAAATGTCATTTTTCATAACTGTTACCAATCTCCACATGCTCGATCATAGTCATTTCAGCGAGATCTCTTGTTATGCTAATTCGATTTTCCACTCGTTTCGTGATCGATATAAATAATTAATTCACATACCCGCATCTTAATCAGAAATTGTTCATCACGACAATTGTTCGGAGAATCTATTAAAATTAAGCTCTCCGTTCAGCGAAACGAAAACCATCCGTAAATAAAATATCAACAGGTGGAATTTTTTCGGTATCCAAAGCAAATTAATTACGTTTCCACGGATTCTAATTATAAGCGTGAGTTCGCTTATGGGTTAAGGAACCGTCAAAGCTCGACTAAACCTTTGCGCGCGGATTATTAAAAAAATTAGATTATACTTTGTATCCGGATCGGACACGAAGCTCTCGGAATCAATTATATTGTCGTTTCCTTTTGGACAAAGCGAGCACGTCGTTACTCGATTAAAAGGGCGAAATTTTCAAAGCCAGCATCACAAACCGGCCGCGGAAAATTGCAATTTCCACCGGGAGACAGGAATAACCGAGAAACATAAAATATACCGGGAGCCGTTGCTTTTTAATTGTCTTTCATTCGGCTCGAAATCGGGCTTTCTATCCTCGCGAAAATTGCGGCCCGACCCGGCGCACTGTCGCATCCATCATCGACTATCTCCGCGAATTAAACAACTTTCCGTATCTCGGCGAACGAGTACAGTCGGGGACAAAATTAAACGAACACCCTCTGAAAATATCTTCCAAGTTGGAAAAAGAAATTAATTAAAAAATAAAATTATTATGTTAAAAAAAATTTTTCTATTATTAATATAATCTATAATTAATTTTGTCCCCGACTGTACCTCTAGTTTTGTTCTTCCATCTGCAACGAGGTCTGATCGAGCAAGTGAAACGAGCTGAACCAGAAGACTATGAATTGTTTCTAATTATTCATCGGTACACACTTATCGTTGAGAGAAGAAGCTCTTCCATTAGGTGTACAAATTAATTTGCAACCCTTATCTACGAACAATCGAAGTACGTTCTACCTTCGAAAATAATCCCCATCATTTTCTGAGAATTTACTCTGTCTTCTGAATAATTACTGAACCTTCCGTTCGGTGGATACAAGATTCTAAAATAAAGTTACTACTGAATGATTCAGAGGGCTAATTAATTTGTATACAGATGAATTTGCACGAGACAATAATTTATTCCGGCTGCTTAATTGCCAGATCAGATTTTGATGTAGTCAAAGGGCAGAGCCTTTTAGATTCAACTTTGAGAGGGACGCTTTAATTCTGAGCTCCTTGTAGCTTCAATATTAATTATTGGAGAATGGGTTCTGAAAATTGTTTTAAAATATTGCTATCTTAAAAGTATAGAGTTTACATTACATTAATTTAACAAAATTTTGGTAAATACAGAAATTATGATTTCTTCTTCTCTTCGATAGATTTAATTGGTACGTTCAGAAGCAATTTTTAAAATGATTAAGGAAATAGTCTTCCGATTCTATTATTGACCAGAGCTTCCTTCGAATGATTATTAAATATCATGGTCTCTACTCCCATAAAAAAATAGAGACCTTCTCTCGTGCATCTCAGACACTCTTGTTCTTTCATGCAGGAAGGAAGCTCCGAATAGTTTAATTTCTGAAAATCACACGGTTAGTGGAAAACAGAACTGCAAGACGTCAAACTTGATATATAGATTGCGGATATTGTACAATAAAATAATTAATTAATGTGACTATCCGCAACCTAACTGTGTTATTCATTGCAAACAATTCACTCAAAAGATATAAATTAGTTTGTCGATGACAAGGTTGATGCACATCGCATGGAACACTGAAATAAAGGAAAGCTGTTACGTCAAAGTTGTTATGTTGCCTAAAGGTTGTAACTAAAAGAATTAAATCCCCACTCAATGGAGTCAAACAATAGATTCCCTATTTATCGTACGCTCTACAAATACTTTGCGAATGTTCTAAAATATCCTGCTTCGAAAATAAGTCTAGCACACTTTGTCTAACGAAGCACAGGTTACACAATTTTTCTTTAAACTTATTCACCGGAACTTCCCTAAGGACATTAATGAGGGCGTTAATCTGTCGCGAGGAGGAACAAGCGTGGTGAACAACAATCTCGAAAAATTAAAAAAACATTCTAGGCGAGGAGCTCTCGCGCCAACTTTCTCGCGTGACAAAAAGAAATTACATACTTCCGTTCACCTATGTAAACAGCTAATCTGAACTGCAAAGCGGCAATCTGGCCAGCAACTTTTTCCACAAACGACCGGGGCTAATTGAGTTGTACTCGTGCGAGCATGCGGGAAAAAGTTTATCGGTAGCAGACCGCGGTTAGATCCAACGGAGCAGTTTCAGCTTGATTTACCCGGTGTGCCAGTAGTGCCATAGTGATGGGATCGATATGGAACTATCCTCGTGAACGTCGGTCAATTCGCAGAAAAATATCAAGTCGTTAATCTTTGATGGAAGTATCTGAGTAATTATCCACCTTTTTTTACTCAGCATTCAGTACAATGAAGAATTTAAACATAATCGAGTAACTTTTTTTTATGCGACGAGCACAACTAAAATTTGTGGAGATACCACAATGCTGGCACCCCTAATCTCATTAGCACCGTAAACGAAGTTACATCGGAGAGCGAAGCATGAAAGGAGCGACAACTCGTTTCATCAGGCCTAATCACGCTATACGGTTTCGCCGGGTGAAAGATACCAGTCGCGATACGCTTGATCCCATCACTACGGGACGTCGGCACGTGTTAAACTGCTCGCTGCTCGACATTTAACGTCGAGAGGACGTCACGCAAAGCTCCAGGAGGCTCTGGTTCGCTTTGCGTGGAAATTAACGCGTCACGACTTCATCGGGTTTGATAGGATGTACCTAAACCTTGCTGCCGAGACCCGTCCGCCGGAGTTAAACCTCGTCCCGCGAACACTATTCCCAGTTAACGACGTGTCAGATCAAGCGCGAAACTCTGTTTTCGAGCCACCTACACTCTCCCACGCCCGTCATATAGGCTAAGCGTTGTTAGGCCAACGAAACCCATCTGTAGATCGATGAAAAAAAAGACCGTCGGGCCATTTAACTGCGTTTTCGGAGCCGACTCTGGTTTTCTCTGTTGACGAAGCCGTGACACGTTTCAGTCCCTGCTATTTCAAAATCGGGTCAATAGCGTCGTTGTGGAGGAACATCTTTTTTCCTGTTGAGCATTAATCAGGTGATCAGATCATTGACAATTTTTCGAGATAAAAATTTGTGGAAGAAGTTTCTAGAGCTTTCAAGTTATATTGGTCCCCAGATGGGAATATCTTTGTGTTAACTATTTTGTGAGCTAGTGGGTAACTATTTAATTTGACAATTTGTCGAGATACGTGGGTGAAGTTTCTACGTCTTTTCAGTAATCACTGAATGAAGATTTGTACGAAGAGTCCTACTTTGTATACTTCCTGTACGTTTCTTATAGAGCGCTGTCTATTGCAAAGCGAGATTAGTGAAGCTGCAAAAATAATCAGCATTAATAGTTTATATAGACAAAAACCGCAAGCAGTTCATTCCACTGATCGAGCCAGCACTCAACGTGTAGCTACCTTTCATTGAATCAAGGCACGTTTCCTGTGGTTCATGTTAAAGAATCGGAACTGTAGCCGCAGCGTTAGGTCTTTCCGTACTGTTGGGAAAGAATAGAGGTGTCGTAAGTATAATTCGCAGCTGTGACTCGCTGAGTCTCTCATCGGTGGGTGGTACCGGTGTTGTACAATAAATAATATATATGTTTCTTAATCAGGAGAAGTCGAAACGAACCAAACTAAGTATCTAACTGTATCATCCTGTATAAATCATTGTGCTAAAAAGAATTTGTCGTTTCCAAATCCCCTTAACAGCGAAGGTAGGCATCCCACTGTGATCCTTTGATCACTATAACCTCTCCTAGTTTTGACCAACACCTATTCCTTGCAACAAAACAATTTGAAAAACAGACTGACAGACAGATATTCCTATAAATAAATTTTCTTACGGTTTGTTTATAATATGCCATGCACTACTCTTCTGCAGTAAATAATGCGATAAAGTATGTAAAGGAGGACAGCATGATGCGAGCAACCGAAGATAATCATGCGGAGGATATTGATTTGTTAATGAGTGTGTGTAGACTTGTTTATACTATTTGATTTTGTTAATAACTACATGAGGAATATTAAACTTATTTCTTTGGGTATATATTATTTAAAAATGGCTAAGAATTTGGATAGACACATTCTTGTTATTTTTATAAAGTAATGTGAAATATTCACTTTTAATGCTCCGTAAACCAACGAGAAAGTATATCTGCTAAGACAGAGGTATCGTGCGAGTGGTTATTCTTATCAGACATGAAATGAGTGTCCACCGACTGTGATAAGGAAAGTAGATTATCCTGTGGTTATCCACACAATATTAACACAGTAACATTTTTATCTTCGCAGTACTTGTTTTTGTAACAACATGCTTAACAGAGAGGATATTTGTTTAAATAACCACGACGATTTCAGAGATTTTAACACGGACTTTCATCGATGCAAATGCACTAACACAATTCGATCCGTAACAGAAAAACATTCGGGACCATCACGGACATTGTACATAGATCAAATAAATCAGGCCAAACGACAAATCCCCAAAATGGTACTGATTGAAATTTTTGTTTAACACAGATCTACTCACTGCATTCATCTGCGTTATGTTCTGTCTATTATGGTGCCTATGGGTATAGTGAAATTTTGTGAGGGTGTACCGCTCTCTTTCTTAGCACGTGCCACACGTAAAACTAACAAAAATAAATAAACGATTAAAATCCTCAATAATTTGCCAACAATTTAAAAAAATGAAAACAGGGAAGAGATTCAAATCCAAGGGAATATTTGAATACTTCAAACTTGTGTTTATATATAACTCGGATAAATAAATGAGAAAATTAGAAAGTTGAATTGGAGGAGGAAATAAATGTTGGATCATGCTATAAAATATAAAGAAACTTTGATCTAGAACAATAAATTTTCCCTTTTTATAAAGTAAAGAATCATTGTAGCTTAAGCAGAAAGCCAATAAAATATACTTCCTCTGATAAACTAAACGAGATATTTATCTGTTATTTAATTAACGAAGCGTCAAAGGTATGAATCAAGCTACAAGCATGAGCTACAAGCCACAACTGCTTGGTTTATTATTAATATTATATAAGCTGAAAGCGACAATGGAAGAGGAATGTGATTTAAATAAAAGGGGGCACTCCGGGTTCTCATAATTACCTCTATGCCACTAGTTAAAAAAATAATAAATGAATTTAGCAGAATGAATGGATGAATGATGATGAGCTAGTAAAGCGCTATGTGAGACTACGAAGCAGAGTTGGAAGTGTTAGAAGCATTTCGTCAAATGATCTCCATGGTCCCCCATACAATTGCTTCCATCTAAACGAAAAATTAAAGATTTATATCTCCAATCTATGTGAACGAAGATACTATAGTGTCTCTTTAAACTGTACAGTAGTTAAACTTTGAGTATCTGTAATAAACAACCTGTAAAGAGCTGTTTTAAACATATCAAATGATTACAATATATTAAGAATATTTCTGGAACACCTGGAAGGAACAGTACTGTAAACATGATTAAAATAAATGATAATTAAGTAACTAGCTTATGCTACTTATATGAAGAAGAAGCTAGTTTATGGTATGACTGTGAATTTGTATATTAAACGATATACAAATTCACGGAAGATAATATTTTCTAATGTTTTTAGTACTATAAATACGATTTATATCAGATATCGGCGTAAGTAAATGTATAAGTATATGTACAGAGTAAAAATAAATATTGGTATTTAGAAATTTTTTACTCACTCCTATCAATGTTGCGTTGCAAGTGTGCAGCCACGCGATGTCTAGCATCGTTGAACTCCAAGTGAAGTCCAAGTCGAAGCAACGTCGGATTCTGTTCCACCAACTGGGTGATCTCCATTTCGATTTTATTTCCCAACACTTGTGACCTCTGCAAGTTAACAAACAAAAATGCATTAGGCTAAACAAAATCTTTAGCCGACATTGACAGTAATTATCATCCGTATAATTTTACCTGATTGGAACACCGAAATTCTTCTATTGATTTCGTTTTGAGGAGACCTCTAATGAGCCTCACTATCACAGATGGGCTTATAAAGTTTGTTTCCACGCTGAGAACATACAAATTTCATATGTAATCATTCTATTCATCTTTTGCCAATAACATCTGTGTGTAACAGTATACTAACTTGAGTACTCTGAGTGTAGAATTTTTCTCTAAGGCTTCCGCCAACCTTTGCGCAGTCTTATCGGTGACACCCACGTTTGTTAAACTTAAAGATTCGAGATGCGTATTCATCTCCAGTCCTTCAAATAGTTGAATAAACTTTTCGTCAGATATATTCTACAGAACAATAAATTGACATTAAGTATAATATTCAATATATAACAACTGTGTATTTGGAAGTATTAACTCTTTGAGAGTACTCACTTTAATGTTATTCCAGTTTAATTCAGTCAACGATGCATCATCTTCTCGAACTTGTTTGATTGTGGCATCGACGTCAGTGTCGTTAGGTGGTTCCATTGGGTAGGGTTTTGGTTGACTAGCTTTTGTAACACCATCCCAACCCAGGCCAACAGGCTGACCAGAATTTAGTAGGGAAGCATGATACTGGTCCTGATTCATCATGGAATGGAATCCGAGAATAGCTGTGCACAACAAAAAAATCATACATTTATAATCTGCAATTTTTAAGATTTATCATTTCTTCATAACCAGGTTAGTTATTGTAATCTATAGTTTTTTCAACTCAAAATACAATGTTAATGTAATTCGAATAATCATCATTTGAATACTTTACCAGCAAGATCGATAATTTCTTCTTGACTAGCATTGGACAGAGCTTGTTCGTATTCTTCTCCAAGATCAATAGCAATTTGTTCGTCTGCTTCTTTCTCTTTCACGGTTTCTTGGGGAGGAGGAATCCACTATAAGAAAATAACAGGAACATTATAAATTTTGTATAGTTTATTTATTCATCTTACAGATTTAAATTGTCTGGAAGAGTACCAACCTTTTTGCCTCTGATTACACCAGGTACGAAGGGCTTTAATTCCGGTATATCAGGTGTTTCCAAAGCTTGTTTGTTGATGTGCTCGATAAGCTTCTTCCGGTTAAGGGGGCCTGTTGGAGTCTTGTCGCATTCGTAACTACAACGTTGCGACGGTGGCATGAAGCTGTCCTGCGAAAGCGATACAAAAGCTGTTAAAAAATAGTCTTGCCAAAGTACAGATACAACAACGCGTAACAAGCAATTAGTCTTACATCGGGATCCACCTCCTTGGCCAACATATTGATTTCCTCTGGAGTGAGCTGTGCCAGCAGATCGTCCACGTCCACATCGTCGTATTCGCTGAGGTCCTTGCCGTACAACTTCGCTGCGGTTGTCATGGTGGTTTTTTTGGTTGATGCGGATGTCTGAAAAGTTTCCCACGGTTCTTGGTCAACGACAGAGAATCTCCGCGACATTCTATCGATTATATTACAAATAGCTCCGATACAAAAACGATCCCTTTCGACTAGTGTACGCCAGCTATCTAACACATTAAATTGCTATTATCTAATAGCGTAAACAACTACAATATTTAATCGGTGACTAATTTCACTCTCCTAGAGTTCGAAGGCTGTGGAGTTCAGTGGAGTTCACAGAACAATTGCGAGAAGAGCTCCCGGAAGAGCAGTGTTTATTTATCGATCGCAGAACGAAGCCGGGGAATAAGTATGCAGAATGATAGGCGTCGAGGATTATTTCGTGAAACGGTGGATCACTAATGCCGAACAGTTGTACCCGGAGGTTTTCTGCTCGAGAACGATCGGCAAATCGACAACTTGCATTTAAATTCGGCAACTGTCCAACGCGGCTGATGCCCTTTGCCCCAGATAATTCCGCATTGATTTTCATTGACAACTCATCTGCCAAATCGACGACCCACGCTTAATCCCGAGAAAATACACGCGCAAAACTTAGTATTACGGAGTAACGAAGCTTCCGCGAGATTCTTGGATTATTCTCGGGCGAAATTGTTTATGGAAAAAGTGTGTACCGGTATGTTTCCTTCGACGGGGAATTAGGCGAATCGCTCGTAATCAAATACCTCACCCACTTCTCACGACAGAGACTTCACTGACCAGTTCACCGATTGCGGCTGATTGCGGCAGCGCCCTTTGACGCTTATACCATATTCGAACAAATTTCCCTTCTGGCTATGTTATTGTTTAAATAACAATCCCAGCACCAGTACGAGGAATTTATAATGCATGGGAAAAAAGCGGTGTTTTTATATTGTTATTCAAACGGTCGAACTTACAAGGAGATTTTTGTTAAGCTGTCCGGTATCTCGTTTGACATCAACCTTGCAAGGTGTTTGCGTGAACGAACTATATAGTACAGCTCATGGAGAAAGTTTCTGCGCGTCCGGCGTCGCGCAGCTATTGACGTTGCGCTGCGGCCACGGCGGGCTTTTCGAAACGCTGCCATATACGTCGATAAATTCACCATTGAAAACATAGGTTGGTTAACTAATACCGGGAGAATTACAACAATCAATTCATAAATTGTATTGAGAGATACTGGAAGCCAAAAATAATGGCTGCGTACTGTATTTAAAATAAATTATATACTTTAGATTATGAAAATTGCTCGTGTTCAGAAAAGAAAATACACTTCCGGTTTGATACTTCGAAAAGCAGCTAATAGAATTCCTGTTCTAGTAATCAGTCATTTAAGGCCAGTGTCGGCCATCTTGACACATTGGCCACCGGCGGCTATTTCCTAACTTTTAAAAGTTGACAGCTGAAGGCTTCGACGGTGAGTATTAAACATTGTTATTGTTACTATGCTATTTTCTAAATATTTTATAATGTTTAAAGGTCTAAAAATTATGAAACAATTGCCGGGAGATGATTTGTTGATATTGTCCCATAAACAAAAATGATGATTAATGGACGGAGAGTAAAGGAAAGTTTTCAGCTGAAGACTTTTCAATGGATGCTTCACAAGTGAGAGTATCCAACATTGTTACTATTTTCTAAATATTGTATAATGTTTGAAGATCCAACAATTATGAAACGATCATCGGCAGATGATGCGTTAAGACAGTCCCTTAACCGAAGATCACGATTAATGGACGGAGAGTAAAGGAAAGGGTTTGCCGGGCTAATTAACTCGATAAATCAATCTGGCCAAGGTCACGGTGCAAGACCGAAAGAGGTGGGTGGATCACGGATGCTGTTGGTGGGAGACCTATAGCGCAGGTCCGACGATCCTCATTGCTGGAAAAGATCTATAGGAGAGGATCTCTGTCGTGTACCCCGGCCTCTGCAGTTTTGATTAGAGAGTGTCTATCGGTTGTTGTAGCGCTCGTAGCGGCGACAGGCACAAAAATAGCTGAGGCCTCCTCGCAGGCTGGCAAACTCCCAACGGTCTATACTTGGACATCCCCGCGCCATGATTATTTATAGTGAGCGCGAGCGCGGCCACTGGCCTTCTCGTGAACTAACTAGCCTGCCACCAAAGACGATCCGTCGCCCGTGACCTAGGCCCGCATTAATAACGATTACACCCTCCACGAACACCGGCGGCGGCGGCGGCTGCTTTAATCTCTCGACAGCTCCGACAAATGCGGCCTTTTTGTGTTTTTCTGCGGACGATCCGTGGATGCTTCACCGGACGCGAGTCTGACAAAACGCAAGCACGATCGCGTGATTGAAGAATGTTTGAATAAAGGATAGCGAGATGTCACTTCGGGCGAAAACACAGAGGCGAACCGGAAGCTGCGCCATATTGGAGGACGCTCGAATACTTTCTGCATGAATTTTTAAACATATATGCTTTGTTTTGCACGTGAAGACGAATATTTTACTGGCACTGATGCTAAAAATTGTATAGAATATTTCAGAGTAAGAATATACAGTCAAAAATTGTTTGAGACAGACTGTATACTATATGCATCTTTTATGGTAGTAAGTATACAGACTTTTCATATCAATTATTTATGCATAAAATCCACTCGCTAACTATCCGAATACTTTCTAACAGTACGCTCAACATCCCAAGCAAACACGCTTCCTTTCATGCCTCGAGACGATCAAGATCTTTACGTAATGCCCAAAGACGATGGCGTCAATAAAACAATGATGCTCCTCTTTCCTACATTGTGCAATCTTTTCCCAGCGAAGATGCTTTCAATGTTCATTATTCACGAGCAACAATTAGTCGGCGATACGAAGAGCAAGATCGATTAGAGATATGTACAAGGTTTCCACGCGCCGGTATCAACGGTGTCTTAGAATGAAACTTTCAGTGCTCCAAATAACCCCTGCAGCCAGCTCGCGAGAAATCTGCCTGTTAATTAGTTTGTACGTCTCCGTGGCAGGTTTATTTCTGCGTGACTGAATGAAAACGACTTACTTTCACGGCCACGGGGAAAAAAAGGCGAGTCTCGTTTTCCGTCTAGAGTGTCTAGATGGATCCGTTCTGGCATTAGTTTCCAGTTAACAAACTCTCTTGGGGAAAGTTTCTGCGTCCCCGCTTGAGAATTTGAACGCTATGGTTGTCACCGGACTGTGCGGATCTTGTGCATGTATTGTAGTAAAAATTTAGGTTGGTCGCAATTTCGAAACTTCTGCCCCGTGTTTGGCAGCAGCCGCTTTTCCCACGAGTGCAATGCCTCGAAATTAGGCCGGCTTAAGTATCGGTAATTAAATCTTCGAAGGAAAAGCACGTCAATCAACGCGATCTATCCTGCGTTAGAGGCGCGCTAATGGGCCGTGCCGCGCAATTAGGGGCGCGTATTTCCTGCAAAACGGCTTCCAAGGGTCATACGAAGCCGACGTCTCTGTCAGACCACCTGGAATTCACAAATACAAAAATACTATAAATTCAAATCTCTGTGAAAACATTAAAAAAATTTTCCCGTGAGCGAATCCAACGTAGATTTGAAGATTGAAGCCTTCTCTTTACAACGAGAGCTTGAGAATTGATCTACGATTTTTTTTCACTGTTTTATGGAAGAGAAACAAGGGCCAAGGACAAACTACACGATCTAAGAAACGGCACAGACCCGAGGGTTTTTCTTAGCTGAAAATAATCGTACAGCGACAAACTTGGACTCGTTTTGAAGCTTGAAGAGTCTACTTTCGCGCAACCTTGTTCGTTTTCCAGTAAAATATTTTTACACGACGTGCCAGACGAGAAACCGAAGAAAACAATTTTTTTCACTTCACTCTGCAGCTGACAATGAGACGCGAATATCGCGTGCGAGCAGCTTGGGGACTCATTTTACTCCGTTCTGGGAGAAAGACACCGGAGGAATCAGGTTTCTAATTTCCAAGCCGTTGAAACTCGAGCGGAGCCTAGTTGCAATCAATACGCGAAGAAAAAGCACGATGATGGGGCATACTGCGACGTGAAACATGCAAACGAATGCTCTCTGTATGCACATAGTAACGGAATGACATTATGCGAAATGGTTATTGTTAACGGCACCGTTACTCAGGCAGAGTTCTAGTTGTGAAACGACTGTAACCGAGGCTGCTCGAGGTGTCGGGAGAGGATGATGCCTGCGATGATTCCGCCATATGTCGCAATTATATTGCAGATCGTGGAAGATGTGCTGCCCGAAGTGTCACGTGCAGATGCCTTCTATTTTCGTTTTAAACGAGAAAATGCATGGCTGAGTTTCGTTTATGTCCGGTGTAACGACCGCGAGGACGGAAATATGAAACAAGCGTACGGGAGCTAGAATTTGTTGTTAAATTTTCGTAGATGGGGTCCCGGGAACCTTCTGGTTTCTAACTCATTGGAATTGTTTAGAACAAAATCAATTTCAATCATTTTAGACAGATTGAAGAGAACATGATGTAATCGGGAGACCAGAGTCATTAGTGTAATTTTAGTTGCAGTCCCACTTGCGCATTAAATTTTTAGTTGAATAACATTTCAATTAGCGCGTCATCATATACAATTCACGCAACATGTTAGCGAAATTCATTAATATTATACAAGAATTCTTCTCTAATTAATCTTTCACATGCTTGAATCGCTAAGACGATGATAATCGAGCCCGTTTTACAATTATAATTAACCTTTATTCAATTTTTACAGGTAGACGATGATATCGTTCGAATGTTCAAACAGTGTTCGCGTAAAACGCTGTTACAAAACAGGAATTAGCACAGATGCATATCTACCACATCGTGAAGTACTATAGCTTACATAGGTGGCATTTTTTATTCAGACCATAAACGCCTTTCTTCCGTTTCAATTTTTTAATACCACACTTCAGATTGCAAATTAATGCGACGAGTCTATAAAACTACTTTGTGAAAATGAAAAGTAGTGGATTTTGTTAGAAACATATTAGGAAAATATGGTGACGTTATTTTTGAAAAAAATTTTATTCAGCTGTGTAAACATGTTTCCTCAGAAAATTAATTTTTCCACAGCAAGTTGTCCAGCCTTGATATAAATCGACTTGCAAATTCCGCGTGGGTGACAAATGATCGCATCGAATGATCTCTCTCCCAAGGATACCACTGACCCCCCGATAAGACGCGCAAATACCAAACGAGAATGATCGAGCGACCGAACATCAAGTTAGAAATCTGCTCTTGCCTCATCCATGTTTATCGAAAAGTGCAAGAATTGCTGCACCTTCTCTAGCTTTGGAATCCTCGAGAGTTCAGGTTTCGTAACTACCTGTCTGACCATAGATGGTCTTTGCCGCAGAGATACCTTTTGCCTCCTGCATATCGAGACTTCTCGGTAAGTTCAACTAATTAAGTGTCCCGTTCGAGACACGCGTCCCGAGCCATTTGCATAATCAGAGTGTTTCGTCACAGTGGTGGAACGGGTCGCATTTTCCACAAATTATCATGGTTCGATTGATCTATAATCGAGATTAGGTGTCCAATCTCCATGTTTTTTTTTGTGTAGGCAGAAAAGTGTTTCTAATTTTAAAATGTGATCTATCAATTTCTAACATTGCTGGTGGCTATGTAATAGAAACTTTTGCGAATCGCATAAATAAATTGTTTTCTATATATTTTTCAGGTCTTCATGATGTAAACTGACTGTTGAAATTGCGCACCGATTCTGGAAAATGCACACGCGCCAGATATACGTTTCAAACCGCTTTCATCGGGAATGGTATATTTATGCGAAGCGACCGCGACCATAATCACGCCGCAACCGCAAATCTTATTGATGAATGCAGACGTACGAGTATTCGCTTCGGGTGAGTCCACCTGTGGCTGTGGTGTCGTTGCATGCGAAACAGAAAGTACGAAACAGTACTAAACAATTGAAATAGTTGATACCGATTTTGTTTAATTTTGGTCTATTATAAATCCTTGTTGGAAGTTTAAAATTTAATTTAATTGTTTCACTGATATTTTTAGCAACAGTTCATAACAACAATATTGTTCGACGAAACAACGGCTACCGTTACACGTCTGCGAATAACTCATCCTGCACCAGGAACCGTTGTAAATAACAGTGGTCACGCCACAGAAATTTTTACAACCGTTATTTCGCAAATGAAGCCAGCAGTCGAAATGCTCCGCGGGATTCCATACATCGCGGTTAATTATCAAGAATTTACCCTAATCGTCGTGCTCCTCGCATACACGATCTGATTAACTCGAGGCAGAGAATTAATTGTCTCTAATATATATATATATACCTCGAAGTATAATTAACAATTAAACTGTACTATTAAGAACATTTCCAACGCGAGAGATTACGGCAAGAACACGTGAAAGTAACGTTTTTAGTATCCGCTCTTATTCTTTTTAGGTTCTCGTTTGAGACACCGTGACACGTGAACGTGAGCGGGATTAAGTGCAAATTTCTTAGCGCGTGTTTGCCAGTTGCAAAAGTGCAGAACCTGCAAATCCTGTTCGAATTGGGAACCATGTCGTTTCACATATTTATTTAATATTTTTAGGGAAAAACATTGATAAGGATTTACGAGGTCTGGGGTACCCGAGCGAAAGTGTTCAATGTTATATCACGAACCCGCATTATGCACTGGAATAATCTACGAAAAATAGCAACAAATTGGACCGCAATGATCCTCGCTTCTTCAAACGTCTTCAGCATCTCTAAATTAAATAACAAGAAAGATCATGATCCTAGCACGTATACAAATCTGTTAATTTTGGAGCCAGCTATAAATTGAAGATGTTACGCAGAATTCTCTAAGTTCAGCCACAACTTCCGAAGCAGAATTGGTCATAGTCTCGATTTTCCTCGGTACACGTGTTCCGCAGCTCGATAAAGGAGTCGGTGGGCAAGTATAGTCGCGGTAAATCAACGGGCGAGATTTACGGCCGACTATTTTCGCCCCAAAAACCGTTGCACAACATTGTATCGTGTCGAGCCGAGAGTCGCGTTAACTCGCGGTCCAAGATTTTATGTATCCTTTCCCGACGGGACCGGCGATCTATCGATCTCTGTATGTACACTAGGGGATCCTTATTGGCGACGAGCCAGCTCCGAGTTGCAGCTATTGAACCGATTTGGCCTCGGCGAACAAGGAAGGTCCCGCAATCGTGAAAGTGTATCGATCCCAGGTATCGCGATCTGGGTCATCGTGTCGACTTTTCAGCCGTGGGATCATCATCTGCCAAGGGAGCGGCTCTGCCACTTTCGTACACTTTTGCGGCAGAATGTCAATTAAAATTGGAGACCATGGCGCATACAAAGCTTCAGGAACATTTTTACAGTTTCTTTCCCTTTAAAAAATTTTCCCGTGAGCTAATCGTAGATTTGAAGATTGAAGCCTTCTCTTTACAACGAGAGCTTGAGAATTGATCTACGATTTTGTTTCACTGTTTTATGGAAGAAAAACAAGGACCAAGGACAAACTACACGATCTAAGAAACGGCACAGACCCGAGGGTTTTTCTTAGATGAAAATAATCGTACAGCGACAAACTTGGACTCGTTTTGAAGCTTGAAGAGTGTACTTTCGCACAACGTTGTTCGTTTTCCAGTAAAATATTTTTACACGACGTGCCAAACGAGAAACCGAAGAAAACAATTTTTTTCACTTCACTTTTGTTACAATACTCGTGGCTAATTCGATCATTGTCTCTGCAGCTGAGTCAATTAAAATTGGAGACCATGGCGCAAACACCGGGCAAGCTTCAGGAACATTTTTACAGTTTCTTTAAAAAATTGTGAAAAATGATACAAAAGCATTTTTGCATATTGATGGACCGGTATAATGGTTTCTATTCTCTATTTCAAAATTCTATTCGGCTGAAGTGCACCTCCACCATCACACTGGATACCAAGAAAATTTCAAATTAATATCAGCATTGGATCCTGAAGAAAAAATTTGTCAAGTTCAGCCTCTTGGCTCCCATTAGTGGTACACTTCTAGGAGCCTAATCTAATCATCCTAAACGACCAGACAGCGTTCTCAGAGCACGAGTTTCGGCTAAAACAGACGAGAAACATCCGCGGGCCCATCCTGCTCAATTACATATCCACGTTCGCCGATCGTTCATTACCCGGGGATATAATACAACGTCGCGCAATCTGTCACGATAATTGGTCGACGCGGCCGGCATTCACTGGCTTGCGGTTATTAAAGAAAACTGTTGTTAATTAACGACGTCCCAATATTTGGTCGGCGCGCGATGGCTCGCTCCAAGCGCCCGACATTATTGTAGGGAACGGCGATGACATAATACAGAGCGCGGCTGGCCTGCGAAACAGCCGCGTCAATTAATTGTACAAATGCAAAGAGAGAGAGAGAGAGAGAGAGAGAGAGAGAGAGAGAGAGAGAGAGAGAGAGAGAGAGAGAGAGAGGGAGAGAGAAAGAGAGAGAGGGGCCGCCCTCGATCGATCAAACGTGAATGGCGGCGCCTTTCGCGATTGACCCTGCGGGGCTCGGCTCGTTTTCGCAGATTTCATTATTATTATTATCATTATTATCATCATGAAACGCTGCCAGAAATCGCGGTTCCGCGTTCTACGCCGCGCCTCGATGCGCACCGCGACGCTCCACGCTCGTCGATCGCTGATAAAACGCACCGACGATAGCTAGACATCACGCACCAACAATGGGAGATCGGTACCGCGAATACTGACCTATTACGATCCTCGCGAAATGGAGCTTCATGATTTTTTTTCTAAAAACCCGCTACTGGTATCGACTTCGAATTTTTTTAGTAGCTAGCAGGATGGCAGAGGTGTACTTTTGCCGAAGGGAATTTCGAGATTCGGACTGGAAATAATTTTGCCACTCTGTATACGAGTAGAAATCCTATACAATCATGTTTTTCGGCATTCATGTTAATTTTCCTCAGAATTCACTGGAGATATAAATTTCAAATTTTGGTAGCATTCAGAGGATTGGTGTACGTGCATTTTAGCCGGAGGGAATTTCGATATTCGGACTGGAAATAATTTTACCACCCTATATATATGTGTAGGTGTCCTATGAAATCACGTTTTTCGACATTCATGTTAATTTTCCTCAGAATTCACTGGAGATATAAATTTCAAATTTTGGTAGCATTCAGGGTGTACGTGCATTTTAGCCGAAGGGAATTTTGAAATTCGGTGCAGAAGTAATTGTGCCATCCTATATACGTCTAAGAATTTCACAAAATTGTCACTGCGACCAGCAAATTCAAATTGATTACTCACACGAAGTTCCAAAACGCCTCCTCCCCGTCCGGAAGTTGGTCGATAGAATTCCTCGAGTTGGAAATTCGATTCGAGCCGTAGAAATAACTCAACGTCTTCTGAATTAGTGGTTTCTAGATGGAAGACACCGTAGGAGTGGCACAACCGAGTACTATAAGACGAGGCCTCTGGAGTTGGAGCGCAACTAAACAACTGACTTTTATGCTGGAAGCTCGATGAGAGGACGGCCAACACGAGTAGTAGTGGTACGGCACGACGAGTTAGGCTAGCAAAGTCTACAAACAACCGACGTGTCGCGTTCAACAACTTTCACTGTTTACCCAACAGCGTCCTCCGTGTAGACGCGGCGGTGTCTGTGTATACGCGCGCGCGTCAGGTTTTTTTTTGCTCATTTTGCAGCGTTTTCACTCGACGCAGAGTAGAGAAAAAGAAACGGGGCTCTGTAATTGCTATACAGGCCCGCCGCGTAATTAAGGACGTCCGCTTTTCGACTCGACTCAACTCGATTCACATTAATTTGCATGAACGACCATGGTGACGCTTCTAATGCCGGGAACCTGGCACCGGACGAACGCTACAGTTAGGACAATCTTTTTCCATTCGAGAAGAGGTGCGTACTATTCAGGAGAAATTATGTTTAAGTAAAGATTCGATGTGTAATTAAAGCCTCTTTCTTTTCCAGGTAAATTGCTCGGTTTTTGTGCCATTGATGCCTGCCTGCTTTCCGGGTTTCTATTTCACCGAACTTGGCCACCGTTTTTGTGTCATAAAACGGTGAACAAAAAATCGTAGATCAACTTATAAGGTCTCGTTGCAAAGAGGAGGCTTCAATCTTCGAATCTATGTTGGATTCACTCCAGGAAAAAATTTTTAACATTTGTGGTTTCAATTGGTGACATTTTTGAGAAAAAATGGCACCTCGGTTTCTCATCTGCTACATCGTGTACAAATATTTTACAGGAAAATGAACAATGGTATGCGAAAGTAGAGTCTGTAAGCTTTAAAACGAGCCCAAGTTTGTTTCTGTACGATTATTTTTTAGTTGAGAAATCGTCGGGTCCGTGCTATTTCTTAGATCGTGTAGTTCTACTATTTTTTTAAATGCGTTCAATCTGTGTTTCAGACGGATTTCAATGAGCCTGTTTACATATGTTTGCTGAAACGGGAGCACTTGTTGGTATGTCGCGCCGTTTTTCCGCGTTTCCCGATACATTTGTTTTCGCGATATACAGACCAGTATCGGACGAAGACTATAGACGGATCGACTGTAAACAAGCCCCCGGCGAAAAACAAGTCAAGACGCCAGATAATCGCTCGAAGGAATGCACCGAGGCTTGCCAAGTGTAGAAAATGTGTCGCTAAGGGACACGGGGACGGAGAGAGAGAGAGAGAGAGAGAGAGAGAGAGATGCGTTTGTAAAAGATCTTGAGATTTCCGCGCGAGGTTTCTGTGGTTCACCTATGCGTTTCTCGCGAGCGTGTATTATAGCTGTTGCGATGAGGTCACTCCTCGAGTCCGTACGAGATGATATCACTCGAACCTCGAGGAGCAACGATTTGTTTACAGGCGTGAAACAATCTCTCGATGTTGCCTTTCCATGATGCACTCTCGTCAGCTTACGTGCATTGTCTCGCTGTTGCAGAATAGTCAGCGAAATTGTTTTTACTTAGAATTTAGATTTTGTAAACAACATTGAATCATTCAGAAAAAGTATTTGATTATGTGGTTAGGTTTGTTCGAAATTGGTAAACACATAGTGTTAAATACTAAATGGTCTGAGCAATCGGAAGTGGAATTATACCAGTTGCTATAGATATGTTAATGGTTCATTAGCATACCAAATGTATGCACATTTACCGTGAGGGGTTACCGTGCGAAAGTCTCGTGATAATTGTTTATCTACACGTTGTTTTAAACCGGTGAAGGGTGCGTAAGAAATACAGCTATAACTTATCGGGGAATAGTATAATCTTGCTTGCAACAATTATATTTAGAATGAAAGGAACTTTTTCTAGCGAGTAAAATTTGCAGGTAAAAAACATATGTGTTTTTCCGTCCATTGTTTAAGATACTTCCTAAACTTTTCCAGCGAGAAAGCAGAGAGTTTCAGTTGATAAACAATGAACCGTGCGAATCGTGCTGCATAACAGCATTATCAAAAACAAGGACAAAGGCGCGCGGTGAAGGCAACCGAGTGTCGTTAAAAAATGCCTGCCGGGAAATCATCTTGCACAATGAAAGATTCTCGGACGCGCACACGCGCGCCGTACGCAACCTATTACCACCGTAACGTGTATGTGTATTTATAGTTATTATGACACGTATTTTTAGTCATTGATAAAAGCGAATCTAGTCGTGTGGGTAAGAGGGATAATGATGCATACGCTGAAATGTCACTTGAAATGCCATCGTACGGTTATTTAGCCGCCCATTTACGTCATTACATCGATAAACCGCTAATGTTGCTTTCGCAAACACGTGCAGGTGAATAAAACTTGCGTGGTGCAACGCTTACTCGAACTTCATACTAATCATTCTAATTATAAACACAGTGATTCTAAATGAAAAGAAATTTGTTAAAACGTAATTAATATAATCAGAAGGACAGAGTTGGGCAAAATTTTCATCTAAATAAAAATATCGGATAACGAATAAACAAAATTTTTATTCATTATTCGATGGTTCAAATTGTATAAAAAGCATCTTTATTCGACGAGCATCGAATAAATAAATTATATTCGACAAGAATTTATCCGACGAATAGAGATGATTTTTTTTATACGAAGTGGCTTTATTCGAACTTCGAATAATTTTTTCATCTTTTATCTGTATCTTTTATTAGGAGGCTTCGAATAAATCTTTCCACACAACTACTGCCAACTCTAATAAACGCGAACCATCGAATAATGAATAAAAATTGTTTTTATTTTTTATTCGTTATTCGAAATTTTTATGTAGATTGAAAATTTTGCCCAACTCTGCAGAAGGATTATAATACTCTGGAGGATTCTAGAATAAATATGAATAATGGAAAAAGCATTATAAAAACTTTGAGAATATCGTTCCATTATTTTGGTATTCAACTTCGGTCTAATAACGAATAAGAATTATTTTTATTTGTTTTTTCACAATTAATTCACAATATACGGTTCCCAATAGAACGTTTTACAACAAACGAGCTATCCTGCATCATCAATTTGCATTTCCCATAGGGAGATCATCATTTCCCGATGTACTTTTAATTATCTATCCCCCGTAATAAAAATATTTCTTATTCACAGATTCTTTCTTTGCGCGTTGAATTAGTGCAGCTCCGGGTAGCCGGTTAATTAATTGCACGCTCCTCTGGATTGCAACCGAAACAACAATACGTCGTAACTGCTATATAGTAAGTGGGGGGGGGGGGGGGGACTGCACACACAACAGTGACCTTTTTGTGAGTTAGGTTCCCACGTATGGGTGGCAAACTGGTCCGGGACGAACGTGATCAGACCGAGCGGTGCGCATGCAGTGGTTCCCAGACGTTTTATAGTTATAGAGTTATTTTATAGTTATTGGTTTTGCGGATTTTAATCATGCTTCGCCGAATAATCAACGCGGATATCAACACCTTATCGTGCGGTATTTCATTCCACAACAGTACAATAATCTTGAGTACATTTGTTCGTTAAAAATTGAAATTTATTCATTTAACATTAGATAATATATTGTCTTCATACTGAAGTTCTGGAAGACTAACGGGACCGAATGTCACTTATATCGAGTAGAGACACTATTTAATAATCAACTGTCGTTAGCAACGAATGTTTAAAAGTGGTACAACTATTTTGTTTATAATAATTTCTTTATAGGTCTTCATACTGAAGTTCTGGAAGACTAACGGGACCGAATGTCACTTATATCGAGTAGAGACACTATTTAATAATCGACTGTCGTTAGCAACGAATGTTTAAAAGCGGTACAACTGTTTTGTTTATAATAATTTCTTCGTGGGACTTTTACCATCATATTCCTGTCATTGTTCCGGTTAGAAAGAGCCCAAGCACGATAGAATTCGGATCGCATTTGCTCGAGTAATCCACGATTTAGTGGAACCTCCCTTATCCGAACTGATCAGAAAAACGCGAGTATTTGGACGATAGTTAATTATGGAGTTCGAATAACGTCCTGCTTGGGCTCATTTTGTTCGGGAAAAATGCCACGAATATGTTGGTAAAAGTTTCGTAATCTGTTAATCTGTTACGATTAAGAATTATTAAATTACGATTCTAACTATATAATCTGTTAATAGTGTCTACAAGAGTCGGAGTCTACACTGGAGAAAGACAGCGCCATAAAACAGGTGAATCACAGGTTAAAAGAATGAACCTCTCGGGCAATCAACGTTCCTAATCGAACACGATCTCTGACTCACCTGGCAATAAAAGATCTATTCAGCTGTGCGGACAATGAGTTTATTGAATCGCCGTTTGCAATGAGGAACGATCAGGCAGGAAGGAACTGTACTGTCACTGTCATCGAAGCGTGATGGATGGTCAAGTGACTCGCGTGACGGGAATATGCTCATGTCGTACGGTCGGTAGACGATATTATATTAGATATGCCGGGCCAATGAGTTCTCAGGGTCCATTAATTTCGTCCGCAAGGAGAGAGAGAGAGAGAGAGAAGTGCGTTTAGAAGCGCGTCGAATGCGTCTGAAATGCGTTCCGAGATAGATCCGGCGACAGAATGCGGAGCAAGGCTCCTCGCGGACGTTATGGCAGCGTTTATGTCCGTATCCTCAATGTTAACCGTGGGACGCGAGATAGTCACTGTCAAAAATCTCTGTTAACTTCCACTATTTTATTAACTAATGATATAAAAATCAATATACTTCTCAACCTCCCAGGAGTAGCTTCTTTAAAATAAATAGTGCAATTTAATATTATTATAGATAAAAAGGAAGAGTGAGAATTCGAGTTGGATTATTCAGATTGAATTGAGAACGAAATCTACGGGGGGATGAATTAATAAAGCCATAGGTAGTTCAATGACAACCATATTTAATATACATTCCGAGGTCGGGAAGTATTTAATACTGTGTAATGATACTGTGTTTAATGGTTAATAGGATGAAACATCGCGGAACAGTGGCAGTCGCGGAATAATGAGCGGAATTGAACCGGCAGGGGAAAACGGAATCGCGAAATTCCATTCGTGCGGTATCAGCGGTCCGAATCGCGCGGATTCCGTGTATCCTGTGGTCCCGAAATTTCCGTTAGATATTTACACGCATGATTCTTTGGTATTCTGATTTTCCCGTCTATAGAGTAATATTTCCCTGCTGTGAAAATTCCCTCATCATGTACAGACGCTATTTATTGATATCCCACCGCTGGGGACGAATGATTAAAAGTGATACAACTTTTTTGTTTATAATAATTTCTTTATGGGCCTTTTACCATCATATTCCTGGAATTTTTCTGGTTAAAAAGAGCCCAAACACGGTAGAATTTCCATCGTATTTACTCGAGTAATCCACGATTTAGTGGAACCTCCCTTATCCGAACTGATCTGGAGCGCGTAAGTGTTTGGATGATAAAACGGGTACCGGAGCTCGAATTATGTCGTGCTTGGGCTCATTTTAATCGGAAAACCGTCACGAATATAATGACAAACGTTTCATGAAAATATAATTAAACACAAAACCTGATGGTATCATATTTAAGGGGTAATTTGGATCGAGACAGTACTTGTTATGGTTCGGAACGATCTAGTGTACTTTGGTTCGATCTTTCCTATCTAAATGGCGTCTCTTTCGGCCGATCCTCGTGACAATGGCTCGCTTCTGATCGGCCGGAAGTTTGTCACCACTATCGCAATCCTCGACAAACTGATTCCAGGTATCGGTTACGAGTCGCAATGAATTCGGCTGACAAAGGGACGGTAAAATAAAATTGCACGTGCGTCACACCGCCAGGCGCTTTGTGGCCGAGCCACACGAGAGCACGCCTCGCGTGACTCTTTGTCGATCTTTGGCCCTGGATTACAAGCCACAAGGTCCGGTCTTTGTATATCTTCCCTTCGTTGTCTCAGCGGTATTCTCTTTCTTGCTACGCGGGTTCTGCTTCGCGGTCACAAAAATCATAAAAATGCATTTACGATGAAAATTGATAGATCATTATTTTCATGCGGTTAGAATTATTAAGAAAAGGGAATTAATGTGAAATTTCTGGAATTGTGAAAATTGTAGAAATGTGTTTCGAGAAATTGAAAAAATGCGTTTCGAGAAATTGTAAAAATTGTGCGAATATGCATTTCGAGAAATTGTTGCGATGGATCTGCGCGAGCATGAGCGCCGGAACTGGGATTTGCACGCGGTAAATTTAAGTTCGCATTGACACGCGAGATTATTTAGGCGATACCGGAGCGAGATTAACGGGACGAGTTTATTCGGTTTCCGATGTCGAGCACTTCGGGTCCTAATTGCATCGGGGGACTTTATTTTCGCCGATACGCAGTCCGCCGCCAGTAATTACTTCGAAGTCGATTTTTTAAATGAAAATCAATTACGTTAGACTTATTTTTTTCCCCATTTATTTTATAAAAATCGCTTTCGAACGTATTATCAGAAAGTGTAACGTAGCATAATTAAAAATAACTGCTCCAGCTAAAGGAGCATCGGATTTTATTCGAATCGGTGCTCGAGACGTTTTTGCGAGGCGAAAAAATAGCGAAATTCCTCCGAGAGAATAAACGCGAACGACCCGCGTCTCGCGCAACACCGTTAGCAGCCTAGAGTCTCGGAAGTATCCTCAGATAAAAGAATTATAACGATGAAAATCGCCTTTTCGCATCGCGGAGGGCTGCGCCACTCGAAACGTATATTAATCCTCTCGGGCAACTCTTCATCGTCGGAGGAAACTGTAAGAGCGCCCCCGAAAGTCAGAGAGGCCAATGAAGGATCTACCGGGGATAAAATAGATCGGCGGGGTAATTCGCGTGCAAAAATTGTTCGGACGAACGCGGGCTTCCTCCGTATTTTTAACGCTGAAAAACGGACGAAAACGTTGGCTCCTTACGTTCAACGATTCCACCGGCAGCTGGCTCGCTTTATTTTTCCATCGCTGCTAGCGCAAATATTATTATTGGCTGCCGAGGATCTGATCCGCGGATTTCGCGCAAAACTGGGTCGAAATAATCGGCGGGAGCCTTTTTACCCCGTTCTGCGAATTTTTTAAAATACTGCTGGGAGTCGGAAGGCTCCGTGAGATTCAAATTGCATTAATAAAAAAAGAGGAAAAAGGAGCTACGCTCATTCGAGATTGGAAGCTCTGCAATTTTCTTATAACAATTTTTATAGTTTGCTGTTATTCTGCATTAAAAAAAAACACTGAAAATCATAAAAATTCGTAAAAATGGTTGTAAAAAGTCAACGCATTTTAATCCTTTGCACTCGGAGCTATTTTCACTAAAAAACGAAAGATTTTTCCATTCTAGAATATTTTCATTTTCTACAATTTTCTTTTGCATTTTCTGCATATGAAACTCGTACTACATATATCTCATGTAATAAATGTCTAGTAGTTTATTAAATATGAACAAAAATAATAATGTGAACGATATTTTTAAGAATGTATAGCAATCCAAGTGTTATGGGTTAATCCAACTTTTACACAATTTTTATTTTTCAAATCAACGCAAGAGGGTAGCGTGCCAGGCCCCACGCGACTTTTCAAGTTCGTCCCGGCCGGTCTAACCAAGGGTGAGGTCTCTGACCTTTAAGCTACAAAAAGAAGCCGAGGATCAGTTTTGATCCTCTGCCGCACCCCCGCATCGTGTTTATAAAAATACATCGTCGAACAGAGACCGCTATATTTCGACCCGTCCGATCGATTCACGAACGTATTTTCAGATCCTCGACGACCTTGGACGATCAGAATACACCGTACTTCCCTACTCGTACGAATGTCACCCGTTTCGAGAGTGAAAAAAGAAAATCCCGCTCGTACAGCTGTTTTCGCGGTCGTGAGAACCTCTCGTGGAAGATTACAGGGGAATTGATTGCGGTTATTTTCGGGGGTGCTGCTCGGAACTGATAAACAAATGGTTATTTCTGTATGCGTGGAGAATTCAGTCTGTCCAAATCGGTCGTACGGCGAGTACTGTGCTTTTCCGAGAAAATAATTTGCCACCGTGCTACACACGGGTGTCCTAAAAATCTAGTTGGATTCCTGAGGTAACTTGCAGTAACTTTTTCCTTTGCAAAAATCTTCTCCGAGGCTCCGTTCGGGAGTTATCGACGAAAAAGTCGGGGACCAATCGGAGCGCGACCACGGAGGACAGACTCCGCCTCCGCCTGTGATTGGCCCGCGTTTTTCGTTGATAACTCGTTAACGAAGCCTCCGAGGACATTTTCGTAAAGGGAAAAGCTGCTTCATATAACCTGAGGAACCTTTTCGAGGAAGTACAACATTTTTGGGACATTTTTATGCGGGTTTCTTCAATTTTAAAAACATATGAATGTTGGACTGCTTATCAAACGCAAGGTAGTTGAAATAAACTTTCATAAATATAGCAGCTGTTTATTTCAATGTTAATAATAAATACGTCTTCCTTCTGTGCAGTGATTCTTAGCTATAAACGATCCAGCTCGACAAAAACTCAGGAAGCTCTTCGAGATCTTTACCTAACCGAGGAGAAAGGAGCACCGACGTTCTCTTAATGGGAATTTAATCATCGGCGTGTTCGCAAACGGAGGATGGGTGGACGATACGCAGCCAAAGAAATAGTGCCAGGTGTGTCGGAGCACGCCAAAAGGCCTAAAACTTTGTACTTGTGTCGAATTAACGAGTTTCTAGCGACGACAATTTGACATGGCAAGAACGGCCAGTTCCGTTCCGGACCGACGACGGTAAAAACCCACACGGAAATTCAACGCGTATAAAATACTTCCTGTCCGCGGGATGATCCGCACAAGTTGGAGACATTTACGTAATCCAAACTTTTTTTCCCCCCTCCCCGCCGCCCCGTTGATTTCTCTGATGGTATTTTCGTTCGCGCTCTGTGCCAGATGTCGCGTATTCAGACGTGTTCGGAATATCGTCAGCGAAACGACACGAAACGAAACGAGACGTGTGTGCACGTGCTTCTTCACGTTCGTGTGTTCTTCTCGAGAAAAATCTCGCTTCGATGTAAATAAGAAGCGACGTCTTCCGTCGGGACGAAACGTCCAGTGACGAAATCGGTTCTCAAAGTTGGACGCTTTGTGTGCCGGAACATGAAGATTGTCGAGCGATAGCACAAAGTCTAGTTGTATATTTGATGAAGACAGGAAGTTCCACTTTGAGAAACAGCTGCATCAAGAATTAGAGAACACACTGTTTTATTATTAGATATTAATATTGGATACCACTGGCACACTATTTTATTGGGTGCTGGAAGCATCACGTTTCAGCACATTTTTCAGTATCTTCGTAGACAGGGTCGTCTTAGCTTTTTTTTCAACACTAAAGCTACCACGACCGGTTCTGGATTTTTTATTTTACAATTATTGAAACAATAAAAATGATTTCATAAGAAATTATTGTGGATATATCTTTGGTAGAGCACGTATTACAATAGGAGCTGCACAAAGTCTAAAATCAATCTTGTCATTTTTATAAGAGAACAGGCTCGGTAGGTCGACCCTCTATAATTCTATTACTAGACTGCGGATCTTTATGGATTTTCTGAAAATTTTCAAGCAATGCTAGAACATAAAATACCACAGAATTTGGTACGATTTTAATTTATCTCAGAACTACAAAGACTACCGAAAATAATACATGATTCCACTTTGTCTGAAAATTTTTGCTAGAAAAATTGAAAATTGCATAAACAACCGCAGTCCAACTGTTACGCGCTTATAACAATTATAGAGCAGTCTACGTAGCGGCACAATAAATTGTAACAGCACACAATATGGACACGTGTACTGCGCTTTGTTTTTATCACATCCTGAACGTGAATCACGCTTAGCTAAATAATCGCAGACGCAGTAGCAAAGTGTATTTCTGTCTGCTGTGACATAACTTTATAACGTGCATATAATTTTATAGTGACGCATCCTTGTTCCTTTATTCGATGAGACTTCCCGCACAATGCGGAAAGTATAGGACAGAAACACAGCGGATTGGCACGGCCCTAACCCCGTTGTTTATCGAGCGAATTCGAGTTAAGATCGGGAATAATTTAAACAAGTGGATTTTGGCGAACGGCAAGGTCCAGAGAGCTCTGCGCGAAATTATTTACGAGAAGCCAGCGTCTATTAATCCTCCTTGGAGCCGCCGCCGCCGCCGCCGCGGCGCCGCAATTCCATCAGAGTTTCGAATCCGATTCCCTTCCAGTGCCAACCCGGAGGCTCTAAATCGAAAATCATTAAACCCGAAATTGACGATGGTTTACGCTGCCCCCCGCGATCTCCCTGATGATTCGAATCATCCCGGGAGTTTATTGGACCCGGGGAGAAAAGTGTGCCGTTGCTCCGAGTCCGGAAGCTGGGTCAATGGAACCGATTATTGCAAATTTTGCCGAAGACTGTGCACATTGATTTGCATTTTTATAGTTGAGTATCTCGAATTAACAACGCGTAGAATTTCTTGTTTGTGAAGATTAGAGTAAAATTGTATTACTGTTATTTGCAGCCGATGCGTACGGCTTGGGAAGGGGCAACCCCAATTTGAAAAAAAATTACTCATTAGTAGACAGCATAGATTGTATGCAATTATGACAAAAATTAATATGTGTACTTTCAAACACTAAAAACATTAGAAAATACTGTTACACTATTTCCAACCTATTAAACATATCAAGAAAGAAAATAATATTTCACTTTCCAGTATTTAGGTAGAAAAATTTTATTTTGCATCTAACGATCCGCTGTCTACTTATTATTAGTTGCTTTCGAATGATAGACTGATGATTAGAGGAGAAAGTTGGGACTTTCGTCGTGATCGGTAAGCAAAGGAGTCTCGCCCCATTGAATTCTCAAACTGTTAAATTACCATTAATAATTTCACTAAAAAAGAAAAATAGTTTTCCCAGATATTTTTAAGGATTATAATTTGCAGGGATATTCTGTATCGGATAAAAGTGAAGAAGATTGATTTTGTCGGATGCTCAGGATACAAGATGCATCTCGGAAATTTATGGGTCATGCTGCCAAAATTCTTTAGGGGAGGAATGACAGGCAGCATCCGTCGATGTCAGTGCAGGAAACTTGCTAACAAGCTTACGTCAGTCCTCCGGACTCTAAAAAAAATCGATGCAGAGTACGGACGTGCACATGCACTTTCGTGGAACAATAAAGAATTTAACTGTCGAATCAGCAATCTTAGAAAAATCGACTTAACCCTTAGCACTCGGATGGCGACTCTGAGGCACCACTGAAAATTGCTATGCCATTCTTAAAAATATTGTTCACATTATTATTTTTATTCGTATTTAATAAACTAGGGTAACTGCACCAGTGAATAAACGGGCACCAGTAAATTAACGCTTTTGTATTTTTTTCTTTTCCATCATTGTTCAATTACTAGAATGTAGTGTTCATTGACTGGTATTTTTTATATTTTTTATTTAACGTTTAATAACATATAATTCTTTAATTAACCTTTAATTCACATATTTTTTTAAAAATAAAATATCTTCCTGAACAATTTCTTAAATGTTCATTCACTGGGGCAGTTACCCTACTAGATATTTACATATGAAATGAGATATTATATCAGTTTCATATGCAAAAAATTTTTAAAAAACTGTTTTTTGAGTTAAAATAGCTCCGAGTGCAAAGGGTTAATAAAACGAAACTGGTAAGTAGCCTGATAAAAAACCTAACTTCGACGGTGTACTTGGAAAAAAATATAACAGTTGTTTATTCGTACAGGTACCTAAAAAGAAATCTATAGCTGTGTGCTTTGATAGAAACCGTGGTCGCATATTGGCATTGAGGATCCCGCGTCAGCTAACAATATGCCACCTAATAATACCCTGTGTGTGCACTAATTTGGAATCCACGGGATGCCATTCCAACGAGAGGAAGGAAGGTGAATGCTACAGTGCAGCTTGAACAATTTATTTGGTCCAGACCAGTTGCGCGCAAGGTCTGACGGTCTCGCGTGTCTCTATCGCGTCTTCATTTTTCACTGGTGTAGGACACTGCCAAGAAGTATAAATTCAAGATCCAACCAGAAAACCCAGAAGCCTCTCATCGAATTCCAACCTTGATTCCGCGTCTCGACCCCGGTAAATCCTTTACAGGGAGACCAGACTCTCTTTTCTATTCGGGGAGCTGAGATTTTGATCTAACAGCGGAAGAAGACGGGAGTGGTCCTAGGGTGGGCTTGATGATGCTTCTCCCGTTTATCATCCGCGCGGATGATGCATCGTTCCTGCTCAACGATGCATCATAACGCGCCTTAATTATTCCCATAACTATGAATCTTGGTGGGCTGCCTTTCCGAGGAAACTTAATGGTGCACGACGAGCTCTTTTATGGCGGTGGCTGGTCGACCGACGACGACGTCTCGGGCTACAACACTTCTGGGTCCTCGTTCACCTAAACGTCATCTTGCCAACCGTGAACTGGCATGCACCCACCAGGACTAGATCATGCAAAAATTTGGGGGGTTGTGAACATTTTTACTCTCACTTCATGATTGCAATTTTTTATTCCAGATGGTGTAGAAAACTATGGACAATTCCAATGGGAAATGATGGAGCTGCTAGACCATTGCAGCTTATTGAAATGCCTACTACAAATCGCATTCTCCTCATTAATTCCCAACCACGCTTCGGGGCCCGAGCAATGCAGACTATGCACGTTCAAAAAGAGGATGCAGGTGGGGATCCAGCTAGTATTCTTCGCGCGTCCACACTCTTTGTTTACAAAGAACTCGCTGCGACTCTACCGCCTTCCGATGTCCCAGCCTTAGACCATACCTATAGACACGGCGCGGCGTAGATAATTTTCCGTGTCCGAAAGATGAAATTAGCTAAAAGACACTGTGACGTCACATTTTCAAAAGATGTACAAGCTATGCTCATCGACAGTGCCTGTATACGCTTGGCTTACATGGGGAGAGGGGGGTCAGCGGGTGCGCCATACACTGTTGAGTGCTGACAAGAAGCTCCCTGGCAGGAATGCGGTGACGTAGGCAAGAATGCACACTCGATTGGTTGGCTTGGAAGGGGCGCGGCTATGGGAGCGTCAGAGGTGGGGATGGGCGGAGCTAGATGGAGACCCCTCTTGCCTCTGTGCCCTCCGGGGAGCTTCTTATCAGCATTCAACAGTACACAGTACATGGAAAGAAATTATCTTAAGACTTATCTTGTGACGTCACAGTGTCCCATCATCTTTCGGACACTGAATTCTCGGTTTTCCTATACACATACTATACCTATGCCGGGTCTATACGATATAGTCTAACGGTCCCAGCGTGCGAGGTGGGGCCCGCTAGATAGTCGAGTCCCCTAGCGGGCCTAGGACGGACCCAGGGCCTGGCTACATTGCCAGTAAACCCTTTCGAAATTTTATTCATTTTGGATGACCTCCGGGTGCCATAAACGCCGTCCCAACAACTATGCGACGTATCAACTATTTGGCTGAAACCGCGAAACATTTATCGAAGAGTTACATCGATATTAAAGCGAAGATATTTGTCTTGCGTTCGCATTTAGACCGAGGCGGTCGACTTGGGGCCAACTATTCGATGTTGATTAAGATATGGGTGTTCTTCAGGATCCCCGACGAACCGCGGAAGGTTATCGTAGGTCTCTGTGGATGGTTTTGCCGATTTCGAAACCAAGACGATATAACGCCGGCTAGCTCTCTCTCGGGAACGAACGGCCTCTGCTATTTCCATCGGTAGAGCCTTCGGGCAGGCTCCTATTTAAAATAAGCAACTTTACGGTGCATCCTCGCTGCACCACAGGCCTTCACTCTTGTGTCACTCTTCTATTTCCAGAGGTCTTGCTTTGCGCATCTTCCTCGCGAATTCTCGTCACTGAACCACATGTCCTGATCGAATCAATCATGCGCACGGGCTCGTCACTGTCGCGGATCCAGGAAGAGAATGAACCTTCGTAGCCCATAGTAAACATTGACAATGTTTTTTAATAATTTCGTCCAGCTATCGTGTCATCCATTTCTGAATCTTTTGTTATATCTTCGAGTTTGTTTAAAATTGGAAAATTTCACCGCACTTCCGCGAGTAATAATAAAGATTTATAGCGCGGAGACCGTGCCTCTGTACAGCGGATAAATAATATTCCAGGCGTGGTATAAATAATAACTAAGCCGGGGGTTTCTTCCAAAAATTCCGAGCGTTGCGTCACGGGATTAGGGGCAAGACACGAATCATGCGCTATACGTACTGTGGATACGACGCAAAACTTCGGAAGTCTAGACTAAACAACGCTGCACTACGTCCGTGATTGAGAACGGGCTTAAGCATTTCATTTTCTGAGGTCCGATGTGTGCTCTACGGTTTCGATAATCTTCTGGTTGGGCGCTTACGTTGATTCAACTATACCTACAAAACCATTTATAACATTCGCCGAATCCGTGCTTGGGTCCTTCCTGGAATTGTTTTGGAATTAACAATTCTGTGATCGCAAGTGTAAACTTATTAATTGAAATCTAATAAATGTTGTAGATCAATTTTAAGGTATGATTATCACTATAGGTTCTTTAATCATTTTTTAAAGTAAAATTCGTTGTTCTTAAACTGACATGTTCATCATTTTATTTTTCAGATCAATTCATCGGTTTAATAACGAGCAATGTTAACGAAATCTAATAAATGTTGTGGATCAATTTTAAGGTATGATAATCACTATAGGTTCTTTGATCATTTTTCAAAGTAAAATTCGTGTTCTTAAACTGACATGTTGATCGTTTCATTTTTTTTTCAGATAAATTCATCAGTTTAATAACGAGCAATGTTATAAGAGACTTTCGTTAGCAACACGGCCTTCCTGCAAACATGTTCGTCCACTTTCTATCAGCTTTCATTACAGAGCCTACCGGTCGTAGAAAAGTATTATGTATTGAGAAACCGATCGGTGATGATCGCGATCACGCCAACGTTTGCTTCTGTGACTCATGCGTGATCAATATTATCCAGACGCAATCTTCAAAAAGAAAGCGAGATGAAGAAAATTTTTGCGATACTTTCCTGCCGTGATCCTCCCGTTAATCTTGCACGCAATATCACGACTGTTCCGGCCATTTGTTACCATTACAAACTCTGTTGATCTGGAAACGTTACTGAATAATTTCTAGCTGGAGATTTTTATTGGATAAAAATACGGAACGTAGAGTAATTATAACAAAAAAATAAAGGTGAATTCTTCTCGATCGAAGATTAAATATATAAATAAGTTTTATGATTTCGGCGCAAGGTTCGATCATTTATAGAAAAGCAGCAAATGTGCAATTAATTAAACATGTTTCTGAACGTTTCGATCCTAATGTGGATCATTCTCAGACATTTTTTGCGTCTGAAAAAAATTTATAATATATGTATAATATAACGTCGAGAAACATGTTTAATTAATTGCACATTTGCTGCTTTTCTATAAATGATCGAACTTTTTGTTATAATTACTCTACGTTCCGTATTTTTATCCAATAAAAATCTCGAGCTAGTAATTATTCAGTAACGTTTCCAGATCAACAGAGATCTACAATGAAAATTTTGATCCAGCTTGTTGTTGTAATGGTAACAAATGATCGAACCTTGCGCCCAAATCATAAAACTTATCATAACAAAAAATAATTTGCATAAAAATTCCAATTTTCTTTTCCGAGTTGCTATATGAAAAATCATTTTCAATAAAAATGTTCTATGTTAAAATTTAGTGAGTAGCTACACAATGCTTTTTAAGACTGCTTGAGCATAAATCATTGTTATAATAGACGGTCGACGCGTTTCGAATACCTTTTGTTAAAGGTGATGGTTTATTGCTCCTCGCGATTGTAACTCGGTGCAAACGCATAAAATTGCACGGTGCAGTAACGAGTTTACATTCCAGCGGGCCAGACGCCACAGGTTGCAAACGCCGACCTGTCCAACACTTGCTCGATCCCATCGCTACCGGACAGATCGTTAGTTGTTCAGCGAAGCGTGCTTGATACACAACGGAGAATACACAAAAGAAACATAAGCAGCGGCCAGAGTGGCCGGGATTACTCATCGCGATTTTCACGGGTGTTTATCACGGTTTTAGTCGGAGAGGCATATCGGCCTTGGGTCCTGGCAGAGATCTCGTAAACGCAGGAAACTTCTCGGAGAACGCTCCGTCCAAATGCGTTACGCAAAATTATACGTGGTATTATTCATGCTCAGATCACGCTCGAACCCATTTGTTAACCTGCACAGGTTAACTTTCGTTAAGGTAAATCATCCCCTAACATTCTCCTGGTAAAATTGAAATAATATATTTCTTCAGTTTTGCTCAGGACAAAATTACGAACAAATTCATGATCATTCTACCCACTAGCTTTCACGACTATGAATTTTTTCAGAATTTTCGACTGCAAGATCAATTTTTTACCACGTTTTTTTAAAAATTGATGATTTTATATTATAGTTACTTCACCGACTTGAACCTTGTCACAGAGGATTTTGGGTGTCCTATAGGAAGATCAATTGGGTCATATTTGACCCACTTTCGCAAATTTTCGTTAAGGTAAATCATCCCCTAACATTCTCCTGGTAAAATTGAAATAATATATTTCTTCAGTTTTTCTCAGGAAAAAATTACGAAAAAATTCATCAACATTCTAACCCACTAGCTTACACGACTACGAATGTTTTCAGAATTTTTGACTGCAGGATCAAATTTTTAATTTGAGACTTGAACCTTGTCACAGAGGATTTTGGGTGTCCTACAGGAAGATTGATTGGGTCATATTCGACCCACTTTCGCAAAGACTTCAAATAAGATTGTTATAATGATTGCTGGTATATCGGATCTATAGATCCGTAGAGGAATGCAGAGGCATAGCGATCACCTAACGGTGACTATAACTGCGAGCTTAATCACCACGCGTGCGAAATTCGCACACTGCGAATGCTCTCTTGAGCGAAAGACGGCTCCCAATCCTCTCGGAGATTGAAACAGCCGGAAGATGTTTTGGGTTATTCGCGTTCCGTCCAAAGGCGCGGAGAAATATGCGCTATTTTCATTATTGGGCAACCTTTCTGCTTTATGGCTGCCCGGTCGGTACGCGTTTGATTTATGATTGACGAGATCAAGACTTGCGAGTTATGTAATCCGATTAGACGATGCTCGTTTATCAAAAGACTTTTGTTTTCGCGATCATCGTACGGAAGGCGGAATTAATTCATCACCAGCTGAAATATTTATTGTTCGACCGACGTCGTTAGGCTACGGAAACATTTTATTTCACATTGTTTAGCACTTGAACTGTTGAGGAGGTATTCTGGTAAAACGTACTGGACAAAAAAATTTATAACTCGTGTAATTTGGTTTATGTTTCTTCGAGAAAAATCACACGTGTACTTCGAGTATCGATAAATAGGTGTGCAAAATCCCAATGCAAAAGGTTCTATAGTTTTTTTAAACAAAATTCTTGAATATAGGTAAAAATGGCGTACAAAGCAAGAACACCCCCTCAAAACACACTCTATAAAAAAACTATATAACTCTCGCAGTTTTTATTATTTTTATTTGAAAAAATTACATGTGTACTTCAAGTATTCATAAATATGTATGTATAATCTCAATGCAAAAGGTTCAACAGTTTTTTTAAACAAAATTCTTGAAAATAGGTAAAAATGGCATTTAAAGCAAGAACACCCCCTCAAAACACACTCTATAAAAAAATATATAACTCACGTAATTTTTATTGTTTAGCTTAAAAAAAATACCTGATGTACTTCAAATACCCGCGAATGCATGTGCAAAATCCTAATCCGAAATTTCAATTTCAGATAGGAACCCTAAATTCGACTCTCCGAGGATTCATTATCTTCCTACGGTCTCAAGATCGTCGATCAATTATTCGAATGAATCGAATGAATTAAATGAACAATAAACCAACATGTCCAAACGAAGTAACCCCAAAAATTTCTAACCGAGACAGCAGACCCTACATTGTGCAGCAGTGAGAATATTTAATCCACAGTCGGAGGATTACACAGAAGGGAACTTACTCGGTGGTAAATATTTCGTCAACCCTAATCTTACCTCTCGCCTAGTGGTGGTGGTGGTTTTACGGGTGGTGCTGCTCCTGGTCATCGAGCTGATGGTCTCGTGGGGCGAGTCCCAGTCCTGGAAAACTTCCGTGGTCGCCATGACGACTGGCACGGTCCCTCAGAATCGACGCACTATGAAAATTTCACTGGATATCGCGGGTTTCGTGGAACAACGTAGTACTCCCTTCCTTGAGCTACGATACACACTCGAACTCTTCTGCTCCTTAAACGATAATCCTTGATCGTTCCGAGTACCAACTTCGGGATTATAGGGCGGAGGGGTGGGGCCATGAACCATAATCGAAGAACTTTTCAGACGTTTCAAATATTCTTTGGAAGAGCTGACTTTCGACTTTAATACTCCCCAGAAAATATCCTGGATAATGGAGTGCTGCAAATTCTTCTGAATTATTGAAGACCATTCTTGGTTGTTCTGAGAAGATTCTGTGGGTCCCGGAGCAACTATGCTTGATTGTTAACCCGTTGCACTATGATTTATTTTACGGTTGCAGTGATTAGAACTTATTCGTCGCTTCTAATTTCTTCGAAAAAAAGAAGTTTGTATGTAATTTATACCTATGCAGTCTCCAATGGTTTCAACAACAAGATAATATAATTTTGTTTCAATTTAAAGTTTAAAGGAAATTAGTAGCATGAATATTTAGTAGACTATCTTCGAAATCTTCGTCACGAGTCCGACTCGGTATTATAGTGCAAGGGGTTAATTAGCCCTAGGAAAATTGACCGAATTATTTAAAAAAAAAAAAATAAAACTATCGTATTTTTTGGTATCAGCATCGCCAGATAACAATTTAATAGATTTCTAGTGATTTTCTAGGAAGATCCGATCCTGAAAGGTCTCTTCACCGATGTTAGCAAAGACCCCGAAGACCTCTCCAGTACCTGAAGACTTCCAAAGAACGAACAAACAAATCTTTCTTCGATTACGAAGGATCAGATTAACTCTGATTAGTCGAGGATCGACGGTGTGGAAGATCGATAATACCTATGTGCTCGCCCCATCGGACGAACCCGTTCACCACGTAAACGCGATTAAGCGGCACAATGTCGCGATAGCTATGACGACTACTGAATATGCGCGATTCGAGGTGGATCTCGCGCGACTGAGCGTTCGTAAGCACGCTCTTCGTCGGCATCGCAACCGCTCTCCCGCGCCCCATCCGCAGTCTAATTCCAGAAATACGGAGAAACACGTATAATTAGGACGACGACGGTCACACCACACGACGACGAACACGACGAAGACGAAGACTACGCCTACTGTGGCTGACACACGCCGGGGGACATGCGAAAAGAACCAGCCCTCCCCGTACGATAAAGAGACAGTTGCCGCGGATGGATCTATGGGGGCTGCAATGTCAAGGGGTCGTGGACGTCACATCTTGAAGAACCTTGCAAATTTCTGGAGATAGGTACACTGCTTCTAGTAAAGGTTGCAGACTTGATAGGAAAGGTGTACCTAGTTGAGGGCAACGACCTTGAAAAACCTTGAAAATTTTTTAAGATAGTTACACTGTTTCAGATTGCAGACTTGATAGGAAAAGTGTCCAGTTGAAGGCAAGTCCTTGAAGAACCTTGCAAATTTCTGGAGATCGGTACACTGATTTTTGTAAAGGTTGCGGACTTGATAGGAAAAGTGTCTCTAGTTGAAGCCAACGACCTTGAAGAACCTTGAAAATTTTTTAAGACAGTTACACTGTTTCAGATTGCAGACTCGATAGGAAAAGTGTCCAGTTGAAGGCAAGCCCTTGAAGAGCCTTGCAAATGATCTCCAGTTCAAGGCAAGCCCTTGAAGAACCTTGCAAATGGTCTCCAGTTGAAGGCAAGCCCTTGAAGAACCTTGCAAATGGTCTCCAATTAAAGGCCAGACCTTGAGCTCTGTAAATTTTTGGCGATACACCGGGACTTTCCAGTCGGAATCGCAGTATAAAATCGTGTTCGGAAGGACGAGCCTGATCGACATTTATGGTCGGCAGCGTCGATGGTTATCAAGCGGGGTAACTCGTCAAGTTTTCGACGCAGGCCGAGCTTAAGGGAAACAAAGGGCATTGATTACGGTGTCGGGGTCAACAACAACACACACAGCTCCGGAAAAAAAAATCGAAACAACCGGCGTGCGCGTGCGCGCGCGCGGTGAGCTTGTCGACGCCGAGGAATAATGGCGTGCGAGGGGCTCCGTTTCGCGCAGCCTGCAAATAAATCAAATATCGACGCTGTACGCGTTCGTAAATCGAATTCCTGCGGCATTGGTACGGCTGGCAGTGGCTGTCGCTCGAATGGTAGCGTAAGACATTTTTTTACTTTACGAGCCCGCGGCCATTGTTGGTGAGTTTATGCAAGCTCCGGAAAATGTTAGGCTAGTTTATCTCCAGCGATGGTGGAATTGCTCTTTGATAAACCGTTGTTTCATAAACGAAACAAAGATATAACTTCAGTGCAGGTGATACTCGTTTTTCTTAGATCGTGCAGTTTCCGGTTTTCTTAGGTCGTGCAGTTTCCGGTTTTCTTAGATCGTGCAGTTTCCGGTTTTCTTAGATCGTGCAGTTCCCGCTTTTCTTAGATCAACGCTTCACCGTGCATCGCGGATTTTACGCATTAAGAGAAATCTACAGACAGTCTAATTGCAATAACTTGATGCCCACAGGTAGCAGTATGGCGCCGGGAAGATCAGAAACGTGTAGAGACGCGAAAGAGTGTAGCAAGCCCCGAGCTCGGCAGTAAACAAATTAAGTGCGCATAAAGCCCGTACAAAGAGAGAGAGAGAAAGAGAGAGAGTACCATAATGCGGTAATTTGTACGAGAGACGCGGATGATAATGTCGCGGGGCGAGAGAAAATGGTAACTCGACTAACCATAAGGAAAAAGCCAGAGAGGAGGAAATCAGCTAAGAAAATACTATAGAAGCGAACTGATAGAAAACCAGCCAGCCAGCCAGCCGCCCGGAAGAAATTGGAATCATTCGGTCAGAAAAAAGATGAAAGACGAAACAAAATGGAGACGCGGGAGTAAATGGAGGAGTGGGAGTCACGCGAGGTGCTATAAGAAAATGTCCAATTTCGATGCGGTGCGGAGTTGGGCAAATATTCTTAAGATGCCACTGTTATAAATTGTTTAATAATTTCTTACAACCTAACAATTTTTATTTTCATATTTATGATCGATGAACCGGGCACGTTAACCCTTTGCACTCGGAGCTATTTTAACTCAAAAAACGAAAGATTTTTCCATTCTAGAATATTTCCATTCTCTACAATTTTTTTTTCATTTTTTGCATATGAAACTGAAATAATATCTCATGTATTATGTAAATGTCTAGTAGTTTATTAAATGCGAACAAAAATATTAAAGTGATCAATATTTTTAAGAATGGCATAGCAATTTTCAGTGGTGCCTAAAGTCGCCATCCGAGTGTTAAGGGTTAATAAATAATCAGAGTTCTCGAAGGAGGTATATAGTCCGCAAAATGTTTCAGAACACATTACGGTGTATGTACAATGTACAGTAGTTTACGGCGACTGCTAAGACTAGAATAATCCTCCGGATATAAAGGGACAAAGGGGCAGGGGGGGGGAGGGGAGAGAACAAATAATTCGCCCCTAAAATAGTGCCAAATTGAATTCCGCGGAAGAAGGACGCGTGCGTCGAGTGTTAAACGAGGTTGGCTCGTACTCCTAGAACCGGTATTGCGATGACATCGATGCATTAATACCTTATTAATCGCCGGTTTGTTAACCGGACAACGACACCGACGATTCTAAAATTGAGAATCTCGACGGTAATTATATTCTCGGATTTATGCCCGTAGTAATTGTCATGCTAAAATACTCCCCACCATTACTACCGCTGAATTATACTCGACCTTCTATTTTATTATAAAAATATTTGGGAAAAGCGAGCGCGGATAAATAGAACTATAGTGGTTTATAATACGATAAATTGTTTTTATACATGCACATTACAGTAAAAAATCTTCTCGTATTTTATTGCGAACAAGAACGAGCGTCTCGTTTATTCGAGTCGCGTAGACTCGAATGACCATCTGTCTATGTCTATTTTTACATTCTGTTCTCTATTATTACGGTGCCGAAGTATAGCGCAAGTGTTTATTCGGAAGCACGTGTCAGCAATATTGCAATGAAATAAACAAATTAGAGATTTAATGAAATTAATTCGTAGTCGCATTCACCGTCTATTCCACGATAATTAGATTCAAACAATTTAAAAATATAGTCACACTATTTCCAACCTATTAAACATATTAAAATGTTTATTCTACTACAGATTGTTGCAATTTATGCGGAAAATTTTGCATAAAGTTGCCCAATAATAATTAAAATGCTTCCTGTCTCCCCACTCTGCCCTTCCGCCCGGTCACGTGACGCGTTCCCTCTACGTCACGCGTTCGTCACAATGTCACGTGACCGATCCGGTACCGGTGGAGAGGGGGTAACTTTCTCTCCTCGATTCGAGCGAATTTCCCTCATCAGATAACGCAGAGTTTTGCGGAGCTGCGCAAAAACGGATTGCGAAAGCGAAACTTCGTCGATCAAATCTCTGTTGAAAACGTTGGCGCTGTGTACGCAGCAAGGCATTCCGGAAACGATGGTATCCAAAAGGAACGTGTACAACCGAGACAGATAGTTATCATCACCGCCGGACGCGAATCCCCTTTCCTCAGATTTCCTTGGCAACCGATGTGGAGTACGGTTTCATGAATATCTGTATAGTCGATCCAACAATTCAGAGATGACAGGCCGCAGAGAGGGTGCGCGTGAACACCGCTGTCAACTGTGCGCTGCTACATTTTCGGCTCACAACTTATTCTCATGAGTGCTCAAAACTTGTGCATTCGGTAGCATGATTCGATCAATAATAATAATAATAAATATTGAACAAAGTTGCAAATGCCTGTTTTTAGTGTGATCAATTTTTTTTTGTCACAACAGGGACGTTACTTCGATTTTAATAAAAAAACGCACTATAATTAGTGATATAATAAAATATACAAATCTTGAAAAAGTCATTGGTACATCATTAGTATATTTGATATATTTTTTTAACCAATAAATATTGGATTGCTTAGATATTTATTCTTGCAAATAAGAATTGAATTGAATTATTGATATGGGCCTCGACTGCATTGATATGGGCCTCGGAGCAACAATAGACTAAAAATTATTTTACTTTTGTTAAAATAGCATCGAGTAATTGTATTTGTGTTTTAGTTCCTGCAACTTGTTTTTAATTTTGAATATATAAATGATTGTTTTTAGAGTAGGTTGTATACAGCCTCTACCAATTAGTAATTTATGGTTCACCTCAGACAGCAGGCAAATTTGTTGGTTTAGTTATTAGCAGATCGTCTAATCCGCGATGTCAAAGTTCTAGAATGTAGTTAAATATTGAATTAATAGTATTTACAATGGGCCCGTTGCCAAAGCGACACGTTTATTTGGAATTTCGAGACGCATGACTGGTAATGGGTATTTAAATAATACAGAAAACGAGAGTATAAAGGCTTTGGTTGGGTTTAAATAGATCGTTTCCATTGTGGTACGCTGTTTGCGCGGATCTGTTCAAATTTAGTATACCACTGTATGTGTATACATATATTTCGCATTAGGTATAACGTGTCTGTTACACATGCACTTTACATACTGGTTACTTAATCGTGTGCGTATAGGAAAATATTATATAACCAGATTGTGTTGATAGAAACGTAATCAATAAAAATGTGAATGATAGTGGATCATTCAATCGTTTAGTAGGGCGACAGTTTCTGAGACAATTTCAATCGAAAGTACTATAAAACTACTATACAATTACTATAAAATTACTATACATTTACTATATAAATTACTTTAAAATTATTATGAAATTACTATAAAATTGCTATAAAATTACTATACATTTACTATACAATTATTTTAAAATTGCTATAAAATTACTATACATTTACTATACCATTACTTTAAAATTATTATAAAATTACTATAAAATTGCTATAAAACTACTATAAAATTACTATAAAATTACTATAAAATTACTATACATTTACTATACAATTACTATAAAATTACTATACAATTACTATAAAATTACTATATATGTATAGAATTACAATACAGTTCCTATAAAATTACTATATATGTATAAAATTACAATACAGTTACTATAAAATTGCTATAAAATTAGGCTAGAATCGTTCTGCCAGAGCAGTGCATAAATTTTTCCCCTAAATGGGCAAGCTCCGGTCAAAACCCACAGCCCACCTATAATGATCGTCTAAAGGTCATCGAAACGGAAAATCGAGCATGATTAATATAACCCGATCTAATTACGACCGGCAAGATAATTTCGTAATGCCGGGTGGTTACAGTGTGAAAATAGTTTGAATTCTAATACCGCCCAGTGCTCCAGCATAAATCATTCGTTGATCGTAATATAGATAGATATGATCCAAGGCGCCATGTTTGATCCGGCGAGCGCATATCCGGTCAGCGACGAAGGATCTGCGAATAGTAAAACGACGGTAACAGCCAGTAACCACCCGCGAAATGGATTATTTATAAACGTAATCTCATTCAGTCGAACCTCGGCCAGATGGCAACACCGGTTTCGAAAGCTTTCGCAAACTTGAAAGCTCCTCGAGTCGCAAGCTTTGCCTCGGGAACCGCCAGATGGAGGCGAGCTTCCATCCAGTATACAAACATATTTATTTCCGGTTCTGCAGTCTTTTTCTGCCCGAGAAAGCTCCCCTCTTTTAGGGAGCTTTCGTGTGTGCTTTTGACAATAGTTTCGTGCGATTTTTAGCTATTCGCGAATAAATACGTTTCGAGGAAAGTTTCGAAGCTTTCTCCGGAGCTTTTTCAGAGATATTTATACATGTTAGATGTCCGAGCGAATAAATGACGAATGTCGCTTTTCAGTCATTTTCGAACAACAACTGTCTGAAGCTTTTTTGTAAATATACTGATGTCGACAATGCGGTAAAAAAAAATCTTGAGAATATTAAAAAAAAATTTTTTTTTACAAACATATTTATTTCCGGTTCTGCAGTCTTTTTCTGCCCGAGAAAGCTCCCCTCTTTTAGGAAGCTTTCGTGTGTGCTTTTGATAATAGTTTCGTGCGATTTTTAGCTATTCGCGAATAAATACGTTTCGAGGAAAGTTTCGAAGCTTTTTATTCGAAGCTTTCTCCGGAGCTTTTTCAGAGATATTTTATACATAGATGTCCGAGCGAATAAATGACGAATGTCGCTTTTCAGTCATTTTCGAACATCAACTGTCTGAAGCTTTTGTAAATATATGACAATGCGGTAAAAAAATTCTTGAGAATATAAAAAAAAATTTTTTTTTACATGATCCGTACCGGTTAAAAAGTGGCTAAAAATATTTATTCGAGACGAACAAATGGTCGGTCTCCTCGCGCAAATATATCACGTTTCTAACAATCGCGCGACGAAATTCTCTCCGAACGTAGACCGAAACCAGAATAATCCAGAGAATGCGAAGCTAATTAAAGACTAGGATTAATTGCTCGCCGAATAAACGACAACCGGGTTCACAACCGAGTGGGCTTTCCTTTTTCGACTATTTGCGGTCGCGTGCAATTTATGATATTCTTTCTCGAGCTGATACGATTAAATTCTTGTGGAGCTCTAATACAAAATATAATCGGTTGTTTATTAAAGATTGGCGCCATCGGTTTATGTTACACTCGCTGGACCTGTTGCAAATATTTTCATTTCGCGTGTTGCATCGCGATGCCAAGTTGCAATAATTTGGCAGGTGTGATGGATTATTGTAACGAGATATTCCAATTGTCACGATCATTTGTACAATATCAGGATGATGCATGATTTATTTTAATTCTATACGGAGAGGAAAAATTATTTTTCTGGGCAGCCTAGTGCATAATTTATTTTATTTATTTTAATTTTGTACGAAGAGATAATAAAAATGGCATTCAAAGCTAGAACCCCCCCTTGAAACACACTTTATAAAAAAATATATAATTCAGGCAATTTCGATTGTTTTTAATTGAAAAAAATTGTACTTGTACTTCAAGTATCAATAAATATGTGTGCAAAATCCCAATGCAAAGGGTTCGACAGTTTTTCTAACAAAATTCTTGAAAATTTGTTTGTCATGATCATAGTACATAATTTGTACGTTATCAGGATGATGCATAATTTATTTTAATTCTATACGGAGAGGAAAAATTATTTTTGTGGGCAGCCTAGTGCATAATTTATTTTAATTTTGTACGAAGAGACGATTAAAAATGGCATTCAAAGCTAGAACACCCCCTCGAAATCGAAACACACTCTATAAAAAAATATATAACTCGGGCAATTTCGATTGTTTGTATTAGAAAAAAATTGTACTTGCACTTCAAGTATCAATAAATATGTGTGCAAAAACCCAATGCAAAAGGTTCGACAGTTTTTCTAAAAAAAATTCTTGAAAATTTGTTTGTCATGATCATAGTAATTTGTACGTTATCAGGATGATGCATAATTTATTTTAATTTTGTACAGAAGAGAAATTATTTTTCTCGTGGTATCTTTCACGAAACCTAAAACTGTTTTCATCTGCACAGGTCGGTGGATATCAGAGGAAACTTTCCATCGACTCTGCTCCGTTTCGAGTACGATGATATTTTTATGTACCCTTCCACCGGCATGATGTTAGTAGCCCTTACGTCAGAGGCATCACGGTCAATAAATTGTTTTCGTTCCCATTATATCAAAAGCTCGAAAGTATTTCGAGTTTCCAGCGAGTCGCCTCTCTAATCTTTTCTCAAAAATTGCAACTCAAAATAAAAAAACATTTCTCAAACAAAATTATTTCCAATTTGCAATTCGTTGGCTCTAACCATCCCTCGGTTCAGTTTTTAAAACAAAATTCTTTACAATCTGTAACTCGTCTGAAAACCCCTCAGTTCAATTCCAGTAAAATGAAATACAGACGAAACATTGAAGAAGAATTAAAGATTTGAAATAAGTGAATAAGCTACGGAAAAATGGTTCGTGAAAATCAGCCGAGGCGATTCGTTTTCTATCCGCGAGACGATTGTTTGTTTTAAGCAAACTGCCTCGTCTGTCAGGCGACGCGGACACGTGTTACATTATTATATAACTTCACAGGTAGCCTTTTTATCGGGAACGCGTTATTTCTGTCGCGAGGCTATTTCGCGAACGCGTTTTCGACAGGGATCGAGAAAAGATACGGGCCCCGAAGAAATCCATCGAAGTAGACAATACTGTGATCCTATACAGGGTGCCCCAAAACTACTGCGTTAAATTGAAACGGGAGGTTCCTTGGCTGATTTGAAGCGACATTTTCCTTAACAAAAATAGCGCCCGCGGCTTTGTTTAGGAGTTATTAACGAAAAACACGGACCAATCAGAGCGCGACCTAGACGCTAGAGATAGTCGTGATCAGCGAGCCGCCAGGCGGTTGGCTGAACGTGCCAACGAGCGTCTAGGTCGCGCTCTGATTGGTCCGTGTTTTTCGTTAATAACTCCTAAACAAAGCTGCGAGCGCCATTTTTGTTAAGGAAAATGTTGCTTGTAATGACCCAAGGAACCTCCCATTTCAATTTAACGCAGTAGTTTTGGGCCACCCTGTATAGTATTGCTCCAATCTGCAATATGATCGGGATAATAGATCCGAGGAGGCGAAAGATTGTGAATTCTTCGAAGAAGAGAAAACCTTCAAAGGAGGTAGGAAGGACTCTTCTCACCATTCTTGGGTCCTCCCCACCACACTCCTCTGGAGCGTGAGGAGATTGGCGGGGAGACCGGTACGCTGGTAGTGGGGGAACCGGAATACTAGTAGTGGGGGAACCGGTGCACTAGTGATAGGGGGACCGGAATACTAGTAATAGAAGAACCGATATATTAGTAGTGGGGGAATCGTAATATTAATAGTGGGGGAACCGGTGCACTAATAATAGGGGGACCGGAATACTAGTAGTGGGGGAACCAGTGCACTAGTAATATGGGGACCGGAATACTAGTAATGAAGAACCGATACATTAGTAGTGGGGGAATCGGAATATTAATAGTGGGGGAACCGGTGCACTAATAATAGGGGGACAGGAATACTAGTAGTGGGGGAACCGGTGCACTAGTAATAGGGGGCCGGGAATACTAGTAGTAGGAAAACCGGTGCACTAGTAATAGGGGGACCGGAATACTAACAATAAAAGAACCGATACATTAATAGTGGGGGAATCGGAATATTAATAGTGGGGGAACCGGTGCACTAATAATAGGGGGACCGGAGTACTAGTAGTGGCGGAACCGATACACTAGTAGTGGGGAGACCGGAACACTAGTAATGGGGGAACCGGTGCACTGGTAGTGGGGTAGAAATTGCCCAGGCCTGATTTATAGCGTTGTTAATACTGCGATTTGCATCTTTGCAAACACCCCCTCAAGACGCCCTACAGATTAAAAAAAAATTCGATTTTTCCCATAATTTCACAAATCATCCCCTAAAGCTCCGACCAATCGTACTGTACCCAAACTTAGCTGATCGCTCTAATTAGGTAATGTAATCCAGAATTGATCGGTTTTAGAAAGATCCTACGATCGGAGAAAGGCGAACGCAGGTCCATAAATCGGTAGAAAGGACCGGCGGTGAAGGGCAGACAAGAAGAGATCTATTTCGAGAATCGGCGGCAGATCGGCCTCGGTGCGTCGTCGTCGTCGTCGTCGCGAGGGAGAGAGTCCGCTAATTGAGACGCCAGAGGCATCGACCAGAAACCAAAACGGAAGCCACACATACAGCACCCGCTGTGTTCTCTCGTCACGAATCTTCCCGACGAAATTGCCCCTGGATCATCTCGAGCCGCTAAATCCACGCGATCACGGTTCTCGATCAACGGAGCGAGTCGCCCGGCATACGACGACCACGACGACGACGCCGACGCGACGCGACGCCGAGAGGTACCGTCCTGGTTCGTGTTACTTTGGCTCCCGATTATCGTATAGGCTGCCAGGAAATGTTCCTTATGTTTATCAGCTGCTGCGATTTATAATATTCGTCTACCAATCCCCTAATTCACTCTGGACATCTGCGAGTTTTCCTGAAACAGTAGGAGGGGGGGGGGGGTGTCCTAATTTGGACTGGCTCCCAACTTGGAGAGTTCTTAAATACTTGTCAGAATTATTTTCTTATAATAATCTGTAAATATGTATAATATTTTTATGGTACCTAATAGTACAGAATAAAATTTCGTAAACAATACATCGCCACGGCGGAATAGCGTGGTAGAGGGGGGAACAGTAGAGTGGGGAGAGAAGTTTTAGGGTCCAATATAGGGAACATCTCCCCCCCCACCGTAGTGCTGGGCACAGTAGGGGCCCCTCAATCGCTTCCCCCACCACCCTTTCTCCCTCACAGCGCACCCCTCCCTACAGGCGGAGCGCGTCCTGTCTCCATGGCAACGGCGCTTACTGGAGGGGGCTAGGGGCGCTATGGTGGGGGACAGGGGCGCTTGGTACTCTCTGATGGCCAGAGTCGTAATATGTGACACGTTGCGCGTGCGCGACGGGGATTGAGTGGGACGTGGTGCTGGAATGGGATAGCGGAAGGGGAAAAGTAGGGGAGTAAATGAGAATCTGTGATGGGGATTCTGCCACAATCGAGACAAATGTGCAGAGCCCTGTTGAACGCGTGGGGATAATTCTAGTTTGAAACACGCTATAATGAGACGGTGCTCGATATAGCAATGCGTTTAGGGGGTAAAAATGGTGAAAAAAGAGGCCAGACAGAGGGACGTCTCTCGGCCCGTGCAACCAGGGGAATTCCTATTCCGGCTGCAACAGGTCTAAATAGTAGTGGCTGCTGCCGCGTAACTTCGTTGGCGAGTATAAATAAATCTGCCAGCTAGTAATGACGTCGGATTACGGCGGTGCAGACGCTGCTATCGACGTCAGACCAGCGACGCACGATTATGTTCGGATGGATCTATAAAACCAGCCCGAAATATCTTTCGAAATCGTTCGTTCGTTCAGACCGAAAAACGAAACGTCGCGGGACACCTAGCGAACACGTTCGACGCTAACTGCGCGTCTCCGTCGGCAACTTTTGATACACAGAAGACGTGCCTAATCGCACACATCCTATAATTAGACTAAATTAACCGATGGAGGATCATGTCAGTTTTTTCACTCCTGTTACTTCCTGTAGAAAAAATCTTTTTTTGTGCTTACTTTAAGAAGTTTCAGATTTTATTCTCTGGTACGTTCAAAATTGTTTGAAAAAAAAAACACGTTTAAACAAATCGATTTTGTCGAGATAACCCTTAGCCCTCGGATAGCGACTCTGAGGCACCACCGAAAATTGCTATGCCATTCTTCAAAATATTGTTCACATTATTAAATATTTTGTTATCTAATCAATTACTAAACATTTAACTATCGTATGAGGTATTATATACCTCATATCCATAGAATGAAAAAATATTGAATAGAATGCAATTATTCTAATTCGAAAGAAATTGTTTAATTTTCGAGTTGAAATAGCTGCGAGTGCAAAGGGTTAATAAATCTGATTGTCTCTTTAAGAACAATTGCTGAGATTAGAAAACTATATTTTTTTTAATGTTGTACTGTGAGACACTCCTAGCGAAGGCGTGCAGAAAGCCTCACGGCGCTGCACTATTTGCAGAGAAAGTGCGGAATCTTTAATTCATTTTTCAGTGAGATTCTCGGTCGCGCATCATCGGCCAGCATTTTTGAGAAAGCGAAGATCGCGAACATGTTTTTAATTGCACTATAACCCCTTCCGATTAAACTTTCTCTTAAAACTCACGTTCTCAATGATGTTTCGCTATTGCAGGATCTGCATTAGTAGAAAGCGATTCGATATTTGCTCAGCACGCGATCGAAATTGGCTCGGCTCGATCGTCGCAGTAAATCGTAAAAGCTGCTCGCGATAACGGAGCGGAAATGAACGCGGATCGAGCGAATGGGGTAGTCTGCGTGCCGAGATCATGAATGAAACGTGCCGCTTGACAAGCCAAGTGGCTGTCCTTGTGTATGTGTGTACGTAGCAACATCAATGTAACGTGTATGTTGCGAAAGGAAGCAAGGCCAAATGTGAAAGCTTGCGACGTCTTTCAACAAATCGAGGAAAATTTGCCTCTTAAAAAAACACAATTTTAAAAATGTTATTTTAACATTCAATTCTCGTCATTACCTCCTCGAATCGCTGAAAATGTCGGATTCATCGGTGATCGTCTCTCATTTCATTTACACGACTCTGGGATCAATTTATCGCCGGTTCGGATAGCAGAGGTTCCATTCAAACGTGATTTACACAGCCGAATACAGTCCGAACTATATCGTGTTTAGGCTCTTTTTAATCGTGGAACCGTCAGGAACGTTTTAGTGAAGGTTTCGCGCAAAAATAATTAACCAGAAAAGAGTTATGGCAATTTTTACCCAAGACGTTCAGCCTCGTCGAGGATGCTTTCCATCGAAAACATTGGGGGCCTGTGTTTCTTCCGGTTTCGAGGTTACAATGTAGGAGGCTGAATGTCAGTTTACTCTCCGGAAGTTCCGGCGAATTCAAATATTGACGTTGGCCGCGACAGCCTGGAATTTTCTAACCGCCGCCGCCGCCGCCGCCGCCTTGCGCCGTTTGCGCTCCCGTTCCATCGCATTTGCTAATGATCAGAGCCGAACATTTTTAGAATACACACCGGTTTACAGCTGCGAGGAGTCACACGCGTTCCTAGTGTGTACACACGCGGACACTACGGAGGAAACGAATAAAAATTTGTTTGTCGGCGGAACGTATACGACGGCGCCCGTAACTCATTGTGCAAACGAAACAAATCGACAAAATCAACGTGAAGATTTTTCCATATTAACATTGAATTGAATAATTTGAAAATTCTACGAAGTTTGTCCGAACCAACTTACAACAAATACAGCATGGCAGTAGCGTATCATTAATCAATAAACAACAGTACGTACAACACAATAATAATTAATAAAAAAAAAACAGCATATTATTAACTTGACCCTTTGCACTCGGAGCTATTTTAACTGAAAAACGAAAGATTTTTCCATTCCAGAATATTTTCATTGTATACAATTTCTTTTCATTCTTTGCAGATGAAACTGATATAATATCTCATGTAATAGGTAAATGTCTAGTAATTTATTAAATAGGAACAAAAATAATAATCTGAACGATAAGTTTAAAAATGGCATAGCAATTTTCAATGGCACCTCAGAGTCGCCATTCGAGTGGTAAGGGTCAATAAAAAACAGAATATTATTAATTTAATAAAAAACAGCATATTATCAATTTAATAAAAAACAGAATATGTAATATTAATTTAATAAAAAACAGCATATTATTAATATTAAGAATTATTAAATATTTAGTGAAAGGTTAGACACTGCTGAAATCCAGGCACTGTCGATATCAATTTTGAATTAAGTATACAGGGTATCGAATTGATAAGAAATGACCGGAGCAAAACGAAACGAAGGAACAGAACGGCCATTTTTAACTCGTTCATTCGTCGGTAGAGTTGTACGATCGTTCTTTTGCCGTTGTCACCGAATTGTTCTTTTATCAACCGCTCTAACCAATTCTATATTGTTCTTTTGCCAAGTGCCAGCGCGAGTTCGAAATTGTTCTTTTATTGAGTGCTAGGAAGATCTTTCAGCGGGACCTAACTTGGCTCTAACTCGATTCCGATCGCAACTTTTCAGAGCACGGGCCGGGTCGCGGGCTCTCTCGAGTGTGTCGGCAGAGCTAATAGTTAATTTTCTTACAAGTGTTTCAATTTAATATTCCCTTCTAGTTGTTCGTTTAACTGTAGTTTGCATAAATTTCGAATGGCTTCTCGGACACTGGGAAATATCTGATCGACGGAGCTGCTTCCCCGAGGACCCAAATGTGCAATAAACATTTTAAATAACTTCAACATTTTAAATAAACAATTGCATCAATTGTAAGATACAGTCTATAATCATTTCGACGAGATGGAAATAATTTTCCTCAGGTTGAAATTTTATCTATATATTTTTATCATAAATGCATAAATTACGTTCATTTTAAATATTATTAAGGTACTCGCGGTTAGTATAAAGCCTTGGAATAGTCACGGCTCCGTAAATTGCAAACATTGGAGGATCGATGTCCGATGTACGCAACGAGGCCAATGGAGTCTGGGTCGGCGATTTTGGCGGAAACATTAATTGTGCACGATGACGTAACCGCGGATAGAAGCTGTACAAGGTCATGACAGCATCCGCGACACCGCTGTCGCGAATAATTCTGCGAGTGGAGGCACACCCGGAGCGTAATCGAGGCGAGCGTTTTGACAAATCGACACGACCTCCGTGTGTGATCAGCACATTTCATGCAATTATGACAAAAATCAGTGCTTGAAATCAGTGAAAACAATACAGAAATATGGAGAGGTTATATTGAAGGAAAAATAAATTTTCATTTGTCTCCATTTCGGCAATTTAACATTAAACCTACCGAGCACTAAAAATGGCTACTATGCATTGCCATATAAATATTACACAATCGAATTTATTTGGATTTTATGCGATTTTCATTATAATGTGTGCTTAAATATAGAATCGTGTATAATCATTTCCAATAAATTCAAAAATTCAAAAATTCAAAAATTCAAAAATTCAATAAATTCAATAATTGTAAAATACAATATCTGGAAACGGTAATTTAATTAATTAACCCTTTCACTACCGTGGACGAGATATCTCGCTTCCACGATGTCGAAGAAACGATGCTATGGACGAGATATCTCGTGTATCTTTATTATTGATGTGAAATGTTTTCTTTGTAAATTTGACACAGGGAACCGATTCTGAAATTAGATTTAATTATATAGATTTCATATAATTTAAATTTATGTATATAATTAAAATTAAGACATGTTATCGTTAGATAAATATAAAATACTCCATATTTTACACAATGAATGTTTTCATTGTTTATTTTGTACGGAATCTATCTGGTTTCCTTCCGTCGGCTATTTTTTTTTTTGCAAACTACACATTCTATCGTTGGTTGAGATTTTTTTTCTGTGGATTGTATTTTTGTATATTAGATCTTGTACGTCGATTACAATTATCCCATGGCACTCCATACAAAATAAACAATAGAAACTCTAATTGTGTTAAATATGGAGTATTTTATACTTATCGTGTTTAAAGATTTGCGAGACACCGATGATCAGAAGGAGTTCGTTTCTACCCGACCGTGCACTCTTAGTATTTTCGCCGGTGCTGTCGCTCAGTGCCAGAAGTCATTTACGAATGCTTAGAATTTTATCGAAGGTGTGAATTACACAGCGGCTGTCCGTGCCGTCATCTTGCGGTCCTCGCAGGCGCAAGGTCGGCTGGCCTAAGCGCGGGTCGAGATTTTTGTCGAGACTCGTTGCTTGTGCCAAGAATTTCACGATCCACGGCATTTCGATTCTAATTGCACACGTACCATCCCAGCAGTGATCGACAAAACGTATAAACAAATCCCACGAAAAATTGTAAATAATCGGCAACATTCAAGGAGGGCTAACAATTAATTTTGTACGTACACTATTTATATAAAAGCCTCGAATATATAATTATTACAAGGTTCTTCATCCCGTTACCAGTTTTAAGCTGATGGGGGGTCGAACGTGACACTTAACTGTATCAGAACCATCAACATCGTTAAGACGTTACTTTACTAGTCGGATATTTTACTCGACACTTAATCATCGTGTTTTATTGTATACTAAAATAAAAATTCCAGCCTTTCCCCGAACAAATTCATTAAACAAACAAACAATTAAATTCTTGCATTCTCATTGGAACAAGATCAAAGAAAAACTTTTTTTCCCCACCTTAGCCTCACCGATGCAAATGAAACCGGACACATAAGCGAGCCTGATGGATTCTACTTGTATTGCAATTTCTTTTTTTTTCGGAATTTAAATTATTCACAATTATTTCATTTATTCCTGTGGATTTTATGTAGTAAATAAACAATTAAATCTTGCATTCTCATTGGAACAAGATCAAAGATTATGTACAACATAAAATTCACAGGAACAAATGAAATATTTGTGAATAATTTAAATTCCGAAAAAAAAGAAATTGTAATACAAGAAGAATCCATCAGGCTCGCTTATGTGTCCGGTTTCATTTGCATCGGTGACTGTAAGGAGGGAAAAAAAAGTTTCGCGGAAAATCGCGTTAAGTGGCTAAGTGGAAACTAGGGAGGAGGAAGTTTGAAAGTGGTTGACGATGCGATTAATCGAAGAAAGAGAGAAGACACGGCGGGTGGAGGTGGGGGGGCGTTGTTGGAGGCGGGGGGTTGAACGTCGACACGCAAACTCCGATGGCTCTTTCCTAGTTTGCAAAATTCGTCGCGCAAATTACTGGCCGTGCTACTGACGTCCAATTAATCATCGTAATTTTCAGTTACTTGGCAGCCGTTGAATTATCCACCCCTTCCCCCCCCCCCCCTCGGGCACCTGGCGCAGGAGCAATTTCACCGATTTCACCTTTTTATAGTTGTCGACGAGTTTGATAATGATTTTTCCTTGATCGATGTTACAATCGTTCCAATTTTCTCATTACAAATTTTCAGAAATGCCAAAAAATTATGTGCACTCCAAAAAGTCTGTATGAAAAATTATAATAATTGTTATGGTACTCCAGAGGACGCAACAATTTATTTACGAGATCCCTGGGGGGGATGAGAATGAAATAACAATTAATTCATGTTATCATTTTTATATTTTATAAATATCATAAAATTCTAGACAAATTGACAGGAGGTCTAATTGTTATGGTACTCCAGAGGACGCAAAAATTTATTTACGAGATCCCTGGGGGGGGATGAGAATGAAATAACAATTAATTCATGTAATCATTTTTATATTTTATAAATATAAAATTCTAGACAAATGAACATTCGAAATCCGACCGAAACAAAATGGCGAGCAGAGCTTTCCGACTTTTCTACAGCCATTTTCTTCGTTTCAGTATGAAAACTAACAAAGGTCAGACAAATTTTTTTGTTTATAGGCTGTTCTAGCTGAAAATTGACGAACCCGAGTGCGAACGTTGTAAAGTATTTTTGCGGTGGACGCGTGGCCACGGCGAAAATTTGCAAACCGCTGATTTAGAAGACGAATGGAGAACCGGGCCCGTAAAAATTATAGCTAATGGCGGTGGATGTCCGCGCATCCGGAGAACTCCTCGCGGCTAGCAACACCTCGTAAATCCAACGTGTTTTACCTTAAGGCGAGATTAATAACCAGCCGGCATCGTATTTGCATTTAAACGCGGGGGCTAATGCGCATCAACTAAATTGCGGAGTATTTTGTCCCCGGGCACCGCGTGCCCGTATAAATTTCGTCGAACGTTCTTCACCGACCGCGTATATATCTCAACCGTGAGCCGCAGGATCCCATCATGGCGTCCGTCCGGTGTCCAACATTTCCGTCCGAGGTTTTGTTTTAACCAGCTGATCTGAAAATTGTTGCGGTCGGTGCATTTTCCATTTCTGCTTGGAGAGTCTGCATTTTTGGTTCACGTTTGTATATTTACAAACCGGGCCACCACCATTTTATTTTATTCTTTAAGATTTCTTTACTAATTTTGTCTAATTTTTAAAATGGCTTCGTTTGATTACCTAAAACCTCGAAAGCCGATTCGAAAGCTGACCAAGAAAAACCCCTCTGAGCAAAATTTTGAGTGCATTTTCCATTTCAGCTTAAAGAGCCTGCATTTTTGGTTCACGTTTGTATATTTACAAAGCGGGCCACCACCATTTTATTTTATTCTTTGTCGATAAGATTTCTTTACGAATTTTGTCTAATTTTTAAAAGGGCTTCGTTTGATTACCTAAAACCTCGAAAGCTGAACAACGAAAAACCCCTCTGAGCAAAATTTCAACCCTCTAGCTTGCCCGTGAGGGTAGTTTCAGGGTAAATTAAATTTCGTGCTTTTCCGCGCATTTTCTGCTCCTCTACTAGTGCTTTCTAAAATTCTGCAAAAAATGTGGCACATTTTGGATCCTAAGGCGCATTTTAGAGAATTTTCGTCCTGTTTTTTATTGCAAACTGTAGCCGTGAAAAATGAAAAAAAAGGAAAAAGCAGATTTCTCGAAAATATGAAAACATGCTATTCTACTGTTTAGTTCACTGTTAAAGTACTACAACAAGCAGTCTCGTCGATTTTTTTCAGATTTTTTGTTGTTGTGGAACATCATTGTCAAAAACAATAAAAACCGAATTTTTTCGACGTTTGTTATTTTTTCAATTTCTTATGATATGGTATATTCGTATGATTTTAACAATATTTTTTAATGTTTTAAAAATATTTCACTAACATTTTTATGTAAAATACATACAAAATTAGTCTTTGAGTATCTATTATTTCCTCGATTCTCTAATTGTATTTACAGTAGCGTCGAGGAAAATGATTTAATGAATTTTCAATGTATATTATTACATTGTAAAATGTTATGAATGACGTAGCACGAAGTACGCAAGGAGCACCGAAGTTAACACTCTTTTTGGCAGTCATTTATCATAGCCGCCATCGGGGTAATTTGTCGCCGAAGTTCCCGACGATGATTTATCGCTTTGCATACGATTTGCTCTTCCGGCCACTGAAACGCTACTGTCGCCGATTTCACTTGGGGAAAGAAAACCAATGAGCGAGGCGGACGAAATAGCGATGAGACAACGCTGCGTTTAAATAGAATGACGATTAATGATTCCGTCCATCTGCTTCAATTTCGCGAAAAATAAATGCACTCGCGATTAACCAAAAATTATAAATTTTTTTACAATACTAGCAAACACTTATGCACATGACTCTGAAATATGCAACTGATCTCGCTGCATAAACCACGCTAGAGAGTCTCGAAAATACAAATGAATAAATATAAAAATGATCGACTGAGATAAGAGGAGCTCGATATCAAACCTTTCCGATCATCGACAGAAATCCACAAAGAACCAAATCGAACACCATTGCAGAAATACGTCAATGTACCGAGGCGGAAAATTCGCAGTAAATCTGTGAAATCCGCGGGGGCAAATAGAATCAGATTTATCAGGGGATGCATCTCCTCGCTTTTTCGCGGGAGTAAAAATTGTAACATTTACGTCCGATGGTACGTCCATAAAACTTAAAATCAACTCCACTTTCTTAGATCGAATCACCCCCTACAAGAACAGGGAAAATGCTAATGCTCTCGGCGCAACGGTTCGATCATTTTTAATGATCTACAAGCTTTATAAAGACAGTCATATGGGAATTTTTTTTTCAGGAGAACCGTCGATCCCCTACACTAAGATTTTGCACACGCATTAATGGATATTCGAAGTCCATTCACGATTTGTTTCAACTAAAAATAATAAAAATTGCAGGAGTTATATATTTTTCTATGGAGTCTGTTTTAAGGGATATCATTAATTTTCACCAGCCAAGTTTCTTAGATTGAAACATAAGGTTTTTCATTCTAGCTAATAATTAATATTAGTTCATGCGAGCTGAAAAACCCCTGAAAGCAACCGGTTTGTTAAGATTTTGCACACGCATTAATGGATATTCGAAGTCCATTCACGATTTGTTTCAACTAAAAATAATAAAAATTGCAGGAGTTATTTTTCTATGGAGTCTGTTTTAAGGGATATCATTTATTTTCACCAACAAAGTTTCTTAGATTGAAACATAAGGTTTTTCATTCTAGCTAATAATTAATATTAGATGATGCGAGCTGAAAAACCCCTGAAGCCAACCGATTTGTAATTCTGGCTCAGCGACGACGGCAGAGCCGCGTTTACTCGGCTTAAGCCGTTTCATTTGCTCGACAAAGGGACGATTATCCGGCCTCGTTCGCACCCAATTCGCACTCGCAGATTGCTGCCGCATCCGCTTGCAGACAGTCGCACGTTTGTTCTTTATAATTGTCCCACCAACGGCTAAGCCCTGCAGGCTATCCCGCCCTCTCTTTCTCTCTGCCAGACTAAAAGTCGAATCTCTCGATTCGCTTCGTTTCGACCTCTATTAGAAACCATTCGATCGTTCGTTTGCTATTTTAGGTTGATCAATTGCTACACTATCGTGCCTACCACGGTTCAGCAACTTCGTAAAGGGGTGTTATCGTTTCCGGACACGTGCTTTCGGTAATTCAGATAGACTGCGTATAGTCACCCTTCCAAACCGAATTATATTATATACTTGTCAATCACATCCCCGAACATCCCTTAAAACATACTTTATAGAAAAAAATATAACACATGCAATTTCCATTGTATTTACTTGTAAAAAATCACGAATGCATACCAAATACCAATAAATGTATGTGTAAAATTGCAGTGCAAAAGGTTCGCTAGTTCTCTCCAGAAAAATTGGTAGAAGTGGCATTCGAAACCAGAATACGCCCCTTAGAAGGTACTGTATATAAAAAAATATAACTCATGTAATTGTGATTGTATCTATTTGCAAAAAATCACGAATGCACCTCAATTACTAATAAATATACGTGTAAAGTTTCTATGGCAATGGTTCGATAGTTCTCTCAGAACAAATTGGTAGAAATGGCATTCGATACCAGAATACGCACCTTAGAAGGTACTGTACATAAAAAAATATAACTAATGTAATTTTGATTGTATCTACCAGTAAAAAATCACGAATGCACCTCAATTACTAATAAATATACGTGTAAAGTTTCAATGCGAATGGTTCGATAGTTCTCTCGGAACAAATTCCCAATTGGTGAAAAGTTGCATTTAACCAGAATATCGGAGTAAATCGGTGAAAATCCAAGAACTGGACTTCAGTAGAAACAGTAAGCCTCCTTTCTTTTTCCATTAATTCCGGGTCCATAGCAGACGGACCGGCGAGAGGAGGAGAGACCGATGAAATTTATGCGGGTGATAATTCAACGTCTAACCCTTCGCCGCAACGACAATGATAATAACGATGGGAATGATTTACTCGGATTATCCGTGTGCGGCTTCGAAAGTCGACACTCTCCGCGCGCACAGAGAGAGCCGGGGCCGCCGTGGCGCACGTGTTTCAAAATTAATGCTTCAAGACGGCCAAAACTATGTCTATCTTCGACACGTCTACATGGAACGTCCGCTCGACAAGCGTCTGAAATTATCCGCTTGCCGACCCACCGATCCGACGGGAGTTATTATTGAAATCTTCGGACTAACAGCCTTTGATCAAATAAATATTTATCCTGGTATCCCTGTGCTTCCGTCTCAACAAATTTTACTAGAACAAACTTTCAACGAATCATCAATGAGATTGTTCGATAACGTTCGAAACATTAATTATGAGAGATTGAACGTTTCGTCGTCGTCGAGAAGGGTTCGAGGACCGGTTCGCGCAACGCGATTATTGTTAATCGGAAGTCGAAATCGCGGGCGTCCGCGACGAGCATTCATCAGACGAATTTACATTCCGCTCGTTTTCTCCGTTCAAAGAAGCGAGTCCGGTTGCCAGATCTAAAACCGTCTAACCGACAATGACGTAGAATCTGAGTAAATCGCGCCTGTTGTCCCTCATTTCGCATTAACGCGCCGCGTCGCGCCGCGCCGCGCCGCGCCGCGCCGTCCCGACTAATCTTTCTTATTCCGCGTTGTAGCGCGTCGGTTCGCCGTGTCGACTTAATTTCGTATACGAACTTCTCTTTGTCTTCCGTTTTGCGAACTGCGCCGTCGAACAACCCCCACCCCCCGGGGAGGGGGAGGGGACACGGATTTTCTTCTCGCGAGTGATCCTCGATTGATCTATAGATCTTCTGACATATCCGAAAAATTATAGTGATCGGATTTCGAGCAGCTGATCGTTCTGTGCGGGGGATGCATCTACTGATCATCGACCGAAGAATTAATTATCACTTGATTGTGCAACTCTGTGAAAAGAAATAAAAATTGTTTGCATCAATTGCAAGAAGACATGCAGCAACTACATAGGAATTTGTTTGTACAAGTTTTAATAAATTATAAGTGGATTTCTATGAAAAATTAAAATTGTATCAACTACAAGAGGGACTCGCATAAAAGTTTCTTTTGTTAATAATTTCGAAGGGTTGTCGATAATGTACCATTAATATTCATATATTTTCACCTACTCGTTTTCGTCATAAATGCATAATAACCTACAATAAAAATTGTTTTAATAAATTCTAAGTGGATTTCTATGCAAAATAAAAATTGCCTCAACTACAAGAAGAGGAACTCGCATAAAAGTTTCTTTTGTTAATCATTTCAGAGGGTTGTCAATAGTGTATATTCTTCTATTTTCACGTACTCGTTTTCGTCATAAATGCATAATAATCTACAATAAAAATTGTTTTAATAAATTATAAGTGTCAATTCTATGCAAAATAAAAATTGCATCAACTACAAGAAGGCTCGCATAAAAATTGATTTCTTTTGTTAATAATTTCATTGGGTTGTCAATAATGTCCCAGTAATGTTGTTCTATTTTTCCCATAAAAATCTATAATAAATATTGCAGAAAATCGCTTTCAAGTGCTTGGTCAATGTTACACCACCATCGTGTTTTTGTACTTCGAATTGCCAGGAGGAAAATATTATTCTCGAACAGTGTTAAAAATAACTGTGAAAAATGTGCGTTCCGAGAAAGATCAGGTCGGTTTGTTCAAGCAATATTTCCTCAATTTCTTTCGCCGTTACATAATAAGCTATTATGTATCGACTGTTGGAGAAGCCAATGACACGGAGTCGTCGCGCATCGAACCGGATATCGCTTTCCTATGGTTTCCATCGATTTCCAGGGGTGCGAACATTTTCGTTGGGAACGGTGTGCATAAAATTTTTCTAGTAACCCGATAATGGATAGAAATAAACTACATTAGTCGTTGCAAATGGCCGCGACAAAGTGCACGTTTATACAGCCGTGAATAAAGTAAACCCGATGGACGGACGGACACTGTTATCGAACGAAGCACAGATTTTTTTGTTCGACTTCTCCCATTGGCGAACGATGAAAGAAGCTTTCGTCTACTCGTGTAGACGCTTCTCAAAAATCGTATATCACTCCGCCCCCGGGAATCCTTAAAAATGTTGGGAAAAGACACGATGACGCGACAGATGTTATCGATTCGAGCTTTCTCGATGCCGGAGAGATGCTGCTGCTCGAACAAAATTTTCTTTCATCGATGATGTCTTCAATATTTATTAGAATAAATTATTACACTGCGGATCTTTATGCGTTCATGGGCCAAAATGGATGTAATTTAAAAACGGTAAAAACATTAAGACAATTTAAGAACGATATATTATTTGATTAAAATTGTTAAAAATAGAAAGAAACTTTTATATAGTCTGTGTCTTGTAATTGTGCGACGGAAGAATGCGACGGTAGTTATTATTATTCTACTCTATCCTCTAATTTCACGAGCATCATCAATAATTATCTGTATAATTATCACAATTATTTCCCAGCGTTCGTCATCAGAAGACAGCGGATTTTATGCAATTATAGGTGCACTTTCAAACAGTAAAAACATTAGAAAAATACTGTTAATACTATTTTCAACCTATTAAACATATTAGGAAAGAAAATAAATTTCTATTTCAGTTTGTTGTAATTTAGGCAGAAAAATTTTATTTTGCATAAAGATCCGCTGTCTACTCAACAGTCTCAGCATGAACCCACCCGACTTAAACAATAACCATAAGTCTCACGCTAAAAAACCGTCAGATCATGTATTATCGCGAGCGCACGAAACGCCGCGGACCGGAAGCCGAGTATCAACCCCGCGATCAAAGAAACAGCACCGAAGTAAACAGTCCGTTGTTCGCAAAAATCCGGCCCGGCCCGGCCCGAACCGGCTCCCGACGCGCCAAATAAAGTTGGTAAATCCCCTGAAAGCCCGCGATCGAAATAAGTCCGTTTATCCTTGACGAACATCAGAATGAACGGGAGAGAATCTCGCGCGGCCGCCGCCGCCGCCTCCGAGCCGTCGGATAAATTCTACGTTTATTTCTGGCTGGTAGGAGACCGTACCGGAACCTCTCGATAAATCGCATTAAACATTTCCACTGAGTCTCCATACAGCCTAAAACGATCCTCTCTCTTGTCTTTTATTTAAAAATCCTTCAGCGTGGGGGTCTGTCGACATTTAAGAAATTGGACAGCAATAAACGCCCACGAGGCGGGCACGGTAATCGCACGTGTGCCAATTAAACCATGTTCCCACTCACCTCTTGGATTTTATAGCTGGTCCTGACTGTCTTTCGCTTGGTGGTGGTAACCTCGTATGTCTCCTCGACGGTGGGTGCATCGTCCTCCTCTTTCAGGTTATTGTTGTTGCGCACAACCTCCTGATCCGTGAGGTCGGTGTCGAGGACGTCCGTGGCATCCATCCTCGTGTTCTCCGTATCGGCTTCCAGGGCGAACGATTCAAACTAAAAAACTTGTCCCGTACAACAAAGTTCTACAGCTGGGACCGTAGGTAAATAGTGTAGTTCGGTAGCCAAAGGGGTCCGTATACCACCGCGAGACGGGCGAGCTGGGCCGCCGCCGGAACAAAAAAACCTCGAACCGAGCCCCGAAAACTATTCCGGGATTGACGGGGGAAGTTCTGCACGTTGCGGAGAGACTGCTCGTACTAAGGCACCGCGGTTCGAGAAACCCGTCGCGAACGTGTTCCCGCGCGCCTTTCAACGGCGAAAATAGATTCTCAAGTTTTCCCAATGGAACACGCACACCGCCCGCCCGCCGCCCGTGTGTCGATTTTGTCGTTCGCGGGCCGCTCTTCTCGCAGATAAATTTGCACCGAACCGGCCCGTCGCAACGAATCCGCAAACTCCTCGCCGCGAAGCACTACCGCGACCGGCCCGAGTAGTCGCATCGATCACCGGAACGCGCTACCGCTTAGACACCCTCGGACTCCCGGGTCTTCTTGCCACCTCAAGATCCTGAAGAGATTACAACAATTTAGCTTGCAACAAGTTTACTAGAATCAGAATTTCGAAAAGTACCTTTGTTTCTGGTCGAAGGATCCCGACCAGTCGAATTTCAACCTGAAGACGTCAAAGAAAATATTAGGTCGATGCAAAAGTTGTATTTCAACTTTTGCACTGACCCACGAACAAGCTTGCTAATAACACTTGAGGACCTTCGTGTACACTTTGTTTTGCAGTGGAAGGTTCCGAATGACTAAGATTCCAGTTAAATCGTTCTCCGAGGAGAGTATATTTACATTGACAATAAACAATCCATGTTAAAATTAAATTGCGCGTCGTAGAACTTGAATAGGGGGAATGTACAATCGCTCTGAACATCAGGTAAGCGCCGCCATCTGATGGCGCGTGTGTCGAATCTGTACTGAGAGAATGTCCTCGATGAATCTTTTTACGGCGATCATGGTTTTTCTTTTATCGTTTCCGTATATTATAAATATATGTATTGTTAAAAAATCACAGCGAAGTTGGTAAGGCATTCTAGAACGCGTGCGCGCGTTATTGCAGTACAAAAAACCGATTTTCCGGCGGCACTTGCGCCTCCTCCTGGCTAAGTTGTAAATAAGCGTAACATGCCAACATTTTTATTGTAACCACGAATGTTCGAAATAAATCAAGGCCAACCACAACAGTTTCGTGAACACTGGAATCACCGATTAATCCGGTATAAATGCGTCGAAAAAAGCTTTTATCGTCGTTCGTGTGTTCCGTCGGAGTTTTAGAGTCTCTATAAGTTGTCGTAGCTCTTTAACCGCGTCAGGTCCTCGGGTCTGAAGACTCCCACTTCCGTGATGATGCCTTTGATTAGGCTGGCCGGGGTCACGTCGAACGCTGGGTTCCAACATTGGATACCTGGTGCGGCGATCCGTTGGTCATTCATGTGAGTCATTTCCCTTTCTGGCCTCTCCTCGATGATTATATGATCGCCATTGGGAATGCTGAAGTCTATGGAGGTTCTCGGGGCAGCGACGTAGAAAGGAACGTTGTGGTACTTGGCGACTATGGCGATCTGGAAACCAGAATGAGATCATTAGAACACGGAACCGATGCTTTATTTAACTTCATTCGATAAATGAGTGTCGCTCACCTGATAGGTTCCTATTTTGTTGGCAGTGTCTCCATTCGCGGCTACCCTGTCCGCGCCGACCACAACGGCAGTTATGTTTCTGGACTTCATCAGCGCGGCGACCATGTCGTCGCAGATCAACGTGGCAGGAATTTTCTCGTAGACCAGCTCGTAAGCTGTCAATCTTGCCCCCTGATTGTACGGTCTGGTTTCCGAGCAGTATGCGTGTTCTGTAATTGTAGACGATACTAAAGAGCTGTGACAGGTTCTGCGAGTCGATTAAGAACTAAGGACATGCAAACGTTACCAAGACTATTTTTCTTATGTAGAGATCTAATAACACCTAAAGCTGTGCCATAACCTGCTGTCGCAAGGCTGCCAGTGTTACAATGCGTCAGAACCCTGACTGGATTATCACCGGATATTTGCTTCAAGATCTCCTTCGCTCCGAAATCCCCGATAGCCTTGTTATCCTCTATGTCCTTCTCGAGCATAGCTTCGATAGCCTTGAGAAACCTATACACATTCGCAAATGGATTAGTATCGCATATACAAGCGTCCGTAGACTTTTCTCCGAGCTCTTATACCTCTTTCTCATATCTGCTAAAGAGACACTGTGGTCTTTACTAAGCCTATTGGCCAGCTGGATTAATTCATCAGCGGCGATCTTCATGTTAACTGCTGTTGGACGGGCCGATACCAAATAATTCAATTTACCTTCGACATCCTGTCGAAGACTCTTTTTGTCCACAGGGTCCTCCTTCAAGAGCTCCGTGGCTAGACTCAGGCACCCTACGATGGCTATAGCTGGCGCACCTCGGACCTAAATCATTCCAATCGGATAAGCAACAGCTGTTTTCAACAATTCCAGTCGATTAGCTCTCCGCCAATTAAGATTCCATTCAAACTAATTTACATCGTCCGGAGAATCCTTCGCTGCTATTTAACTAGTTGAACGTGTCACTTTGCGCAGTCTGGAATTGATTCTGTCCTTAAGGGTTCAGAAAGATTTTGCAGGAAGACTTTTGGGGAGATCTTTGATGAATATTTTTTAATTCTAAAAATCTTTTTGGTGGATTTGTAGTGATTAGGAGATTTTTTTCGTTCGTACCTGCATCTTATTGATGACTTTCCAGCCATCCTCCACGCCTTTGACGGGCACGTATCGGGTGATCGCCGGTAGCAGGATCTGATCGAGGATCTCCAGCTTGCCGTTCTCCCACTTGATCGCCTGCAACGTCATTTCGTTCGAACTATGCCGGCGTGTCCTCGGAGGTAGTTTAGGCGGAGAGGCACACAATCGGAGAGCCGGCTAATGGAACCGCCGCTTGGTTGTTTCTGAATGAAACCGCAGCCCCGTTCATTTGAAGCTCACGTGCACTTCGTATGGCCGTGACTCGCGAACCTATCGTAACACCGTATCGCACCGATATCACGTGACGAGACGTAGTGTGTACACTGTATGAATTAATCTAGCGACGCGCCATCTGACGACGGCCCGGGCAACCATACTTCCCGTCGACCGGAAGCAACCGGGAATTATTTGAATATTTCGCGACACGCCCGGCGGGATCAATCGGAACTTTTTACGGAATTTGGGGAATGCTGGGTAATTAGCGCGAAATAATTCGGTTAATAATCTCCGTCTTTTTTGGCTATGGAATCTGAGTTAGTTAGATATTTTAATTTGTCAATAAAGTCAATCCATTTCACTATGTTTATTTATCGATTAAAGTTAAATTAATTAAATTCTATTTTATTAAATTTTATAACACTCCCCGATAATATTAAATTTTACTGTAAAATTAATTTTTCGATGAATTAATTTTAAAGTAAAATTTAATATTATTGAGAAATTGAGAATGATTAAATTTAAATTATTGAATTTACTTACTAACAAGTAAATGTTACTGTGAAAATAATTAAATGCCCGCTTTTATTGCAATTTATTTCTTATTTCGAGGCTCCCAAACACCATAAACAATTTACACCCCTTAAGATACGCAGAGTATGGCTAATGGTTACCGGAAGTTGTGAGTGCAGTCTAAGACCGTTACCTCCTAACAAGAGAATCTCCACGACGTAGAGATTTTTCTTTGTGGGCGCTAGTGCAAAATACCGAGCACGCTATGAATAAATAAATTGCTGGATATTACCTGCTGACGGTTCACTGGCGCTCGAGAAAATCCCCTTAAAAATTAACGCGTTTAACTGCCGGAAAGATGATCGGTGAAAATTGGTCATAAGATTATCAAGTATTATTAATAACAACTACGGATTCTATCGTGAAGACATTATTACGCCACTGTTGAAGTATTAAGATGATTAAAACGACAGTTTTTATTTAATTTCTGTTCTTCGCAATTGACTTAAAAATTAATTATCGAGTAACCAATAATTGTTATTAACAACTATGGATTCTATCGTGAAGACGCTACTGCACTATTGTAAACATATTAAAATAACAAAAATAATAAAGTACATTTTTATTTAATTTCTGTTCTTCGCAATACTGACTTAGACAATTTATTTTGCATAAAAATTCGCAGTGTTCAGGAAAAAATGCGAGGGTCGCGTGCAAAAATGGTAAAAATTAACAGCAACGGATACTATCGTGAAGACATTATTATTGCGCTATTGTTGGCATATTAAAATTATGAAATATTTATTTAATTTCTGTTTTCTGCAAAAAAAAATTTTATTTTGCATAAAAATTCGCAGTGCTCAGGAAAAAATGCGAGGGTCGCGTGCAAAAATGGTAAAAATTAACAGCAACGGATACTATCGTGAAGACATTATTGCGCTTGTAGCAGACATAGTGCGTGGGAACGAGAGGGTTTTTCGGACGCGGAAATTCCGTCTTTCCCAAGTGCGTACCGTAGGCGGTCGGTTCGAGGGTCTGGTCATAAAAATGACGATTGCCAGAACCTTGGCTCGACCGTTGCAAGGTCTGTGACAATGACGATACCAGGTGCGTTGTTTTCAGGGAAGAATCTTTCTCCATGCCTTTTGGGGGTGGAGAGTTTCTTCCCTTATTTTAACGGTTTTGTTAAAGAAAAAGGTTTACCAACGGGCTGAAAGCTACCAACGTTCTTAGCTGACACATCGCTCTCAGTTTCGGACGAGTCGGTCTCTCGTGACGTTCTTTGTAGTATTTTCTCTAGTACCATTTTATTAAGGGGTTACACCACCCTGGCGCTCGGAAAAATAGATATAAAAATAAACTTTGTTTTTGACGTTGCCATTAAGTATATAAAATGATCTTTATTTTACACATATACATAGTAGTTTTATGAACAATTTGCAATATTAACGATTAAAAAAAAAATAAAAAATGGCGGAGATATAAGCCGATAAGTAGGACCCTCTTTTGAAAATCCTTGCTGATGGTGTACATGATTTCTCTGTTAGGCATCGTCTAAAAAATAATAAATAAATTTTTTCTTATTTATAAGGGTAATAGCTACAATGTGACGTAGGATTTTTGTGATTGGATGCCACGTTCGAAAGTTATAAATTTTTTAAACGCAAAATTTCGATGAAAATTCGAGTTTTTTTTTCAAACAGTTGCCATTTCTACAAAAAAATTTTTTAAAATTTTTCCCTACGTCACATTGTAGCTATTACCCTTATAAATAAGAATTTTTTATTTTTTTTTCATCGTTAATATTGCAAATTGTTCATAAAACTACTATATATATATATATATATATGTGTGTAAAATAATGATCATTTTATATACTTAATAGCAGCGTCAAAAAAAAAGTTTATTTTTATACCTATTTTTCCGAGCGCCAGGGTGGTGTAACCCCTTAAATAGTTTTAATACAACACGTGAGTTAAATCATTTAACGCTATTGTTGGTATATAAAAATTATGAAATATTTATTTAATCTCGGTGTTCTGCAAAAAAATTTTTATTTTGCGTACAAAATTAGCAGTGAAAAAAAATGCGAGGGTCGCGGTGAGAATGGTAAAAATTTTCAATTTTCCGTGGTCGGAGGTATAGTAATCGAAAGGGGGTTCATTAGCCTTGGCACATGTGGTCACACGCAGTATTCGCGAAAGGGTCGCGAGAATCGCTCGAAATACGCTGAATTACAGTTTTCCGACGGGGGTGGGGGGGAGGCTCGGTTGCGCGAACAGGTGAGGGCATCTGTGAAGCGCGCGGACTATTTTGAAATGCAAAGGTTTTTTTTAAAAACACCGCAAGTAAATGGGATAGTTTGCAGCTGTGATATGCCTCGCCGGTGTCGGACCTGGTAGTCGGTCACCGGAGTGAACCGAACGCTGAAAACGGAGTCTCTCGCGAATCATATAAAGGATCAAAGCGAGGAATCGCATCGGAAATGCGACCGATTCCTCCCTGGGTGTCGATTCTCGCGAGAACTCTTTGTCGTGACATTTTTCCCACTTGTGAAACTGCCTGTAAAATTTCGCAATTTTTTTTCGATCGATCGGTCGGAAATTATTTAACTGAAAATTCTGCGAGTCGCATACGAGTTTTAAAAAATATTAAATGAAAATGTGCTCGCCGTCTGAATAATTTCAACCCTTAGCACTCAGAGTCGCCACTAAAAATTGCTCTACCATTATTCACAGTATTGTTTACATTATTAAATACGGTGCAATCTAATAAGTTACTAAACATTTAAGTATTGTACGAGTTATTATATCAATTTCATATCCATAAAATGAAGAATAAATCATATACAGGGTGTTCGACTACAGGTGGGAGAAAATTTAAGGGGTGGTTCTCCGTGACAATATAAGTCGAAAATGAAGGATAAAAAAATTGCGATTTCGACTTGGTTATTTAGTTATGGGTTGCCGCATTTTAGTTGGATTTTTAATTGTTAACCCTTTGCACTTTCGGAGCTATTTTAATACGAAAGTTAAACATTTCTTCCTAGTATTCCTTTTGATTTTTTAAATGTGATGGATATGAAATTGATATAATACCTCATAGAATACTTAGATGTTTAGTAATTGATTAGATACCAACATATTTAATAATCTAAACAATATTTTGAATAAAGGTACAGCAAATTTTTAGTGGCGCCGCAGAGTCGCCACTCGAGTGCTATGGGTTAATAACCAAATAACGAAGCCGGAATCGCAATTTTTTTATTCTTCATTTTCGACTTATATTGTCACGGAGAACCACCCCTTAAATTTTCTCCCACCCGTAGTCGAACACCCTTTAGAATGGAATTATTTCAGGTCGGAAGAAATTTTTAATTTTCGAGTTAAAATAGCTGGGAGTGCAAAGATTTAATAAGCCACCAATAGCGCAACAGTGCAACCAAGTAGTTCCATTGGGACAAAATGTCATGCGGCGAGCGCGTGACAGGTATAAATAGTCGAAGATTTTTGCGCGCAGATAGTTCCGACAAACATTTGTTCGCGAAACAGAAGTTTACGACGCGCAGAGACGGCTTGGGTATAGTATTTCAAGCGTCACCCGGCATTCAACTTCGGTATATTGTTCCGCGAAACTTATTTGTTGAGGATAGACCCAGCGATGGCTTTACGACAGGGTTGGGTAGCTGAGAAATTAATTTAGATTCTATACCAGGTATACTTAGTAACAATTGCGATGGTTCGGCCTTTCTGTATTTTCTCAAAAGAAGGTGTCGTAAAGTAGGCCCTCTGCTGAACCTTGGCAGTAATCCCTCGGAGCTAGCCTAATCGCCGGGAATCCCACCTTTCATGCAGTGTCGTCTTGCGTCCCTACCTTCACTCTCCACGACGCTGTTCCCCCCACCCTTCCGCCCGGTCACGTGACGCGCTTCGTCTCTTTATGTCACGTGACTCATGATGACGATACTCCGATTTTTTATTAGTATTTTTATGCAATGTTTTCTAAACGTTGATGGAAGTTTATTTCCTGGTATCAATGAGTTTAATATTTTTTGTATTTGGATATTTATACGTCTGAAGATTGTAGAAAAATTGAATAATTACTATAATTAAATTACTAGACCCGTTGAAAAATCAACTTATTCTCGTATTAGCAACCGTTTTCTCAATAGTTTAACCATTGTTTTGCATTTACAATGGCCATCTATCTTGACAATTAAATTATAAAAGAAATGCTTCGTATTTTGTTGGATAATTTTTAGTGGTAATGAATATTTGCACATTCTTAGAGCTGTATTCTTGAAGTAGAACAGTGAGCACACGGCATCACATGATCTTCGGTCCATCATAGAATCGTTGATAAGATAAGGAGTAACATACTTGTGAATTGTAGCACACTAAACGATGTTACATTTGCTCCGATTATTCTGTTTTTCTAACCATTTTTATTTATTTAATTACGACCTCCGAGTTAGAAAATGACACTTGGTCTTACAAATGAATTGTGCAAATTATTTAGTCACAAAACTGGTTCGGCGAAAAATGAAATTATATAACAATTTCGTATAAAAATAGAAAATTGAGAAAAAATTCGGTCAGGATATAATTGCGCTCGCGAATCGATGCACGTCCAATAGAAGAAAATCAATGTTCTATGAAAAAATTGAGAGGACGATGAAATTGGACACGGGGAAATCCAGAACGAACCATTTACACAAATTCATATTTACTTTAATTAAATATATCTATGTACGTTATAGGTACAATACATTCACCATATGACGACTGTACAACTTAGCAGCACTTTCAATACTGTTCATAAAAATACAATCGCATATAAACGAGCAATCGGTTTATACGCAAGGTCGGCCCGGGACTTGCGACCAGGTAAGAGCATTTTCTTTAATTTCTTTCTTTCTTTCTTTCTTTCTTTCTGGTCACGGAAACGCACGCAGACTATAATATGTACAAAAAAAATTTGTTGCTCGAGTCGCAAGTCGGGCCAAACGAGGAAGGAACGTGCCACGTGAAATGTACGATCTTTTTTTTTCACAGGGATCGGAACTGTCGGCGACGGAGCTGAAAATCATCGCGAAACAATTCCGAGAAATCAGTCGAGATTTTTCAAGGTTCGATTCTCAATTTTACAGATTTCTTTTTTGCACGTTTGCGACATATACCATTTTGTATTTTAATGAAGAAATTTTTCTATTCTACACCGCAAACTAATTTTGTGAAAATTGATTTAAACAATTTTTGAAATTGTCATTTTTACTGGTCAGTGACAATTGTCCCTATTTTATAATTTATTGTTAACGCGATGAAATAATCACGAAGACTGCTGGCGAAATAAACAAGCAAATATTGTTAACGTTCGCTGATTATTAGACAACGGATCTATATGCAAAATAAACATTTTCTACCCGTTTTGCAACAAACCGGAGTGTAATAGAAATTTATTTTCTTTCTTAATATGTTTAATAGGTTGAAAATTATAGTATTTCTTAAATTCTCCTATTGTTTTTACTGTTTTAAATTACACCTACTCATTTTTCTCATAAATGCATAAAGATTCGCTGTCTACCGATTATTAACAGATTTGTGTAGAACTTCAGATATAATCAGCGAACATATGTTTAAAAATATGCAATTTTTGTCAATGATAAAAAGCTGATTTGTCAAGATCGTTTCGCTGATGAACGTCTGTCCCAGCATCGGACCCCTGAACCTTACGGAAGTATTATTAACAAACAGCTGGCGGCCCGAGTGGGCTGCCGATTAATCTTAAATACCATCGAGAAACACGAGATATTGACACTTTTGATACCGATGTTTATACAATTACATAGATTGTGTGCAAAGAATCCGGCTCCCGGTTGTCGCAACGAGAACGTATCAGCTTTTGCGTCTTTAAACAGCAACAGCACAGTCGAATTCAATTCAATCGGCATTTCAAGGTCAGCTGCTTTCCTTCGATTTCGCTTTGGTGGGGGGAAGAGGGCGTGGCTTTGCCTATAGTTGCTAAACTTCTAAATTGAACTTGATTAATTAACACTGTATATACTTGAAGTTTGCTGATGATTCTACCGTGACATTAAAACTCAATATAAAATATAAACAATTAAGATACAATATTAAGACATTTTGCAGAAATATTCGCAATCCAATAATCACCAGTAGACAACGTGTTAATAATTAACGGAAGCACAGTAGGATTTACGACGCACTTTACTGTAACAGTTCGCTCGCACAGAAATAAGGGGCGTGGCAAGAGGAAATAAGTCTCCTCCCACGAAAAGAAGGTGTGGTCAGAGTAATTGACTCCTCCCATTACCACAAAAAGAAGGTGTGGTCCCTGACTCCTCCCACCAGATTTAAACGAATCTCGAAAACCTCGAGGGACCATTCGATTTGAATTCGACTATAACTCGTATCCGATCAATTAAGCATTATCATTAGCGACACCGACGAGCCACGAAATCTTATCTGCGAGTAAACAGAGCCGACTCGTGCTCTCCGACCACGTATTATCACATATTTCTTTCTTCTTCTTTTTTTTATACTTTTTTTCAATTACAATCTCTCACTCTTTCTTTCTCTCCCACACACACACACACACGCACGCTATCTCTCTCGCACTCGCAATGTGCACCAGGAGAATCGTTTTTGCACTTTTGCCACGCACGATTACGATTACTATTTATAGAAACGTATTTTTTTTGCGAAACAACATAAGGAACATTTGGTATCGAGGGCATTAATTCGGTCAGGTGACGACGGGCTGCTGCAGGGGGAATCGAATTTCTGCTCGACTGCTTAGGAACGTTTTTTCATTGTTATTTTACCGAATAAAAAGCTTATCAAATAGTATTATTTATTTATTCGTTAATAGTTCGTTGGTTTTGCGACTGGCCCCGAAAGAAACGAAGCGCTTCAAGAAATTGCATTCTAAATCAGAGATATCAATGTTTCGCAAACCGTGATGTATGTGTTATTATTTATTGTATAAATAATTGTGACTAGATATCGTGATTATAAAAAAGTATTTTTCAATGATATTTTTACCATTGACAGCTTATCTTATTAATTTTTAATAGATTATTAGTCGACTCCAAATAGAAATTGTTTACCCGCCGTTTATTTATAGAATTATGTCGCGCAATATTTACGGCGAGATATTAATCAGTCATTTGTTAAACGCAACGTGTCGTAACGAACAAATTGCACTCGAGTTACTGCCTACGCGCCTACTGTTTCGCAAACAAAAATTGTGTACCTTACGCACACGTACACGCATACGCGTACGCATACATCCCTGGAAACGTCAACCGAAAATGATTTCGCGCGCGCCGTAAAAATATTTTCGCGTATGCCGAACACGCGAGAGCCATCGACATCGATGAAAACGTTTATAATGTGTTACAAATACTAACTCCGGGGGAGGGAATTTCTAAAAGCATCCGTCATGTGCAAGGTTCGTCGCGTGTTGCTAGTTGATGGAATTCTAACGGGTAGTCAAAAACCGAAATTTCGAACGGGCTGACACTGATAGACCCCTCCAGTGGAAAACTAGAGCTGGATTCGATGTTATAATTTTCCCCGAGTGGAACCATTTGTCCGTAAAAATTCTCAATTTGTCAAACAAAACATCTTCAAAAAATATATATGGACGCGTACAGCCTCGAATGTAGCTTTTCTATAAAATTGTATTAAAAGATTTTCAAAATACGAAATATAATTTCGAAAATTATTAATTTTATCGAATTTTTAGCAGAAAGAAATTGTTCCCACATTTTTGCCTTGATTCGACCTCGACTGGGTCACGCGAAACCCGGTCACCGGCAAGAACGAGTACGCGAGGGTCAATAAAATTTTGTTCTTAATTTTTGCAGTTGGTCTCGACTATGGGTCGCGCGAGACCCGGTCACCGGCAACAACGATCCGTCATTTTTGTGTTAATAAGATTTAGTTCATGATTTTTGAAGATGGTCTCGACTATGGGTCACGCGAGACCCGGTCACCGGCAAGAGCGATCCGTCATTTATGTGTTAGTAAAATTTTATTCTTGATTTTTGCAGATGGTCTCGACTATGGATCGCGCGAGACCCAGTCACCGGCAAGAACGACCCGTCATTTTTGTGTTAATTTTTACAAATGGTAGAAACAACGAGTGATTGCAACGGTGCCGTTAGGTTTGCAGGATTTCGGATAGAAAAAATCCTCGATTTGAGAGCCGCTGTGCAGTGCATTACCGCGAAATGAACCGAAGGGATGGCCCGCGCGAACGCTAACGCAATAAATTCACCCATTCGGCGCGGCAGAAGAACTTCATTTAATTCCGCGCTTCCCAGTTTGGAACGTAAGAAGCCTTTGATGCAAAGCATCCGGGGATCCGGTAAATTGTAAGTTAATAAATTCACCGGCACAATAGGGGCAATGCATCATACGCAACGTTCGCTGCTCGCTGCGCGAAACTTCTCGCCGCTTAACATTCTGATAGATTTAAAGACCCCCGGAAAACTTTTCATCTTCTTCTTCTTACTCTATACACGTCCTCTCTTTATATTATAATTCGGATTCGTGACGTTGTACACATTGTCTGCGGTACGAGACTTTACAAAATCGTTTCTTTCGTAATAAAATTTTACCACGAAGTTACGACAATAAACGAAAATTAATGCTCGCGCGAGTATAGCGACGAAGAGAGTACTCGGATGAGTATTTTAGAGTATTCAGCAAAATTCGGATCACCTAAATATTTGCCCTAAAGTTGACAATCTATGGTTTTTCTTGGACATTGTTGTAAACCACAGAAAGACGATTCCATCGAGTACCATGACCATACCTTTGCGATCATTAATTCTCGAGATATTTCTGTCTGAAAGGTCAATCGATTATGTTACCTTTTGGACACGGATATCTCGAGAATAAATGATCGCAAAGGAATGGTCATGGTACTCGTTGGACTCGTCTTTTTGTGCTCTACAAGCACATCGAAGAAAATCTATAGGGTGTCGTACAAAAAAATACGACGATCGGCAATATCTCATTTTCCCATTGTTTTTTAGACTCTGATCCAGTTGTTTGTGAGTATTCAGCGAAAATGTATGTAACAAAGACCCGATTGAAGCTGCAGACACGGTGGAAAAGTTATGAAAATCCGTATTTGTGCGACACGTAACGACAGAACAAACCACCCCGTGTCGCACTTGTTCGGCCGCGCCCCGTCCCGTCCCACCCGAAGCAGCTGATGGTTTCATCGGTTTGCGTAGCAAAACAAACGGAAACTTGTCACCCCTCGAATTTCCGGGTTGGAAGCTTCGTTGCTGGCCGAAACACAGCTCTCGCTTGGGGAGCCTATGCCGAGGGAGAGAGAGAGAGAGAGTAGTATCATGTATTTGCTTCTCGACACCTTGCCGGCATGCTGGATATCGATTTGAGGAGAGAGCAGTCGATACAGCCAGGAAGTCAAACAGTCTTGCTGGAGAGTTTCTTGATTCCTCCGAACACCAGGCCACCGTCACATATCAATGTTCACAGATGTGTATCTACGTATAGAGACACACACATACACATTGTCGTCATCGTGTCGCCGCTATACGTACATTCACACACACGTACATTTGTTGTTTTTTTTTTTAAATAGCTATTATAGAAATCCATATTTATATTTTTAATTTTATGCGTATAAGGTAATGCGGGTATCATATATGCATGGTTTTATATATTTCCTAGTTCCATTTTTGGTCGTGTGCAGGCGCGTGTCCAGCCTGATCGAGCAAACGTCAAAGTTCCATTATCGTCACCGGGACGACACCACTTCGATCGCGGCTTTCTATTTACAGCGCATCCGCCACCTCGCCACTCAGCGACTGGACGGTCCCGATCAGCTGGAACCCAGTTACGTCGGACCAGGGGAACTATTTGAGTCGAGCACGAAATCCTGGAATTCGATCATCACGACCGGGAGCCACGCGATTTTTACCCGCCGCACCGCAAGCGATACGTCGTAGTCGTCGGAGCAGACTCCTCTCCTTTGATACCCTAACGCCGTGACTGATCGAACCTTCCTCGAGAGCTAATTGCCTCATTCGCGGGACCCCGTTCATCGAATAGGCTGTTTTTAGGGGATTTGAGAGATTAGGGATTTTAAGGAACGCTGTCTGTGGGGTTGTTGGAGTTCGATTTAGTTTTTAGCAAAATTCTGATCACCTAAATATTAGCCCTGAAGTTCCCGATTCCTAATTTTCAAGTTGACCGGGAAAGTTTTCAGTGATAATCTATGGTTTTTCTTGGACATTGTTGTAGAGCACAGAAAGACGAATCCAACGAGTACCATGACCATACCCTTGCGATCGTTCGTTCTCGAGATATTTCTGTCTGAACGGTCAATCGATTCTATTACCTTTCAGACATCTCCAGAATAAATGATCGCGAAGGTATGGTCATGGTACTCGTTGGACTCGTCTTGTTGTGCTCTACAAGAAGATCGCAGGAACCAATAGGGTGTCGTATAAAAAAAAAATATCGCGACCGTGAAATTTGTTTTTTAGTTTTTGTAGGAGACCGATTTAGTTAGGCTTTGCGTTGATCTGGGATGGATTCTGTGACGGTGTTTGAGAGAAGTGACGATTGGGGAAACTTGCCAGATGCTTCATTTAGATCATCTCCTACATGAATTATAACGAACTTGAGTAATCAGGATACTTCAAAAAATCGTCTGATTTTAAATTTTTTCTTTTTTGTCACAGGCATACAGAATTGCAGAAAGTTTTCGCACAAATTTCCACAATGTAGAGCTACACGCGTATATTAATACTCTCTCGTGCGTAGCCAAAATAAAGGAAATTTATGTAAAGCGAGAATATCAATGACTCAAAAATTATTTCTATCGAATTAATTCGAGAATTTGGCCCTTTGCCGACGCGGTATCGAGTGACAAAATATCAAACTCGGTTGTTACATTGTCAGTCGGAGAAGCTATGAAATTCGGCGAATACTTTCTTCTCGCTGCTTCTGCCCGGGAGAATGTTTTTCTTGTGCACTCGAGCGAATATTAGTGTGCGTAAAGTACGTCCTCGCATTCTGATCATGCGGTTCAGTGAATTTTCATATTGCGAATAAATTGTTGAGAATTTTGGTCGTCATTATTTTTTAAATAAATAGAATTCGTCGAGAATGGGACACTAAAAAACCGCGTGGCTCCCGCGCTAGAAAACGCAGGTCGATGACTTTAGCTACGCGTCCGCCGCTCGTCATCATCATCATCATCGGTATCATCATCACACACGCGAACACGTTTAAATTAACCTTAATTTATCGGCCCTACAGTATCACATAAGTTCCACGCTGACTTGACTGCGAGCCCGAGAAGCTCGACACGATTTACGAGATAACTTAGGAACCACACGCTCGAAGAGAATCTTCTTATACTGACAAGAGGTTTTTGTTAGGTACTTTACGAGCCCCGACAATGATTATTACCGTTTAGTAGACGAAGAGTATTGGTCCAAAGAGAAATGTAATTACATATATATCCTAGAGCGAGAGAGAGAGAGAGAGAGAGAGGGAGAGAGAGAGAGAAGAGAGTGTGTGTGTGTGTGAGAGTATCGTCCGAGGAAACCCGGGAAACCATGATCTCCGACCGGAAATAGCAACCTTTAAGATTCAAGAATCAGAGGTTCCGAGTAGGAGGGAGCAGAGTCGCCAGATCAGGGGAGGTAGCAGGAATCGAGGGGAACCCGCCCCCTCTCTGCCCGCGAGCAGTCACGTGACGCTGTGACAAGCGCGTCACGTGACCGGGCAGAAGGGGAACGGTAGAGTGGAGACAAGTCTTAATCCGGCGACTCTTTGTGAGAGAGACGATTAGGTTAGCCGTGTTTCCTCGACGCGACACTACGTTTCTCTCTCGCCAGCTGTACAATTCTGTTTAACTATGGACATCGTACACGTACGAAATACTGTAGACAATTAACATGTCTCTCTGTGTATGTGTGTGTGTGTGTGTGTCTCGCTTCTATCATTTCCGAGCCGCAATGGTAGAACCGAGATCATCACCATTGTTGGCCTAAACCGAAAACGAACAACATTTAAGAGACACACGGAAACAGCGATTACGCCCGCGATTATAATTCGTAGTACCCTTTGAGTTATTTTTTGTTTCTTTTTTTACTTTTTCGGTGTTCGATGATCACAGCGCGCGTTTCAGCCTTCCATTGCGTAAGAATTAGACCGTTTTCATTAATTATTCGAATCTTTTCAGCTTCTATGGACTTTTTTTTTCAGCTATCGTCGTCGGGTTCCGGCAAGTCCCTGCCTCCGCCGATCTAGGATCTCCGCGTATAGATCCGATCTTTGATCGGTTGTATCCGGAAGAGACAGAGACTCGAGAAAGCTGATGATCAGGCACGATCAGCCAATACAGATTCTGGATCGAATCTCTCTCTCTGTCCACGTGAGCCCGATCTCTACTTCGATAATATTTACAACGAATCCTAGCGAGTGTGTTCGGTGTGTCCACCGATTTGTACGATCGATTAAGCGGAGAGATACAATCGATACCAACCAAAAAAAAAAAAACGAGAGAGAGAGTTACACCGCGCACCGTGCCCGTGCCCGCCCGAGGAGACTCATTCGAGACGTTTTACTATCGATCGATTGTCCTCGCAAATATTCCGACTCATTCTCTCCCGGCTGCGTTATTTCAGCACTTACGTTTCATTTTTTGGCGTGATGCTCGTGACGACACCCCTCCTCGTTTTTGTTCGTCTTCTTGTTCTTCTGCTTGGCTCTTCTCCTCGTCGCTCTACTTCGCTACCTTACCTCCCCTAAACACACAGTCCTTGGTACACACATGATCGGCGAGTTCAGAAATTACTGAACATGTGTGTGCGTGTGTGTATATGTGTGTGTGTGTGTATGTTCAAGCGATACCTAGAAACAGGCCGTTCGTTGTCGATTCACCCCGCGAACCGTGTCTTCCGTGATTAATTATATTGGTGCGACTGTCCCTGCGCGAGCCGACGCGACGCGTCTCCCGAGAACGATTTGTAACCGTGTAAAAAAATAGTTAGGCGATGCGGGGAGGATGATCATTCTTCCACTGCTGGGAGGACGTTGAGAGATAGCTGCTCGATCATTTCACGGGCCTTGAAGTTCGCAAGTCTCTCGAGAAGCGGAATAGTCTCGTATAAGCGTTCCCGCGATGTCCGACTTGGAAAATATAATCGGATGGTCTGAACAAAACTCTCTCGGAACAAGTGAGAAATATTAACCCTTTGCAGAGGAATGTTCGCTGCAGGCATCTGGACCCTAAAATTGCGAGTGATCTGTTCAATTATGTGCAGAACGAAACAGTTCCTGGGATACCGCCGAAACATTTACCTCAAGTTCGAAATTCCTTCTTTATAATAAGTTTTCAAGGTCACTATTTATTTTTTTAGCGATATCGTGTGTTTTTTGTTGGACAGTGTTATAGAACATGAAAAGACGAGTCCAACGAGTACCATGAACATACCCTTGCGATCATTCGTTCTCGAAATATGCATGTCGGTAAGGTCAATCGATTATGTTACCTTTCGGACACGGATATCTCGAGAATAAATGATCGCAAGGGTACGGTCATGGTACTCGTTGGACTCGTCTTTTCGTGATCTACAAGCACGTCGAACGAAATCTATACGGTGTCGCGTAAAAAAATATCGAGGATCTTGAAAATCCTTTTCATTTGAACATCCTCGTCCACAAAGGGTTAATAAAGAAACGAAGATTAAAGAGACGAATAAAAGAATACTCGATAAAGGTTGTGCAAAGTCGGAACAGATCCACGATCGATATATCGGAGAACAGAATGCGTAAAGATCGATCGCTCTTCGATACATATCTTTACTTCGATGTTCGTAAAATGTAACGTTACTAGCCTCTCGCGTCTACATACATATATCACAGAATCGCGTACTCTAAGAAGAAACAGCTGCCTTTTACTCAGCTCACGAAAGTCGCGCGAGAAACACCATCTCGATCGCGCGCGCTTTAGAACACTATATATATATATATATATAATACAAAGAGACTTATCAATTATAACAACAAGGAAATGTAACTCTCGATTACACCTACTTATTCGTAAAATACTAGAGCGTTATTTTGAACAAGTTGAGGATCTGTTCCTGGAGGCCATCGGGCTTCATCGAGAGCACTTCCGGTCATCTAAACACCAACCCTAGGTTCGAAGGCTTCCTAGCTTCGATAAGCAACGTCCACCCATCAGGAATAAAAGTAACCGGAAACAAAGCAACTGGGGGGGAAAATGAAGTTACTTTGGATAAGTGGCGCGTCCCGATCGAAGATGAGAGCAATGTCCCAATAAGTACCAGAAACAACAAAATTAGAAGAGATTGCTGAACATGGAGAACGTACTTCTTCGGATAAGTGTCACGTGGGAGTCCCCAGCCAAAGACGAGCTGATCAGCTAGCTTACTAGATCATTAAGGGGTATCTTGGATGGCAACGTCCACAGGAATAAGTGTGAAAAAGTAATAAAACTGATGACGGGACTTGGAGAATGTCCTTCTTCGGATAAGTGTCACGTGGGTGTCCCCAGCCAAAGACGAGCTGATCAGCTAGCTTACTAGATCATTAAGGGGTATCTTGGATGGCAACGTCCACAGGAATAAGTGTGAAAAAGTAATAAAACTGATGATGGGACTTGGAGAATGTCCTTCTTCAGATAAGTGTCACGTGGGAGTCCCCAGCCTAAGACGAGCTGATCAGCTAGCTTACTAGATCGTTAAGGGGTATCTTCGATGGCAACGTCCACAGGAATAAGTGTGAAAAAGTAATAAAACTGATGACGGGACTTGGAGAATGTCCATCTTCGGATAAGTGTCACGCGGGAGTCCCGAAGCCTAAACTGATGACGGAGAGCGTTCTTCGGCGCGCAGGTCGTCCCGTAGCCTAATCAGCGAGCGGATGGCCGCTGACGAGGGTCTGGGCTTGGTCAGGGCAGTCCGAATCCGAAGAAAGGCGCAATGGGCCTGTCGTTGAAGAGACGGGGCGGCGGAAGTGGCGGCGGCCGCTTCCTTCGCGGGGCGATCAGCGTCCTCTACAAGGAGCCTTTGGCGAACGCCATCTCCCGGTGCTTGGTGCGTATGTGCGAGCGCAGGGTGTCGATCCTGCTGTACGTGGCCGGGCAATAGGGGCAGAGTGACCTCTGGGCGGTGTGTATGTGGAAGTGGTGCCAACGGTTGGTCACCTGTTTCCCGCAGGCACGGCATCTCCAGAGCGCCGGGGAGCCAAGCGACACGGCGAACATCTCGTGATAGGACAGGCCGACCGGCACGCTCCGCATCGTACCTGCAAATTGCGAAATCCCCTTCATGCGATACACCATGCTTGCCCCCGTTCAGCAGATGGGAAAGGACCTGGACAATTAGACTCCACATCGGGAACATTCGATGGACTTTGGACTAGGGTTGCAGCGAGGTGTCCATCATTTCTCAGAAAATAATGACTGCAGATTTTATGCATTTATCACGAAAATTAGCACCTCAAATTTTACATAAGATCAGCGTCATCGTTCCGTAGCAGCTAGGGACAGTAGATGTCACACACACACACACGTGTTTTCAGCGTTTGTTCTTCGGGAAAATAAGGGTTGAAGAGTCGCGCGTACAGCAGTGTCGGTGGTCCCTCAAGGGGTTGTAATCGGAAACTTTGTGCACTCCGGACGACAGTGTGAAAATATTTTTTTTTTACCAGTTTTTTTTTTAACCCTTCGCGCACAGGGGTTGTAGAGATAGAATTGTCCTTTTTAAATGAACTTCAGTATGGTGCACTTTCGCAGTTGCTTGGGATTTTGACTGGGGAAAACTTTTCGGCAATTTCTATTAAGGGTAAGCATAGTCCGGCTGCCACTGCGACAATTTTTATTGATATCGTGTGCAAAACAATGCTTTCAGGTTGAAAGGTAATCCGCGAAAATTTTAAGTCGCTAACCCCTCAATTAAGGATAATACGAGGGTGAACTCCCTAAACTTTATCATTTTTTTTCTTGGTTGCTAATTAAGATATGGAAATGGAAAAAGAACGAAAATAATAGAACTTACCTCCTGCATTTCATATTTTTTTTTTCACAATTGTGTGCAAATTATTAAGGGTAGAAAAAATTTTATTTTTTTAGGGGTTGCAAGCAACCATTCGAAAGATACCTACCAAAAAATTCAAGAAGAATGTTACCTATCGAATATATATCCGAAAGTTTCAAGATTATCGGATTGATGGAACATATTTAAATAATTGAAAAACAAATGAAATTACGACATTATAATATTATAATATATAGTGAAACAAAATGGTGACGAGTACCTACAACATTTTTCGGACACTCTGTATAATATAAAATAAACACGTTGAATTTTTGGTGGGTGTCACTCAAAGGGTTGCTTGCACCCCTTAAAAAATTAACTTTTTTCTACCTTTAATAATTTGCTCACAATTGTGAAAAAAATATATGAAATGCAGGAGGTAAGTTCGAGTATTCTCGTGTTTTCTTTCATCGTAATATCTTAATTAACAATCAAGAAAAAAAATGATAAAGTTTGGGGTGTTTACCATAAAATTTTCAAGAATTATCTTTCAACCTAAAAGCATTGTTTTGCTCACGCGATATGAATAAAAATTGTCGCGGGGGCCGCTGGACTATGCTTACCGTGCTGGACCCTTTCAGCTGGAACTGGGACCTCGAAATTTTTACTGTGCTATATAATTTTTTACAAGTATTCTAATCCCTCATGGAGGATCGATGAGACCACAAGTACTTCGTCTGTCGGAAGTTATAGATACCAACTTGAGCGATCACACACTGTCTTTAAACGCCATCATCCCTCCTCCTCCTCCTCCTCCGTGATTCGCCGATAATTTTAACAGAGACAGACACAAACGCTGATAATGTGTGCGGTCGTGATAAGGGTCTGTGTGTATCCTCGATTCGGTTCCAGAGAGTACTGGTGAATCAATGCTTCCGGAAGGAGGGATGGCCGGTGGTGGTTCTTTTGTGGAAAACAGGGCAGGTGTGCGTTTCGAAGCGACAAATAAAGAGACTCTCAGACTTGATTCACGCGAAGCGAGACTCATCCCCTCTTCTCTCCACTCATTCTCTCTCATTTTTTTTTTTACTTTTTTTCGGTCACTGATACACACACACACACACACACACACACACACACAGAGAGAGAGAAGCCTCGCAGAGAAACGAGGCTCCAGGATATACTTACGGTTTTCAGAGGACGACGTCGGACTTGCACGAGAAAAATACTCGGAACGTTTGCCGATATTATCGGAGGGGGGGGGGGGGGATTACTTGCGAACGAACTTCGCCCCTCCCCCCCTCCGCCTCCGCCTCTCTAATCCTTCTACCGGAGGACGCGGCGAAGTTATGATTGTGTTAGCCGACGATCGATCGACCGAGGACCCTTAAGAATCGATCCTCCGATATGGTATTATGTCAGTGAAATTCTCGCGGGCCAACCGAGAGTGTTTGTATCCTTCGCCTGGTGGTGGGCGATTCACCGATATACTTACTTGTAGATACCGCAAACTTTCTCTCTCTCTCTCTCTCTCCCTCTTTTTCTCTCACAGATCGCACGAACGCTTTTTCATAATAAACGCCATCGCAAACTCTCGGGAACACGTTAATACCATTCTTTTACGAACGAGGCACAGTATGCACTAGTTTATCAATAGACTGCGGCGTTTATATGATAAACAACCTGTCGGGACACTCGGAAGTATTTTTTTATTATCTTAAAATTACTCGGATGGAAAGAAAATTTTCTATTTAATTTCTAGGTACAATTGACAGTATTTTTAATTTTCATATTGATCCGCAGTCTGTTTATTAATATTTCAATTCTTTGAGAATGAAGAATTAATTTATTATATATTGTATACAGGTTGTCCACGAAACACTTTTCACGATTTTTCAAGTAATTGTGATAATCTGACAAAAAAATGATTTTCAACAGAAGTTAATCAGTTTTCGATTGGTTATACATTGCAATAAAAAGAAGTTCAAGGCCACCTTCATTTTTTAAAATGGCACTTTGTATTTTTCACTTAACAGTATTATAGCCAGTATCAAGACGAATTCAACGATCTAGTATACCATAACCTTCGGATGACCTTGAAGGCAAAGAAATTAAAATTTCAACAATGAAGGTGGCCTTGTCAATAATAAAAAGAAATATTCGAAATTTTTTTTACTGTCATGCGTAGCCAATAGAAAACTGATCCGCTTTTGTTGAAAATATTTTTTTGTCAGATTATTGTAAGTACTTGAAAAATCGTGAAAAGTGTTATGTGCGACACCCTGTATATAGAAGGTGGTAAATGGTATCACAAAGTGAATGCTTTGCAAATTTTATTTTGCTCGACATCATTTTTTCAGGAGTTTTCAAGGTCATCGATATATTTTTTTCCATTGCATATTCTAGTTGACATTAAAATGCATTTAGACACGAACACTCCGGAAAAATGAACTTGAGAAAAAAAATAAAATTTGCATAGCATTCACCTTGTGATACATTACATTAAAAACAATTATGTCATCACAAATAAAGAACCACCCTGTGTATATAATAAATTTCATATACACCTGTATACAAAGAAGAGTTAATTTACGGCAATGTAACATGAATAATAATAACGTAACAATAAATTAATATTATTATCGTTACACTTGCATTATTATTATCGTCTGGTTGAAGTGGTTTATTGTTCCGGGGGATGGTATAAACAATGCATAAACGCTCGTGCGATCGTGGAATTCGATCCGCCAATAAGCAATCTACCATTACATATATTGTTCACCGAATTTGTTTCTACAAGATGAATTATTTTATCGGATTTCGAAAAACGAGTGAAACATTTCTGATTTCTATAAAACTGAACCTTTCACGAAATAAAAAGCAAATTACTTGATTGGTTTCTCCATTCGAAGCAACTTCTTTCCGCACAATGCTTCGACTTTCGTCCTTGGTTTCATGTATTTCATAATGTTTCGTGAAAAACTGTTTTATTTTACCTGGTACCTGGTGGAACCCGTAACAGAACTTTCGAAGAGTTAATGGTAAATGTATGTGTCGTGAGAATTCGATGTTTAAACCATGTTAACGGGATTAACCACCTGGAAAATAAAAATCCTATATAATACATAATTATTCATTCGAAGGAAATTGTGAAATTGTTTAAAAAAAAATGGAATTGTTCAAAGAATATCACACTGTGCGATATTCAATGGTTAATGGCGGTCGTCTTTTCGCGAGGCACGCCATATATAGTCATTCCGCATGTAGTAGGACCCAGGTGGTAGCTAGCCTTTATAATGAGGTCTCGCACATTGATAGACCTCGAAATACGGAAGCCAATGGCATTTGTTTCAGCCGCATGTGGCCAGCAGTTTACGATACACTGGTAAAGTTTCGCGCCAGTTTATCTATCGAACTGCCGTAACAATCAAGTAAGATGGGGGATAGTTGCTAAGACTCTTCTCAAGTGGATCTATCCTAAAAGAGAATGTCCCCGTGTAAATAGGATCATAACTCCGTTGTCGTTATTAGACTTCGGTTATGCAATTTTCAATGTTTTTAAGGAAATCTTAAGAAATCACGTGAAATCCTATTTTCAGTAGATAAATAAAAATCGTACTGAATTCTGAATTTTATATAACATTTTTTGACAATTTTGAGAAATCATATGATCATTGTGATTATCAGGAAAAGATCCTTATCATTTCAGTCCCGTAATGATCATTTTAATATTATCCACAGAAAAACCATCTCACATGCAAAAAACTTGCAGAACAATGATCAAACTCGTACAAAACTAATTCTTTTCGAAATTGCATATACAGTCACCGTATTGTTTTGGCACTGTCTTAAACGAGAAGATTCTATAGTGATTTCTGTAGCCTGTGGATAAACCCTAAGCCACCCCCCTCCCCCCCAAGCAGCGGCGCAATCTCGCAAGGGATTGTGCAAAAATTCAAGTTTGCTACGGGTAAACCGCGAACGCCTCTTAACGAGGACTCTTCGACAGTGTGCGGAGTATCGCACGCCTGATCACGAGAGAGAATATTTCACTCTCCACACCTAGAGAGAGGGGGGGGGGGGAGGGAGTAGGTAGGTTCTCTCTCTCTGTTGCTTCTCTGATAACCCAGCACACCGCCGAGGAGAACACAACTATGCCGTCACGGTTATGCCGGCTGGTTATCGACATCGTGTACAGAGAAGTTTACACACCATCTATCGAGCAGTGCGCCTAGAGTAATCCTATTTGAGTCTGATCGCTGAGAGAGCCGCCGAAGCCGCCGCCGCCGTCGCTCGCCTAACGTTCTTGTACACACCGGGGACGAAATTACTTTCCTGAGCGGAGGAATTCGCGCGATACACGAGAAACTATCCGGTTTTAAGATCCGCGGGTGGGGATTAGGCTCTTCTTTTTTCCTGGGGAATTCGCTTAGGGAGATGTTTGGTTTGCGAAAGGAAGTGTGGACCTAGGGAATTTATTTTCTGGGGCCTTGGGAGCTCTGAAAATTCGGTGCACTGAAAATTCGGTGCTCTAAAAATTGGGGGATTTAATAATCGAGAGCTCTAAAATTTGGGAGCTCTAACAATTGAGAGCTCTAAAACTTGGGAGATCTAGAAGCCGAGAAGTCTAAAAATTGGGAGATTTAAAAATCTGGAGCTCTAAAAATTGTGAGATATAGAAATCGAGAAGTCTAAAATTTGGGGGCTCTAACAATTGAGAGCTCCAAAACTTGGGAGATCTACAAGTCGAGAAGTCTAAAAATTGGGAGTTCTAAAAATCTGGAGCTCTAAAAATTGGGAGATCTAGAAATCGAGAAGTCTAGAAATCGAGAGATCTAAAAATTGAGAGATCTAAAAATTGGGAGCCCTAAAAAACGAGAGCTATAAAAATCGAGAAGTCTAAAAATCGAGAGATCTAAAAATTGGGAGATCTGGAAATCGAGAAGTCTAAAAATTGGGAGCCCTAAAAAACGAGAGTTCTAAAAATCGAGAGATCTACATATACTTAAATCGAGAGATCTAAAAATTGGGAGCTCTAAAAAAGATACACCATAAAAATAGAGAAATCTAGAATGGGGTTTATCTATCCGACATTGTAGACAAAAATCATCCCCATGTGATTTTAAGTTTGGACTCGTCTTCCACCCGAAGTCCCCAGAGAGGTCACGAAAATTAACACGTCTGTATACACTGTATATTGTGTGAAACACAATCTACACACAGTCTAAGCCGTCCCCGCTCCGCTGGGCCATCCTTCACTCTGCTGTGCTAACAAGAGCTCATAATAGTTTCTAACTTTGGAAACGAAAGTTCGAACTCGTTTCATGTTCCTCAATGGAAGTTGTTTATTGTATAACCACATTTCCATATACATATTTACACGTGTATATATAGAAAATTTACAATAAGAGTCTCTCTCTCTCTCTCTCTCTCTCTCTCTCTCTCTCTCTCTCTCTCTCTCTCTCTCTCTATGACTTTCGTGAACAATGTTATAAATCCACTTAAAGCTAGGTTCTTGTTGTTGATTAATAAGTCCCCGGTAATTTGACCAATTAGCAGGTGTTGGAGGTACGAGTGTTAGAAAACTACGGTAGTAATAATATTAACAATATTTTTGGACCGTCTTTGGGGCCGGGACACTATTTTTCACGAAAGGGCCACTGTTTTCAAAATACAAATTTGGGTTCTCATATATTATAAGTTTTTGTTAAATTTTTGTTAAATTTTATTTTAATAAATATTTTATTACTTCAAACCTTGTAATTCCTCAGTGAAACAATTTACGAGTGTTTCTTAATTGTTGAATAATACATCGCAAGTGATCGTTTCTAATTCTGTAGAAAAGTGTATCCATTTCGAATTTTTGGAACAACCGGATCTTTTTGGACTGTTCCGAGCCATTAGAAATTTGGCGAGCCGTTTGCAATATTTATGTGGACAGCATTCGCAAGGGCGGACACACCGCACTTTTAAAAGTCCGCACGAAATACGCGCGGCCATTCTCACAACTCTGGATTTCAAACGAGTAATGCTACTTTTAAACGACCGTAATGGAAACGATGATAATGGCCGAAGATTTACGAGCGGAATCAGAGGTTGAACAACGGTACAGGGGTCGGAAAATATTCAAGCAGAACGACGCGAAAATGTTGACCTATGCCTTACAATAATTTCCATTCGTCCACGTTTCCAGTTCACAATTACAGAACACCTAATATATTTCGCTATGTGTCGCATTGTAACTAAACAACGAATCTTTATGCAAAATGAAAATTTTCTACCTGAATCTCAACAAACCGGAGTGAAATAGAAATTTAATCTTAATATGTTGAATAGGATGAAGAAAATCACAGAACAGAATTTTTGAATTCTTCTAATATTTTCACTGCTTTAAATTGCACCTACTCGTTTTTCACATGAATGCATAAAATCCGATGCGTCTACTTATAACACTTCATATATTAATAATTAGACAACGGATGTTTTATGCAAAATAATAATTATCTATCTGAATTGCAACAAACTGGATTGAACTAGAAAATTATTTTCTGTCTTAATATGTTTAATAGATTTAAAATAATATAAAAGTACTCGTAAGTTCTCCTAATATTTTTACTGTTTTAAATTACACCCACTCATTTTTCTCATAAATGCATAAAATCCGCTGTCTATTAATAATAATAAAATAAAATCTGTGATTAAAGTTACCGAATCAAACTTTCTCAGAAATTCTAAATGGCAAGCATTTTTACGTGCAATAAAATGGGCAAAGAATTGCCATAAACTCCGGTATTTGGAGTCCAAGGGTCCAGGAAAATGGTGTACGAAGTTCGACGGTGAATCAAAAAGTGAACACGAATAAACGTGTGCGAAAGTTTGCCGCAAAACGAAACTGTGTCGTCATTTCCGTCGGGTGGAGGTTTTTGGAACCGTCTGTAGATATTCAACAGTCTAGCCGTGTCGGATACAGAGACGATTTGTTCGCAAAACGGCCGGAAGAAGGTGAAACGTGGAAAGCGGAGGAGCCAATATTTGCACAGCCGAATCACACGGTCGTTACCATTAACGAAGCAGGCGAAGATCAACGGTGGCCGAAGAGCAAGAGGAAGCGGAGAGGTCCATAGTCGATATTCGCACATACACGATTCTTTCATTTTTCGGTGACAAGACTACCTTTATTCTTTCCAATTTTTCGGAGAATTTTATCATGTTTAGAGGCCAGAATCTCGCGGGCACGATTTCGTCTAATTTCGTTGGGGGACGCGGATGCGAGAGAATCTCTGCCCTGCTAGGAATTCGCCGAACTTTAAGACCGCGTAAAACGTTTAAGTGTGGTCATCAAATTTTCTAGCACGTTTACGGTTCCAGCAAAGCATCACGATGGCGGAAAGTCAAATGGAACGGGAGCTACCGAATTTCGAGAAATATTGCCGGAATGTCACCCCTCGAACTTCCGGGTTGGAAGGTTCGTCGCTGGCCTAAACACAGCTCTTGCTTGGGTAGCCGATTCCGCGGGAGAGAGAGAGAGTAGTATCGTGTATTTGCTTCTCGACACCTTCCCGGCATGCTGGATATCGATTTGAGGAGAGAGCAGTCGATACAGCCAGGAAGTCAAACAATCTTGCTGGAGAGTTTCTTGATTCTCCCGCGCACCAGGCCACCGTCACATATCAATGTTTACAGGTGTGTATCTACGTATAGAGACACGCACGTACACATTGTCGCCAACATGTCGCCGGTATAGGTACATGCACGCACGTACATTTCTTGTTTTTTTTTTTTTAAATAGCTATTATAGAAATTCGTATTTATATTTTTAATTTTATGCCTATAAGGTAATGCGGGTATCATATATGCATGGTTTTATGTATTTCCTAGTTCCATTTTTGGTCGTGTGCAGGCGCGTGTCCAGCCTGATCGAGCAAACGTCAAAGTTCCATTATCGTCACCGGGACGACACCACTTCGATCGCGGCTTTCTATTTACAGCGCATCCGCCACCTCGCCACTCAGCGACTGGACGGTCCCGATCAGCTGGAACCCAGTTACGTCGGACCACGGGAACTATTTGAGTCGAGCACGAAATCCTGGAATTCGATCATCGCGACCGGGAGCCACGCGATTTTTACCCGCCGCACCGCAAGCGATACGTCGTAGTCGTCGGAGCAGACTCCTCTCCTTTGATACCCTAACGCCGTGACTGATCGAACCTTCCTCGAGAGCTAATTGCCTCATCCGTGGGACACTGTTCATCGATTAGGCTGTTTTTAGGGGATTTGAGAGATTAGGGATTTTAAGGAACGCTGTCTCTGGGGTTGTTGGAGTTCGATTTAGTTTTTAGCAAAATTCTAATCACCTAAATATTAGCCCTGAAGTTCCCGATTTCTAATTTTTAAGTTCACCGGGAAATTTTTCAGTGATAATCTATGGTTTTTCTTGGACATTGTTGTAGAGCACAGAAAGACGAATCCAACGAGTACCATGACCATACCCTTGCGATCTTTCGTTCTCGAGATATTTCTGTCTGAACGGTCAATCGATTATATTACCTTTCAGACATCTCCAGAATAAATGATCGCGAAGGTATGGTCATGGTACTCATTGGACTCGTCTTGTTGTGCTCTACAAGAACATCGAAGGAAACCAATAGGGTGTCGTATAAAAAAAAAAAATCGACGACCGTGAAATTTGTTTTTTAGTTTTTGTAGGAGACTGATTTAGTTACGCTTTGCGTTGATCCGGGATGGATTCTGTGACGGTGTTTGAGAGAAGTGACGATTGGGGAAACTTGCCAGATGCTTCATTTAGATCATGTCCTACATGAATTGTAACGAACTTGTGTAATTAGGACACGTCAAAAAATCGTCTGATTTTTTCTTTTTTGGCAGAGGAATTCAGAATTGCAGAAAGTTTTCGCACAAATTTCCACAATGTAGAGCTACACGTGTATATTAATACTCTCTCGTGCGTAGCCAAAATAAAGGAAATTTATGTAAAGCGAGAATATCAATGACTCAAAAATTATTTCTATCGAATTAATTCGAGAATTTGGCCCTTTGCCGACGCGGTATCGAGTGACAAAATATCAAACTCGGTTGTTACATTGTCAGTCGGAAAAGCTAAGAAATACTGCGAATATGTACTTTCTTCTCGCTGCTTCTTCGCGGGGGAATGTTTTTCTTGTGCACTCGAGCGAATATTCGCGAGCGTAAAGTATCCTGATCTTTCGGTTCAGCGAATTTTCATATTGCTAATAAATTGTTCAGATTTTTGGTCGTCATTATTTTTTAAATAAATAGAATTCGTCAAGAATGGGACACTAAAAAACCGCGTGGCTCCCGCGCTAGAAAACGCAGGTCGACGACTTTAGCTACGCGTCCGCTGCTCATCATTATCATCATCATCATCGTTATCATCATCACACACGCGAACACGTTTAATTTAACCTTAATTTATCGGCCCTACCGTATCACATAAGTTCCACGCAGACTTGACTCCGAGCCCGAGATGCTCGACACGATTTACGAGATAACTTAGGAACGACACGCTCCAAGAGAATCTTATTATACTGACAAAAAAGGTTTTTGTTAGGTACTTCAGGAGCTTCGACAACCGAATAGTCGAATAGTCTCGTATAAACGTTCCCGCGATGTCCGACTTGGAAAATATAATCGGATGGTCTGAACTCTCTCGGAACAAGTGAGTAATATTAACCCTTTGCAGAGGCATGTTCACTGCAGGCATCTGGACCCTAAAATTGCGAATTACTTGTTCAATTATGTGCAGAACGAAACAGTTTCTAGGATATCGCCGAAACATTTGCCTCAAGTTCGAAATTCCTTCTTTATAACAAGTTTTCAAGATCAGTATTTGTTTTTATAGCGATGTCGTGTGTTTTTTGTTGGACAGTATTGTAGAATATGAAAAGACGAGTCCAACGAGTACCATGAACATACCCTTACGATCATTCGTTCTCGAGATATGCGTGTCTGTAAGGTCAATCGATTATGCTACCTTTCGGATACGGATATCTCGAGAATAAATGATCGCAAGGGTACGGCCATGGTACTCGTTGGACTCGTGTTTTCGTGCTCTGCAAGCACGTCGTACGAAATCTATAGGGTGTCGTGTAAAAAAATATCGAGGATTTTGAATATCCTTTTTATTTGAACATCCTCGTCAGCAAAGGGTTAATAAAGAAATGAAGATTAAAGAGATGAATAAAAGAATACTTTTGTAAATGTAACGTTACTAGCCTCTCGCGTCTACATACATATATCACAGAATCGCGTACTCTAAGAAGAAACAGCTGCCTTCTACTCAGCACACGAAAGTCGCGCGAGAAACACCATCTCGATCGCGCGCGCTTTAGAACACTATATATATATATATATATATATATATATATATATATATATATATATATATATATATATATATATATATATATAATACAAAGAGACTTATCAATTATAACAAAAAGGAAATGTAACTCACGATTGCACCTACTTATGCGTAAAATACTAGAGCGTTATTTTGAACAAGTTGAGGATCTGTTCCTGGAGGCCATCGGTCTTTATCGAGAGCACTTCCGGTCATCGAAACACCAACCCTGGGTTCGAAGGCTTCCTAGCTCCCATAAGCAACGTCCACCCATCAGGAATAAAAGTAACCGGAAACAAAGCAACTGGGGGAAAATGAAGTTACTTTGGATAAGTGGCGCGTCCCGATCGAAGATAAGAGCAATGTCCCAATAAGTACCAGAAACAACAAAATTAGAAGAGGTTGCTGAACTTGGAGAACGTACTTCTTCGGATAAGTGTCACATGGGAGTCCCCAGCCTAAGACGAGCTGATCAGCTAGCTTACTAGATCATTAAGGGGTACCTTGGATGGCAACGTCCACCCATCAGGAATAAAAATAACCGAAAACAAAGCAACTGGGGGAAAATGAAGTTACTTTGGATAAGTGGCACGTCCCGATCGAAGATGAGAGCTGATCAGCTAGGGGACGCAATGTCCCATCAGGAATAAGTACCAGAAACAACAAAATTAGAAGAGGTTGCTAAACTTGGAGAACGTACTTCTTCGGATAAGTGTCACATGGGAGTCCCCAGCCTAAGACGAGCTGATCAGCTAGCTTACTAGATCATCAAGGGGTACCTTCGATGGCAACGTCCACAGGAATACGTGTGAAAAAGTAATAAAACTGATGATGGGACTTGGAGAATGTCCTTCTTCGGATAAGTGTCACGTGGGAGTCCCCAGCCTAAGACGAGCTGATCAGCTAGCTTACTAGATCATCAAGGGGTACCTTCGATGGCAACGTCCACAGGAATAAGTGTGAAAAAGTAATAAAACTGATGATGGGACTTGGAGAATGTCCTTCTTCGGATAAGTGTCACGTGGGAGTCCCCAGCCAAAGACGAGCTGATCAGCTAGCTTACTAGATCATTAAGGGGTACCTTCGATGGCAACGTCCACAGGAATACGTGTGAAAAAGTAATAAAACTGATGATGGGACTTGGAGAATGTCCATCTTCGGATAAGTGTCACGCGGGAGTCCCGAAGCCTAAACTGATGATGGAGAGCGTTCTTCGGCGCGCAGATCGTCCCAGAAGCCTCATCAGCGAGCAGATGGCTGCTGACGAGGATCTGGGCTCAGGGCAGTTCGAATCCAGGCGCAGGCATGTCGTTGAAGAGAGGGGGCGGCGGAAGTGGCGGCCGCCGCTTCCTTCGCCGTGCATACAGCGCCTCCTCAAAGGAGTTTATGGGTAACGGCATCCCCCGGTGCTTGGTGCGTATGTGCGAGCGCAGGGTGTCGACCCTGCTGTACGTGGCCGGGCAATAAGGGCAGAGTGACCTCTGGGCGTTGTGTATGTGGAAGTGGTGCCAACGGTTGGTCACCTGTTTTCCGCAGGCACCGCATCTCCACAGCGCCGAGGTGCCAAGCGACGGGGCGAACATCTGGTGATAGGACAGGCGGACCGGCACGCTCCGCATCGTACCTGCAAATTGCGAAATCCCCTTCATGCGATACACCATGCTTGCCCCCGTTCAGCAGATGGGAAAGGACCTGGACAATTAGACTCCACATCGGGAACATTCGATGGACAATCTCTGCCCTGCTAGGAACTCGCCGAACTTTAAGACCCGCGTAAAACGTTTTAGTGTGGTCGTCAAATTTTTTCGCACGTTTACGACGGTTTCGGTAAAGCATCGCGATGGCGGAAAGTCAGATGGAAAACGGGATTAATATCTCGAGCTACCGAATTTCGAGAAATATTGCGGAATGGTGAACTTACGGCTAGAGCTGTTGTAATTTGTTTAAATAATCCTCCATATTCCATCTTCTTCGTGTGATGATTGAATTTTTTAAGAACAAGTAAAATTTTTGCAACCTTCAGAACAGACATTTTACAGGTTTATGCGAAGCAGTACTGTTTTTTGTTAATATTTAAGCAAATGGAAATTAGGTTGTGGACGTGTAGAAATAAGTATGGTATACAGAATGAGGCAGTAAAAATTGCCACCTGAAATAACTCATTATTTATTGACGTTATCAACAAATGTTCGAAGAAATGTACAGGGTGTTCGACTAGAGGTGGGAGAAAATTTAAGGGGTGGTTCGTCATGACAATGTGAGACGAAAATGAAGAATAAAAAAATTTCGGCTTGATTTCTTACAACAGAGGTGTATCAACCTATTTGCATTGGTAATAGCATTTACAGATCGTAAAAAAATAAAAACTGTACTAAACCCTGTCGAATTTGATATTCCAGCATTTTTTGAAAATTTCCATAAGCCATAAATGCATAAAGATCCGCAGTCTATGAATAACGAAAAAATGAAACCGGAATTGCAAATTTTTTTATTCTTCATTTTCGTCTTATATTGTCATAGAGAACCACCCCTTAAACTGTGTCCCACCTGCAGTCGAACACTCTGTATTTTTTTTTATGGTATATTTATGTCAGAAAATATGAATTAATTTATAAAGGAGAATTATTTCTTCTAACTTTGATTGAATTAATTTTGTGGCTAGATTTAAACAAATTAAGTGTCTTCAAAAAATACAAGTCCACAACATATAGTCAACCAAGTAACGTTCCGGAAAATTGAACGGGCGCAATATGATTCAGCGATTTCAGCGTGTATATCGTTCTCATAGATCCTTGGAAAAATAATTTCCTGACTCACAGCGAAGGGAGCACTGTAATGAACAGAGAAACTGGCGCGAAGAAGAATGCTTAACCGTGGATGATGGAAAATCAATGAAACATAACCTCCCGTCCTAACCACCAGAGGTCTTTCATCTTAAAATCCCTATTTTCGTCGCGTCGTCCCTACCGATCAAACAAATCGTCCATCGTAACACGTCGAATGTTCCTCTCCTGCGTTCAGGGCCTCCATTGTGCTAGATGACCCTTCCGGTTCCTCTCACAACGTCCTTTGTCTTCGTTCTTTTACCGTCGCGTTCCTTCACGAGAGTGCTCGAAGGTTTGCTCAGTTGTTGTAAATACCGATCGTGCACAGTACGCGGTCACGCATAATGATCGCGTGGATCATCGTTTGTTTGCGAACCGAGATAAATGATACAAGAAATGGAGATTAAAAATTCAGAATTATTTTGACAATATCTTGGTAACTATCAGACCTAGGACACCTGAAGGTCAATATAATACATTTTTACTCAGAATTTGATACAAGGTCAAGGTGACCTTGAAATCTCCGAAACACCTTCGCGGGTATAAAAAGTGTTCACATGAGAACATTTCTCCCTCAAATGCAACTTTTGTGTACATCGTATTTTCGTATTGTTACAGGTGATGGAAATTATTCAGGGTGGATGAAGGTATTGACCTACGCTGTAGGTCACGCCCTCCCTGTAGGAGAGCCCTACAGTCATCGAGCAGAGTTGACTGGAAGATATACTGTCGGTTTAATAAATATCCTTGACCTTGAAAAATGCAAGGTTAAAACTAGGTGCGGTTTCAATCTAAGAAAATGGTGGAATTCGGGAAAACCTGGGCTCTTCTTGATCCTCGGACGCAGACCTAACCAAGCCCATGAAATTTCCCAGTGCAGTGTTTCCGATGGAAAAAAAATGTTGGAACATCATAAAAAATTAGGTGAATCTGGTGGAGGGTGAGATCCCAGCTAGAATCGACCGTTTCGAGGGAAAACAGTGGCCCAATTCGCGAAACGGTTCCCTGTGACCGCGAACCATATCCGGTTCATGCTCATCCGTCGACCTAATCAGCGCGGCTCGCGTCGGGTCGGGACGAAGGGTTCTGTGTCACTGCGTGTGATCGATCCGAAGGGATCCGGCCTCTCGCTAGATCCTCGGCAGCAGCGATCACGCGTGCTATTGCGCGTGCGCGTGCTTGGTACGCGTGTGCATCAGCAGAGTGTCGCTGCGCGTGTAAACCGCGGGACATAGCCGGCAGGCGTACTTGCCCGGGAAATGCACGTAATAGTGATTGCGCACGTTCGTCACGACCTTACCGCACAACGAGCACCGCCTCCTCTCGTCGCTGTTACTCTGTCTCTCAAATATTTGCGATATCCGCCAATTTTTCAGCTCTGCAACAACAGAAACCACAGGGTCAGCAAAGCCGCGACAACAATAACGCGCGTACCCGCCGCCGGGCGCACCGCGTACCATCTCTCTATTTCTGGCTCTGTTATTTGTTTTTTTATTTATTTATGTACTTGTTTTTTTTTTTGTTATTTTTCGGGCAGCTTTTAGCTTCTCTCGGCACGGGAAAAAAAGCGTGCGCGTGCGCGTGTGCGTGTAAGGCCACGTGGGAACGATTGGAAATGTTTCTGGTACGCTCCTACCTGACGGCCGGGTCTGTTTTGACCCGAAACCCTTCGACAAGCAATTACCGAGCATCAATCGGAATGTGAATACAATTACGGAGCAATGGAACTCCGAGGAATATATCTTGAAAATTATTATACAAATATTCCTAAATAAAGCGGTGAATGATCTAATCAAAATGCTAACAGCGAAATCCCTTCCTTGGATCAAGTGATTCCTATTTGCATTTTATTCGACGCACGCAGAGGTCGTACACCACATTTGCTATGGAATATTCAGAAATACTTCGCGTGGATTGCCGTACTCTTTCCTATGATTTTTTTATTTTGTGTAAAACGTTTAGAATTGCGGTAAACAGAACACTGCTCTCGAGACGAGATTTTCTGAATCAGAAACGCTGCCAAGAAATGCTGTTGGCTGTTTGTTGGGTTTTGTGGTTGCAAAAATATTCTGCCGAATTCAGGTGGCACGAAGAAAGTACTTGTGTCCCCCATTTCCCCAATACTGCTGATCAAGCCCACGTTAGGCCAGCTGTGCAGTGACGTAGCATTACTTACAGTCAATCACGAAAGTTTGCCGAGTTTCCATATTTTATGGACTGACCTGTACAGCAATTGAATTGTTACATTATTTTCGACTGTTTAAAATTGTCACAATTTTTATTCAACTACAATCGACTTGGAAAACTTTTGCATAAAGTGTGTTCCTAACGCAAAATAATGAATAAATTTTGCAGCATGTTTACATAATTAAACAGCGGATCTTCATATGCAAAATAAACATTTTCTACCTGAATTACAACAAAGTGGAGTAGAATAGAAATTGATGTTTAATTGGTTGCAAAATAATATAACAGTATTTTTAAAATCTTCTAATATTTTCACTGATTTTAAATTACACCTACTAATTTTTCTCATAAATGCATAAAATCCGGTGTCTATTTATATTTATAATAACTAGATCCAAATGAATTGCAACTTAATAATTGCAACTAATCGACACGATAAGATCGGAACACAAGGTCCTGCATATAATTTATTTAAGACACTATCGTATGCAATAAAGCGTGCCTTGGCTTTCGTGATCGACTGTACAATGTAGCGCGACTTGAATCATGTACCCGTTACATGCAGGTTGCAAACTGTCGCGGCCAATTACCATTTATCTCGATGATCGAGAGAACTCGGATCGCGCGCAACGAAAAGTTTGCGAAACACCACCGAATTATGCTGTTATTACATAGGCCCTCTGAAACCGTAATAGGGCACGTAAAGAGGGAAGGAGTTCCGCAGAAGGGCCCTTGTTGCGTTGCCATAAGAACTCCGGTTGCTGCCCCTACTGCCGTTTGGTTTCCGTATTTCACAGCCATAACTACATACTACCCCCTACTTTGTCCCTATGGTTACCGTGATGGCCCTCGACGTCTTTCAATAATGGAGGAAATTTTATTCAATCTCCCAAGGTCATTCGACCTACATAATAGTGCACAAAGTCAATTGAAATTATCAATTAACCGTCGGACAACGGACGATTTTTATAGCTGTATAATTGACGATGCTTAGTTCACTAATTAACAATTTAAAAAAATTTACTTATGATAATATTTCGTGTAGACACATCGGGGTCTTTCTTATATCTCGTAGTTGAATTGCCAAAAATTGAGTACTTAAATGACAATTTAGATGTTCCGGGTCAAAATTGACCCAGGCATAGCCCTCGGAGGTTTAAGGAAATGGTGAAATGGTAAATGCGACGATTTTATTCACTAGGACCCCTCGAGTATTGGAATTGTTATGTAACAAACCACAATAGGACCTTGAGCGTCCATTGTGTCGTGTCCCAGGATCATTGTGATCAAGAAATTCCTCCATAGAAGAGCAGTGCGTACTTTTTCGTAACGCACCCTTTAATTACACACAGAGTGGAAATGAACAGGAGGCAGACCATGAACAATAGCCGGAGCTTGACGTGGTAGTGCATAGAACGTTGGAACAATTTGCAAGCTAATATATTCCTGGATAAAATCAGCCCAACGAAAAAGCATCCGGATGACCTGTTTCGAGCAGGCCACCCTAGTAAAGGTAGAGGTGAATCCACTGGTGAAAGCACCGAAGTATATTCCAGACCACGCTACTCAACCCAAGTGCCATAAGGACCTTCCCCCCTACCTAGCTTTTGTTCCCTCATACCCTAGATATTTTTCTTCCTACGAGCCAACGTGTGTGCGTGTGTGTGTGAATGTGCGTATGTGGGGGCTGCAGACAAACAATATTGTTGGGCTATAGGGGCTCTTGGACATTGGCAAGTTTTTGACAAGGTGTAGCATGGGAGGTCCAAAATCCAAAATTCTTATCCCAGGTCTTTGCCTAGGTCTCTTCTTAGATGTCTTTTCTTCCTACGAGCCAACGTGTGTGTGTGTGTGAATGTGCGTATGCGGGGGCTGCAGATAAACAATATTGTTGTGCTATAGGGGCTCTTGGACATTGGCAAGTTTTTGGCAAGGTGTATCATAGTAGGTCCAATATCCAAAATTCTTTTTCCCAGGTCTTTGCCTAGGTCTCTTCTTGGATGTCTTTTCTTGAGGGTTCTGGACGAGTCTCTTCGAGGATTTTTTCTTGCAGTTTTTGAAGAGCTTGATGCGACTGGATCAGCTTGGAGGGTCAGATGCTTGCTGCTAGAGGAGGATTAGAGCTGTTGGACGATCTGCTTGATGACGTTGTCCCACGAAGACTCCGGATAGCAATCTTGTCATAATTCCTTCCGGGTGATCTTTGTTGCAGCGGAATGGTGTATAAGAGTGACTGGATGTAGAAAATAATTGTTCATGAATTTCATGTTCAGTGTGTGTGACCAACAACGAAGGAAAATTGTTCGAATGGGCCACGATTTCGATTTTTGGTGGGAAGAGTAAGGCCCAGCAACAAACCGTAAACAATAGCACGTCGACACGGTGAAGAAGACGGGTTATTGGACATTCGAGCGTGCAGTGATTTTCGTTTTCCTGTCAGCGATACGTCTGACCGCCGGATGCGGCGACAGCAGCCGGAAGTATCGGCAGGTTAACGGGAGAGTATCGGCAACACACGATCTGGAATTGACAATCGACTCGGGGATCTGAAACGGGAATGCTTCGATGAGATGAAACACGTCAAAATTCCGTAACAAAGCTGAAATAACAATGATCTGTGTCGCACTCATTGTCTCGTTGAGCCTCCCGAAAGGATTTTTGGTCCCTTAGAAATTAATTTTTAAAGGGATTCGCAACCCTTAAAAATCCTGCAATTTATTAAAATGAAAACCGAAAAATTCCAATTCTCGGCAGAATTTAACTTTCAGTTACTCGCACTCCATTTTCAACATAACTGTTTACATGGAACTTGATGACTGCAACATAAATAAATTTTTATTCAATAAACTAACTTCTTTAATGTAAAATATACAGTTTCTAGTGCAGTCGACACCTTTGTTTATGCTGGAAACACTAACTTATAAAGTTTCGAGATTGTAAGTATTATATGCGAGTAATTAAAAGTTAATGTTTAAAATTTCTAAATTTAGTTTTAAACAATTCTGTCTATCGTACTCGATCGATATGACAGTCGTCGTGTTAACAAACATCGCTGGACAGCGGATTTTCGTGAAACATAAAAATTGTTGAATTCGTTAAAAAATAGAATGAAAAAATTTTTGTTGAAACTACGATTTCGTGGAAAAACGTGGAAAAATCCGCGGTCCAGAATGACGGAGAGAAGCTTTGTAAATCAGTGTATGTACACACGGTGATGGGATATCACGCGAATGATCTGGAATCAGAAGAAAAAAAGAAAGATAGACGGCTCGGTTAACACACAATTATGTTTAATCAAAAAATTAGTATGAAATACATTAAATGCACATGTGATTAATTCTCCATTATATTCATTTTTTTATCCTTTTGTTTTTGTTTTTGTTTTCGTTTTCTCTGTATCCTCGTCATCCATAATAGTTTTCGTATCTACACTATAATTAAAGGTGTATATAATAATTGCAATCGTAACGTAACACTTGCATGTTAGAGAATAACCATAAGAATAAGAATAATATAATCGTAGTAACAATAAGAAGTAGTAAGAATAATTTCCTCGTAATAAAATCGATATACGCCCTATGTAGAATCGTTAGTCCTTGTACCTGCATGGTCAAAACGGTTTTTGCGCTTCACTGTCTCTCTCTCTCTCTCTTTCTCTCTTTATACTATATATATCATCATCATCATCAATTATTCGCAAATATCTTGGTTTCTCCGACTCGAGAATTAATATTATTTAAATTCAATTAATAGGTTCCAAAGGATTTCCGGTTTCAAGTGCGCCCCATTATATATATTGTACGTTTCAATAAATTTCTTAATTCGATCGCGCGCGTTCCCTTTCCGGCGAAAGAGGAACCATTTCTACCGGCAAAAAAAAAAAGGTTTCTCTTTTTCCTCCGTTTACGGCATGTTGCTTCGTCGTCATGTACAATATAATTCGTCCCGATAACGGGGAGGGGGGAAACTATAGCGGAACCCGCTGCCCGTCGACGTCGACGTCGATCGACGTCGGTGCTCGTCGACGGATTCCGACCAGAGAAACGGAACGTACGGAGAATCGTCAACCGTCGTGTGTTCACTCGTCGACGTATGCGTCTCGCGATTTCCGTCGGATCCGTTTCCGTCGGAACGCTTCGCCTAAAAAAATTACGACGAGCACCGACCACCCCGATCGGGCGTCGTCGCTTCTTTTTTATTAATCTTTTTCTTTTTCTTTTAATAACGAACCGAAGGAATGGAAGAAAAGGGAGAGATAGAAGCGAGACATCTCGGAGCTCCATTGGACGGTAATAAAAGTGGAAAACGGAACTGAAATCAGCCGGTTCTCTTGCTCCTGATGGGATCGGGGGCGGGGGTTGTCGGGGGTTGGAGGATGGAAGGACGTTCCATTCGATTCCCTTCTGACACGCACCGACACTCTTTCTCTCCCTCTCATTCTCGCGAAAATGCAACACTTTAACATTTTTCTTCTCTACCCCCAAAAATTCTTTCTTTGTCTGCTCTCTCACCTTTCCTTCCATTTTTTCCCCCCTTATTTACACGTTCCAAGATCACAACTTTCAGTCTCTAACAACAGTCGCTCTCTGATTCTCTCTTACTCGGACTCGCTATATATACCATATAATCGCCCTAGTTTTTCCCATTTTTTTTTTTTTATTCGAATGAAGAGTATAGAACACGCTCAGTAGTTGTGTGTGTATGTGTGTGTATGTGTGTGTGGAACACGCACACACACACACAGTTTTATCTCGAAAGGTAACACCATTATTCACCTCTCTTCGAGACAGCAGTGTGCTTGATTTATAATTATTACATTTTTTTTTTGTTTGTTTCATCATTTATATCATCCCCCGAGAAAAATAACAAAATGTATATATATATACATATATATATATATATGTGTATATATATATACCTTATATATATATATATGTTCAATACGAAGATAGATATATACATATACCAGGTGTGTGTCGTGTATATACATATATATCCATAATTATATATGCCGTACTTCTTGTATATATTAATATATAAAGAGAATATTAATAATAGTATTTCTTTCATTTTTTTTTCTTCTTCTTCATCATCTTGTTGTTGTTTATTATTTTTAGTTTATTCGGTAATGTACAGCGGCGGGTCAGAGACGGGCGGACGGTGTCGCTCGACGAAAGAAAAAATCGGTGAAACGAAAAAATTCGCCTATTATATCTCGTGCTCCTTATCCTACGATCAGCTAAGCCTAGTCCCTAGGTAACACCTACACCTATGTAACTACACTCATAATGTTCACTTGCACAGCCATAGTTTCTTTTCTTTCACGTCGCATTTCTCCCGCTCGGATGCTTCCTTCCTCCCTTTCTCTTTCTCTCGTTTTCCATCACGAGGTCTGATCCTACAGGATGATTAAAAATATGCCGATCACCCCAGCTCCCTGGATCATCGATCCGCTCGGTCGTCCTTTCAGGACTCGGTCTGCTAACACCACCCTTGCAGTTCAAATTTGATTGCAGACATAAACCAGTTGGAGAACAATGGTAGAAAACAAAGCTGTTTATATAGTTCATTAATAATAGAAGTAACGTTGTTCGAATTTTTCTAACTGCTAATAAATGCACAAATTATTTATTTTTTATCTGGCATAAATTTCTGCAATCATCACCTAAACTGCTTTATCTCGCACGGTTTCTTAGTATAGTCAAAGAAAATTTACGTTTATTGTACGTCTACATTTTAACAATTAAAGATCGATCACAGACGAATGAAATCGCGAGAAATCAACGATTTATACATTTTGCAAATGGACCATCCCCCGACAAAAATCTTTTCTTTTTGGCCAGTTCCCCCTATTCTTCCGCCGAGGTGGGCGGTGACGTTCTCCCACTATTTGTCTAGGACGCGCCCCCAGACTGAAGTAGTGGGGGAACGGACTGATCGATGGTGGGGACGAACAATAAAGAATTTCCTGTGACGGATACATGACAGATAAGAAACGGCATTGGTCCCTAATTTGATCAAACAATTACGAAATGGTCGGTAAAAAGTTTAAACATTATCTACCGGGTGATCGTTTCACAATTGTTGAAAGTCTACGACCCACCGATCTCTCTTCCGATAGTTGTTCATAATTTCTTTTCCCTCCGAAGTATACTTGCGTGTTAATTAAGAAAAACGGAAAGGAGAAAACGTAACGACGCGAGACCGTTAAAGAATCTCTTCGGGGGAAATTCGTTCTTATAAACGGAGCTCCTTCCGAAGAAGAAACTTCGCCATCGCACTTCCGTCTCGAACTTGTTTCAATTGTACCGCGGCGCGGCGGCGTTTGCCGCGGTGAAAACGTTTTTCCACGGTTTTTCTTTTTTGCCCAAGTTTCGAGAGTCTTGAACCGCCCGCGCGCTCCGAAAATATTCAATCTACACAGCTATATAAACCGTCAACAGAAAATAGCACGTTTCTCCTCTATTCCCTCTACCTTACAACGAAACCCCTTATTCACGCGGCGCTGAAAGACTCTTCCGATAAGTACATCACACACCTTTACGAATTATGCTAACAATTGTAAACCGATAAACACTTCGTTGCTGGACCATTGGGAAAAGAGTCCTTTAAAATCCACGACAGTTAACAATTTATGCAGGATAACGTGTTGTTGTGCTTCCGTAAAAATGATCCTCGGGTGATTTTAAGTAACTTTTCCCTTTGCGAAAATTTTCTACGCCGCTTCGTTACGGAGTTATTAACGAAACACGTGGACCAAACAGGGCGTGGCTACAGCGAACGGACTCCGCCTAGGTGACGGGTCTCGCTGAGCGCGGCGTTGTTATTGGCCGGGGCGGAGTCCACGCGCTGTAGCCACGCCTTGTTTGGTCTGCGTTTTTCGTTAATAACTCCGTAACGGAGCCACGGAGAACATTTCCGCAAAGGAAAAAATTACTTGAAATGACCTCAGGAATCATCCCCATGAACGAAGTACACATTTTTGGGATACCCTGTATAAACTAGTTCGATTTTACGGCAATTTGGAACACAGTATCTTCGAATAATAGTAACAACGATCAAGCAATAAATATTAGTCAACACCACAGTAATCGCGATTATTAATTCCGTATAAACCCTACAGGCTAATTCGACAGATGTCCTAATTATGGTAACAATATAATCGAGCAATAAAGATTAGGAATCCCTGGCACGCCAGGAATATTCTCTGAACGGATTCGGAAAGCTTGTCACACTCCTCGGAATCCGCGAAATTCCCTTTGGTAATAGCGATGATCAATTTCTATGAACCTTTGCGCGCACAGTAACCGGCTCGAATTTGAAATTCAAATTCCCCCCGGTACTATTTAAGAGCAATTAATTTAATCGCGGCTCGAATCTCCTGATTTTCCCGAACGCCTTTCTAAACGACGCGGCACACGAACCCTTGTAAATCGATAAGGACCTTTAACAAAAATGAACGAAGCCCCGTCACGCGACTACGTAACAAAGGGGTGGTGGTAGCGGGGGGAAGGGAGGGGGGTGGAAGGGGATTTTGTAGGAGATTCCGAAGAAGACGAAGGGGTTGAAAAGGGGAGAAAGATCTTAAAAAGGGAAGAAGAATCTAAGGGGAGACAAAGAGTCCTCGATTTCAAAGACGAGCTCGTCCGTTCTATACTTAATAGAAATAGCTCGGACATCGTGTGAAATCGTTCCAACCGATGTGTGAACGCGACGATTTGGAAAAGTGAACGGAAACGTGATTCTTTTTTTTTTATTATCTTCCTTATTTTCCTCTCTCTCTCTCTCTCTCTCTCTCTCTCTCGCTCTCTCTTCCTTTCTACGTTTCTTTCTTTCGCTCGTTTTGTGCTTCATACCCGGTCCTAACACCACGAAAACTTAACTTTATACCCGCCGAGCGACAGCGTCCGCGACCCGCATTTCTTTACTATCGCAATATTGCACGATTCATGTTATCTCGTTTCTTGTTCTCATATCTCGCTCTCTCTCTCTCTCTCTCTCTCTCTCTCTCTCTCTTTCTCTCTCTCTCTCTCACTCGTTTTCTTTCATCGATTCCATTAAATTCATTTTCAATTTCAATAAGGTGTTAGCACCAATCTATTATATCACAATGTTCCACTCCACACCACGCAACTGTAAATATATAAATACCTATATCGTAGTAGTAGTAGTAGTAATAATAGTAGTAGTAGTAGTAGTAGTAGTTGTAGTAGTAGTAGTAGTAGTAGTAGTAGTTGTAGTAGTAGTAGTAGTAGTAGCAGTAGTAGTAGTAGTAGTGGTAGTAGTAGTAATAGTAGTAGTAATAGTAGTAATAGTAGCAATAGTAGTAGTAATAGTAATATGAGTAATTGTAGTAGCGGTAGCAATAATAGTAGTAGTGTAGTTATAGTAATAGTAGTACATAGTAGAGATTTTCCGTTTAATTAAGAAAATGTTTCGATATAACAGCCAGGCGACCGGATACTAACGTGCGTTTACACACGTCGGTGTAGGTCACTTCATTTTGTGAATTTCTCTGTGTATTTTTTTCATTTTTGTGTGTATAGCGTGTACGTGTATAGAGAATATGTGTAGGAGAGTGTGTTGCGTGTCTGTCAGCCGAGAATTTCTCTTATTTGCCAAATTTTTTAAAGATATCTATTTTTTTGTACGACACCCTATTGGTTCCCTTGGATATTCTCGTAGAGCGCAGAAAGACGAATCCAACGAGTACCATGACCTTATGAATACGATCCTTCGATCGAGATATTTATGTTTGAAATGCGAGGTCCAGGTTAGGTTTGTTCCTTTAGACGCGAATATCTCGAAATCGAATGATCGAAACGATACGGTCATGGTACTCGTTGGATCCGTCTTTTCACGCTCTACAAGAATATCAAATCGAAAGTATAACATTTTATGCTTTGTTTCATACTCCTACCGAAATCCTCACAGCCAAAGTGGATATACGAATCCGTGGCGATTGCTCGTGCGTGCAGAGTTCGCGTCCACTGTTTTTCGGTCCCCGGGATCCCGTCCGGTCGGATACTTTTGGCCGACGAACGCCAAGAATCATAGTATCGTCGCTGTAAAAAGGCTGCTTCAAGCGCTAAGAAACGATTCTCTCGCGAGAGCCGGAAGTCGTCGCGGAAAACTCCACCCCCGCCCCTACCCGGTTCCCGTTGAAACGCATTCGAACGAATGAACTTTCCAGCGAAGTGGCGTCTCTTTGAGACATTATTAGCGCTCTCTTTTTTCTCTCCCAACCAACAACTAGCTGCCGGAGAAAGAGCAAAAGGGTTGAACGAAAGTGAACGAACCTAACCGAACGGACGGACGCGCGCGCGCGCGCGCGACATATTTCACCTCCTCTTCCTCCACTCGGTGGATCAGCTTTTTCCTTTCGTTCTTACTCGAACGAAGAAGACGAAGAGCACGAGATTGCGCGTGCGGGCGACGTCGTTTAAGAAACGGTTTTTCAAACCCGAGAATAGCTTGTATTTATTAAGGTGAAAGCCCATTACAAAATTAAACGTCGAACTCCCCCGGCGGGGACAAAAACCACCGGCAGTGTTCTGCACTCTCGAGGATCCCGAGGTTTGCTGCAGCCGCCACCGCCGCCTCCGAGCCGGGACAACTGCAGAACACTGCACACACAGCTTGCTGGCGATATGTTTGCAAAAACCCAGTCAGTGAATCGGTTTTTCACGGTGCGAGGAGCTGAAAGACGCCAGCCAGCCAGTCAGCCAGCCAGCCAGCCAGCCACCGGAGCAACGAGACGATTCAATGACCGGGATCGGGGGCTCTTCTGTGTCGAGAGACGGGATCAGGTTGTCTGCGGATTGCGGTTAAATTATGATCGATGTAGACCGGAAGGAGTTCACGGTGGGGATTATACTGTAAGTTGGTTAGGGGATCAGCTAGCGGAGGTCTTGACGAGGTGTAAGTTACAAGATCAGGGATAAGGGATGCTGCTGCGAACTTCCCGGGCCTACTTGTACTGGATGCTGAAGAGACCGGGTGGATCGACGTCGGAAGAGTGGAGGAGAACTTCGGAAATTATTTGAATTGATTCTCGTTGAAACTGATCGGGACCCAAGATCGATGATATTTAGAGGAGAACTTCGAAAATTATTTGAATTGATTCTCATTGAAACTGATTGGGACCCAAGATCGATGATATTTAGAGGAGAACTTCGATGATATTTCGAATTTCCCAGAGAAAAATCACTGAAGAAGAGAAACTTGGAATTAATTGTCATTGGAAGTTTGCTATACCGATTAAGATTAATTTAAGTGAAACTAGAATCCAGATAGTGGAGTAGGATTCAGTGTGGACACAGCTTAATGCCGCACCGGGAAAGTTCATTCGATCCCATAGACGCAAAGCGGTCAGAGCCTCTGACAGAGGTCGATAGATCGATGCCTCTTAGATCCTCTCTGATCCTCTCTGGCGGATTATCATCGCAGATCAGAGATATTCGTGGAGAAGCTCGCGCAGGGTTTCGCATCATTTTCCCTCTACCCCCTTCTCCCCCCACTCCTCTCATTTTTCGTCCCGTCGGCTCGAAATACGCGACGCGCCTCGAGTGATTCGCATGCCGATCAAATACTGACGGCGTAACGAGAGCCCCTATACGTCGATTCACGCGAATACCTCCGGAAATATTTGCGTCCTATCTATATGTGCGTGCGTGTGTGTGTGTATGAAACGACGTACTACGCCCCTCCCACCCCCGTCCCCACCGTTAGACACTTTTTAGCTGATAAACTCGGCGGTAATGGGTTTATTACCAAACTATGAGCAGGCTTATCGATCGGGCCCCCGTTAATTCAACAAATGCCAGGGGGTCGCTGAAGACGGTCTCTCTCTCTCTCTCTGAATCTTTGCGTCACATTGAGGATTTCATCATTGGATGGTTCAAGGTGACGACGTCGCAACGTGGCTGCTAATTATAGTACTGTGGATCTTTATGCAAAAAAAATTATTGCATTAAATAAATATTGCATGACACAGGTGCCAAATAAACAATTTTCTCATGTGTTAATTATCTTACTAAACTGATGTCCTTAAATCTTTTTAACCCCTTGCCCTACAATAACGTGTCAGACTCGTGATGAACATTCTGAACAGAGTCCAATAAATATGTATGTTATATTAATTTCCTTTAAATCGGGATGAAATTCAATTTTGGTTTTATTAATGTACAGTTATTGGAGAGCATGTATAGGCATACAATAGAAATTGCGAACTACAAAAAAGTTCTAATCACTGAAACCGTAAAATAAATCGTAGGGCAAGAGGTTAATATGACCAATGCTTTAGATTGTGCGTAGCCATTTTTACAATAAATGCATAAAATCATAGACCACAGGATCTTTGTGGAAAAAGTTATACGACATAATTAAGCCATTTGAACTGGAAGTTAAGTTTCTCATATTTTTCACGTAGGTTCGCGCGTATGTGGCACCAGAGTCCATGAGTGTACAATTCCGGTTTCCGTGGAAGTTTGTCACGGGTCGCGGACAATTTTCTGTCGGCCCGCGATCGCTCTTCGCTCGCGGGTTGCAGGGAAACGAGGCTCCGGGGGTGGGGGCGAGATAAATGCATGCGGGGGTAAAACCGAGTAGAAAGTAAACGGTGGAAAGGGGGATGAAAGGACTGCGGGGAATAGCACGCGATAGTAGGAGAAGAGGAGAACAGGGGAAAAATGTCTACGACTTCTGACACTCTTCGGGGATGTTGCGCGGCGGTAAGCGTGACGCGCGGCTTCTACCCTTATTCCGGGAGCATAACTTTGAAATCATTTAGCGCCGGTCTTCATTGTTTCGTCGGGGTCAAAAACTCGGGGAAATTGGCGACGAAAACAGCAAAATGTGCAGAATAAAGTTATATACGATTTTAATTAATTGTCAACCTAGAACATTTTTCACCTAGGTAGTAATCTTTTAGATGAAATGTTGTTATATGAATTTTTAACAATTCGTAGAATACAGTAATATGAGAAAATAATTTTGAATTCGTCCGGGACAGTTGGAATTCTATTTTCCGTATCGGGCAGGAAAGAAAACGTTTTGTCTGGGATTGGTAATTAAATTTGATAGGGCGGTGCGCCGAATAAAATTATGTTGATTGAAGTCCATGAAATTTAAGAGGATTAAAGGAACGGGATCTCCTGTAATGAAGTTGGCCCCGGTGCGGTTTTCATTTCGTTGAAAAGGTGATTTGATACTGCGCGGGTAATATTATCAAGCTTGACTGGCAGTCAGCGTATGAATGGCGAATTTAATTGCGTGTTGGATTGACGCGTGCGAAATGTGCTTTATCTTTGTGTAGTCGAGAATTTTTGCCAGGGGAAAAAAAGTTCGACAATATTTAGACGGAAACACGGGGGAAAAAATGATAAATAAATTGTGATCCCTTTAACGATCCGCTAGACTGCGGAACTTAATGCAAAATAAAAATCTGAATTGCAACGAACAGGGTTGAAATAAAAATTTAATCTTTTTCTTAATAATAATGTTTAACAGATTGAGAATAATATATAACAGTAGCTTTAAATTTGTCTAATGTTTTTGTCATTTTTTGTCATAAATGTATAAAATCCACAGATCACTATTATTACTCTTGCTAATTTCCTTTGAAACTAAAATTGTTAGAAGATCGCATTATAATTGTCGAACTGGAAACAGTTCCTCAAATATATGTGTTTCGATTATCAACGAAATATGGTGCTTTCGCACGAAATAATCGAATCGTGTCAACAGATAAATAAATATATGTATATATAAACCGAAATCTGAAAAATGTGCAAATAAATTATAACAAATATAATATCCCTCTAGCCGGCGCGGATAATGTTGAAAGATTAAGTTCGGCAATCAATGAATTTTCTGCCGATCTTGTTTAATTTTAGCAGACGGAATATTGAATTGGAATAGTAAATAACAGAACAGCGAAATATCAACATGCCGTAGCCAATTATCCACGGTGTTTAATATTTTCCGTCGAAACTTTCCGATAAAGCATTTTTTCGGACATATATTTAAATAATCTTTTTACGGCTGCTCGCGAGAATATATTGGCACGGGGTTTGATCATTTAGTTGGGGGATATATCGTGCACCGTGAGAGACGAAACACGGTTTCATTATTAAATCGGTAACGAATGTTTACCCGACCATTTTAATATCCGGCTGAAGAACTGCATATTAAAACGCGAAATAGCGAATTTAGTTCACAGAATGGTCTCAAGTCCATCTAATAGACTCGTAAACGAATAACTGTAGCAAATTTAAACTGTGAAATTTATTTCACATACAGCAACACAAAATTTTCTACTAATTTCAGTACGTGAAATTTATTTCACATACAGCAACACAAAATTTTCGTTTTTCCCTAATCTTTCTCTTTTACATTTTGTCAAATTAATTTACTCGTAGTCGAAGTCGCCAGAGTAAGTCCTGTCCCACCACTCTACCGTTCCCGTTCTACAACGCTATGCCCCCACGATTCCGCTCGGTCACGTGACGCTTTGGATGCGTCACAGTGTCACGTGACTGATCCAGTACTTGCTCATCTGGCGACTCTGCTCATACTGTAGTTGATCGTTTAGCAATTCATTAATATTTTCGACTTAGTAAAATTGCTAAAAAATTAATTTTAATTTTCCTTCATCTACGACTGTGAAAAATTTGTTTATCAACTGCAAACGCATTTTCAGTGGTCGAGTGCAAAGGGTGTGAAAGCTTGCCGAGGTGAGAATTTCAACCCTAAACATTCAGCCTGATCGCGGATATTTGATAGACGGAACGCACTGTCACGAAGGTCTGCGGAGCGTCGGAAGGTGAATCGGGCTCTAAAAATTGTTCCCGGATGGCAGATAATCGAATAGATAAGCACGTCGGCGTCGAAGAACGACGCGGCTCGGACAGGTGGATTCGTGACACGGAGTTCACTGTTTTATTACAAGAATCGCATCGACACGATATATAATTAGCCTCCCCCCCCCCCGTCCCCCCTCCCACGTGGTAGTCTCGAGTTGTGCGGGGTGGCGCGTATCGATCCTTGCACATTGCACACACAGTAGACGACTCCTCGTGTCGCGGCGCGTCCCCTTTTCGAGTCTCTCCCCGTGCTGCTCTAATACGCCTGGACGCGTTTTCGTCCGGTTCTCGAGTGCACGCTGCCAATTTCCGGGATTGTCCACGCACAAGTCGGCAAAACGGTCGATGGGTTAATCGTCCGAATCCCCCGAAGTCGAACCAGACGCCACCGTCGGCCCGCCGCCGGCCCGCCGCTGATCCGCAGCCGCGGGGCGCCGCGCGACGCTCGATTTCAGCGAAAATATCGTCCGGATCCGAAAACAAAAGTTTCCCTCACTCTCTCTCTCGCCCCGTCCGGTACGTTACATCGTTCCGTAAAAACAAGTCGAGCGCGTTCAGTCGGAATTTTTCGCGGATTTTTATTACCAGAGGAACACGTTTATCCAATTTCAGGTCTTCTGGGATTGCATAGATCTTCTATTAATAGGTCTTGTGGATCTTGTGGTCTGATATTTAGACAAAATTGTTCGAAAAATTTTTACCGGAAGAAATTTAATTCGGAATAATTTTATTAGTGAAATGATTTTAAATTTAACCCTTAGCACTCTGGGTGGCCACTAAAACTTGCTCTACTATTATTCACAATATTGTTTACATCATTAAATATGGTGCTATTTAATCAATTACTAAACATTTAAGTATTGTATGAGGTATTATATCAATTTTTCATATCCTCTAAATGAAAAAAAAATCATATAGAATGGAATTATTCTAGGTCGGAAGAAAGTATTTAAATTTCGAGTTAAAATAGCTCCGAGTGCAAAGGGTTAAATCGAGGGAAAATTCAGTCTCCTATTCGAGATTTTTCAAGCCGTGATTCGGCCGTCTTATGGATCGATATATCCGGCGATTGGATCGATAGTGTTTAGATAAAATTGTTTAACCCAGAACCTACCGAACCTACCGAAAGCGATTAAAATGTTTCAGTGAATTAAATTAAAAAAATGACAAGACTCTATTTATTTCTATTTCGTGCAATTTTTCATCACAATTTGGGTACAGAGATTGTCCATGCAAGCAACTTCGTAATTTCAATATAATCGTAAAATATAAAACCGGTCATTTGACAGTGGTAGGTTTAGTGTTAAGAAATTGTCACAAGAGGGGGCAGCAAAAATTGTCTCCTAAAATTCTTTCAGAAAATTAGCCACCTATCGAAGCCGTCTCCGGGATCGATATCCGATGATTTGATCGACGAAATGGCGGCCAGAACGGCAGGGGCCGGAGGGGGCACATCGATTTCTCGAACGAATGCTCCCGCAGGTCTCGCAGAAGGATGGTGGACGGTTCCCCGAGCAGAATGCAACGAGTTACACGGTACTCGAGGCCGGCTGGGTGAAACGGGATTATTACCAGCCATCTAGACAAGCACCGTCAACCAGCCTTTGCAGCTTACACGAGCGGAGGCAATCGTTCTGCGCCACGGCCCGTTGTTAGAGCCACCCCCGCGCTCGCTCGCGCGCGCGCGCGCGCGCCCGCGATTCTGCTTTCCTCTCTTCGTCCTCCTTTGCCAAGTTTTGCCTTTTCACTGCGACGACGTCGACGACGGAGAGAGAAACGGAAAAACCGGTGTGCATGGTTGACTTAGAAAACGTAAATACCGGCGGAGCGACGCGACGAGACTCGACGCTCAACGACACGGAAACCGCTACGTCTGTTCGGGGAGACTCTGATTTCTTGTTCCGACACATCGTCATCGATGCAGCTCACAGTCGTCATTCATCAGCGAAGACACGTCCCACGAGTACCGACTTGTTTCCCAATAATTAATTAACTCTGGGTTAATTGCTCCCTTGTGCAATCTCCGAAGAACCATTCCATTTTTTTTTTTTTCTAACAATTTTCTGGGCCCCTTTTTTCCCAGCAAAAATAAATTAACTCTTTGACGCTAAATCTGTATTGAAAATGTTTTTCAACTATAAACTTGATTGAGATTCGTCTTTATGATTTTGATAATAATTAGGATCTTCGTGCAAAGATGTTTGCATTGGTTGTGGGAAGTAGGAATGAAATAAAAATTGATTTCATCCGTTAATGACTTTGTTACATTAAAAACAACATTAATCTAATAATTAGACTGCGGCGCTTTATGCGTTTATGAAGAAATTGGTTTGGTGAAATGTAAAACAGTAAAAGATTAGAAAAATTTTAAAATATTGTAATGTTGTTTTTAATGCAACAAAGTCATTAACGGATATCATCAATTTTTATTTTATTCCTAATAATAAGTAAATTGCGGATCTTTATGAAAAATAAAAATTGCAAGACACAGAAGCGAAATGAAAATTTCTTTTCTCTTTTAATTATCCGATTAACACTTTACCGACCGGGAAGCTATTGAAACAGGCTTCTGAAAGACTATGTTACTTCGAAAACTTTTTCCGAATAATATTCCCAAGAGATATAACTAGATTATATGAAATCTTTAACAGCCTGTATATACAGGCTGTCCCAAAAATGTTGTAGGTCCTTGAAATAGACGATTCCTGAGATCATTCGAAGTAACTTTTGTCCTTAGCGAAAATCATCTCCGCGGTTTTGTTTAGGAGTTATTAACGAAAAACACGGACCAATCAGAGCGCGGATACTGTGTACGGATTCCGGCTCGGCCAATGCCAAAGCCCCGCTTAGCGGGACCTGTGCTCCGATTGGTCCGTGTTTTTCGTTGTTAACTCTTTAACGAAGCCACTAAGCGCATTTTCGCAAAGGAAAAAGTTTCTTCAAATGCCGTCGGGAATGTGCACACAACATTTTTCGGACACATTTGTTTAAATATTGCTAAATGGTCGCCGGCAAGTAACGTGTTAAGTTGAAACCAATACGCTGATGTTCTCAAATCTTTTTAAATACATAAAATCCTATTGATAATCGTGAGATAAAAATTTTGGAATTTCCGAAATAACTGCATCGCCGATCAAAGCAGACTTTCGCGATATACGGCGGTCTTGCGTCGATGTCCCAAGGGTCTTGTAACGGAAGGCAAAAGTTCCATGTAAAACTGGCTCGCCCGGCAATTACTTGTAACTGTAACTCAACTACGGCCATGTAATTTCCTCGTGTTGCGAGGAAAGTTTAGACGACGACGGCGTATAACGGTGTGTGCACACGTATTGACCACGTACGAGACAGGGGAATCTCGGCTGTCCTTGTAGCAGGTCAGACACGAGGCTCTCGCATGTTCCAGCATATATGGGACACGTCCACTTAGCAACATTCATCTGCATTACCGACCGAACGCGCGCGAATGTTATTAATTTTCCGCGAGTCTTCCGAGACGCTGAATTATCGCCGCGACGAATTAGGCTAACAGGAGGGCGACGGGTCCACCGTTGAAGGGACTATATCGAAATGCACTCGACCGTGTCGAACACACACGTTGCTTGCCTGTTTTTGTCAAAATGCATAAATAAAAAAAAAAATTTTTTTTATAACAATAAGATTGTACTATTTTTAATATAATATTGTATAGGTCGGAGAGAAACGATTTGAATATTTGCAAGTTTCGTTAAACGGCTAAAAGAATTCTAATTTTTCCACTTTAATCCGTGCATTTCGGAATCTCCTGGTGTAAATATTCCGCAGAGTTTTTGGCCCGCTTAAAAACGCCATGAAAATTCATAACCAACCGAAGGGTCGAAAAAGTTTCGCCGGCATAAAGTATTCCACTTGTAAAAATTTTATCCGAACTTCCGGTCTGCTAAGGGAGTTACGGAACTTCAAGTATAATCATAGGTAGCGTTTAAAAATTTAATCTTATCTGTATCCATTATCGTGTTATGAAATTCTGAATGGGAGTTGTTAAAGTTTAGCTGCAGGTGTGACCGTGAAAACAAAAGAAAAATTGTTGTTAAAATTTCCGAGTGGAAATGTAGTGCAAAAAAGAATATCGAACATCAAGAATCCCCGAGATGAATTTTTTTTCATTGTTAGCAGAGGGGTATCTTTGTTCGGTGAAATTGGCCGGTTAATATTCTTCAGCTAATATTTATTAAAATGGGAAAGAGCTCCTATGTAATTCCTGTTTCCGTCCATTAGTCCTCGGAACCGCGAATTTGCATAAAGATCCGCAGTCTACTTATTTCATTAGCTTACCTCTAACGACTACGATTAAGAAGAATGTTGGGCATTTGACTACAGCGGGAATAAAATTAACATTACTCTCTCTCTCTCTCTCTCTGTATTACGTCGAGAAGAGAAGCAATATACCATAACAAATGATTAAAATTATGACGAAATTTCAAACAGCAGAGAGATTAATTGAAGAGTATTTTTCGAAATTATTGCAATTGTGAAATTTATTATTTACCGACGATAAACCATTTGCAACAGTTCAAGATTAAATTATCATCCGCCAGGTTTACCGAGAATGCTCGAAAGGGCTGCAACACCTGAGCTTACTTTGCTGTCCTTGAGCACAGCCATAACCAGAGGCGAGTCGTGTCTAAGGTGATTAAAGATGACACACCCATAACAGCTGAGGTCGAGAACGATGTTGTTCCTCCGGCGAAAGGTGACGCTGGAAAATGTTCCCCTCGCGAACGTTAAGTACCTAATTATCCTAGTTCTCGATCTGACGTGTCGAATTTTCGTCGGGCAAAATTTAATCAGATCACCGGACGGAACCCCGCCATTGGCAAGATCACTGCTACCCTAAACTTCACCGCGGTGACCAGCTTCATTCGATTACTCCCGTAGGAATCCGCACGGTTACACAGTTTCTGATTGCTGAGTTAAACATACACGGGCATTGTCCTAGCACCGTCGTAAATCTCCTGACAGTGGAAATATTTTCATAAATGTACTGTCCTTCTCTCTAGAAGGCCAAAATACTATCTAGCAATTTATTAATATTTCAAGATTTTGTTTAGTTATGGTTTTTCTTGGATATTCTTGTAGGGCGTGAAAAGACGATTCCAACGAGTACAAAGATCATAGTGTTACGATCATTCGATCTCGAGATATTCCTGTCTGAAAGATAGGATCTAAGCCTCATTTATCAAACAGAAATGTCTCGAGAATAAATTATCAAAAGGGTGAGATCATGGTAGTTGTTGGATTCGTCTCTTCGCGCTCTACAAGAATATCCTATCAAATCTATAGGCAAGATCAAAATTTTAGTTAGGTCTACAATATGTCCCATCTTTCAGACAGGAATATCTCCGGATTGAATGATCGAAAGTGTATGGTCATGGTAGTCGTTGGATTCGTCTTTCCACGCTCTACGAGGCTATCGAAGAAAATATATAGGGTGTCGTGTAAAAAAATATCGACGATCTTGAAATCTTGAAAAAAATTGACTCCGATTCTTTTCATTCTTGCATGTAAGCCTTGGGACAGCATTGATGCAACAAGAAATAAGTTACGAGACACCCTCTGCAATTTGCTGCAACTTTGGTTGCACATCCAGATAAGACTATTAAACACCATGACCCGAGCAGCGATATTGGACACCACTGGCATCTGCCAGCCATTCCCACGAACAGCAAAAAGCCTACCAATCCAGCACTCCTCGAGAGCCGAGCAAGAAATCTCATGACGAAGATTAACCAGTTGAATCCGAGTTGCTCGCGTCATAGCTCAGGCTAAAAATGGCCTTGGCGAAATTTAAGCTTCGATCCTGCATACTCCTAGTAATGCAAATCACGGGGTAACACCGTTTCAACCGTGACTCAATCAAGATAGCTCTAACATCGACCGGAGCTGATAAAAATCTACGAATCCAATTAGTATTTGCTTCCCACCTCGAAGCCAGCGATCTGCATACACTGACATTAATTTTATTTAGACCCTTCAGTTGTCGGTGCGATAAAAAATTTCTCACAAAAATATTAAAACTGTTAAAATTTATTATACCGGGGGTACTCTAATCGAGTTGCGACTTGAAAATTTATTTACAATAATTGTGTCTTTCATTTCCGGGGGAGGGGGGGACTGTTAATTAAAGTTTCCCAGACGTTCCTTTTCTAATTCCTTTCAACGACGCGGCGGCTTAATCCCGGGCAAAGATGGCGGCCGAGTGGCAATATCGCGCGAAAATTCCGGAATAATTAAACGAAACAAACATTCTGAAAAGATTCTAAAGAAAGCACGGTTTTCTTCGGACGGGTGGGTATTTCGCCGCAGAAACTATAAACTTTTAAATTTGAACCGGGGTAGGCCGTATAAATTCACGACGCGTTCGTCTTTTAAGCAGGCTATAAAGCTCGAAATAATTAAGTCGAGCGTTGTAAAAGTTGATGGCGAGAGAGAGGGCAGCAGGACCGACCCGTTGCATCCTCGACGGGAACGTTTTATCTTACGAGCACCGCACCCCTGCGCGAACCATATAATTCCAAATCTGGTGCAGTAAAACGTAATCTAGATCGTCTTCGAGGATCACCCCCCGACGTTCACCGGAGCTGAAGATAACCCTGTCCGACGTATCGGCTGCGCTCTGAACAGCCGATCGCGATCAACGTTGACGATCGCGATCGATCCTTTCGAAAATGGAGGACGAAAAGATTTCTGACGAGCAGGGAATTTTATGGCTGTTCGAATATTTTTATCAGAAACTGCTCGGCTTCGTGTGCGTGTGTATGTTTGTTGTAACGTGCGGGAAAAACAGAAAAGATAATATAAAAAAATGCAACCACTCGATCAGAGAGACCGTCGTGGTGCAACGGAAGGTGCAAAAAAAAAAAAGTAAACAATAAGTAGACAACAAGAAACAAAAAAAAAAAAGAGAAGGTCGAAGGTAGGCCCTGCATAGTGCAACCAGACGCAATTCTTCCACGCCCATTAATAAATAATAAACGTATACTGCGCATTACTTTCAATATAATATATATATGTATATATATATGTACTTATGTTCCTGTTCGTGTGTGTATGTGTGTGTATAGTGTATGCGTGGTAATACATAAACAGTGAATAACATATATATAAAATCATTAAAACGGTAAAACAAAATAAAATAAATTATCCAATATATTAATTAATATACTTAATCATCTGCGTGTAATATATTAATATTCTGGTTATGTATATATTATTATTATTATTATCGTATGTATATATTATTATTATTATTATTATCGTTAATAGTAATATTAAATTATAGGTATATGCGTGTTCTGTAAATATAGCCTTAACTATGCAAAGTGCCCCTTTTTGTCGCAAAAGAGAGAAGAAGATCGACGGTAATATCAGTTGATCACAATGTAGCGGTTTGGCTCTTTGAATAGCTAACGGATCCGACTTTTCTTGGTTTTTTCACGCGTCGATTCTGTACACGCGATTACCCGCAATTATAGTACATACTCGATTTGATCCACAAGACTTCAGAATTCTCGGACACGTGCGCGTTGTCTGCGGCACACGCGATCCATAGATCCTCGCGTGTACTATTGCACGCGCGTGTGTGTTCAGGCTTTGTCAGTGTGATTGTGTGTAACCGATCCGGAATAATTCGCACGACTGCACTTTCTCGAAATTGTCGCTTGGAAATTGACAAATTGACTCCTCGGCAAATTTTATTGCAAAGTATTTTCTGCAATTCTATTCTCTGATTCAGTGGCGGACCTACAATACCGCAACACCCCGTAACGCTCAAAATGTTTGCATTTATTATCTTGTAATTTCACTAAAATTATCCCTAATTTAAATTCAATTAAAAGTATAGTTTTTCAGTTTATTGAATTTTTAAAAAGCTTTAAAAAATCTGAATCCTATAAAAATATCGGAAGGAAAAAGAGGGCCCAAAATTACAGTTTTCGGTGGGGGGGGGGGGTACAATTAGTAGTTCCGCCACTGCTCTGATCAGTAGATATTTAAGGACTGCTAGACTGCTTATTTTATGCATCTCTAACAACAGTAGATGGAATTTATATAATAGTTATAAATAATAGTAAAAATAATTAAAGGATTCTGATGACACGTTATTTCCAACCTATTAGAATTGACAAGAGAATACCGTATTTAACTTGTAGTTGTTGCAATTGAGGTAGAGCATTTTAATTTGGCATAAACATTCGCGTAGCATTGTTGCAAAAATATGGTCTCTCTGATGGCCTTGGTAATAGAAACATATGACTTGAACAGTCTGCATATATTATTTTCGATATTGCATAAAATCTACAGTCCATTTAGAAATCCTAAAAGATATTGTTATTGAATTTTTGGAGACTGTTAAAGTCGATAATCCCGAATAGAATTCTTCGATTCGTGAACAATATTATTTGTGCGACTCTAATATGAAACCTATTGAAGACTATTACAAATGTTCCAGAAATTGTTGATCATTTTCCAAGCTAAAATTTGCAACCTGGGAAAGACATGCACAGCCATGCAAATTCTTCCAAGTTTGTCGACTCGTATAACCCTTTATTTGCTAAAATCCTCGTAAACTAGTGAAACGTGTCGGTGCATTGTAATTCGTATACATACATATATCAAAATCACGATATATAGACATACACAAACCCGTCCACGTGGAACCAAAAAAAAAAAGAAAAAACAAAGAAAAAGAACAGCTTGCAACCTCAACCAATGAAATATCAACGTGTAACGGACGATGACGCGCGGTGAGAAAAATATCGCAACCAGCCCTCTTGAATAAAAATTGCAATTATTTAACGTTAACTATATCATCCAACCAATGCTCGATTACTACAAACGGTACGATTATGATAAACGTATCGATAACATATAACATATACATAACATATATGTATATATATATATATAATATTCATCAATATTATAATAATAGAATTATTTATACCACTACAAAAACAATCCGAGAATACAGCGTTTAAAAAAAAAAAAAACGAAAATCGTGTGTGTGTCGAGTGTGTCCTTAAGTCCCGAATCGTGGAATGTCTGATTTCCACTAATTAATCTGCTGCATATCAATTATACTGTGTGAAGCTGCGTCTCCACTGAAGCAACATCGAACTTTATTATTCCACAATTTTTGATCGATTGGAAAAATTTATTCCGAATAAACCAATATAACTCAAATCTAATTTCGCTTGGGCTTATCGTGTGACAGAAAATGATTGAAAAATCTGTCAAGAAATTCTTCAAAGAGTTCTCTGCTGTTGCTTCAGTGTGGACGCAGCTTAGTGTAACGTGTGTGTCTGTGTTCGCCTGTGCGTGCGTTCGCGTGTTAGTGTAACGGTAAATATCTGATAAACTTTCGGTGTCTCGAGTAACAAATAACGTTAGTTTATTTTTTTTTTTTATTCTCACAGTTCCTCGGCTCTTAGAACAGCGAGGATCGAGCCGCGTCGCCGCGGCCTTTTCAATCATTCTCTACCTAGCTAACGGAGAAACGGAAAAACCCTTCGAAACGATGCATAGGACTAAAAAAGTATTTTCGTTGTTAGTCGATTATATATTGCGTGCGGAATAATACGCGAGGGTTGTCGCGTGTTTTCCGGTATAAATATCGTGTGTATACCCCAGTTGGCGAAAAAACTGTGTTCAACCCCCCTCCCCATCACACACACTGTGTATGTGTGTGTGTGTGGTACATGTTTTCCATGTGTGCAAAAGTGTCCTATGTATCATCGTGCCTACTATCTCTCACTTTCTCTGTTCCCATCGCCCAACTGCTCTCTCGTGTCCTCTATCGTGCGTGTGTGTGTGTGTGTAACCTGTCTAGGTATTCGCTCTAACCCCTAGAACACCTACCCACCCCACCCACACCACTGCAGTTTCGCGAGTTTTCCATTAAAAAACGAGAGAGAACCGCGCTCGCGAACCATGGGTGCAGCAGCAGCAGCACACACACACGATTATACTTTTTATTGCCAGCGCGAGATACATATAATACCCCGACGAAACACACGAATTATACACGCTAATATGAAATATCGAACTATAAACTCTTTCAACAACTATACACGACTTGCACCCTGCGAATCACTATTTTTCCCCCACCCCTCGCATGCACACTCGCTTACACACGCACGCATGCGCGCGCGCGCACGCACACACACACACGCGCACGCGCGCACCCACACACTCTTTCTCGGTAAAACACCGCGGTATTATTTTTTTTCGTTAATTAACTAATCGATTCATTAATTATAATTCTCTCTCTCTCTCTCTCTGTCCCCGGAGAGGGGGAACAGAGATCAGCAACTACGGGAGGAATTGGCACCACGTTTGCTCCCACTTTGAATTAACACACACCCCCTTCTGTCTATACTAGCATTTTTTGTTTTTTTTTTTTCTAATGTTTTCTATACACAGTTATATATATAGACAGCGGTTGTTTATGGAAAATTGTCTGCATCGATTGCAAGAAATAGAAACCAAATTGAATTTCTTCCCTTAATTATTTTAATAGAGAGGAGAATTCATGTGTTGACCAACTTTAATATTTAAAATTATCCCAACATTTTTGAATGCCATCTAGATAATTTTGCTCTGAATGCATAAAAATCCACAGTCTAGTTATTACGGTTTAATAGCTTGAAAATAATATAGCAGTGTCTTGAAATTTTTCTGTTTTAAATTACATCAACTAATGTTTTTGTCATAAATGGATAAAATCCGCTGTCTAATAATATATGTATGTGGTGTGTGTGTGTATATTGCTTGTATAGGCAGACGAGAGTGGAGCTCATGTAATTGCATTAGAATCCCCCACTTTAATTAATAACGCGGACTCTCTTCCGGACCACGGCTAAAACGCTCCTTAGATTACGGCGGTTATAATATCGTGTCGATCGGCGCAGCGTTTCGCCGCGAAAAAAATAAAGCTGCCCGGTGGTCTTTGGACAATGTTTCAACCCGATCCGGCGACGCCACCAATCTCTCTCTCTTTCTCTCTCTCTCTCTCTCTCTCTCTCTCTCTCTCTCTCTCTCTCTCTCTCTCTCTCTCTCTCTCTCTCTCTCTCTCACTCACTCACTCAAACACTCACACTCAGTCACTCACACACTCACTCACTCTCTCACTCCATCTCTCTCCCTCTCTCTCCGTACTCCAAGCTGGACACCTTCCTTCACTTCTTCTTCTTCTTCTTATGCTGACCCCTGAACTTGTGTTCCATTCCGCGAGCAAAAATAATCTGCGCAGAATTCAAGATTGGACAGACAAACTGGGTGGGCAGAATGTAAAACTTCCGAATGGAATGTTTTCTGAAAATTTCAATGTTTTAGATTGATGATGTTCGGCTCAAATTTTTTTTTTTTTTTAGCAAATCCAATTTTTTGCGAATAAGTAAAAATTATTTCCCTCGATACTTCGTACTTTTAAGATACTTGTTATATACATACCTATTCGTGCATAGCAATTTTAACGCGCCTCTTGATCCAACCAACGGTTCTGCACAGGAATTATGCCAATCTCGCGAACCAACTTCACACTATAACGGACGACCGACGGTGGTCCAGCTTAGGGTAAGGGGGCTCCGGGGGTCCGAGCGTGTTCAGCGAGCGTGCAAGCCGAGAAAAGCGACCCGCGCCAAACTTCGATTCGTCTCGGCTCCGCGCTCGCGAGAAATCATCAACATCAACAGCCGATATCATCGATCGAAGGAACATTTCTTATACACGCGCCTTATCAATCTTATCAATTAGGATACACCGTTAGAAAATTCCGAGTCGCGGACACGGGTTGAGACAAATCGAACTTATTTTAGAAATCTCCCGATCCGTACAGAAAAGTACGCCAAAGAAAGAAAAACAGAAAAAGATGTTGCTCGTCCCCAGGAGCCGGTCGCGATTAACGGAGAACGTTTTGTTTTCTCCTCTCTCTCTCTCTCTCTTTCTCTCTCTCTCTTTCTCTCTCTCTCTCATCACCATTACATTATTATATAAATATATATGTATATATGTATATATATACACATATATATCGTACTCTACTATATCGTCTCGAAGAATCGTGTGAACACGTTCCTATCATCCTCCACCCTTTCCCACCCCCCAACCCCATAAAACCGTAGGAGAGAATCTCGTCGATATCCCTTAAGCGTAAAACCTATAAAAGATTTGGTGTTCGAGAAAGAAAACAGCCAAGACCTTCACATCACGTGGCCAGGGCCGTACAAATCGAAAAAACTTACTGTACCCCCCTATATTTTTCTCCATATATATCATATCATATATATATATATATATATATATATATATATATACATATATATACACATATATAGCTGTACCACATGGTATACTATATATACATACATATATATATCAACTGTGTGTGTATATATATATAATATATTATTCATTTTTTTCCGGTTTTCTTGCTTACGGGCCGAATATATACACACATATACATAACATACTATATGCACATACATAGTCAATATGTGTATATATATATATCTATATATATGTATAATTAGTGTATTTAAATATATGTGTGTATACACGTAAGTGTATGTGTATATATATATATATATGTATATATATAGGTAAATGTATATATACGTACAGGTGTGGTATTGTACATATGTACACATTTAGGTGTATACGGTAGTATGTATAAGTTGTATATATACAAACGAAAAACAGAGGCCGGTGACGACGGTTGTTTTCGCGCGTTTTTAGGACAGCGTGTTCATGGTATCGTTAGTCATCGTGGACAGCGCCAGGGTGCCGGTCATGAAATCGTTTAGATCGATCTTTCTTGCCTCGGGGTGTTTGAATTTAAAGTGCGTGCGCAGGTTGTCGCTACGTGTGTACGTGGCACGACAGAGAGGACACTCAAACCTGCCGGGGAAGTGGACGTGGTAGTGGTTCCTGATGTGCGTCACGACCTTGCCGCACAGCTTGCACCTGTGAAGGTTGCAGCCGCCTGGCACCCGGTCAAAGGTCAGCCGCATGTGCCAGGCTTTTGAACCTGCAACATCAACACAAGACAAGTCACTTTCAAACTGGTTGTTGCCTGGCCAACAACGCGCGACGACCAATTTTTTTTTTCACCCCCACACCCAAGACACGACGCGAGAAAATCTCGGATATTTAGTATAATATCTCTGTGGTCGCCGGTTAACTTATGGTCGCCCCGGGAGAGGTCTTCCTGAGACCGGTGTCACGATATTTACAAGTGATTTCTTCCTCTACCTCGAAACTGTAGAGGTGGGCGGGGACCCGTAAATTTCGGGCCGGGTTGGGTCGGGGCCCGAAAATTCGTTATATTCAGGCACCCGCAAATTTCGAATACACGAAGTCGAAATCGGGTCCCGACCCGATCCGGGTACCCACGTATCACAAATTTTCGTGTCCCGGCCCGAACCTGGGAAAAATACCCGGCCCGGCCCGAACAAGAATTTCCGGGTACACGCCCACTCCTGCTCGAAACCGTTTCTCCTGTTGACTCGGGCTAACCCCTATGCGATAACTAGCCCTCTTCATCCACGAGGCAGATCCTCTTATTGTATACACCGAGCGGAAGTTAGAATTGGCGAATCGGAATGGTGGATTTTGTTAAAATGAAGATTGTTAAAATGTGTTTGAATTCGCGAGGAGGAACGGCTGAGAAGAGAGGAACCCGTTAATCCGGCCCGCTGACCAAGAAGATGCTAACATCAAAAAGCGACTCGGGACCAAAAATTGTTTTATAAGTTGCACACGAGACTGACTCGCCGAATGTTGCGTTACAGAGAATTTATTTCTGCAGGAACGTACGTTGTAAAATAATGTGCCACTGTGCCAACAAAATATTCCAAATACAACATTTATTCCTAACAAACATCGAGAAATGTCCTAAAAATGTAGTTCCTTGAAAGGGGCGATTCCCAAGGTTATTTGAAGCAACTTTCGTCTTTGAAAAAATATTCTCCGAAGTTTTGTTAAGGAGTTATTAGCGAAAAACCGCGGACCAATCGGATCGCGGAGGCGGAGCCGGCCGCTGCAGTCGCGCTGTGATTGGCCCGCGTTTTTCTTTAATAACTCCGTAACGAAGCGGCGGCGACCATTTCCGCAAAGGGGAAAGTTGCTTGAAATGACCTGGGGAACCCTCTCGAGGAAGTAAAATATTTTTGGAATACCTTGTACATTCTTATGATGAATTTGACTAATTATGATCGTTCCGGGCGAATGATTCGAAAACGTAATCTCGCGGGTAGCTTGAACAGTCTGTGCATTTATCTCTCGCGAATGCAACGAAGGGAACTGGATAAAAAGAATATTAGCCTCTCCTCGGTCAACGTCGGTATTTTTCCCAGGCACCGGCGATCTATCACGATTTACTCGGAATTTCGTTTGCCGCTCCTTAGAGAACACTCCATTACGTTTAATAAATTACGGTTTCAATCTACTTCGAGACGAATCCGATTCCCTGGGTTATCGTGCAAGCCATAATAACTATAATAATAGCCATTGTCTATTATCCACGGGTATCGTCAACATGATTTATACACCCATTATATAATGTTATTCACAAAAAAAATTTTGTTAACAAGCGCGGCCGACACGGCCCTCTCTCGCGATATGAAGGTAAACAGGATAAATTATAGGAAATTACTAATATATGGAACGACATATAAACGTGTTATATATATAATATTACCAGTAAAAATAAAAAAAGAGGACACTCTCTGTACATCGGGAGGATCAAGTGCAAACACACATTTACTTTTACGCCATATGGTCTCTCTCGGTGGAGTCGGAGAAAAACTTCAAACCAGTGCAGTGTCAACGGAAAAAGAGAACAGAGGAACGAAAATATAGTAAAACAGATGAATGCGTGACGATGCGACGAGTGTAAGTACTGTTAACGGAGGTTTCCAGTGCGTAGGCAAAGCGAGCTCACCCAACCATGATCGATACACAGGGTTGTCGGGGGATGAATTTATGGCGAAGGTAAAACGGAAACAGAAAATTTCAAAGAAATTTTTTCGAGATTCCTCTCGACACTTCTCGATTGTGTACACTGACGTTCAATGACCCTGTTGTCAACAATTAACCCTTTGCACTCGGATGGCTACTCTGAGGCACCACTGAAAATTGCTGTGCTAATCTTAAAAATATTATTCACATTATTATTTTTGTTCGTATTTAATAAACTACTAGACATTTACATATTACATGAGATATTGTATCAGTTTCATACGCAAAAAAATGAGAAATAATTCTATAGAATGGAAATATTCTAGAATGGAAAAATCTTTCGATTTGAGTTAAAATAGCTCCGAGTGCAAAGGGTTAAGTACACTGTGAAATAAAATTTTTATTTTCCTTCTTGGTAAACCAAATACTTAACTCGGTGAATTTTGCAAGAATATTGTTTAAATATCCTACTTGCGAATTTTCAGATTCCCCGAGCAATTTCCTCGAGCAACCCCTTCCATAGGGGTGGAACGGCTCGCGAAGATCAGTGTACGATCGCAGAAGCTTCGGAGGCACGAAATGATCGAATGATCGAGAACCGGATCATGAAGTAACGGAGTGCTCTCTAAGATTGTTTAAACATCTGCCGCCGGATCCCCCAAACCTCCCCAAGACCTTGCAGACCACTCCAGGAGCGATGGCGCCCATTCGTTTCCATTTAGTATTTTCTTCCTCCACCAGCGAAAAAATAGGTTAGAGAGTCAGAGAAAGATAGAGAGAGAAAATATTTGCCTGGAAACACCCTCGGAATGAACCACACAGTAGCTTCTATTTAGCGACGATTAACCCCCCGCCCCCGGGAGGACTTATTCATCAAATTGGATCAACGACGTCCCTGCACCGATGGAATCAAGTGTATCACTGCATCGAAACCTGTTCGAACCTGTCCCGGACTTGTGTGTACACAAAATGTCACGTGACAGTGACCGGTTTTCATATTTTACACCGGTTGGATTTCAAGACAGATAGATTGGATTTTACAGTCGCCAGATTGAGACTCCCCATGACACCAGTCCCCCACCCTACCAGTCACGTGACGCGTGCTTGCGTCACAGTGTCACGTGACTAGAACTGACAGGGAGGAGTTAAGTGTCTCCATCTGGCGAATCTGGTCTTCACGGGATCAAGGACAATATGTGTTTAATACAAATTGTGGATCTTTATGCATTTATTGGAAAATTGTGTAGACGAAATTCAAAATTGTAGGAAAATTTTGAAAATTGAAGATGTTTTATTCCTCGCAACCGACGCAAACAATTTTGCATAAAGATCCGCAGTCTTTTTAATTTGTTTAAATTTTCGAAGAAAATTTTGAACGCTGACTTTGCCCCTAATTAATTTCTACTCCGTGGAAACGTCGAGCCGGCGGATATATCCAGACAGCGGATATCGAGCTAGTGTGTATCAGACTTGTGTCCATCGGTAGAGAGAGACTTCATCCGAGGTGTTCTATGATCTGTAAAAATGGCGTCTCGCGTAGATACCGGGGAAGGAAAACCTGCGAGAATGAGATAGAGAGCGAACGAGAGGAACGAGGTTTCTATGGGGGTTCAAGCTTCCTCGATTTGCGTTCAGTATAAGCATGATCAGACTCTCTCCGTTTTAATAGTACCCAAAGCGTATCCGTGTGTGCCAGTCTTTGTACAATTCTGTCGGGAAATGTAATGTACATCCAGCGTATATACTTTCGAAACGGTTCGAATCTTATTTAATATAGCAATGTGGATTTTCATGGAAAATTGTACGAGTCAGTTGCAGATACCGGAAAATATATTTCTCAATAATTCTACTTGATAATTTTCATTTCATTAAATAATACTTTTCCCACTTTGCCAGAAATGCATAAATTTTTGTTTCGGTTAAGCCGATGATGAATTATTACACGTGTGTCTACAAAAATTTATTTCTATAATAAAATTGGTAATTCGAGTACTCTGGGCTCAATGATCAGGCAAGGACTAATTAGACACTGCAAGGGGGTCCGCGCACAGTATTACTTATTAAAGACACTGATTTTTCAAGCTAATGGGAAACTAATTCGCGAAACACCATTTCTCATGGCTAAACATCTTCGTTCCAAATTACTGGGCTGTTAAAAAAGTTTCCAGTGAAACAATTTTGCTAATTACTTATACAAATTTTCATTTTTCAGCGAGACTTAACAGAATTTTAATTAACAAAACGTTCAGAAATTTCGTGAAACAATTTTTACTAGAATCTCTATGCATGTGTGGCACCTGGAAATTTATAGAAAATTTTCATAAAAATCCACTATTTGTCAGCAGTGAGGATTTCGCGTGTCAAAAATTCGAACCATTTCGCACACCCTATAAACAATAGACGAACCTGCACGCGAGCGTGTGTCTGTATATGTGTGTGTGAATCGAGTGCATACTACGTGGAAATATCTACACGTGATCAAACCAGTCGACATATCGATCAACTGCATTCACGCAACCGTCTGTTCCCCCGATTATCGTACACAGCTTAAAAAAAAATATTCGCGTGATACGGTTGGACGGTTTCGCGGTATAAGGTGAAAGGTCATTCCGTTGAATTTCCCCAATCGATGGTAGTAGGAGTAAGGACCAGAAGGGAAAAAAGGGCGGGTACGGGGCTCAAAGACGTTAAAACTTTTGACGTTCCGCAGCCGACGGCGGCGGTTCGATTTTCAATAAAATCTGATTTCCGGCGAGAGCTCCCGTCCGTTTTTATTTTCGAGGAATCTTCAAAGGTACCGGGGAGCAGTCTGCCAAGGAGTACAGTTTAAGCCGAGAGAGAGAGAGAGAGAGAGAGAGAGAGAGAGAGAGAGAGAGAGAGAGAGAGAGAGAGAGAGGGAGAGAGAGAGAGAGAGAGAGAAGCTTCCTTCCTTGCAAACCTCTTTTACACGTTTATGTATAAGTACCGGTGGCGTTCACGGCAAAACGAGGATACTTCGCGAGGGAAAAATAAATAATGAATGTGGAATAACAGTTTTCCGTACGGGACTTCGTTTTAGAGAAAGTTCCTCGTGTACCGAATATGCTCGATCGCGTACAACCTTTTTATCCCACGGTGTATTCTTTTTTTTTTTTTTTGAGGAAAGCTGTTTCAAGCGTCTCTCGTAGTGGAAGTAATAAATTTTGAGGAAAGGTGGCTCGTTTCGAACCCCTTCGTTTTACGTCCCGGTGGCCAAATTGCTTCGAAATATAAAACAAAAAAAAAAAAATGTCATTCGGATACAGCTCGACGCTGACGAATCGAAAATTCGGCGGGCAAGATGGCGGGACCGGGCAATTTTCTTTTCTAAACTGAAATATTCGGACGATTTCAATATGTTTAACACGTTCGAATTTTCTCTCAACGTCTCTCTCGAGTTTAAAACGGGTGGACTAACTTTTCTTCAAGTTAAGAACTGTGATTTTAAATTATAACATTTTTTACAATTTTACTGACCACGTGTCAGAGAACTGACACCTCTAATCTCGGAAAAAATAGCGCGAAATTTGAAATGACACCACATAATGGCAGACCCCTAATTCTATTAACGTTTTCTCAAAATTGTTACAACAATTAGCACGGAAAAATCTGAATGTAAATCTCGAAGATCTCCGTGAAAAACCGAACAATCCCACGCGTGCAAAATATGATACGAAAATCAATTTCCTCGAAAAGGAAGCCGCAAAAGGTGGAAGAGTAAACCTTATTCCGCAACTGTTCAAAGCTCTCGGCGTGTTCCACAAAGAAAAAGCTCGTGCGCTTTCTCCGTGCTAAATCACCCATTACCCTTATATATACAAAATTCAACGTGCCTTTGGGGGTTAGTGTGTGGTAATGTGAGCCACGGGTGAAATTTGTTAGGTTCTTCGCAAGGGTGATGTGTTAAGTTTGCGTGAGGTTGCTGTTACGTGTTGCGTGTTCCTCTCCCGTATGAGCGACAAAACCATATGTACTTGTTCTCAAATATTCAGGGCGGGGAGAGAGAGAAAGAGAGAGAAAGAGAGAGAGAGAGAAAAAGAGAGAGGCCCATAAAACAGCACATGGAGAGAGTTTTGGAAATAATGGGTATTGGTAGGACATTAACAGATAGAGAAAGACAGATAGAGAAATTGCTTGATACGTATGTGCATCTGCGGAGGCAGTAGGTGTACACTCTTCTCAACCCTGCGAGTTCTACGCCTATGTCAAGGTTATCGGTAATTTCGGTTATCGTACACTAGGGTTTCTCTTGAATATTATTTTAGAGCATGAAAAGACGAATCCAACGAGTACCATGAACGTACCATTAATCAGTCTCGAGATATTCATGTCTGAAAGTTAGGGTGTAAGCCTCATCTTTCAAACAGGAATATCTCGGGAATAAATGATCGAAAGGGTATGATCATGGTAGTCGTTGGATTCGTCTCTTCACGCTCGTCTTAAACAATTAAACAATTAAACTTTTTGTCCGCTTATTGCCACAGATGGTACACATTTCAAACAATTTCCTCGATCCACAGGTTCAAAGAGAATCGAGATTGAGTGAAATTCCGGGGAAAAAAGGAGAAGCAGCTTCCCCCGGTAGCGAAGAATACCCGTGTGAACGAGAATCTCCTCTTTTTCCAAAAGAAAACATGGCTTTTCCCCCGGAAAAACGTTCGACCGTCCGAAAAAACAACTCGTGCATCAGCGGCGCGTCGAAGCGCATCGACCACGAAGCAGCACATCCCCCTCTTCATTTTTTTTCGTACTTTTTTGTTTATTTTGCTTTTCTTTCTTTTTTTTTTGCGTATGTGTGTGTCTCTCTCTTTGTCCATCACAGAGAAAGCCCAGCCACCTAACCCCGTCCCCCAAAAAATAGAGCTGGACTCTTGTATATAGTATAGTGACTCTTCTCCCAAGCCGAGGTTGTTACAACTCGGTATCGAGCGGGCGAAAATCCGCGCGCGCGAGAAAAACGATAAAAAACATATATATTGTCTTCTATATATACATATACATACACACCCGTGGTTCCATGGAATTGTAATTGCATCATCATTGTATTTTATTTCACAAATCTGTCCAATACAAAAATATTACAATATACATATATATAAATATATATATAAATATATGTATATATATTTTCTTCGTCGCTTACCACCTAGGCATCATTATATTATATATAGGAAGGTCTAATTGCTAGGTACATTTAAATATTCCGCGTGTCTGTCTGTATGTGTACGTGTGCGCGTGTGTGTGTGAGGTTTTCTTCTGTGTTGAATAATTTTAATTGTGATCCGGTGATCCGGTAAATCAACCTTTCCTGTGCAGACTTAGTATGGCATTTAGTATGGTTGTTAGTTGAGATTATCTAATGACCCTAATCAACGGCCTGCGATTCTCGCGAGATGGAAAAGTCGTTCTGGTATCGATAGCTTCGGTTGCTGTAATTTGTTACATTCATTGCCTCCCCCATAGAACTGGATCGAAACTTTTATTGTTGCACAATTGTTGCACAACTATTTCTGTGACGAAACATTCAGCAACACATCCGTGACACTTCCCTGATTAGAACGAGCCTAAACACGATGCAATTTCGATCGCATTTATTCGTTTAATTCACGACATTGTGGAGCCTCTATTATCCGAACCGATGTCTGAATTCCCTCGGAATAAAAACATGTTAATCAAGAAAGTTTTAGTCATTATTATGCGTGCTATTCAGCAAGATTAGTTTGTGTTTCCGTCAGCGTTCGAGATGAACCATCGACGTTTTCGGCTGACGACACTGAACGCGTCACCGAGTAACCGAACAACATAAATCAACGTTCCACACGCCATGCGCGCGATACGGAGCTGCGATACTAATTGTGCTTCGACACCGATACGCTCGAAGCAAATGGAACTCGAAAATTTGAGTGACACCTCCTGACTAGCGCATTGTGCGCGGGCTGAGCGCAGCTGGCCAACGCTACACAAGTACAGTCTTTTCATCTGTGGACAGCGCCCCCGGACAATATGTTCCAGTAAAAATAGAAAATTAGGAACTCTACAAGCCTCGGAATTTGTTAGGTCTAGAATTTTTGAGGCTTGATAATTCTTTTCATCTTGAGGTCTTCCGAGCCTGAGAATTTTTAATGCTTGAGGTCTTTCAAGCTTGAGAATTTTTAAAGCTTGAGGTCTTTCAAGCTTGAGAATTTTTAAAGCTTGAGAATTTTTAAAGCTTGAGGTCTTCGAAGCCTGAGAATTTTTAAAGTTTGAGGTCTTCGAAGCTTGAGAATTTTTAAAACTTGAGGTCTTCGAAGCCTGAGAATTTTTAATGCTTGAGGTCTTCGAAGCCTGAGAATTTTTAAAGCTTGAGATCTTCGAAGCTTGAGAATTTTTAAAGCTTGAGGTCTTCGAAGCCTGAGAATTTTTAATGCTTGAGGTCTTCGAAGCCTGAGAATTTTTAAAGCTTGATGTCTTTCAAGTTTGAGAATTTTTAAAGCTTGAGGTCTTTGAAGCCTGAGAATTTTTAAAGCTTGAGGTATTCGAAGCCTGAGAATTTTTAAAGCTTGAGGTCTTCGAAGCTTGAAAATTTTTAAAGCTTGAGGTCTTCGAAGCCTGAGAATTTTTAAAGCTTGAGGTCTTTCAAGCTTGAGAATTCTTTAAGCTCGAGGTCTTTGAAGCCTGAGAATTTTTTAAAGCTCTAGATCTTTGAAGCTCGATATCTTCGAAGTCTGAGAATTTTTTAAAGTTCGATTTTTTTGAAGCTTGAGGTCTTTGAAGCTCGATGCCTCTGAAGCCTGAGAATTTTTATCCAAAGGATATTTACGACGGAATGCACTTCTTCCAGCAATTAGACTTTATAATTTAATCCCTGTATAAGCCAGAGGTCCTTTCGCAACTTGGGTTGAACGAATGGCAGCATAGAAATTCCAAAACCGTCTCCTTGACCGCCATAATCTTTAACGATCGGTATCCCAATGAATACAAAGCAGCAATATAAACGTAACGAATGAGAAAACGTAGCCTGAAAATTGGATGGCACCTGTTCTCAAACCCTCCGACTTGTTATATATCTCGAACCTTAAACACAATCCCAGTCAACAAAAAGAAAAAATAATTAAAAATCCAACAGACGTTCTGTAAACAATTCTTCCGACATGAAATCTGCGTGACCAGTTTCCATGTATCCGCCACATAATTGCCGAGCAGCGGGGGGAATCAGGTCGCCACATGCAAGACTCCAAGATTAGAAGCCATCTTCGCCGCGTAGGGTCGATTTAAACGATAAGAGCGTTTAATCGCATGGAGGATCTAGGCAAAAGTGCCTTCTAAATCGAGTCCAAGTTTCCTATCGTTGTAAGTACACGTGTAACCAGGCTTGCGGACGGGGGCGTTCCAGTGCGGATCGATCGGGAAGAAGAACCATTTTCGAAAAGACTCACGAGCGAGCGAGCAAGCAGAAAGCACGAGCCCTGACACCGCCCACGGAATGACCGACCCGGATCCGTTCCAAGTTTCGGAGGTGATCGCGTACTGTCGTTGGATCTGTTCAACGAATTCGCACACCAGAAACCGGATACCGAACTTTGGTAATACGAGAGAGATGAAAACAATCTACCCTATTCCATTGGTAACTATTTATGTTTGTTACTAAACAGCCTATACCGATTGAAGGGACACCGGGAAGCACGCTCCGCAATTACGTTTTATAATTATACTTCCCCAGGAACATAATAATCGCGACCAGCCGAGCATCTTTTCCGTAATGCTTTCGTACGTATTTATACGCGGCGAACGTCAGCAGGGTAAGTCATACACGAAAATAGAAAGAGCGATCCCGTTGAAATCGAGACAGCAACCAATATCTAACGCGGCTAGAACACCATCGGATCGGAACGGACTGTGCCGCTGCGCTCTGTGTCTTCGGGAACTGAATCTTTCAGGAGCCGTGCGAGAAATTACAAAGCAAAACTCGATGGAACTCGACTGGATAACAGATCGAGTCTCGTGCACGTATGGCACGTGTACACATTGATATTCTGGACAAGTTGATACATTTTCGAGATTTTAAGTGGATCGTGGACAGAGCACGAGTGTGCTCGTCAAATGTTATTTCACGGGATTGAAAATTGTACGGGAAACTGGATGTCCAATGACAAATCAGTCGAGAGTTCAAAAGCATTAGGTGGAGCACTTAAAAGAATTGGCAATTCTGAATAAATTCAACGTAACTACAAAAATGACTTAACCCTCCGCATTGATTCGTATTGCTCCTAAATTTCGCAAGGTCATCGGTGATTTCGTTTAAGGGACCTACGGTTTCTCTCGGATATTATTGTAAAGCATGAAAAGACGAATCCAACGAGTACCATGAACGTATCATTACGATCATCCAGTCTTGAGATACTCCTGTCTGAAAGGTAGGGTCAAAGCCTCATCTTTCAAACAGGAATATCTCGAGAATAAATGATCGGAAGGGTATGATCATGGTAGTCGTTGGATTCGTATCTTCGTGCTCTACGAGACTATCTAATCGAATCTACCGGGTGGACGAAAAAATTTCACATTCAAAGGACTCGCCAAAAAGAAAATACCCTAGGACCCTAGCAAAACGTTAGAACGATTGAATCGAGGAACCAGTTTTCGTTGGCAGTGATTGAAAAAGCCTAACCCGGGGGTTCAAGACGATCGTGTGCATCCAACGGGGAGAGCTGCAGTTCGGTGGAACACAGAGGCGGTGGCAGCCTGGTGGCAGTTCAGCGATCTTATGCGGTGCCATCGGTAGCTGACCGGCTAGCCACAATGGAGGGCAGCTGCACGGTTTGCGAACGACAATCGGTGCGCCCGTCGTGCATCGGGACAAACATATAGCCGCCGCCCAATGGCTCTCGCGGATCGTCATCATCGCCACCACCGTCATCGCCACCGACACCGACACACCGCCCGACAAAACACCAACACCAAAACACCGCTATAGGACCATAGAGTACCACACTACCACCCGATCACCACCGCCCGTCCATCCCCCTGCTACGAGAGCATTCCAAGGGCTCGGAAGGTTGCAAGGGCGGAGGCATCCAGCAGGGGCAGCTGGAAGTCTGCTGCCTGACCTTGTCTGGGGCAAACCCCTCTCTCTTCAGTGAGAACCACCACTGGCCAACACTGTAACAGAGAGAGAGCGAGAAGAAAAAGGAAGAGAACAAGGAGTAAAACAGTGTTGTTTTTTTTTTGTTTTTTTTTCTGTGGAATTACCTGCGTAACAGCTACCTACCGATCATTTTTTTTTTCGATATATTGTTATCAATATCTGGAAAAGATATGAGAAAAGGAAAAATTTCTCGAAAAAAATCGAAAAATAGCTGTTCTGCAGGCTCGCCTAGTGTCGAATTAGCGTGCGAGGGTGGGGGAGAGAGAGAGGAAGAGAGAGATAGAGATAGAGAGAGAAAGGATTCTGTGTGGGTGTGCGATATGCGAGAGTGAATGTGCGCGCGCGGATTCAACACGGGGGGACAACCCGTGTCCAACTGTCACAGAAACTGTTTCGGAGAGCTAGCTAGCTAGCTAGTTTTCCCTCTCGGAGGCCGACGATTCTCTGGCGACAAGAGGGAGCCAACCCCCTCGGATATGTTTTCCCCTCGTTCCCAGCCAGGTGATACGTTACGATGACACGGGACCCGAACTTTTCGACCTAACGGCCTGGCCAGAGTGTTAGGGTAGACGGGACGCGATTCTATTGATCGAATGATTTCGACCACCTTGGGTTGCAGCTTCGAAATTGTAGATTTCTAGGCACTGCTAGGGGTAGATTCAATCGATTATTTAAGCCTTGAAATGGGTCCCTTTGGACCCAGAGGTACGAACATTCTAGATTTCTAGATACTTTTTGATGCAACGAGCATTGGCTGATAGGGTGGCTAAGTTATTAATCGGGTTGTTGGGGTGGCTAGGTTTGGGTGCACTGTGACGTTACAAACGTTTACATTCTAGATTTCTAGAAACTTTTTGATGCGACGAGTATTGGCTGATAGGGTAGCTAAGTTATTGATCGAATGACTTAATCTTGGGATAACTAAGGTTGAATCCACTTTGACCCAGAGTTACAAACGTCTGAATACTAGCTTTCTAGTCCCCAGGTCAAATGATTGACCATTTAGTTCAATAGGAGGATCAACGTTGAACTCAAAGCAGTAGACTCGGGTCCACTTTGTCCTAACTTTCTAGTGCCCAGATCAAATGACTAGGCACTAAGGAGAAGATCAACGTTGACCCCAAAGAAGTTGGTTCCAAAAATTGATGCACAAAGATTTCAATGATTGACCATTTAGTCCAATAGGAGGATCAACGTTGAACTCAAAGCAGTAGCCTCAGGTCCACTTTGTCCTAACTTTCCCAGATCAAATGACTAGGCACTAAGGAGAAGATCAACGTTGATCCCAAAGAAGTTGGTTCGAAAAATTGATGCACAAAGATTTCAATGTATTCCTCTCTAGCTGCCATAAATGATCAGAAGCATCCTATCCGGTGAAAGAATTCCGGTGATCGTCCATCGACGATTAGCTCCCAAAGACTGGTGAAGGTTCAGAATTAGAATTCCTCGTTATCGACAGGTGAAAATCGGTAATTTAAAAAGGGGGAAAGATTGACATTGCAGATTTTAATTCTGGTAAATATCGATTGGATAATCGATTCCGTTAGCGTGTCGTTATTTCGACCGGAACAGAAGAGAGTTGTAATAACGCGTCTTCTTTCGTTTCAGCAGTTCGGTTCCCGGGGGACGGTTGTGAATCGTCTGAATCGGGAAAGGAGAGACATGAATCCCGGTGCTGTACATGTACCGAGGGAGCTAAGTGCATTTCGGTGAGGCGTTCCTACCCGGTTAGTCCTGAAATATTTTCACTGGGCTAGCTTCTTTACCGGAAATGGAAACAAATGATATGCTGACTATAATTCAGCCGTCGTTGCCGCTACCACAGGGCGAATCTATAAATTGCCGTCGTCGTCGTCGTCGTTGTCGGTACATTCGAATGCCGGGTATCTCGCGTTATCCATTTTGCCAGCGATCAAAGGAACTTTATACCGGAGAGCGAATAACTGGAGTCAATCGATCGTGTAACCAGCCCGGAAGAAGAAAAACGAACTTGGAAGTTTCGGAGAACTTGCCGAATCCACCGATAAGAATGATTCTTCGCGGAGAGAGAGAGAGAGAGAGAGAGAGAGAGAGAGAGAGAGAGAGATACAGGGGGGAGGAAGAGCACGCGAAACAGTTACGAAATTACTTCGAGCCACTTCAGAATTTACAACTTAACAATATGCATCCTTGATAAAAAAAAAGTCATCCCTCAGTGACTCATTAATTTAATGATGATCAATTCGGTACATAATTGTTCTAAAAGAATATAGAAATGTTATAAGTACACTGCGGAATTTTTATGCATTTACGAGGAAATTAATTGAGTGAAATATAAAACAGTGAGAAATATGAAAAGTCTAAGAATATGTAGTTTTGAAATGAATGTGTATTTAACTACCGTTTCCCACAATCGATGCGGAATATTTTCATTTTGTAGAAAGATCTGCAGTCTAGTTATAAATAATTTTAGATCCATTTCTAAGCTATTGTTTTCGTAGCAGATAATCGAATAAAAAGATAATATTCGCGCATGGCTGGGAACTGTTTGTTCGAAGTTGTACACGGTATAACAAGCCTAGGCACAAAGAAGATAAGCGCGCCCCCCGGGGGCAGGAGATTTGAATTACGCGTTTAAATCTGAATTTCATATTATCCGAACGCGTTTTAGTGGGCAAACATTCAGTTTGCGCAAACGTTACACAGCACCGACATACCTACACCCACGGATGCACAAGTAATGCCCGGCCATTTGAATAATTCGGGATTCAAATGACGCGGAATTCTAAAGAGATTAGCCGTGGCTAAATACTATATTAAGTCTGATTAAATTATGATCGAGGACAAGGGTGGTGTGTGGAGAACTGTAATAAACCTGTGTCGTTCGATCGATGAGTTCCATCGACTCTTTTTAAATAACACATCTCCGTGACGATCCTATGCCGCACAAAATCATCCGCGCGAAATTTTTATATATCATAGCAATTTTAGGTAAATATTGGCTTGGTATACTGTTTCCCCAAAATAAAATGTACAGCACTGGGAAATTCGGAAAGTTCAGCTAAAATTTATTAAAATACTTTCAAATGTTCAGAAGAAGCAGTTCGAAAAATTTCATATTTTCAGTTTGCTAGAAATTTCACTGGGGTCACGAGAGACCCCGGACATAAAGGGTTGAATTAATACTTTTAAATGTAAATGTTCAGAAGAAGCAGTTCAAGAAATTTCATATTTTCAGTTTGCTAGAAATTTCACTGGGGTCACGAGAGACCCCGGACATAAAGGGTTGAATTCGATTTAAAGTGACTTTTCGGACACAACTGTAATAATTAGATTGCGGATCTTTATGCAAAATAAAAATTGTCTGCGTCGATTGCAACGAATAGAAACTAAATAGAATATTATTTCTTCCCTTAATAATTTTAACCCTTATCACTCGAGTGGCGACTCAGTCACTAAAAATTGCTCGCAATATTGTTTACATTGTTAAATATGGTGCTAGCTAATCCATTACTAAACATTTAATTTTTGTACGAGGTATTATATCGATAAAATAAATACAGATTTCTACAGATTTCATATACATAAAATTTTTAAAAAATCGTATAGAATGGAATTATTCTAGGTTGGAAAAAATGTTTAACTTTCCAGTTAAAATAGCTCTGATCACAAAGGGTTAATAGACGAGAAATCGACATCTTTAATTTTCAAAATTCTCCTACAATGTTCAATTTCATCTACTCGAATTTTCCTATAAACGCATGAAGATCTATTAAAAATTCTCATGACCCTTTTCCGGACAAACCATTCTCCCATTCGCCAAGTAATAACCAGCTAGTCCAAGTTCGGCGGAGTTCCCGCGATAATATTCTCGCGGCGTACAGCTCTCGCGCTCGCGGAGAATAATTTGCACGATGTTGTTGGGTGGTAGTCTTGCGCACACTGTCGGCTTGTTAATGCTCCGAAAAACAACCGTTCCGACCAGCTGTCCTGCACACGGTCGACCGCGAAAATCGCCGAAAAAGAAGAACCGCAGCCTGGGAAACAACAAGCCGGAGAAAAATCCAATTCTGATTATTTTCAGTGAAATTCTAGAAAACGGGAATATCCTCCTTGATTATTTCTGCAGAAACTCTTCGAGGAGCACAGACGTTGGGAAAAAGAAAAGATCCATTTCTCCCCGCAGCATTCGAAGCCTGATAATTTCCCCAAGAAGAAACTCCCCCAGTCTCGGTAGGGGGAGGGGGGGGGGGGTGGGGTCTAGAGAGCCGCAAGTTGTGACAAGCTACCTGCCAGACAGGTAGGTTTATAGTTTCTGGTAGCAACAATCCGTGGAGGGGGGAGGGGGAGGTTGTTTCTCCTTCATTGGCTAAGCTAGTTTAAAGCAAGCGGAGAGGAGAGGCGAAAGCCTCTTGTGTCGCGTGTACTCGAGAAAACGAAACTCTTTGCAGTAGGTACACCTCTATAACCAACGGTGATCCTCTTATTGAGCACCTCAGTCGTCGACTCTCCACTTCAACCGTTCATCCGTGAAGCACGGCCCTAGCGTAATAAGGGCGAGAAGATATGCCTTTAAGGAGCTTATCGCGGAAAGGACCCCCTCTGGCCCCTCGCCGAGCCTCTTCTTCGTCTACAGTCTACTGTATTACTACTACCCCTTTCGCTTCAACCACCGCCTCCCCCCTTCTAACGTCCTCGATGAACACGGCCGAGCGAAAAAAGCTCCAGATGAAAATGGACGCCGATCGGGAATATGAAATCGATTGAATTCGCGGGGGGGGGGGGGGGTACTGATCAGTAAACAGCGGATCTTGATGCAAAATAAAAATTTTTTTCGTTACAAACTGATTTCCAACAATCTCGAGTGAAATAGAAATTCTTAACGTTCACTTAGAACGATTGGTTGATGTAACAATTTGCAAAAGTGCTTAATAGTAACAAATGATCGTACCAGTGCGCCAATAGCATTAATTAGATTTGTTCACTGGAATTACCGAGCCAGTCAAAATTACTGGTTTTCGGTTTTTTCTTTTACTATTCTTTTACGAAATTTTTTTAGTATGCTTCTGTATTCAAGTACATGTTATTATTATAAAAGTCCTGTTATTATTATAAAAGAATATACATCGGTCTCGTTTAGCGCTCGGTATTTATAGCGTTAATATGTTGGAAATAATGTAATGATGTTTTTACTGTTTTAAATTACACATTTTTGTCATAAATCCGCATAAAGATCCCCACTGTCTACTTATCAGTTTCGGTGGACAACGAGTGTCTACGTGATTTTATTGGAATTGCAACGACCATCCTGGGAAATTTCATGAACCACTTTCAGTTTCGAGATATATCTCAAATCGAGTTCGATAAAGCACGAGAAGAGTGTGCTTGTATATCGGGGAATACCGGGATAAACAATGATAAGAAAATCGTTCGATTGTATTCTATACCCACGCGAGCGTCGGGAGAATGCGTTATCAAATCCAAAAATCAATCGCAGTACTGATAATATTAATTAGATTACGCGTCTCTCGGAGAGACTAATTGAAACGTGAATTAAAGTGAGGACCGTCGATATTTTATCCGACAGCTGAAACGTTCTAAAATCAACATTTTCTGTATCAATTCTTTGAATTTCTTCAACTATTTTGTATTTCGCTTGCGAATCGTTGCCACGAATACACAAAATCCGCAATCGATTAATGACAGCAGCTCTCATTGAAATTCCCACGGCCTCGCGCTATCAGTAATTCAGTTCGACGCTAAGTTATCGACTAAGGAAGAGTCGAATTACATTAATGAGAAATTAGACCCTGTCACCGATGTTAATCTTGTAAAATGTAAATTCTTCTGGAAAGTAATCATTAGACTGCGGATGTTTATGCAATTTTTCTAGACGTATTTTGAGAAAGTGGGGCAAAATAAAATTTTATTTTCAGTGGCAGTAGCCATTGTAGGTCTGCATTAAATAAAAATCCTACTAAATTCTGTCGAATGTTATAAAAAATAATTAAAAATAATCTTACTTCATAAGAAATTGACTGAGCAACTGAACGAATAGCACCTAATATAGAGTAATTAGAATTTGAAGCTCATCCCCCCCAATATAACTGGGTATACCTAACCCAACCCCCATTCTAGCATTTTTCCGAAAATTTTCAGATGCTATGAATGCATGAAGATCCGCAGAAATCGTGCTTTCCAAGGAATTGAACCGAGAAGTTTAGTATAATTATTATACATTTAGTATAATTAAATAATAAAAAAAATTAGTACAGTTCCTCCAATAATCTAGTGAGATGTCCGATACAGTTTCCGAACGGTACCGGCTTGTAATTTGTCAAAATAAAAATAGCGGTAGCCTAACCCAGACCTATGATCGCGACCGAGCTCCTTAGGATGCAAACCGACGCTTCACGGGGCGCCGGGCGTCGCGACGCCTCGAGAAAGACGGACCCGGTTCTCTCTCCCCCGTAGATCGATTGCCCGGGGTTCGCAAAATGCGAGCAAAAAGAATAATTACGCTAATGAAGGTGGAAGGGGTTGGGGGGGGGGGGGGGAGAGAGAGAGTGAGGATGCGCTATGTAATTAAATGCAACGGTGACGGGACCGATGGCCCGCGTCGTCATGGACCGACGCAAAACGATAAAACGCTTTTTATCGTTAACCGTGAGACGCCCTTTGACCGAGACCGGAGAAAGTCTCGTTATACTAATTTCCATTTGGCTCCGGCGTACCGTTGCCGGGCGCTAAATGTACGCGAAGCCCGTGCTTCCGACTTTAAACGTCGACGCCAGTTTCGTCGTCGTCGTCGTCGTCGTCGTCGTCGCGAGAGAGAACCAGCTTCTTGCTAGCTTTCCGGGATGTGACAACATGTCTGCTCTCTGACGACCGAGCATGAAGGGGACACCCTAACGCGAACGTCGCACGGCAGAAATTCACGGAATTCATCGTCGCAAACGGGTGGTATAGCAGTACCCTTGGCACACGGTCAATAATGAATTACACCGACAAAACGTGCACTTACGAGACCGACTTATTTGGAAGCTGCTCTCTTGAATAATGACTAGAGCTCTGCCAGAAACCGGTCCCTTCCGTTTCCCGAAAATACGGGAATTCAAGACTCTTAGCAATTCAATAATTCCGAAGAACCTTCGTCTTGTAGTAGTACGAATATTGTCCGGCACAAAACGATTTTCACGATTTTAATCATTACATGCGCTTAATGAGCAACTTCTTTAACATTTTCGTTGATAAATATCAAAATTTTTGTAGATTTTATGTTCTTCAGTCATCGTGGATTAATTTACATTCGAGGTATAAAAATATGCATTGAAACTATAAAATAGAACATCGTTGAATATCGTTAAAAATTTTGGTTATTGACATAAGGGTTAACACTAGGGGTATGAGAGAACACGAAATATCGGGAACCCGATGGTCGAGACGAGTCGGGTCGGGTCGGGTTCTCGAAAATTTCGAGATTCCCGGAGGAATCGGGTTTCCCGAAAATTTCGAGTTTCCCGAAAATTTCGAGATTCCCGGGGGAATCGAGTTTCCCGAAAATTTCCAGATTTCCGGAGGAATCGGGTTTCCTGAAAATTTCGAGAATATGATATATGACACTCTTTAAAAGAACTCGTAATTTCAATTTCCTCTGCCATTTTTCGTGAAGTTATTGGAAACACGGATTCCAAGAATCGTGTGACCTGATGTATAAATGTTCTCGGAATTTTCAGAAATCCCGACTCTGTCGAGAATCTCGAAATTTTGGGTTCTTACGGGATATTTCGGGTTCTCGCACACCCCTAAACAACACTAAACCTACCGGTGAAATGACCGATTTTATATTTTTCATTCTAAAATTATTTAAATCACGAAGTTACTTACATGGGAATTGCAAACAAGCACATATTGGAATAAAAATTGCACATAATAAATAGATGCTTGTCATTTTCATAAGCTAGAACATTTTACTCGCTTTTAGTGCTCGGTAGGTTTAGTGTTAAATCACTCCGGAGCGAAGCGCTAACAGAGAGTCCCAGTCGGAATTACATTTCATTGGCTGGTTAATACATCTCCACCCCACCATCCCTCCCGCAAAGACACGCCCACCATCGAACGCTATCGCCGGGGTATAGGTGCACAGTTCGGACAGAGAAGAAATTCTGCAGATAGTACATTAAAGAAGCTATTGTCGCGTTCGATTACGCCCGTCGAGAACGACTTTTCCATCAGGATCGATCACCGCTGTACATAAGGGACGAGTTTACGAGCTGTTTCTAGTTTTCCCGATTGATCTTGGTTTAATCGGCCGACATGTCAACGCGTCGACGACTCCTGCAGCGCACACGCTCGTCAATCGCGAAATCCGCTTATCCGTCGGCGACACGGGGAAACTTGGGCGGTGTTGGAATAATGCTGGTGCTGCTGCGAGAGCGACACGATGGGCCGATCGAAAACGTTGCGAATCTCACCGCGTGGTTGATAAGTACGCGAGAGTCCCGATTCCCCCGTAAAGCTGTACTGGGATCGTCAAAAAATGTTTAGCCAAATGTTTTTTTTTTTTCGCAAACAATTAACCCCTTGCACTATAATACCGAGTCGGACTCGTGACGATGATTTCGAAGATAGTCTACTAAATATTCATGCTACTAATTTCCTTTGAACTTTAAATTGAAACAAAATTATATTCTCTTGTTGTTGAAACCATTGGAGACTGCACAGGTATAAATTACATAGAAACTTCTTTTTTTCTGAGAAATTAGAAACGACAAATAAGTTCTAATCACTGCAACCGTAAAATGAATCGTAGTGCAAGGGGTTAATAGACGCACGAATATTTGTCAAGAGGCTAGCTGGAAGCCATTCGAATCTGCACAGTCTGTATCTCGGGATGTTTCAGTTTGATGTGACCCATCAGGTTATTAAGCCGGGTTCGACGGCAGCCGCACAAAGGGCACACGTAATTCCCGGTATTGTGCGTCAAGAAATGATTCTGTATGTCGGACACGACCCTATCGCACAGTCTGCACTTGCTAGTGTCCATAAACGGTATCCTCTCGAAAAACTCCGACAGATTAACTTTCTCGGCGGTCGCGATCGGCGCGCATGCTGCGCCCTCGCCGGTTAATAGCGTCGTATCTGCAAAATAGAGAAAAGAAGTTGCGTGTGAGAAAAAGGCCCTTTCGACACGTTGATCGCATCCGTTTTCATCCTTTTCGTCTTCTTTTTTTTTTTGGTTGGGTTTCTGTCCTTTGTTTCTCTCCGTTTTTTGTCATTCTTGTTGTTGCTTCGCCTTGATTTTGCCTCACGCTGCGTAGATCTATGATTGATTGATCGATCGTCCGGGAAGATCGGTGATGGAGAAAGGGACCGGTGTCGTGTGTGTGTGTGTGTGTATGTCAGCATAGTTTACGTTTTACATGTTGTTCTTTATTTTATATTATTATATTCTATGTATCTATATATGTATATGTAATATTATATCATTGTATTTTTAGTTCGAGTATTGTACTTAAAAGGAAAGGCACCATTAAACAAAACCCCTCTATGAAAAGTCTGTTGTTCTTGCAACAGCCTTCAGGCCTCAGAGACTAGTTCATCATTGACTATTTGATTTCGAGCCGGCAACGACGATATGCGTTTCCGGACTCTTCTTTTCGTGTTTTTTTTTCATTTTTTTTTATCGTTTCTCTTTTTTAATACTCAGTCTTCGACGTCATTCACAACCTATGATATCTATATATATATATATATGTATATATGTATATATATAGTTATATATAAATAGTATAAAATTATATAATATAGGATCTATAAATATACGTATAAATAGTCACTTAATACTGATCACCTCCATATCTGTGGAACAAGACTGGCGTTACTATAGTTTGACACCGGGCATGGAACTGGGGATGGAGAACACCCTAATCTATAGTATGGTCGTTCATATTCGATTGCGACGCGCCAAACTCTTCCGAAGAAACAATAAATTATCGCTGAAAAATTGACACAGAACACTGCCAAAAAAATCGATTAATCTAAATCGAACGCGCAGAGAATTAGTAGAACTACACGATCTAAGAAACGGCACGAAATTTGATTTAATCCCTTCAGATTACGTTAACTGAATATTAGGATGAAATGTTCCAAAAAATGTCTAAATGAGGGGGCCTGAGCACGATTAATTATACACAACCGGTAAACAATAAATTATCGCTGAGAAATTGATACACAAACACTGCCAAAAAAATCGATTAACCTGAATCGAACGCGCAGAGAATTATTAGAACTACACGATCTAAGAAACGGCACGAAATTTGATTTAATCCCTCCAGATTACGTTAACTGAATATTAGGATGAAATGTTTCAAAAAATATCTAAATGAAGAGGCATGATTAATGATAAAATTGCAAAAACGATCGAGGGATCGAGTGGGAGGATGAATATTTTGCAGGATCGTAAATCGCTATGCATTTAGGAAGTTCGTGGCGCAACAACCGAATATTAACGTCGAACAATTGTGTTCCGTGCGCGGAAAAACTGGCACCGCGCACGTATCTCTCTCTTATGCAAATCTAATCAAAGGCGATATATCTCGAGGTTTCTTCCGGGCCGAAACGAACGTAAAATATCAGTCCCATGCGCCGTAACATAGAGGGTTGAAATTCTCTCTCTCGTAGACTTTCGGTTGTGAACCGTGCAAAACGCATAGTCCACAATAAACAATCTCACCTGACGAGATAGCCAGGAAAAGAATCGGGTAGCAAAAAATATGCTATCCGTTTTAACACTATTTCACGATATCCGCTGGAGGTAGTATTATATAATACATGAACACAGTATACAGCAGACTCTCTCTCTCGACCAAGCACGCAGATAATTGTTCCTTTCTTTGTACTCTCGAATTTATAAATTACTCCGTGAGATCTCTATACCGGGGATAGGTCGCCTAAGCTTTACCATCGAAATTTACGTATAACCCACGCGTCGCAGCGGAAAAATATTTCAAACAAAAAGTTGAAATAATTCGCTTCTTTGTGTATTTTTTATTTTATCGAGATATATCTCAAGACCATCAAAAAAAGCAATTATTCTAGGAATTTTTGTTTCAAACTTTTTTTTCCCATACAATGTGCAGGTTACGAGCGAATTGGGGGTGGTGCGGCGAAGCGACTCATCCCTGTATAATTCCCCAAAAAACATCTACAAAAAAGACCCTGACCTACAAAGTGAGATACGGCCAGGAATCAATCGCTTATAAGAAAGTGAAGGAAAACTGAAGACAAAAAACCCTTAAGTTAAAACTAGAAACTAAGACGCACGACACAATAAATAATTGGCTTTCCGTAATAAGGAGAATAATTTAAACGAGGGAGAAATACGATTAAAAGTAGCGAGCGAAGCGACTCGATTAAATGAGTGGTGCCGAGTGCCACACGGTCTCTCGACGAAGGAGCTCGATTAATACTAATCGCCCCCGTGTTTTTCGGCTTTTCTCATTATTTTTTTTTCTCGATGTGTTCTTTCCTCTTTTTTTTTTTTTTTGGTTTTCTCGATGTCCATTTTCGGGGGCGTTTTTTTTTTTTGTTTGTTTTTTTGTTTTTCCGTTCGAATAAGTATATATTTGTTCGGCCGATCACATAGCGCGAAAAAGTCTAGGTGAGGTAAGCCGTTTCCGATTTCGCTAAAAAGTGCTTGTGCTCGAGACGCATGAACGGCGATATCAACGATCCCTCTCGTATGCCGTGCTTCAATTTAATGTGCCTTTTCAGATTGTCCGACCTCGTTAACGATATCATGCAGATCTGGCACTGATACTTATCGGGAAAATGCGATTTCATGTGCTTTTTTATGTTGGCCACGCTCTTCCCGCAGAGCTTACAGCTCTCCGCGGCGAGACCGTTCGACTGTTCTAACTTATTCTGACTGTCTTTACTTATATCCTTGTCTTTTTTGCTAGTTCCGTTCGTTGTTCCTGGAATTACAAGATCCCGATTTCAATAATTGCTTAGCAGATCATCAGCTGATTACCGACAATCTCTACTAGAAGTTTCATGATCAGACAGTGGCAATGGAGAGAGAGACAAAAAATATATATATATGTATATCAAAAATCAAGAGGAGAAACTAGAAGAGAACAAACAAAAACTGTGTGATGAAAACACCTCTCGTGGAAACGACTAATATTATACATATATAAATACTCCGCTACACGGAATTTAAAAAATTGTTAAAAAAAAACCTCTGGGCTAGTTTCCAAATTTTATGCTTCCCCGAACTCATTTTTTAACCCCAAGTCAGAGTCGCCAGATTAAGACTTCTCTCTACCCACTCTGCCGTTCCCCCACGCTTCCGCCGCGGCCCGGTCACGTGACGCGTTTCGTCATGTGTCACGTAACGGCACTGGCAGAGAGAAAGAGAGGGTAACTTCATTACCCTCGATTCGTGCTCACTCCCCTCATCTGGCCACTCTGAGTACAGTGTTTGCTAAGATTACATTTTTCTTTTATTTATATTTTCTTTTCAAGTGGAAGTTAAAATGTACTTTATCTTTTGATAATCTGTTTCAGATTAAAAGTAACAAAGTTTCAATAATTGAACAGCACCGGTTTTAGATTTTTTATCTCACAATTGTTGAAATTATAAAGATGTTTTCGTGAGAATTAATTGAATGGATTTTTTAATTACAGTATATATTATAATAAAAATCGCACGAAACATAAATAAATTTAATCTTGTTATTTTTATAATACAATACCCATCGGTCACTTTTGATGGTCGATAGGTTTAGTATTAAAAATGATCTGTCATGTAACAATGCTTAGATTGTATAGTTGTTGGTTCGCGATTGAAACAGCTAATTGTAGAAATATATTAATTTTCATAAAGACGCTGCTCGTGAACGAAAATGTATATATGTATAATATTGTCCGAACTCACGCTTCTACGTCAAGTCAAACAGAGAAAATAGGGAATTCTCTCAATGAGAATGCTCCAATCAACAGTGTTTACGAAGGACAATCGAGAAACACCACACTCATAATAAATAAGTAGTACGTTTCCGGAAAAGATCCTTTTACAACAGATGCCTACTCGTACCAACAACAAAAAGAAAACGAAAGATAAAAAACGATCAATATAATAATCATGTCACGAATTAATTACAGGAACCAAAAAAAGCGCACACCTACGGTTCTTCAAAATCATCATCATCATCATCATCGTCATCATCATCATCATCATCAGTAATCCAATAAATAATCAAAAACTAAGAAAGAACAACAAAACGCAAGGCTAGCACAACAACACGTTGTCACACAACTAAATCAACGATCAAGAAGACAACTGAAGATAGAAAAATAAAAGAAGAAGAAGAGACTGAAGATAGAAGAAAAAAGTAAAGAAGACACTCCGAACGAAAGGGCTCGCGGTGAACTTCGTCAAACTTCGTCGCACTTCGTCACACCTCGTCATACTTCGTGATACTTCGTCAAATTTTGCCGAACTTGCGGAATCGAGCTGAAAGAATCGAAGAAAAGAAAAAAGAAAATCAAGAGAAGAGAAACGACGTTGGGGAAAAAATTGCGAATCTCAGACCAGACTGACGATTCCTTCGTTTTTTTTTTTGCATCATCCTTCGGCGAAACCGAACTACAATAATCGAGCGAGATCGAACGACGAGAACGAAGATAAAAGTACATACAACAACGTTAACAAGAAAATTCGATTTTCCAAAGAGACTCGGGTTCGCTTCGAGACCAACCATCTGCTGATCCCCGGTTGCGCAATGGCGATTTTTCATTACGGTTGCGAGATTCGCGGTCGATTGATCGATTGCGTAACGAAGACTTCGCGCGGCCGACGGAGCACATACATATTTTGTTGCTATGTCTCCTCCGTTTCTTGGTGAACGTGTGTGGGTACAAAGTAAACAGCGCAAGAGAGACACGTGAGAATGTAAGATTAAGATCTCGGCCAGGTATATACGGTGATGTAAGAGATGGTGGCAAAAAGGTAATTTGTAAGAGGAGAGAGAAAACAGTGTTTTGTAAAGGCATGCATAGAGAATCACACCGTAGTGATATATATATCTATTAGATATTACATATCTAATATACGTATACATATATCTGTATACATACGTGTGTATATATGTATATATATAATATATATTACATTATATAATATAATATATATTGTATACGTAGATATAAAATTAGAGAGTCACGTGGCACATATAATACACACATGTTTCTCACACGCGCACAGAGAAAATTGCATTCGTTCTTCTGCACACACACACGCACACGCACGCACGCACGCACATGGTTCCGTTATATCCTGGGCCTCGTAAAACCACCGACATGTATATATGTATATAATGTAGAGAAGGTATAGCAGAAAACAACAACAACAAAAAAAAAATGAGGGTATTAAACACACATATACGGGGGGAGGGGACCACGTACGCAATCACCGGCCACACACCATCTCAAATGATTCCAGGCAAACAGGAGTACAGTCCATTTGCTGATACCTTGATTCATTGAATGTTCTATTCTTTTTTTGTCGGTCCCGAAACCATCTTTCAATTATTTATAAATGATATTCTATCGAACAGTGACATAGCAAATGCACGATACCATCACCACAACACCAAGGATAATAAATGTTTAAAATCAATATATATATATGTGTGTATATATGTGTATGTGGGTATGCTCGTATGTACATAGGGGCACGCGCGCGCGTACACGTATATACATCGAACAAAAGAGAGGATTTTTCTATGTATATAATATATATATAATATATATAGTGTAAATATATATATAATATATATAAATATATATGATAAATACACATCCAAACAGGAAAAATTCTGTTTCGTGTCTTGTTTATTTTTTTTTCTAGGAAAAACCAAAAAAGTAGTTTTACCACTCACTACGCTTGCCAGACTCGGAAATAGAGGGATGCTCGCTTCGTACGCCTATGTACGACTCGACGCGGAAAAAAATCCTTGCAAACGTGCATGCACATCTCCCTCGATTTCTTAGACGTGACGTAGTTCCCCGTGCGCGCCGCGAATGTGACCGCGAGAGAATTTGCATGGGGGGCCGCCGCCGCGGGTAAGTTTTCGGATGGTAATTGTGGATAGAAACACTTGTTGATTCGGGGGGGAGGGGGGGGGCTGGCCACGCGTCAATTGACGAAACATAGAAGCCAGCCACCCACGTGTTTAACTTGTTGCGCGCGTCGCGTTTCCCGTAAAGGGCTTCGGCGGGCTCTTCGGCGGGCGAAGGGAAGTACGTCAGGTCTAGATGGAATTTATTATTGCAATGACAAATGTTTGGAGGTCTTACCATCGAGTCCGTCGAGCATTTCTGGGGGATTATGGTGTTCAGACGGTTCAATTCCTGACACGCTATCGCTTAGCGCGCCCGTCGTGGCGCCGCCCTCCTCGCCGAGCACTCCGACTGGATGGCCCTGCACAGAACACGATCCTTATGAATTACGATTGTCTATAATAGTGATAAAATCATTAATTGCATGAGTCAGCCTCGATTTTTTTGCAGTATCAGTCTCGTGAGCTGTCCTTTCGGATTTATTTGTTTTAGGGGTTGATAAGGGGTTGATTCTTATACTGTGTAGAATTGTTTATAATGGTAATGGAAGGATCAATATTAACGAATCAACAACTCACACACATGCAAATAACAGAACTGGATTTTCAACAGCCGCATTTTATTTGCTATTTACAATATATCAACTTAAATGATAATAAACGAAATTAAGTAAGTATATCAAGTTCCCGAGTAAATATATGCTACGAGACAATAACGGTAGAACTTCTGATAAAATATATTTAGTTTTCTTGTTAAAATTCAACGCTGGAATATATCCATCACAGAAGCACATTAATCGAAAAATGCACATGCTTTGGCAATTCTTTTCTTTCTAACTGTATTTTGGGATTAACGATCTTGCAATACTTTACAGGTAGTATTTTACAACCGTTTAATTTCGCAAAGTATTTTTCAATGTAATGATAACTTCCATTAAAATATCTAAAATTTAAACAAAAACAACTTCTAGGCTTTCTGTATATTAATTGCCCGAATGAACATAGCGAGGTTTTTTAACGTATTAAAAAATAATGCTAGAAAGTTAAAGGAAACACTCTGTGTGTAAACATAAACTTATCTGTTAAAAGAAAAATAAAATCATAATATCTTCCGACTGTTTTTTATTCGCATTTAAATAACTGAAAATGTTTGCACCAAAGTATGATAACGTAAAATAAAATTTATATTTTTCCGCGACGAACTGAATACGAATCTAATGCATTTCATAAAATAAAATCGAGCATAGAAACGAAGTGACTGTTTGCAGAAGAACTTGTTAAACTACTGTGGCTCAAGCATTCTAACAAAATGCCAATAAACTACACTAATTTTCCGAAGAAACAACAAATAAATTGCATATACAGCCATAAATAATCGAGAAACGAGCACATATACAGAATAACAACTAACTGATTAAAAAAGGAGTGTACATCAGCTGACGAGGGTGTAACAAAAAGATATTTAAATACTTAATATTTCATTGAATCTTGTTTGAGCAAAGTTGATGTAACGAAAGTGTAATTACAATGTGGTATCAACAGGTTTCCATTATACAAGCGTAACTTGCTTTCGCTTCGCTTTCTTTGGCAACGCACAGATTGTGTGCCTTACATTTATCATGATGGTTCACAATTTCGAGCCTAAAATTACCATTACCAGCAGCGAACGATGTACGAATTTCAGGAATCGAATCACTCCATTTTCTACAGTATTTACAGAACATGAGGTTAGACCTCTCATCGTACTGAAGCCACGAATACATGTCTAGCCAACTAACTCTGAATCTACCAGCTTTTCTGCTTTGAATGGTACTACGCTGCGAAACATTACTCAGGCTAGATTGTATCACTGAAATTTCCTGACGCTGATTCACTACCATTGACCTATGCGTGTTAACGTCTGTTTGGGTACTCTTAATATTTGTATTGTCCGACAGCAGATTCAACAGCGATTTCAAGTTACTATTTTTGTGCGAATGCAATTTATGAGACACAGACTGATTTTTCAACGACTTCTGAGAATCGCCGTTAGATTCGGACGTGGTCCCTGACACATTGACAGACAGAGAACCGCCAGCCATGATAGCGCTTTCACGAGAAATGTGTACAACAGCTGAATCTGGTTGATTTTGGGGCATATTCTGTATATCCATAGTTTCGTCACTCTTCCCATCTCTCTGAACTTCCCACTCCACACTAGTCTGTCAACAGAGAAGGAAAGGATATGTGTTTAATCAACACATCTTTCATTTTACTGTTTTAGCATACAAGAAGACAACTTTTCTCTTTAGCGTCTGTATATTAAACATCCCTTCCTTCCTATGTCTGTTCGGACTAAGCAGTCGTAGGATAATAACAGCGAATCAATTATGGGAACAGTAACGAAACTATATCTTTGGTACGCAATATTTATCTGTTGTTCCATGAATAGCGTGGGAAGCTACGCATGAAAGTTTAACTCTTTATATAGAAAAAAATAACAGAAAAGCAAAAGTAACCTGCTGAAATAAAACAGTGCATAATAAAACCAATGAATCAAAAAAAAATCTACTCTACTACTGAGACAGAGAACCAAGTCAATACTACTTTTGTAATACACACTTTTTAAAAACTACTGTAATATCTACACCAACTATGTCTACAGTTCTAATTAAAATATACTACTTTTTAAAATATACTACTTTTACGAAAAAGAAGTACATTCATGATAGAAAAATATAGAATTATAAATTACTTTCTACAGTGAACTATATATGCACTACGTAAAAAATAATAGGTAATCGGCATGCAAAATGTAACGAAGTTTCCACTACGATACAAAGTACAAAATACAGATGAGAAGTCACTTACTGGGAGGGAGATGTTGTCATGGAAGTCTAAGTGATGATCTAACTCTTGCTTGATAGATGGTTGTGGCTGCGATGAAGGAGACATAGGTCGACCACCATCTTCCATTTCGCCTCCCAAGGCATTATTTAACTTTGGAATCACAGGAGGACTTGATTTGTAACTACATTGTGAGGATGCCTGAAAACAATAAATAAAAACCGCACGGATTTTAAATGTACTAAAACCATTTGTAACATGTATGTGGTACGATCATAGTCAAATTTGATTTGCTTGAGCTTGCAAAGCTATCAAAAGTTTTTCTATGATGTAATGTTTATTTTTATCTATAAATCGTCTTTCGTTATCAGTTACCAAAAGCCTTCATGCGATAGAGGAAAAAATTTGAGACAAAAAATATGTAATAATACAATATGATTAAAACGCAGATTAGCTTCTGTTTCATTTCTCAAGGTCACACGAAGGTATTTAGAAAACTGTGCAATCACATATACATGTAATGTGTGCAGATAACGAAATACGATCATTATCTCCGAATTTTCGACGTTACGCGTCACAAAAATTTTGTGAGACACACATGTGACTACATCATGACACATACATGGCATATAGATACGCGTGCACGCACGCATGCACAGAGCCACGCGCGCGAGCACGCGGGAGCATATGTTTTCAAAATAATAATCGTAAAACTAGAAAACATACGAAATTTCGAAATACATTCTACGGAAATGATAAACAACGAAAATTGTAATAAATAAAACATTGATCTCCAACATTTAAAAAAACATTAAAAATGTCTGTAAAAATGCATTGACACGCATCACAATTACATTCTGTGAGAATGTGATTAATGATTCTGCTTGATTTTATTCTGTTAGTATAGTTAAGATATAGCAAATTAATCGATCCATGGAATGTGCAATACTTTGCGAAGTAACAGTAATTAAGGGAATGCATTTTACTCCATTTTAAAAATATTTTGTGACAACTTATATCAATGACAAATGAATAAAATTGCTTGAAAGAAAAAGAACTTTGTAGTATTGTTAATGTACAAGGAATGAATTCATACGACAACAAATAAAGTAACGTAGCAGTAGAAAACAATATAACAATTTCAAACGCAATGCAACGTTTTCTAAAATGATCTAATCATAAAGAAAATGAACAGGAAGGTTTCAAACAGGTGGAACAGAAAGAAATTATACCAGCGGTCGAATAAGAAAAGCGCGAAGAAATTGTAAATGTAAATACCGTAATGTTACACACCTGAGAATCGGACATGAACCGTTCACTGGGTGGACCACTAAGGGAAACGTCATAGCTGCCCGAAGGCTTTCTTTTCCTCTTTTCGGTAAGAGGCTGAAGATTAGGCGAGTCTGTATGCCTAACGCCAGTTTGCGTTTCTGGCTCTGGCGATGGGCTTTTCTCTTCCGCCTTGTTATTTACACTATTATCGGTGAGGCCTCTAATCTGTAATGCCTCGGCTGTTTTAAGGAACATCGGTAGTAGATGCTGACTAACGTTTACTTCTCCCTTATACATAAAGTGCAGCAACGCCTTCATTTCAGTGTTATTGACATCCTTCAGGAATATAATCGGATGGGGATGGGTATTCTGAAGGAAAATGTTCTCGAAATACGGACTGCATGCAGAGAGTATCGTCTGATGTGCCTTGAAAGTGTCTCCGACACATGCCAGGGTTACGTCGCAGAGTGCCTCTCTGGCAAGCAACGAGCTGAGAACGTCTGTGAGGTTGGCTGGATGATTGTTCCACCGTAGACAATACTGTTGGTCCATCTTGTCTATCTCCAATCCCGACCCTACAACCAAACTAGCTGCCCTGAACTGTCCACACTAAAGGAGAGACTTTTTGATATCAGCCTGACTACAGAATGACTCCCTAACCCTTAAAACGTTAACTCACACGCCTTCTCCACGCACACTCTCCTATATCGACTTCGACGATATCTCCACGGAGATAATATCGCAACTCTAGACCCACACAACTTCCTCCGTGCTTCTGCAAATGTGCCACATTGCAGTATAACTGTAAAACCCTTCAGGGTTCACGCGTCGCTACTATACGTGCCGAAAACATTTTTTTTCGCATAACCTCGGCGTACGAGCGACTTGCCCCGTTCCGCGATTTCACACAGACGAACGTGCCGAAAATTTCAAGAAGGTTAGAATATTAATTGCGACGCAGTAAGTGTCACTCACGGTTACGATAATATCCAATAACCGAAGATAATGTTTTCGGCAATGTCAATATTCGCGAGGCTTGGGCGCCATTGTCGGTCGGGACTCGTCTAGCCACGAGAGCCTTACTCGCGAATAACTCGATTTGTTGATCCTCCGATTTCTAACCATTCAAACACGCCTCAGCACGCGGCTTTATTTACCTAAAACCAGCGCCTGCTAACTAACGCACCGTACACACTAAACCACCCGGGTTTGTTTATCGTTCACAACGATTACTCACCTTTCGCAAACTTTTTGCCATTACAACGCCACCCGACCCTTAACGTCCACTGCCATACCAATCTGCCAATGCCTACGGCCTTATTTTTAAAATACTTTTGACCTTCGTGCATCTGCCGTGGGGAATGGCGCGAAGGGCGCTCGAATTCAAACGCGCCTAGACACGCGTCACTGATTCTTACAGTATTTTCCATTCGATTTGAACTTTTCTTTCATTCGAATTGCATCAACTATCTTTCGATGTGATTCTAAACGTTTTTAATGCGTAACAGCTAAGAGAAGTTTCCTAGAATCGCCGTTTCGGACGATTTCGTATCTTTCGGTACGGAAAACATAACCTTTACCGCGCATTTTAAATATTCTACGTCGAACGAAATTGTTTAAGGAAAATGTTGATGGATATTATTAGATGATTATGCGTGGATAAATTTTTGTAACAAGGTACTTGGCCTGTCGAGGTTGTAAGCAAGTTATTTATGCAAAATATGATAATGCATCATGTAAGAACGAATGTAGAAATAAATCAATAAATTATTGAATTTAATCGTTATCTTTATGTATCCATAAAAACTCTGATAAGAAGATACAAAATGAGAACAATAATTTTTTAAGAAGGTACTTGGCCTGTTAATGCTCTGACCAAGTTATTTGTGAAAACATTATGCATCTTGTAAGAATGAATGTAGAAATAAATAAATAAATTGTTGAATTTAATCGTTATCTTTATATTTCTATAAAAACTCGGAGAATTACATAGAAATGTGAACAATATCGTATAAAAATTCTGTTTCTACGTCGAATAAAATTGTTTACGGAAAATGTTGATGGATATTATTAGATGATTATGCGTGGATAAATTTTTGTAAGAAGGTACTTGGTCTGTTAACGTTGTGAGCAAGTTATTTATGAAAATATGATAATGTATCATGTAAGAACGAATACAGAAATTAATAAATAAATTGTTGAATTTAATTTTTATCTTTATGTATCTATATAATTTCCGATAATTACATAGAAATGTGAACAATTCTGTTTCTACAGATTGATATAATTCATCTAGAAACCTAAGCTTTGTATATAACGTTTAGAATAATTATAAATAAATACAACCATTGTATAATTCATCTGGGAACTTGAAATGCGTTTATATATGTATTATTATATTTGCAATCCTACCACGAATATCGTACGTTCTGATCGAATGAAGTGTCAGAGCTCCGTATAAATGTTAATAAACCATCGAGTCGTTCGCGAAATGCAGAAACTTGCGACCGCGTAAAGTTTCAAATTCGCCTGCCATCCGTCGCATTATCGGAACGCGCTGTATCCTATGGGGATTCATGGATCCTTTCAGCGAGACGACGGCGAGAGAACTTTCACGAACCTAACAACGTTTATGCTCGCAGCAAACAGCGCGAGAAAAGTCGAAAAAATTGTATATACACCGAATGTTCCTTTTTCTTTGTTCCACACGGAATCGTATAACGAGAGAGGCGCGCGCGCGTGCACTGTTTCCGCGCGTAATACGAGCGCGGGATTACGTTTCCCCGGAAAATCATCGAGTGCAAAGGGGGTCGTTCGGCTTCATTTGACTGCAATAAACGGTAATTCACGCAAATCGCGAGCTTTCTGATATTAATTTCGGGCCGGCCGCGAGCCGGGGGTAGGTACCGATAATCGTGTTAACCATACGAAATCAATAGGCGGGCCGGGGGAAAATTGGAAAATCTCCTTAATCGGTTTTCGAATATGGATTTACAAGCTTTGCCTGGCCATTAACAGATTTAATCCGCACTTTGATTGGCACCGGGCGAAATTACAATTCGCGTGCTTGTTCTTCGGGAGAAGATACGGGGGGCCCGGCCGTGATGGTAAATAGGAATCCGGGGGTGTATTAAACGGACAACGCAATGAGCGTAATTGGATTTATCTCGGGGGGGGGAGCCGTGTTTCTCAGGGTGCGAAACGACTCGATAACTACTAAACGGTCCGAATTTTCCTGTGTCCTACAGGAAGTCCTAGAGATCGGCCAAGAATCAGAAATCTCGACGATTCAACCTGCGATTTTATCTTTTCGGATCATTTTTCAAGATTCTTCAAAAATCAGAAATCTCTAGCATTTTTTCCCTTCGTTTCCTAGTCGCGCGAAATAACGCAGATCGGATTCGCCAGAGTAATTAGCGAAAGGGCGTGTAGCTCCGATTGTTCGAGGATAATCCGAACGACCAGAAAAATAACAACGAAATTCGTCGTTGGCCGAAACAGAATTCTCTTCCAGGGATCGAATAAACGATTACGCAACGAACCGGTTTCGCGGAACAAGTTCTTCCTACTGTTCCCGTACGCCTAAGAACTTTTCTAGACTAGCCAACAACGACTGGTATCTTATTTAAACCGTGATAAAAAAAAAAAAGCATCGCGAAAAATTAATTAGTTAAGGACAGAAAAGATGTACAATAAGAGAGGTTATCTATCATTTGGCAAAAAGGAAACACGGACCTGTAGATCCTCCACGCAGCTGGGTTACCGGCGAACATCACCGTTATCTGCATAATTATCTCGCGGGCGGCCTTGACTGTTCCATGGAGGAAAACACGTCGAACGTATGTATCGTCGGGCCACGACACACGTTTCTCCTTCTCTTTTCCCCAGCAATATAGTGCCAGGAAAACTCGGTTCTCTTTTTTCCGGTCTTCCATGCGGACAGATCTTCAGGGACGATCTTCGCGAAGGCGATGCAAACCGGAAGTGCAGCGGTGCCATGCGGCGGCACCGCGCATGTGCACGATTTTACTTCGATATTATATATTATTTGATATGTAAACATCGCCAAAAATTATTTTCAAACGAACGCACTTTATAGAGTTCTTGCAGCACACACACGTCGGAGATATTTGCGCGCGTGTGTGTCGGTGTGTATGTGTGTGTGTGTGGCTGTTTTGTTCTCAGCAAAGCGACGCGGTCGCCTCGCAAAATTTAATGCGAAAAGTCCGCGATACTGCAGCTGCACTCGGCCATGCATTTTCCCAGCGACAGTGCGACATCTCAGAACGAGATCTTCCATCAAACGCGACAAGAAATGAAATGAAAATAAAATTGTTCATTCTCTTCCGAACAATTTCCAGCGATCGAACGGGGGCGAGCATTTCGCAGAAATCGGGAAAATTTCGAGATCGAAGGAAAAGGCGAAACGGACGATAATGGCGTCGCTCGAAGTATTCTCGCGATAATTTTTTCCCCGGTAATCTAGACGTGAATGCCGAGCCGCTATGCGCTCGCGATAAATTATGAATCGCGTCCGCGTGCCCCCCTCCCCCCCCCCCCCCCACTCTCTCCTGCCATCGCGGTAGATTAAAAATTAATCTTGATTTACCGTTATTGCATTATTTGTCCACCGGCCCGGGAGGAGGGGAGGGGGCACGTAAGAAAGTTATGGTAGTTTGTATTTGCATAGGGGAAGAACCGTTTTTCGTAACCCCGGGGCGGCGGGGGCGGCTGGAGGCAGCGAAATATCGGGCAAACAATCCCCGTAACACCCCCGTGGATATTCTAATAAAGAATGGTCCGCTTCATCCGAACTTTTATCTCCGAGAATTCCTCGGTTTAATTGTTTTCCATTACCATATATGAAATGCTCGCGTGCTTAACTTTTGTGAAACCTCTCTACGGTCCCGTCCCCCATCCCCCCCCCCTCTCCGGTCTCATCGGGTCCATAAACGAGTCCCGAAATTCTCGCGCGTTTGAAAACGCAGGGGGTGGGAGAAGGACAGGTTTTTGTTGTGCAGAATTATGAACTTTTTCTTTTATTTTTCGTATTGGAACGCCGATGATGTAATTATAGCTGGATGGAATGGAACTGCAAGGTTTGTTTGCGCGGATAAAAGTTAAGCCCACGCTGATCCCGAATCGAGCAAGCCTTTCAGAGTTATCTTATTTGGTATTATCACGTCCAATCTTACAAAGCTATTAGTATCAACTACATACTGATATAATATACACACGTACGTTGTACTCTAACAATAAGATTTATATTTGAGCAAAGGTCAGTCTTGTTCGTAATGCTAGTTTATACTATGATTATATTCTACTCTATACGATTCTTTATTTAACCTCTCGTATCTACCCGAAAGCCTGTTAACCCCTTGCCCGTACAAATTGCTATTATCTTGTCCAATTACGTCACGTCGAGTCTAAAAATTTGTTCAATTACGAATTGCTGTTCCTTATTATTAGACTCCGGATTTTATGCAATTATGACAGAAATGAGTACGTGCATTTTAGAACAGTGAAAAGATTAGAAGACTTTAAGAGTATTAATAAATTATTTTCACTATATTAAAATTATTAGTGAAAAATATAAATTTAGCTCCTGCGTCTTGCAACTGATGCACAAACTTTTTATTTTGCATAAAGATCCGGAGTCTACTGATTATTCTTAATCTTCGTAAAGTAATGCGTATTGTTCGTTAACACCAAACTGCCGGTCAAACGACCGGTTTTATATTTTTCATTTTACAATCATTGAAATTATAAAGTTACTATTACATGGAAATTGATAGAATAAATGTTTTTATCTAATCACTAAACAAATAGAGCCTTGTCATTTTTATAAGATAAAACATTTTCATCGTATTTAGTGCTCGGTAGATTTAGTGCAGTGGCGGTACCCCTTTTTTCTTTCGATATTTTTATAGGATTGAGATTTTTTAATGTATCTTCAGGAGAATTGTAAAAATTCAATAAACGCAAAAACTATGTCTTTTTGTCACTGTACTTTTAATTTAACTTAAATTAGGGATAATTTTAGTAAAATTACAAAATAATAAATGCAAACATTTTATTTAGTATTGCAGTTCCGCCACTGGTTCAGCGTTAATTTCAAAGCAACAGCAATTTTCCTCGATCGACGCTTTACTTGGACCGCGGCCGAAAACATTTTAATTTAAAATCTCGAAGTCGAAGGCAAGGAATTAAAAGGAGCATTGTGTAGAATTGTGTCGGTTTCATGGAGTATACGGTTTTGGTCGTTGCAATCGAAACACTGAAAATCTTAATCGCGCGCGCTGCTAAACAGGAATTGCGCAAATTGCACGGTAACTTGCAACAATACAATTCGGGGGAAAATTGACAATCGCGCGCTGGCTCGCTCGCTCGCGCGAGCGGCATGTTTTTGTCGGCGGCCGGGACCAGTTTATGTTTCAATTGGACGCTAAACCAATAAATGCAGTCTAGTTTACAGAGCACATTATTGAAATCCGTTAAACTATCCGGTTCCGCGATCAGTTACGAAATTTAACCGGCGGATTCACCCGCCCGCGCCACCGTTATCGCCCCGCGCGCGGCCCATCCTCCCCTAAATTTTACATATTTTCTACAATCGATCGCGCATATCGTGTGGTGGCCCTTGTCTTTCTTGTGTTGAAAAACACGTAACGCCAAAATAGAACAGCCCGGTAGAACTTTATCGATGCGATTAATCGAAGGGTGACCGAGTTCGGGGTTTCACGCCAATCGGGAGAGCGTTCGAATCGCTGGAGTAGCAAAAGAAGAGATTTCGCTACAAATAAAAAATATCTAAAATCGTGGATGATAAAATTCGTTTCGTTTTTCGGATTTTCCGTGAGCATCCAAACGGTTCGGCGAAAGCGGCAAGGGCTGCACGCGACGCGGACGCACACCTCTGGATCCCGCGGTCGATGGATCACCGTTCTGGTAGGCTGTTATCGCGGGAATAGCCGCCAGCGCCTCCCCTCTCTTATCGAGCCGCGTGTCGCGTGTCGCCAGGAAGAAGGCCGAGAGAGCGCTCTCGGATCGAAATCGACGTGAAAGAAACGTCGTCGTTTCCCGTATGTTTTTTTTCCGCGGCAGGCGAGCGAGAACGCGAGACAGAAAATAAACGGAATCTGAACGAAATCGACACGCCGGTTCCGTGTGGTTCCGGTGTTGGCGCATCGTTACCTGGTTTACTGAAATTCGTGAACATGAAATCCTGTCGGCCTCCCGTAGCCGGCGACCAGCAGATCAGAGGAGGATCCCTTCGATCCTCCTTCGGAAGATCTTCCAGGTGGTGATCTTCCGAGGACGAGATCCTCTCCGGACGGAACAGCCTCTTCTCTTCCTCACCGAAGATCCTTTTAGTCGGTGTTGTTTGCGTGTGTGCTTGCGCGCGGTCTCCCTTCCTTGTCCAGCCCCTCTTGTCACGACGATAGAACAGCGATCGTCGTCCGCACGTTCATGGACAGTACATAATCGCGCACACGAGAGAAGACGAGGATTCAAATATAGAAAAAAACGGCACTCGTAAATATTCACCGATATATATGCATATATATGTATATATTTATTTGTTATAGATAGACAGTGAGAATTAAGAATCTCGCATCGTCCTCGTCATCCGAACGCGTTTTCGAGAGAAAGAGAGAGAGAGAGAAAGAGAGCAAAAGAAAACGCACAGATATGTATACGTCGATCGCGGAAAATGTTCAGCCCTCGCACACTCTCTTTACCGTGCGTGGTATATGTTCGTTATGAAATCGGGGATCGATCGATTTTTTTTCGACCAAGCAGATCGAACTCGAAGGCGTGTATGTGCGTGCTCACCAGCACAATTGTCTCGCGACGCGGCACCGATGATGATGATCGTAACAACGACGACAACGTCAACGACGACAACGACGACGACGACAACGACGACGACGACGACAACGTCGGTGGACGAACGCGAACGGAACACCTCCGTCAGGGAGGAACAACAAAGTGGCGTGTGTACCAAGTTGGCCGCGGAGCGCGACTGAGGCTAGGGGTGGCACCGATAGAGAGAGAGGGTGGCGTGGATGCAGGTCGACGTGTACGCTGCACGGGCACATCCCCCCTAATGAATGCACCAGGCATGTGCGACGGATTTTATGTTCGCCGCCGCCGACGCCGCCGCCGCCGCCACCACCACCTCACTCTCACCCCTTCAGCCTTCACCACCACTACCCGCCAACCCCCGAGAATCGGCCGCGCCACCCCCGGTCGCCCAACCTCCGCCAGCTCGCCACCATCCCCTACCATCCTCCCTCTCCACCCTCTCGTTCCCTTCTCTTCCTCTGTCCTCCTACTTCCTCTTCCCAACAACCGGTTTCCACCCTTCCTCCTTCACGCAACTCCCTCGTTCTCTCTCTCTTTCTCTCTATCTCTCCGTCGGTGTCCTGGACAGTTCTCTCGCGTCTCGCTTTTTCCTTCGAACGCAGCGAACAGCAGCGCGCGCGGGGCCACCACCCAATACCCGAGTCCCGTTGAAGCCCGTTTTCGCGCGCGGCACACTCGGTGTGTTGCACTCGCTGCAGCGCGAGCAGCAGACGCGCGCCGGTTCCCGGGAACCAAGCGTGGGCGGTTTTGCCCCGTTTGCCAGAACCCTCCGCTGCTCCTGGGGCGGTTGTGCCCGGTTTTCACCTCCTCCTGCGTGCCTGCGGACGTACCCTGAACCCGCGATTGGTACGCACAACTCACCCGCCCGTACGCGAATATCCTCTCCTGCACCTGCCACGTGTCTCGCCCTCTCTGTCTCCTCTACCTGTATCCACCTTTTACCCTCCCTCCCCTCCCCCGCGCCGAGCCGCGCCGCGCCGCGTTCGACCATATTCTCTCGCTCTCTGTCTAACGTGTCGGTGGGGATCCCTCTCTCTCTCTCACTCTCTCTCTCTCTCTCTCTCTCTCTCTCTCTCTCACTCTCTCTCTCTCTCTCTCTCTCACTCTCTCTCTCTCTCTCTTCCGTTCTCGTTCTACCTCCTCCTCGGACCATCTATTTATCCCCCCATTCCTCCTGCGCGTATTCCGTCTATCTTCGTCCGCGGACTACATCTCTATCTCGCCTACAACCACCCTACTGTCCTATCTCTGCTCGAAGTTGACCACCGAGAACGTCGCCGAGGTTCGGCTGCGGTTTTCGTTCTCGAGTTCCTCGCACGCTCGTGGCCGAACGAAGCGCAGCCGATATTATCGTTCGATCCTCTCGCGTACAGATCCATCCCTTCCATTCCCTTCGAGAGAGAACCGAGGGACCGAGGATCCACAGTGATCCACGATCCGAATGGTCCGACAGTGGACCGCTTATACTCCTGTAACACAAATCACAGGGGGGGAATTAGGGCTGGCGCCGGAGTCTGACTTTTGTGATCGTTGGGAAATCGTGTTCTTAATCTTTGGGGTAGTACGAATTAGGATAGTAGAGTTCCAAGTGTTACAATTTGCCGGAATTTTAGGAATAAAATTAGGGGTTGCGGGGGACGATGGCTGTCTAGGTCTAGTGAGTCGTGCTATATCGAAACTGTGTTGCCAGCGTTATTGTAAGAGAATTGTTTGGAATTTTTGCAACCGTGTTAAATGAATCTTAGGGGTAGTAGAAATTAGGGTAGTAGAGGATTTTCCAAGTGTTACAATTCGCCGGAATTTTAGTAGTAAAATTAAGGGTTGCGGGGGATGATGGCTGTCTATGTCTAGTGAGTTGTGCTATATCGAAACTGTGTTGACAGCGTTATTGTAGGAGAATTGTTGCAATATTTGCACCGTGTTAAATGAATCCTAGGGGTACTACAAATTAGGGTAGTAGAGGATTTTCCAAGTGTTACAATATGCCGGAATTTTGATAATAAAATTAGGGGTTGCGGGGGATGATGGCTGTCTAGATCTAGTGAGTCGTGCTATATCGAAACTGTGTTGCCAGCGTTATAGTAGGAGAATTGTTGCAATATTTGCACCGTGTTAAATGAATCTTAGGGGTAGTAGAAATTAGGGTAGTAGAGGATTTTCCAAGTGTTACAATTTGCCGGAATTTTGATAATAAAATTAGGGGTTGCGGGGGATGATGGCTGTCTAGATCTAGTGAGTCGTGCTATATCGAAACTGTGTTGCCAGCGTTATAGTAGGAGAATTGTTGCAATATTTGCACCGTGTTAAATGAATCTTAGGGGTAGTACAAATTAGGGTAGTAGAGGATTTTCCAAGTGTTACAATTTGCCGGAATTTTAGTAGTAAAATTAGGGGTTGCGGGGTATGATGGTTATTGTAGAAGTATAGTTGAACGTGCTAGACGAACCTTAGGAGAATTGCAGAGGATTGAGGTTTTCCAAGTATTATAATTTGCCATAATTTTAGAAATAAAATTAGAGGTGAGGGCCAGGTCCAGTGAGACATCCTGTATTGAAACTGTGTTGCAAGCGTTATCGCAGAAGAATTGTTGAAATTTTTGCAACCGTGAAGCTTGTGTTATTAAGTCGTGTTGCAGAAGAATTTGTGACGATTTTTCGAAGAACGCACAGGTAGCAAAAAGTCCGTCGTACCCGTCATGTGAACGCTCGTGTGACCCCGGCCTAAGTTTCCCCTGCAATCGTCCCTGCCGCGGATGAATACGAATTAAAACGGACACTTAAGAACGGGGTCGACGCGGATAATACGAGCATTCCCTTTTCCGGTCACGAAACTCTATGCCGCTAATGCTACCCCCTGTTAAGTCTCGTCTCTGTTACAACAACCGTAGGGAGAAGAAGAGATAGGGACAGTTTTTCCGAAAACACGGTGACCCGAAAAGATTATTCCCGTGACGTAGCCGACGGTTGTACAACGGTAATTCCGAACTCGAGCCGGGCCCGAGCATCGCGAGACGTTACAACTTTTAATGCTGCTGCCACTGCTACCCGGAGTTCTCCGGTCTTATCAGAGCAGGCACGTGAGATCGGCCCGCGATACGCGTCGCCCACGATTTAAGATCGATACACACCGAGAGCTGCATTGTGTTGTAAAAGGTGAATTGCGCAGGGCTCGACGGCAAAATCGAATGCTAATAAGCCTTCAATGTCTCCGTCACTGGGCGCTAATGCCACGGCAGACAAGCTCTCCCCGGTTATTACTAGGTAGCTACCCTTCGCGTGCCGCCGCCGCTCGGCACGAGGACCTTGATCTAGGACACGCTTACCGGCTGCACTCACACTGATCAGGGTAGGTTAGGGTTAAAGTGGGAGACCGCTAATGCGGAAGAACCGTGATTCAACCGGGTGCCTGTTGTTTTTCGGCTGGTGATGATCAGAGGCTCCAGAGGCTCCAGATGCTCCACGGTGCAAGTTGAATTATCTACAGTTTGTTATCACAACCCTTAGCACTCGGATGGCGACTCAGATTCGCCACTAAAAATTGCTCTACCATTATTCACAATATTGTTTACATTATTAAATATGGTGGTACCTAATCAATTCTTAAACATTTAAGTATTGTACGAGGTATTATATCAATTTCATATCCACAAAATGAAAAAATATCATATAGAATGGAATTATTCTAGATCGGAAGAAATGTTTAATTTTCGAGTTAAAATAGCTCCGAGTGCAAAGGGTTAAAACTATGGTTCATTATTTTTGTTCGTATTTAATAAACTACTAGACATTTACATATTACATGAGATATTATATCAGTTTCATATGCAAAAAAAATTGTGTAGAATGGAAATATTCTAGAACGGAAAAATCTTTCGATTTTTAGTTGAAATAGCTCCGAGTGCAAAGGGTTAATTGTGTACAGGTGACTTCACAAAGTGCCAAAGGATCGGCAAGGTTTCAGATTGAACGACTAGTTTTACTCTTCAGGGAGGGCGATGACGTCAGCTAGCTGTCTTCAGATTAAGGAAAGCGAGAAACAATGCACGAGAACAGATCCGATAACCAATTTCGAAATATTTAGTCGGATCCGATAAGGGTTAAATAACATTTCGCCGGTGTAAGACAAGGGTTGATCCTCGGCGCGACGGTTAACGACGAGAACCGCTAGTGCCGTGTCTGCGGTTTATCAGATTGAAGAGACGCCATGGTGAATCCTCTTCGGAAACGAAAGGACAAGGGGGCGGGGAGGGGGATTGTTAAAGAGCTGAAATAAAGTATTTACTCCGTTTCGCGGAGAGACTCTCTCCTAAATCCCCGAGTGAAACACACCGTGGTCGTCGCGTTGTGGCCGAAGTTGGATGTCTTATTTAAAGGATCCCGCTAACTGGCTGCATTACAACGAAATTTGAAAGAGACCTCTCCTCCTACCCAACGAATAAGAAGAAGAAGAAGAAGAAGAAGAAGAAGAAGAAGAGAAGAAGACCGGACTCGGTCAGAAGAGAGAGAAACCTCGACGCTCCATTCAGGTGAACATTTTTCGTTTGATTCGCCCAGTAGGAGTAGGAGGAGGAGGAGGAGGAGGAGGAGGAGGAGAGTCGAGCTTTAATAAAGCCCCCGGTGCTTTTCCCACGCGGCGTTCGAATAATTGCACGCTATTAGCTGTCAAGTGCAGGCTTAAGAGTTTAACAAGCCGTGAGAGTACGTGTTACACCGGGATAAAGACCGTTGTTGTATGCGAAAGCAAGAGGCCAAGAACCATTTCGGCCGAACAAGGACACGGTGCTACTACCGAAAGCAAAAGGATCTCACACCCCCACCCCCACCGAACGCGACCAACATCCCTCAACAACAACAACGACGACGACCACGCGTTTTGTCCGCAGTACCCCGCAAGGTTTTCCTCATTTTTTGCAACCCCCGTCCCACCAGCAGCAGCCACCGCCGCCGCCACCGCCGCCGCCGCGCATCGTCTTCTTTTTCCTTTTGAGGGATTGTACCGCGTGATTCCGCGATGCAACCTGCCGGCAACTTCATGGTTCGCTGGTCAGGGTCCGACCAGGCGCGGCGCAAAGTACCGTGGCGACGATGAAGGAACGGTGGGAAAAAAAAACCCTGCTTCAAACCAACCCCCCTCCAGGGTTTCCATAGGGTGCAAAAGGGTGCGGGGACCGGGGAAAAAACAAGAGAATCAAGATGTAGTCGAGCAGACCGATCTCTGTCCCTCCAGGGCGGCGGCGGCGGCGAGAGGTGTCGCGTTGTGTCATTAACGGAGGCGGCGCGAGCGCGAACCTGTATCATCGATGTGTCTACGAACAATGGCTCGCGACCCCCCTCCCCCCTTTGTTATTCGAGCATCTAGTTATACACGGTTATTCAGAAAGAGCACACCTGCGTTGTCCGGCACGAAGTGTGCGTCGCTGATTAAATAATACCCGGTACACACACACAACGGCGCAATAACGATTTCATCAATTTATTGCGTATCATCGATTGAACCTAACGCCGGCTCTATTAATTCGCCGACGAAGCGCTGGGCCCGGAGGGCATCAATTTGTAGCCGTCGCGTAGCGTAGCGTCGTGTCGCGTCGCGTCGGTTTGTTAACAGCTTACACTAAATCGTGATCCGGCACGGTAGCCTAGATCGACAAAAATTCCGATACTCGAGATCCAGCAGCAAATTAACCGGGATAATTAAGCTAATAAAATTTATTAATAAACAAGTTTCCCCGTGATGATAATTGGAAGATTCTCTACGAGGACAACGTGCGCAATCATCCCTTGGATGGGACAGGGAGCAGAGACGGGACAAGGGAGCGAGAACGTAGACGCGCAGAGGAAGAAAGGCGAGTCGTCGACATTGTTGTTGCCCCGACAATGTAGCCCATACGTTTGTATCGGGTATCGCTCTGAACTCGTATAGATGCTACGTTAAACTGCGAAGAAAACGAAGCAAGCACGGTGTGCTAGGTTCCTCGTCCTCGTCGTCGTCGTCGTCGTTCGCATGAAAACTGAAGTGATTTCGCTAGGTTGAAAGAGGGCCTTCAGGGGGTTGGGGGGCAAACAGGGGTATGAGAGAGGGTGGAACAGCAGAGAGTCGTCGTCGTCGTCTATCGACCACTCTCACTTCTCTCGTCATCTTCTTCCTCTCGGGTACCTTGTGCATCTCTCGGTGGCCCCGGTCTTTAGGAGTAGATTCCCGGCAATCAACGGGAACGAAGAGAACCTCGCGCTCCGGGAGAGGGTGGGGGGGGGGGGAAGAAGTCGCAATAAAATTGACGATCGGAGAAAAGAGAAGTTGTTAATTTCCTCTTTCCGGTTACTACGCCTTCGATCTCGTTGCTAATCCATCATCGCCCTCCAGTCCGTGCTCCGCGCAGACACGACTTACGTGTACCCCTCCCCCTCCCGGGTTTTACTTTAAAAAGAGATCTCCGGGAATATTAAAAGTTTAATACTTCGTGCTACTGCTACAGCCAACTATGAAGCTGCTGCTGCTGCTGCTGGTGGTGCTGGTGCTGCTACTGGTGTTCCTGTAGCTTCTCAACGTCGACAACGTTCCTCTTTTACCTGTTTCGATAACTCGACGAAGATTAATACGCAGCTGTTAATTAATACCGTTAGATATCTCGGGAAAAGTTCGCGTCTATGCAGCGTGTACCCTCACCCGTGTCAAAGACTGATGAAAAGCTTCCACACCCGGGGAAAGTAACACTTCTCGACAGCGAGTAAATGGCCCTGCGAAATCTCCGCGTGCCGGGGAATTATTCCGAACAGTCTTTTTTTGTTAACACTAAAAAGGGTTCTGGGTTCTGGGTTTTTTATTTTAGAATTATTGAAATTGTGATTAGACTCCGGATTTTATGAATTTTTCGCAAAAATGACGAGTCGGTGCAATTTAAAACAGTGAAAGATTAAGGGTATTAATATATTATTTTCACTACATTAAAATTATATTAGCGAAAAATATGAATTTATATATTTAGCTCCTGTGTCTTGCAATTGATGCACAATAATGATGCTTTCACTGGAAACGATTATACACATTTTTGTATCCAAGCACATATTAATAATAAAAATTACAGAAAATCTATAGAAATTCTATGATATCATTTAATTTATAAGGCAACACGTGCCAGCCATTTTTAGAGCTCGGTAGATTTAAGCTAACAATGTAAGTAAACAATGTTTAACGTTGGAACCACAATTTACAGATTGAGGGTAAATCGCACAAACACTCGTGGAAACATCTTGCTCCAAATCGAAGTGTTTCATTTGAAGTTTTTCCCCTGAAAATATTAATTACCGCCTCTCTGACAGCTGTTTTCATTGCACCGGAACATTTCGTCCGAAATATATGTATACTCGGTGTCGGAGCAAGGTGTCCGCTTTTACCAGAAATTACACAGAGCAGTTTAATTTGTTGAACCCGATGATCCCGTCCGATTGATTTCAAAAGGAAGGCCGGTGTCGTGTAACAAGCCCGCGCTCTACCATTTGAAAAATGGAAAGTGAACAGCAAGAGGAGAGGGCCTTCAACAAGCGTGCCGTGGAGCTGAATGGTTCTGGCGCTGCTGTATTCCTGGTGTGCCGCGAGAGCAATGTTTGTCTGTGCGGGTACGAGTCGAGCAATCAGCGAATGTTTGCAGGCCCTTCCCAAATTCATTAGCGCGCGCTTTTCGTGCCGGGCTGAGTGAAAACATTTCGCATTTCGATGGCCGTACCAACGAGAACCAACCTCGGTTTACGTCGATATTACTACGTTCGGCCCGAGGAAGGAGCTTCCCGAAAAACCTAAGAAACCAGCCTGACTCCTCAATTCTGTACAGATAAGAACCATCATACTCGTCAACCTAATTCGAACTGTCCTACGAGAATTCCTGTAAAAATGAATCGTCTTAATATACTGGCGGTACGAAAGGGGATGATTTTACACAGACAAAAAAAATCAAAAATGTAGAATAACATTTTTAAGCCAAGTGGTGCTTAGCAGGTTTAGAAAAAAAATGTTCTACATTTTCATCTGGTTTCTCCATGTAGAATCATAGCCCCGGTTAGTTCGCAAGCGGTTCGAACGATTAATTAGAAAGTAGTGGGATTACCGGGGTTCGTTGGAGATTAACAGACTCGTAAACGGCTGGTGTACCGGGTCCGCTATGTCCTGTGTGTGCTGGAACGAAGAGCAATAATAAAAACCGGGTGGACGACTGGTGGTGGCTGTGGCCGGGTCGGCTGAATTCCGCAGGAATTTTCGAGCCTTCCCCAACGGGTAATAACGAGGATTCGGCCTCGTTTATCACCACTTGTAGCTCTATCCCAACCCTGACCATCCGTGCCTCTTTCTCTCGCCCCGGTGTTTATAAAAGGAAGAAAGCAGAGAGCCGACTATTTCGCTTTCAAGCCAGCTGCTCCGGCTCTGGCTCGCGACGCGTGGCCCCTTTCAGCCCCTTATTTCCAGACCGTATTCAGTATCATCGTCTCTACCACCCTCGTCAACACCTCCACTACAGCCACGCTTCCAAAAGGATCCGTGACTGACCGGGGACACTGACAAACGCGTGCTACCAGAGAAAACCAAATACTGTCTTGCCTACAGGTGCATGTAACCTTTGTATTTATTTGGTTACGTGAGGTGAATCCGTACACCCCCCGGAGACCCCAGGCGTCTTCACACGTTCCTATTCTAGTTTTGCCTGGCCCACCCAGCTGATTCCTCTTAGCTCTCCACCGCTTCACATATAGAATATACGGCCACAGGAACACCAGTCGAACCGCTGAAAGATTCCACGGAAAATAGATCTGCAATAATTCTGATGTTTACCTAATTTCAAACAAACCATTTTAAATATTTCCTTGTATCGATCGTAAATTGTTAATAATGAATGTGTTAATGCTCTCGGCGCACGATCGAACCCGTGCGCCGAGAGCATTAATACATTTATTATAAACCATTTTAACTTCAAAAATTTCATCGACTTGAGAAACCTCTGTAGAAACGTAAAAAAATTTTTCTCGCCAGCGAATCCTCCACGGATTCGAAGACTAAAGTCTTCTCTTTGCAACGAGACCTTAAAAGTTGATCTGCGATTATTTTTCACCCGTTTTACGGAACAAAAACGAGAATCATGTTCGAACCAATACACCGCGAGCGGTGTATATACACCTCCCGTTCGAAGCTCGATAACTCGGCCAAGAAAAATCGTAGATCAATATTTAAGGTCTCGTTGTAAACAGGAAGCTTCGGTCTTGAAATCCGCGGTGGATTGATTCGCGAGAAAAATTTTTTGACGTTTCTACAGCCGTGGCAGTGTCGCTTTTCATTCAAGACTAAAACGGCCGAAAAAGGAACGTGCACATTAATTTTTAAGGCGCCGCGACGTTGCGAAGGTTCAACCTTGCCCCGGGAGGCTCTCGAGAAGATCTCGTGATCGCGCGGAAACCGATGACCGCGAGTTTCGAGCGCCCGGTAACGCTTTTCCCTATTTCGTTGGGCTGGGAGGGAACTCTCTCTTCCTCCGAGAAATCTCTCTCTGGTCCTGTGACGGAAAATGAAATCTGATATTGTAATTCCGCGCGTTTGTGTAACGCGACCTGCCACTGGAAACGTGCACCGTGCCATGCCGCGTCGCGCCTGGGCGAACGATACGCGCCGCGGCGGCAGTCGCCCTTTTTCAAACCGGACTCGCTGCACTTCGTGAAATGAATTTAAAGCGGCCCCGCGACGGTGCACTACCCTACAGCCGCACGCCGGTGAATACCGTGATATTAAAACACAAACCGGGGCTGCGTGTCACGGCGAGATCCGGCTATGAACCCCGTTTATGCGAGCACCTAAAGGTGTCAATACACTCGTCAGCCCGTTGAACTCCTTTGTTTTTGAAGGGCTCTGGAAAACAAAAGGGAAATTAGATTAGAAAAATTTATCATTATTAAATTTTATAATTAAGTTAGATTAGATTATTATTATTAAGTTAGATTAGATTATTATTATTAAGTTAGATTAGATTATTAATATTAAATTAGATTAGATTCTTATTATTAAATTAGATTAGATTATTATTATCAGAACAATTGAAAAAATATCCCTTTAAAATTAAATTTAATTATACAGATAAATTTCATATAGTTTAAATTTCTTAATAAAATTTAAATTTTTAATTCCTTCTATGTGATCCCTTAGTGCATGATCCGAAATGATGATCGTGTAAGATAGGAATCCGTAGCGTGTTCCTACCTTTACTTGCCAGTGTGTTCGCAGCCTAATAATAATGGAGCTCGCGAGCGTAGGAAAAGAAAAGGAACCGAGCGGGAGGATCGATTACAGAATCAATTTGGCGAGCCGCGAGAAAGACCGTGGAAGGAGAAACGGGCGGTCGTATGAAAATTTGAACGTCGACGCGTGCGAGACGCGTTCCGCGCGAGAGCTAAGTCCGTTTTTGACGTTGCTTTTTTCTCCCCGGTGGCGTGGTAACCGCAGAGTACGCGTTTGACTCGTTTGCCGGCCGCTGCCAGACTTCTCTGCTTGTCCGTTCGTTATTCCGTGAATAAATAATTGAGCGAACATGCGCGCGTGCGAAAGCTTGATGAAAATTTCAATCGATGGCTTTTCGTCCGTTCACTGCTTCAAAATTATTCAGTGATCTCTTTCTCGCGGCACAATCCTTTCCCGGCCCCTCTATCTTTTTCTCTCTCCTCGTAAAGCGACGTCGTTTTTGTATAGAAAAATATTTCTTCCATATTATCTGCGTCTCGAACTTAGCTAGAATGACGGAAGCAAAATTCATGAACATTCAACAATACAAAGTCCTGTTTACTTTAGGGACACATTTGACCCTCTTACTCAGCTATACGCAACAAGCTGTTACGTATGTACTTGGAGGAATACAGAGTAGATTAGACTCTATTAGCTGATCCCGGATAGCGTCCTCTAATGCGACGCTAATCTGTGAAAGCACACTTTTCCTCGAGATAAGATTGCGCGGAGGCATGTCAGTATCTATGTATTTTCATTTTAGCGTGCAAGAAAATAGTAGTTGTTGTTCCCGAATGATTCAGACTCTTTATCTCTGAACGTAACGTCCTCTGTTAGACTTCCAGAGATCTCATATAGAATCGTCAGCCGTGAAGTGTCTTCCCAGCCGTTTCCAAATGATACACGTTTGTTCTCATTCTGCCAAACAGATTCTAAACAGATATGTAGCAGATCAGCGCCGAATCCAATCGCGTGCTGGGTCGCGCCCATTATCGCTCGTGTAAATTCCATTTTCATCGGTCGATCGTTTTTCCTCCCGTTCGCCAAAAGCAGGAAATACTCGGACGATTTGCCAGAACGCAGAAAACGGTCGAGAAGATCTGCTTCTTCTTCTTGGTGTGCTCCCCTCTCTCTCTCTCTCTCTTTCTCTCTCTCTCTCTCTCCGTGTTCAAGGCGCGTCTCTCTATTCTCTCTCTCTGTTCAACTTGCCAACTTCCAGCTATGTTAGCTTCTTCTTGCGCGTGCGTACACGTAACGGTCTCTCTCTCTCTCTCTCTCCTCTCTATGCATATATATCTGTACATAGTACACAGAGACACACACACAAGGAGAGAATGCACACGTGCACCAGGCATGTAAATAAGCGATTTCGAGTAACGCGAGGCATGCGAATGTTGAATTATCCAGCGGATCGATCATACTTTTGTTGCATATTACAACGGTGAATCCTGGAGGGCGATAGAAAGGGAGGGAGAGATATACGCCGAGGAGAGGCCCCCCCGGGCAGGAAGTACTAGTCGAGTGATAGAGTTGAGTGCGGGGAATTTTTATGGGTAAATCGATGTTGCATGCGGAAAGGGCGAAGAACGAAGGGGGGAGGGGCGGGAGAGGTGCGAGAAGACGAAGAGCTCCAGAGCCTGGCTTTGGAAGAGGACAGGAATCGACGGGAACACCGCAGCTCTCGGTGGGAACAAGAGAGAGAGAGAGAGAGAGAGAGAGAGAGAGAGAGAGGCTGTGCCACGCAGAGTGACCGAGGAGAAACGCTAACCCGAAGGTGGAAAAGAGAGGTTTACTGCGAATACTCCGGTGAAATGTGCGAACGCGAGAGCGAGCAGGAGGCAGAGAGGTAGTGAGGCAAAGGGCGCTAGAAATCTGGGGCGGGGATAGATCCCGGGGCTTTTGCGCTGTGCACGCGACCTTGAATGCCAGCCAGCCTAGACCTTGCTACAGCTCTTTCGCTTGGCTTGCTTAGTCCAGAGACCAGCGGTCTCTCTCTCTCTCTCTCTCTCTTTCTCTCTCTCTCTGCTGCTGCTGCTGTAGAGATACTGTTGTTTCGAGCGGCACGGCCTAAATCCGATATCTCTTTAGCCTGCTGCTGCTGCTGCTACTACTTCCTCCTTCTTCTTGCCTCACCGTATCCCAACAGCCGAGCGATCCCGGCGATTACGTAAAAGATGAAAACACGAATTATCGCCGCCTGGATCAGCGGGTAATTCTACTTGGACGTCGTGCAATTATAGCAAAACCGAATACGATGCTATCCGAACCGTTCTCTCTTATGTAGCTCTTGCTCTTTTTGTTTAGACGACTTTGAAGGTCTACAGGTTTTAGAGATGGACATTTCGTCGGACTCTGGACCTCCCTGTCCATGGGATTTTTGTTTAAATAATTATTTAATTACTGCACCTTTTTGTTATCTCCGCTTCGCAAAACCTGGTAAGAAATAATATGCAAAATAAATTGTAAGAATTGTTCAGTTGAGGTTAGAAACGATAGAACGGTACCTTGAACAGCGTTTAAAAATGTTGTGCGAATATATATGTGCTGTTCCGAAAAAAAAGAAGCAGAAATGACAACAGGCTGATCCATTATTCATGCGCTCGGTTTGCCCATAGTCCTAGTCTTACGGCTGTAGGTTGTGGCACTGAAACATTTACAATGCAGCAAAATATGACGCGTTTCCTGCGCAAATATTCAGGACAAACGTCGAAATGCAGACTTTCTAAACATGTGTATTTTTCTTAAAGGTCCCCGGGAGAATTTTGTCATGATTAATTCACTAAAACATCACGTGCATACATTCCTCCTATAAATTCTCCTTTTTTATATTGAATTTTATCATTTCACGAATATCCACCGTCTAATTCAATTTTATCTTATCCACTAATCCTAAACAGACAATAAATATTATAATTGGATCATAAAATCTGCAGTGTGATTACTAGACTGCGGATTATTTATGCAAAAAATGGGTGTATGTAATTTAGAACAGTACAAATATTAAGACCATTTAAGAATATCCGTATGTTATTTTCAATTTATTATAATTGTTAACGACAACAAGAAGTTTATTATATGATTCCTGCATCTTGTAATTGACGATGAAAAATTTTGCATAAAGATCCGCAATCTAGTGATTACATGGAAAGTTCACGAAAATGCTGCTACTTTTGCCGGTCTCGTATTCGATAATTTTTGAAAGTTTGCAAATACGTGTTCGCAGTAGTAGAGTCTGCAAACCAGTCAAAATATGGCGAACGAGGTTCGCAAGCCTCCTGCTCGCTGGAGCGATCACGATGGGTGGGATCATAACGGACCTTCGGTCGCGACCGCGCCTAGAATCCAATGGATTCAACATAACTTCGCTTATCCACCTGCCTTTTTATGTTTTTGCAAATTGCACAGTTCCCGAGGACCGCGGCGTCATCTGCCTTGAGGATCGCGAGACTCTTCTAGTCACGTGACTAAGCCGTACCGGTCCCGCGCTAATAGGATCTACCGATCACAAGCTTACCTAACATTCTCCTGAAACCATAAAAACAATCTTCATAAATATCAACAAAGAAACTTTGAAAAAAAAGACTGTCCAGACCTAAACAACTATTTCCGAGGTATATAACTTGAATGAATACCGTCCCCGAAATGAGACACGATATATATATATACTAAAGATATATATACACTGCAAGAGCACGTGTGTAAACAACAATAGCAGCCGAGTTGTTCATAATTAACACGTTCATAACGTGAAACGTAATGTAACTGCCTATTTGAATTAGTTATGCGCTGGTATAGAACGCGCGTAATGGTTCTTCAATTGTTAACCTAGCGGGGATTGATCATGCAAACAAACGTCTACCTCCCTGCGAGAAATATAACAATTGAACATTCCAGATATTTTTTTCACTCGATCTTGCTATCAAAAATTCTGAAATTATTTATTGTCGTGTTTTCGTGCTAGCTAGAGTATTCATGAATTTTTTTGTAATTCTTTGTTCACCAGAACCGAAGAAATTAATTCACGAAACCGGTGCTCACCCTACAACTACCCTTGTGGTTGGGGTAGCGACTTGAAACTTGTCGGAGTTTCTTTGGCTGACCCCAAATCACTTTATTCATAACAATGATGTGAAGTTTCTACCGATTCAAACTTCGTTTCACTCTGCAGGCCATGTGACACGCAGTGCCTATCGGAGGGTTCAGTGTTTCTTTACACGTTGATCGAAAGTAAATATAGCATAATTGCACTTTTAATCGGTGGAAATTTCTAGTCGGCGTTTACATTTTTTTATTGAGATTAAAATTCGCTTCTCCGCGAATCGTCTAACAATTATTTCACGGCGATCGTCGGAAATCAAAGTGCCCGGGCACCGGAGCCGCGCGTGCCGGCACTGTCGCCGACATTACAATTCAAATACGTGACGATTGGGTTTCTGCACAATTGTGTACCGCGTGTAAACTTCAAACAGTGCGTTCATTCCAATCGGTGCGTGTTCGAAATATTCGCCTGTACAGACAGTAAGATTCTGTCTATACCATAATGTTTGGGAAACGGTACGATAACAAACAACAAAATAGTTATACCTTTCCTACGACGAAACTGAGGAACGTGTATTGTACACATTGCAAACATCAATTTTTTCTACAAGGTAATTGTCGAGCTGCACGTGTACCGGCGTCGTTGTTTCTCTAATTAACACCGCGTGTGCTATTTACAACAAGTATAAATTTATACCAATTTCGAGACAATCTCAACCGTTAGCTTTGGAAGTTAGTTGCTATTTACGATTGCACATTGCTGCAACAGATTTTTAGCAATGCCCCAGAAAGGTAAACTAGATTTGCATACCGGTGCATATTACAGTAATTGAAAACGAGAATCGCTAAATAGCGCAGAGGTTAGAGTTACGTTCATGGTTGGGAGGATAATATTTTTGCATGTTTATGCTCTGATGCATTGTCTAATTTAAACGAAATTGTTTATTTTGCATTTGTTTCAGACTTCATACCTCTGCGTGGGACTATTCCTTTATTGATGGAATGTGGACACATTGTATGCGATAAGTGTTCGAAGGTGGTTCTCAGCAAACCTTGCCCCTCGTGCGAAGTAATTTCGCAGCAGGAGGATGGTAAGAAAGCTCAGTTGCCTCTACACATTTATACGTTGGGTCTGATGGTCTCGTCTCATAATCGACCGATAGACATGGACGATTCAAATATCTCGTTCACCAAGTCGACTGGTTCGAAATTGAAGCAAAAGTATATACAAGGTTTGTATTACAGGAAGTTATAAGCAAAGAGCGCGTAACAACGAATTCACTTTATTTTCAGGACTGTGCCATGAGTGTGGAATCCACGCGTCGATAAAGTGTCCACAGTGTGACGCTCTTTATTGCTTTAGCTGCTATGCTAAGGTATACAATGCGGTTTTTATTGACTTTTTTTTCGCAAAATGTTAAATGCTTGTCGTTATTGTGATATAAATAAAGAATATTTTATTAGAATTTCTGTTACACGAGATAACTTAATATGATATAATCAACAACTTTTGGTAGGTAAAACTGTGCTTGGATTTGTTGATAGATTCATGGACGTGCTTTGAACAGTCATTCGAAAATTGTGTTGTCCGACACTGTCACCGATGGCTATTGCATCGTACAGAATACCTGTTCGGAAAGATGCAACGAAGCTTTAGGATACTTCTGTGAAAATTGTGAGATCGCTGGATGTTCTCATTGTATGTTAAAGATGCATAAACATCACAATTACGTGCCACTGGAAGAAAAGGTTTGTATCTTAAATGTTGCCCCTAAAAAATACATTTTTTTTCACTATTTTACATGTACAATAAGGTTTTCTTACTGATTGTTTACAGAATTCCCTGTTCCTGGAAGAGTTCACCGAATTGTTCAAGCTCGTTGCTCAGAAACTGCAGAGGATTCGTCAGGCGCAAAAGGTAAGTGTCAACATGATCTTTGTTACAAAAAGAAGTCTATTATTTCATTACATATACAGAACGGACATGTACGAGCTATAAAATTATAAATAAATAAGTTTATTCGGTACATCTAACAGCTATCGAGTAGAAATAGAAAATTGAAGTGTCGTTACATTTCGTTACATATTTCTAGTTAGTTACATGACGTTCCCTGAAAAGTGGAAAAGTATTCGATTAATTTTTATTGTCACGTACATTGTCCTTGGGAGCAGTGCATGTATCAACCTTGTAGAAAAGTTTGACCAACAATGGCCATTTGATGCATGTAGAAGTACAAAAATTTTCTATAAAATAGCGAAGTATATCCTGTTATAAATAATTACGCAGTACAAATATGACTAGAGGGAATGAAAATACTTATTGACATTATTCGGTTATTTCACACTTGTTTTGGCATTCCTGACGGCTTTTTGCTTGCTTGAACGATTAGTTTTGATGTCATAGTTGTATCTATGTATATGCATTAGTGAAACAGGACAATTTGATTTTATTAGTACAGAGATCTCTCGTATAAAAAAATTCCTCTTAAAAGTACACTAAACATAAATCACACACATGAAACCTACAATATACATACATATTGCACATTTTCAAATTTCACAAAATCCGCTCGCACTCAACTATGCAGAGTATACAATTTACATATTGTTGCTAGAACAAACAATGGCAACAAGGATCGGTCCGACGCGCGATTAAATCGATAAAAATTCGAATAATTTAACTACTAGCTATGTATTCGTCATTCTTCTTCTTCTTCTTCTTTCTTCGCTTCCGGTTTCTCTTTGAGCTTCTCCTTCTCCTTCTTCTCCTCCTCCTTCTTCAACTTCTCCTTCAGCTTCGCCTCCATTTCCTTGAATTTCAGTTCCAAATACCGATCTACTTCCGGTCCGGTAAAGTCCTCGGGAAACTTCGGCATTACCGGCAAGATGTACTTGTAGAGTCGTTCGTTCAGCACGTATAATTGCGTGGTCGTCTCGCACTTAACGTTGAACCACCAGTCGCACGTTAGGGCCACCTGGCTGAATACGGTGCCGTTTGGGCACAAAAACGATGATTTCCCTCCGTTCAGATCACAGTAGTGCCATACCTGCAAAACAAGAAACAGTTAGAAACAGACGGAAGTTGCAATTCCATCAAAATAATTTTTGTTCACAATAAAAGCTTCCTGATTCTTCGATATTCTCGTAGAGCATAAAAAGACGAATCCAACGAGTACCATGACGATACCCTTACGATCATTCGGTCTCGAGATATCCGTGTCTGGAAGGAACACACCTAACCGAGACCTCACCTTTCAAACAGAAATATCTCGAGACTGAATGATCGTAATGGTACGTTCATGGTACTCGTTGGATTCGTCTTTTCAATCTCTCGTACATACAAAAAACATGACCTTGATATCTTTATAAAAGGGAACCTCTGATCAGGATAGTGCACAAACTCGTATAATGTCTAGGGAGTCTTAATAAAAATCAGAGGTCGTGTTCACACCCTCGCAATAGCGTACCTGGCATCCAGTTTCGGGATCCCCGAAGAACCCTTTGTACCGTTGTTCCTTGCAGCTGAAATTGGTTAGCGGTATGCTGGAGTATGCTGGATAATCAACGTGAGCTTTCCCCTGCGTCGCGCCATACTTCACGGACGTTTGCGGTACGCTAAGTTTCGGCGTTGAAATTTTATTCGGCTCCGTGTAACTGTAAACCGAAGTTTCGGTAGTCGCCGTGCTCGGAGGACGAGGTGGCGAAGGAGTAGGAGGAGGGTATTGATCCTGCTGCAGCACGTCCTCGTTCAGATTTTCAGTGATCTCGTACGAGTTTTCGTTGGGTCCCTCCCCGGGGAGCTGATGATTCACCGGGGGCCTAACCGTCGGTAGGAACACCTCTTTGTTCTTCATCGGAGCATCCTGAACCACGGGGATATAGTACTCTAACAGCTTATTATTCAGACTGTTCCCAACGTAGCCGGGCTCCGGCTTGTTTAGCTGGTCTCTTATGAAGTTCGGCTCCAGCTTCTGGTTATTTAAACTGTTCTCTAAGTAAGCCGACTGAGGCGGCGGAGGATCTATCTCCTCCTCTTCGTACGTCGTTACTCTGTAACGCTCTGGATCATCGGTTAAGTACAGAGGATTAGGCGTCGCTTGGAATCTCGTTTCCGTGATGACTTTAGGCCTTGTCTGCGGACGTTTCACGTTCGAGACCTTCAACCTCGGCGGCGGTTTTATCAACGGGATCAATGGTCCTTGTTGCACCTGTGGGAACTCTTCCTTCTTTTTATCGTGGAGGATGTTCAGTATCTCTGCCAGGGTCCTCAAGCTGTTGCCGATGTTGTCTCTGCTCAGTATCTCAGGGAGACGTTCGCTAAGGTGCAAACTCTCCACTATCTGATCTAGATTCACATTCGGATTACGGATTAATTGAGGACCCGGTTGCTTCTCCTGGACCGGTTCTAGCTGCGGCCTTGGAACTCCTTGGAACTCCTTGCCGGGATAATGAACTCCATTTGCAATCGGTCGGACGTTATAATTCACGCCGTACTCCTCCCGAACGTTACCTACCGGCGGGTTAGGCTTGGCTAACTGTTTTCTGGGTGAGTGATCTCTGTTATTCGTCGCGTAAGGTCTTAATGGTCTCACGTTCGTGTAATATCTGTGCTCCTTGCGTGCGAACTGGCTCGGAATAGGTGTCACGTCAGCGTACGCTGATTTCTGGCGTTGATACGTTTGATACTGTGCCGGATAATCATCGTGTCCAATTTTAGCGGTGTATCTAACAGGTGCGAAGTACTCGTTGTTGTCATTTCCCAGCTGACGTGGATCGTATTGTACCGACGGAATGAACTTTCTGTCGTTACTTGGTTCGTTTAGGCGACCGTTCGCTTTTCTGAGGTTGGTGGGCAGCCTGGCGAAGGGCTCCGGCTCTTTTCTCGGCAAGTAGTTGCTTTGATACTCCTTCGCCGAGGTCTGCGGTAACAGAGTTTGCCCGTTCACGTAGTTGCTAGCGACGTAGAACGTCATGTAGGGTATCAATCTTCTGTATCTCTCCTTGAACTCCGCTAGCGTTATCTGCGGCAAGGATTCTTCGTCCTCCTCCTCAGCTGATTGCTGCGTCGAGCTCGAGTTCGACGAGGATTCCGCGCCCGTTCTCAGAGACAGCACTGTAACAACACCAAACGTATTTAAACATCATGAATATCTGCATATAGTTAATTATTTTGAACGACAACTTATGGTTCTGGTTAGGTGTGGTTGTAGAACGCGAAGAGACGATTCCAACGAGTATAATGATCGTATGGTTACGATCATTCGATCTCGAGATATTCATGTATGAAAAATAGGATAACTACGCCTAACCCGGAGGTTACTTTTCAGACAGGAATATCTCCGGATTGAGTGATCATAATGGTACGTTCATGGTACTCGTTGAATTCGTCTTTTGACGCTCTACAAGAATACCGAGTAAAATATAGGGTGTTCCGTTAAAAAAAATACCGATGTCCTTGACTAAGGTTAAATATGACTTAAAAATTCAATTCCTGTCAGAATACCGCCCTATCGAATTCAATTCGCCCCCCATCACTGTGATACTACCGAGAAAACCGTCATACCGTCGCATAGTCTGACTGTAAAATCCCGCAGCAGCGACGGTGCTCGAGAGATCGGTCATTTGATAAATGTATCTACCGTGGAGATTCCTCCGGATTCAAGTGTTTTCGAGTGTCGCTCGCACCGACAGCGAGACCCGAGGGTGCCGGTAATCAACGTCGGTGAACGTTGGTCGTATTACGACGACGACGACGACTCGGTCGTTCCTCGGTTCGCCCATAGGAGATGATAAAAATCAGACACGAAGGGGGGAGGGGGCGGTAAACCAGCAGTTCCTTATAACCGCATGAGCAACGTCTCCTAATCGGGCTTTCGAAAAATCACCGCGGCGCGGCATCGTTATGTCGCCTCTCTCGATCTCAATCTCTCGACCCCCCCCCCTCTCTCTCTCACTTTTCCTCTCTCGCAAGCGAATACGCGCGAAGTAATGCGTGCGCGCACGTTGCACTCTCCCGCCCGGTTGAAATTAAATTAGAAGGAAAATATTCGGAGAGCCGTCCACCGCTTTTGCACGTGCACCCCGTGATAGCAAGAATAAAGGCTCCTGGCTCTACGTGCACATGTGTGCGTGCGTGCCTGCGTGCGCGCGCCTGTACGTACGCCGTATATCCACGCTCGTGAACTCGTGCAGGATATATTCGCTCTGGCACGTTCGAGTGCTGCAACCACTAAAAACGTACCAATCCTCTACCCTCCGGCTCTTCAACCCTACCGACTACCTTCCTCCCCCGTTATTCTCGTTCTCCGGGATCGTACAGGACGGCTCAATCTTCCCCGTGACACCGGTCGGGCTCCATCGGCCCCGATCGATTCGCTAATTGTGCCACGCGGCGCGCGATACACCTTCTTGCCGCATTTCTTCCCGAATCGAATTGATTCCGCTGCGGTTGCAAAACAATTGAATCGGTTAATTCGTCGGAACGCATTGACCCCTGACCCAGCCGTTCCCAGCCCGCAAAGCATTTTATTAATTTACTAAATTATTGAGTAATTATTTTCAAACGTCCGAGCATCTTTTGTTAGGCTACGGACACATGTTTTATTGAAAGTCCAATAAAACATTTCGACTTACAAGGGAACATATTCAGTTGGTACTTAGAAAGAACTTATGTGAAATATAGTTCTTCGAAAAATATTTGACACGTATTTTTTTTTTATCGACGACCATCCACTCTGAGGGGGTGAAAACAGACCTCGAAGTCAGGGGTCAAAACCACATTTTTTTTAGAAAAAATTCTTGCGCGACTACATTTCCCATTGAAAAACGCACAATTTAAAAGAAAATTCAAATTTTTTCGACCTCTGGTTTCCGAGATATCTCAAAATATATGGTTTTGACTCCCAACTTTGAGGGCTGTTTTCACCCCTACAAAGTGGATGGTTGCCGATAAAAAAAATACCTGTCAAATATTTTTCGAAAAACTATAGCTCACATTAGTTTGATCAAAATCGGCCATTCTCATCTGAATATGTCCCCTTGTTAGGGTGGTCCTACTTTCGGTTGGCGTTGTCGCTCTTGGGAGAAACGGCGCGGGCTGCGGCGGCTATAAACAAAACACCCGTGGACCGATCCGCGCGTCGGCGGCGCTCCAGGCTCGGCGTTAGGCTCGCCATGAATTTTTATAAACCGATTATTTAGTGGCGATGTAACAAAGTGCGGAGAGCCCCGGTATCACCGAGAGAGAAAGCCTCTCGACGGTATCCGAGCGTGGCACATCAAAGGGACTCTCCGGAGCTCTCTCGCGCGCACGTAACTCTGTTCTTCACACATAGACAGTTGAGCACACACAGAGATAGAGATATACACCACGTCCCCGACCTGGAAATCCAATTCGATTCTGCATGAAATGAGTCTGGAAACTCTTCGCGTAGTGCTCGTTCGCGCTCGCGCGCGCGCGCCGTGCCGCTTTATTAATCCTGTCAGTACGGGAACCGTGATTGAAAAATCCGCAAAGCGCGTGTGCCCCTAAGAGGCGCTCGCCCTGAAAATTTACAAAGCACCGCGCGGGTTGCGACGACGCCTCTGCCTTCGTAGGATGTCTCTGTACATCTGCATAAAGATGTACACGAGATCCTTCGTGGAGCGGCTAACCGGACCTCTCCGGTACCTACGAGCCCCGTGTAACCATGTCTCTCTTCCCTTTTGGCGCGAGCGCGAATTCGATTCCCGACGAGAGTTTAAGTCGACGTTTAGACCGACCCAACGCTCGCCACATCAAGCCCATTCCCCTAGTTTTCCGAAAAACATTTAACCGCTTCCCCCTGGCTCGTCACAGTTTGTGGATTACGCGACCGGTAATTTCTTTGATTCACAATTTGCCCCTTCTCAGACTTGTTTGATCTACCGGCGTTAATCATTCAGCCACGATTTTCGAGAACGAATCGGCGGGACTGTTTGAACTCCCGATGGAATATTAATCACCGATAACCATGTGAGTTTGCAGAGGATGGTTGAATTTTCGGACGGTACAATATTCAGGAGATTGACCTTTGATATCATGGTGCAGAAAAGTTGGAGAAGCCCGGGAGATGTGAATGAATAAGTTGATCGACTTTAGTCATATTACACGGGCTACCTCGGGTCACTGATATTTTGTTTTGTACGACACCCGGTATATTCGCTTCGGTATTCTTGTAGAGCATCGAAAGACGAGTCCAACGAGTACCATAACGGTACCATTACGATCATTCAATCTCGAGATACGCGGAACGAAAATATCGATTATGTTACCCTTCAGACACGAATATCTCGAGACTGAATAATCCTAACCCCTCGGTTCGGGTACTCGTTGGATTCGTCTTTTCGCGCTCTACAACAATGTTCGCGAAAAAACAATAGCTGTCGTTGAAAAAATATATCGCTGAGCTTGAAATCAAAAAATTCTCCTCTTCATCGAGACTGAGGTGAACGTTGAATATTTCCTCGCACCGTAACTAACAAGGGTAACGATGTAACGCAGACACAGCGAAATTATTAAAAGCGCAGTTATCAAAAGCGTTCATCTCGTTTACGCCTGCTGCTGTTGCGGCGGTGGTCGCGTCGCGTTGAATACGTAAAAGTTATTCCGCCAATCAAAACAACTGGAATAAAAGCGTACGTGCGAAACAGTGCTTAAATTTTTATTAACGCTTTAAATTTATACGGGCACGGTAATACTTTGTTCCGTTACGAGGAACTTTGTTATCGGTGACGAGAAAGTACCTTGGTACGAGAATCTCTTTTTTGTTGTAAATATTCTACAAAATTAACCCCTTGCACTATACTATACCGAGACGGACTCGTGACGAAGATTTCGAAGATAGTCTACTAAATATTCATGCTACTAATTGCCTTTAAACTTTAAATTGAAACAAAATTCTATTTTCTTGTTGTTGAAATCATTGGAGACTGCATAGCTATAAATTACATACAAACTTCCTTTTTTCTAAGAAATTAGAAACGACAAATAAGTTCTAATCACTGCGACCGTAAAATAAATCGTGGTGCAAGGGGTTAAATAAAATAATTCTGATTTCTGTCTTTTAAAATTGAACATTTTTCTTGAAAAATTTAATATATTTCCAACCAAAGCGTCCCGTTATTTGTTGCTCGAAGAAGATGCTCGTACCAGGAAATGGGAAACGGCTTCATTTCGGTAGGCGGCGACGCGACGGGCTGCGTATCGCTTTCCCGGTTCGGTCCTTCGTCTCCCCAGTCGTACAATAAATAAAACCGCGGGGTCGCAGTAATTTTGCTCTCGCGCGCGACTCTGAATGTCTGCGCGTTACCTGTGCGCCAACGGGCTTGATATCAATTGTCCCGGACAGTTGCTCTCCCCCTTTTGTGCCGGCGAGATATGAATTACGATTGTAACGATTGTTTGCCCATCGCCACCGGCGCGGCGGCGATCGAATAAATTTTTATTCCGTTGTTCTGTCCGACTAATACGTCTCTTCGATCCGGGTGACCGTTACTTACGGAGAGATAAAATTCTGAATCCAGTGGACTCCCTCTTCTTCGTACACGAAAATCGAATTCTTATTCGCGGGGAACTTTGATTAGTTTCCGGGTTCGAAGGGACCAATTCGACGACGCTACAAGGATATAGCGTTTCAGAAATTCGGTTCGCGTGTCTACTCCGTGTGTCTAGTCGTCTCGCAAACGCGACGACTACTACTGCTCTCTCCCTCCTTCCCGTCCCGTCCCGTCGCGTCGCGTCCGTCCGTCCGTCACGCTTCCAAGTCACGTGCGTTCGGAATAACGTAATCCGGGAGAGACCAATAGCCGCCAATTAATATTCCGTATCGAGATACCGATGAATCGGCGCACGACATTCCCCGGGCCGGAGAGTTTTCGTACGCCTGGCCCGGGCTACAATATGTTGCACAACACAGAAATCCAGTTGCAATTTGCCGCGTCGCACCGCGCACAACGCAACGTGGAAACAAAAGAGATACAGACAGTAATCAATCCGCGGGGAGTCAAAGGTATCCCCCCCCTCCACCGCCTGCTTGATCACCGGTAATTGTTGCTGCTTTCGTTGAATGTCGGACATCAACTTTCTAGGACTTGTTTTATGAATGTTGAAGAAACGGCTTCAATGGAATCGATTAAATATATACTCCATTTTGCCGAGAGAATTTTATTCCACCATTCTTCTTGATCAGTCAATGGACATTCCTTTAAATTAATTTTAAACTTAAATATTCCCTCAGTTTAAACACATTACCTAACGGTGATTAATTTATAATTTTTAAAAGTCCATGGTCCGTAGCTGAAGATTTTTTAATCGGTCCTCCAGCAACAACAATAATTCCAATTAAGAACAAGTCACATTCACGTCATCTAATGATTTCGTTCAGGATTATAATGTAAAAGAAAATTTTTCAAAGCTCCCATTCGGTATAGCAGAATTATTGAAAATCCTATTAATAAGCTACCGGTGGATAAAGTGTTAAAATTAATTTGCTATTAAAATTACCGGAAATTAAATGTATTATTAGACTGCAGATCCTTATGCGAAATAAAAATTTTTTACCTGAATTGCAACAAACTGTTACACGTTCTAATACGTTCAGTAGGTTAAAAATAATATAATAGTATGTTTAAATGTTTGCTATTTCAAATTACACCTACTCATTTTTGCCACAAACGCATTGAATCCGCAGTCTAGTGTTACCCCCACTCCGCCAGTACGCGGATCAGTCACGTGACGCAGTGGCACACGCGCGTGACGAAGCGCGTCACATGACCGGGTGGAAGGGGAATCGTGGAGGGGGAACGGTAGAGTGGGGGCACAAGTCTCAATCTCTGAAGGGGCACATTCCGACAAATTAATTATTCTTTTAATGATCGTTTTGGAAGTCGACACACGACCGGAAGTGTAGGTTGCAAAGGGTGGTATCGCGAATTCTATTTTCCTGTGTAATGACCCTTTCGCATCGCGTGCATCTAATTACCTTCGTTACGTGTGCGCGCACGAGGCTCGCGCGCGCGCTCGCATTTCCTTCGGCCACGCTAGCACACGCATCGCCATCAAGATGAGAGAATACCGCGTTATAATTACGCGTTATAAAAGCCCCACCCACCATTTAAAATTCCCGATTCGGTATCGAAAAAGGCGAGAATGGGCGCGAGAGTTAACGCGATCAGGGAAAATCAGGTTTTAACGACGTGATCGTTTTAGAAATTCACTTGACACTTCTCTCTCGTTCCCCCATTTTCCCAATATGGAATTTTTCATTCGCGATATTGTTGTCTGCTTAAGGATCGTCGTTTAAATCATTGACTTTGATGCTTAATACGCGTGTTAATTAGAGAGCTGTGGAATATAGAGCAAAAAGTTAATTATCGTGAAAGTTTGTAACATTCTCGGTCTGTAAAAGTACCACGAGTAATTTACATTAATTTCGACGAATTTTTACGGACTGCTTCGATCAAGGATTTTATTTAGGAATTAAAGTAATAAAAATATTAATTGAACCTGCATTTTATTCGTTACAAATAGACTGTGGATCTTTATGCAAAATAAAAATTGAGTTGAAATAAAAATATAATTTTTTTTCGTTATGTGTAATAGATTGAAAGTAATATAACAGTAGTCTACCTACTCATTTTTGTTAAAAATGCATAAATATCCGCAGTCTAGTTATAAGCTATTTGAAATAAATTCCACAATCCAAAAACAGCTTACACGTTTCATTTCGTCGGACCAGTGTCGGCCACTCTTTCCATTAATCGCCGTTACTTTATTACCCGGCCATGACTGTATTTCCTTCGGACAATTACCGGGGTGCATCGATTTGTCAAATGAAAATTTTCGGGCCAATCTATCCGCGACCTTCAGCCCACTTTACGATCAGTCTCTATCGATTCGCTTGCAAACAAAATCGTTTAGTCTGAATTAAAAGTTTTCACGTTACGAACTCCCGTAAAATTACTAGACCGAAGATCATTACGCGAAATAAAAATTTCCTGTACAAATGGCAAGCAAATATCGGGCGCGAAAATAGTCGTTTTCTAATTATTCTAAGGTTTTTAAATTGCACATACCCAATTGTATCATAAATGCATAGAATCCATTACATTTGGCAAGCACCAAAAATTAGAATATTCCTTAGATAATGAGTGCGAAAAAACGCGCCGCGAGCCCGCGTCCATTTCGCGGATACGACCGGATGTTGTTCGAGAGTGTCGTTCATCCGGTATGCAAAGCGAAATAGCAGAGGTGCACATAAGAAAATTGAAGCCGGGCGGACGGAGACGAATAGCGTTTGAAAATTTTGCAATTTTTCCCTTCGAGGGGGAAAGAGAAAGAGAGAGAGAGAGAGAGAGAGAGAGAGAGAAACGTATATATGTGTGTGTGTGGAAGGGGGAAAATGACCATAGTATATTAATACGTGGGTGGCTGGTAATATGCATTTCTGGTTTACGGTTGACCCGTCTGTGTACGGGGCCGCGCGCTGTGCTCCGGAAGCCCAGAAAAGCGACTCTGTACCGCACGTTTTGTACGTCATTTAATTAAAGCCAGAAAACGAGCCGCGTAACGACACTCGTTCCGCCGCGCCGCGCCGCGCCGCGTCGCGCGTCGGCCGGGTTGCGAGGTATCGTCGTATTTGGGTCTCGTGGGGTCGCCGACGGTTCTGACGGATCCGTCATAAAACATCCTTCTGCAACTCGAAATCGGGAGCGTAAAGGAACTAATATTTTTCAATTCTTCCCTCAAACCTCTACGACCGCAGAGAGGGAGGATAGGGAATTGATAGAAGCGCGAGAAATTCCCGACCAGCTCGAGACACGGGGTTCGTTAATGGCCGGCGCGGCGCGGCGTAGCGCGGCGCACGGATTCCGTAGCGACGGGTCGGTTCTGTGCACTTGTAACACTGGGCAGTAGGCGGCGGCGGCGGCGGGTAGCCATTCTTTGAGCGCGCACTATTCTCGAGGGGAATACGGAATTTCGCTCGATCGATTGATTCCACTCGATTGTGCTGCCGTACAATACAGTCTCGATTAAGCAACGAAAGGCCGGCAAACGAAAATTAATACAACATAGCACACCCGGACTCTCTCGGTTGCTTAACAGTGTGTGGGCGCCTCTCGATGTTTTCCATGCACGTGTGTATGTGTGTGCGTTTTGCACCCTCTACTTCAGCGTTCCAGGCATTATGGTTTCGTTGCACCCGCGTTAATCGACGTATAAATTTTTCGCAAAAACACGACGGACTCTCTTTGTCGGGGAGGCTCTCTAACGGCAGCGATTTTTACCCCTCCCCCACCCCTCCTAGCAGAGCAAAACACTCGCGAAATTATTCGCATTCCACGGCCCGGGACCGCCTGCCTGCACCCCTCCCCCCTCCCCCTCCGGTCGTCTACATATATTTTCGTATATCGGTAATTGGTCAATTAACCGGACCAAATCAGATCATGTGGATACCGATTAAATAGGCACTCCAATGGAGCCGCCCGTCGAGATCTCATGGCCAATAATCGTTCGCGTGCCACTAGGCTCCGATGGAAAACGCGCGCGATCCGCGATGGGCGGTATGTAGAGGCTGGCCAAAAGGATCTGGTCGCGATTTAATAGCAGTTTTTATATCTTCTATGATACCTAGTCGCCAGATCGCGTAGCTCATAAAAGAATTGAAATATCTATAGTGACCTTCAAATGACCTTGAGACCTTCTCTCTTTATGACGCTATACCCCTTCCGCCCGGTCACGTGACTCGATTCGCGATGGGCGGTATGTAGAGGCTGACCAAAAGGATTTGGTCGCGATGTAGTATAGCTCACTGTGCCCCTTACAATTTTTAATAACATTATTTTTATGTTTTCTATGATACCGCCAGATTGTGTAGATCATAAAAAAATTCAAATATTTATTGTGACCTTCAAATGACCTTGAGACGCTACCTTCCCCCTCTACAACGCTATTTCCCCGGTCACGTGACGCGATCCGCGATGGGCGGTATGTAGAGGCTCACCAAAAGGATTTGGTCGCGATGTAGTATAGCTCACTGTGCCCCCTACAATTTTTAATAACATTATTATTATATTTTCTATGATACCGCCAGATCGCGTAGCTCACAAAAAAAATTGAAATATCTACTGTAACCTTCAAATAACCTTGAGACGCTACCTTCCCCCTCTACAACACTATTCCCCCGGTCACGTGACGCGTTCCGCGTCTGTCATGCATGCGTCACGTGACCGATCCGGTACTGGCGGTGGTAACTGTATTCCCCTCATCTCGCGACTCTGTACGTATAGTGAAATTTTGTTGCCACGGTTTTTGCACAGCCTGTAGAACCGTATCAGTTCGAGGTTTAATTGATCGCAGCAGACCGCATTGCGTTCACGATGCTCAATCGATAGACCGTATTCCACTGGTCAAGCTTTCTTCGTCGTGATTTTAACTGTCGTTAATTGAGCCGCTTTCACTTTCGTCTAGCCGATCTGTCGATTTCGACTATAAATTACCGTTGACAGGCTTCCCGGTGAAAATCGATTCTCAGGCTTCTTTCCCCCTCGATTTGGCAAACAACGAGGAAAAGCGTTCGTCCTGACCTAGTCAACGAAATTCAAAATTGTTGGAAAATTTTGAAAATTGAAGTTGTCAACATATGATTTAACATTTCTTGCAATCGATGCGGACAAGTTTTATTTTGCATGAAGATCCACAGTCTAATGATCAGCATCTAGCAATTTTCAGTATACAGTAAGAATCGTGCAATAATTCGGACTATATTCAACTGCAAAAATAAAGTAAAATTGGCGCAGAATCGAAACATTTGCGAGCGTAGAATTGCTGTTTAAATTTCAGGGTATGTTATTTTTTCGTCGAACACGATTTATGTTGATCCAATGTTGTACCCTATTTTATATCCGACCGCAGAGGTTCTCGGTTTAGAAAAGTGAACTATTCGTAGGATCCGGACGCGCGCTCGCAACCCGCGGATGCTCTCCGCTATTATTTGAATTTTCAGTCGACTCGTTCATTTGGTCGAATAATTTCAACTATTCGGTCCAGGTATTCCGCAAATTTAAATCGATCCTATACGGCCGATCTTATTGGCCCCGGCTGGGGAACAGAGGAAATATAAAATTAGCGATGAAACGCTTTGATAATTGGGTATTAAAATCTTGCGATAACTGCACTTTGTGCGTTTGCCTCCACTCCTGCCCCTCCCGTTCCGTTGAAACACGCTGCGAGTGCCAGTGGTTGGTCGGTCGGTCGGTCGGTCGGTCGGTCGATCGGTCGGTCGATCGGTCGGTCGGTCGGTGTGCGCCGCCCCTCCTCCTCCCTCTGTTGGAAAATATTTATGGTCGCGCGAAGTGGTCCCGGCAACAATATTATTCGATACGCAATTTCATCCTTTCGTAAATTCATATGAAATCAAATATATCTTATCCTTTCGTAAATTGCAGCCCGAGCAGCGCGTGCTTTATGAAACGTGAGCATTCTCGATGCTCGATCTGCCCCGATTGCGAGTGTGGACGAGTGCCAAAGTTTGTATTATTTCGTCCCGACCAGAGGAAATATTTCAAGCACCTATTATAAAACACAATACTGTACACCCAACTCTTTTCTTACACGTACGTTCCCAAAATCCGTGTGAAAAAAAGATGTTCCAAGAATGTTGTACTTGAAAGAAGCGATTCCTCGGGTCATTTCAAGTAACTTTTTCCTTTGCGGAAATCTTCTCCTTCGCTTCGTTAAAGAGTTATGAACGAAAAACGTGGACCAAACAGGGCGTGGCTAGAGCGGCTGACTCCGCCTCCGCGAACTGATTGGTCCGGTGGTTTTTCGTTGATAACTCCTGAACGAAGCGACGGAGAAGATTCCCACAAAGGAAAAAGTTGCTTCAAATTGGCCTCAGGATCATTCTGTGACCTTGTAAAAAAAGAGTTCACCGTACCAAGTATGAAATCGCATAAAATTGTCAAGGTGATGATGCGGTTTACAGGTTGGTAGGACCGATAACGCGTTGAATAACGTGTCGGGGGGACTCGTGTAGGAAGTGCGGGGGATGAGGGGGCGTGTTTGCGTTCGGTGTTCCGTTTCGGTGTCTTTGATAATCAAGTTGCATTCGCTCGACTCAACACCCGTTGCAGCGGGTGCCGCCCAGGGAAGAAAGGAGAGTCTCGTCGCGTGCATGCCCCGCGAACACAGTTAGCCGTGTATCGGTAGCTGGCAACATTTCACGGGAAACTTCTTACACGCGAACGAGCAGTTTCGCCTGCCTCTCTGACGGCACGGGGACAGCAGAGAGCGCGGTGTTAGGTGTGCGTCTCTCTCTCTCTCACTTTGCGCGTGTGTGTGTGTGCTTGCTGTCTTCGGGTTTTGAAATTACAAACGCGGCGACGGCCTGTCCTCTCTCGTTACGATCTTTGCGACCAGTTCATGCCATCCCGCGTGAAGCGTGCACCGGAAGTTGAAGTTCGCGAGCGCCGAGGTACACAGCGCGGCGCGGGGTATCCAGTTACAAATAGCGAAAGTATTCTCACCCTCCCGACTCGTTCCGAGTTTCAGCGACGCTCGACCGGAGTTTTACATGGTAATGCGTCGAAATGGTACGAAACGAGTAACGGGGCCCGTTACTCCTGTTTCGCCGAGGGGCTGGCTGATTTCCCCTGCGAGGAAACCGTGATAACAAACCGGGCTTGTTTACCAAAACTTCGGCGAGAACGTCGATTTTTTACACCGCGGGTCAAAATCGACCCCGGCACCGTCGTCGGAGTGTTTTTATCGTATCTCTTTATGGAACTTTCGTATCCGCGACATTTTGCCGATTGAAATGAGCCCAAACACGATACAGTTCGGATCGCATTCACTCGTTTAATCCACGATTTAGCGGAACCTCTGCTATCCGAACTGACTTCTTTGAAACAATTTTAGAATGTGTTCTAGTAGGAATTTTTGGACGTTTCAGGGCTCAAATTAAAGCTGAAAGAGTATACCTTGCGATGGAAGTGATTAGGTTTAGAAAGAAAATCACGATCGAGAATGGACGTTTTGCAGAAATATCACGGCGAAATACCGAAATTGTAAATTTCACGGCAAGAATTAACTTCCGATAGCTGGTAATCATCATTAACTACACGACGTCTACACGCGATTCCAATTCGTTCTCTGCCTAATTTCCACAGTTGCATTCGTTGCGAGCGCAACTGCGACAATTACATGTTGCATCTCCAGGTCCTCCAGGACATAAGTAGCAGGAGGGTAGCAACGGTTCATTTTAGGAGGGTCTCAGAAAATCGCTAGCATTTCGCGAGAGATCACGGGTCTTGTCTGCTCTCTCTCTCCCTCTCTCTCCTTCGTTCGGCTCCGATCTAATTCGGCTTTTCACCGCTCGCAGGTTGCGCATCGACGCGGCCTTTATCTTCGCAGCACGTCAGCCATAACCGGTCGGAGGTAGGAGGTAGGAGGAACGAAGTTCGCCTAGTCACAACAGAGAGGCGACAACTAATGTGCTTAGCGTAATACCCGGCTGGGGGATTTCGAGCCTGGAAAGGAGAGAGCTGGAACCGTTGCATTCGATGCACAAGAGCTGCATCGAAAGAGATCGAGAACAGCCTCGGACCCGATATAAAGGAACCATGTAGGAGATGGGTGGAAATAGCTTTTTTTCGACCGGTACACAATATTGATACAAGAATCTCTGTAGGATAAATTGTTACTAAAAATTCTGCAAATTTCTAGATTGAAAAATCAAATGGGGTGTCACAAATTCGTGTCCTCTCCTCTGTAGCAAGGACTAGGATATAGCTAGCTAGAGGAAGCACTAGCTAGCATTTTTCTTGCAAATGACCTTGAGTGACCTTGAAGGTTATTACGTCGCGTACGATTGAATTCGATTTGGCACACATTTCTAGTCTTTCATATGATATAAGAATCAGCATTACATTTATAAAATTCAAGGTCACCTTCACCTCTAAAAAAAACTAATACAGACAAAAAAATTATAGACACCACGAAATTGCTTGCAGAAAACAGTATAATTTTTTCCTCTTCCACACCCTGTAGAAAGGATAGACAGAAGGCGCAATCTACTCGCGAAATTAATAATCGATGCGTGCACGGCGTTGCACTCTCTGCGTATCGTGTCGGGGATGCACCGACGAAGACGAGTGGAAACTCATACTTCGAAGCAAAATTTCTGCGTGGCTGTGTGTGTGTGTGTGTTTGTTTGTTTGTGCATAGTGTGCTTATCCCGCGAACTAACTTCGTCGATTCCCCATGGTCACTTGCCTATCGAGTTCCGAACGGCCAAACCTGGGGGAGAGAGGGCTCGGCTTCTGTTATTCCGTATTGCGGGGAACCCCGCCGCGGCTCTGCGGACGGGCGAGAACATCCTCCGGTAACAAACTGCAACATTGCTAACTAGCTGTTCTTACCCGTCATGCTCGAGTTAGGGACCGGCATGGAAATTGTCTTTCCTTGCTTTCGCTGTTCGGTTCCTAAGGGCTTTGCGCTGCGGCGCGGTTATCGGCGCGGTTTCCGAAGTATAGGGAACTTTGCGCCGTAGCAATCTCTCGAAGAAATCTGCGAACATCGTTCTGAACATCGTTCTGAACACTGTTCGTCCTTGGAGCCTCTAGCACTCGATTGGCGACTCGGAAAATATTTTTCACATTATTACACCTAATCCTGCACTAAAAGCGATTAAAATATTTCAGCTTATAAAAATTGACAACGCTCTATTTACATATTTAGATTTTCTGCCATTTTTATTTCACTATGTGCTTGGATCAATGTAAGTAACTGTATAATTTCAATAATTGTGAAATGAAAAATACAAAACCGGTCATTCGACCGGTGGCAATGGTTTAGTGTTAAATTCGATCGTACTAATAATATTTAAGCAGTGAGTGAACTTGATCATACGCGCAATTTTCAATGGGTTCCTCCTGGTGATCTCTTTGATCCGCAAGGATCAGATCACAGGACAGGTCCTCGAACGTCGAAATACAGTAAACGCTTGATTCTTGTCCGAAGCGAGAGCACGATTCTTGTCCAGTGCTTACCCCATTGATGTTGGCTCGGGTATATCGGTGTGAACACCACCACATTGACACCATGAATCGAATGTTCAAACTTCTTAATTTTCATTATTTTTTTATGGCACTTTCATTGGCTTGTTTCTGGCATTTTTCTGATTAAAACAAGACCAAACACGATATAGTTTCAATTGTATTCGGTGGTTTAATCGACGTTGAAAGTTTCGGTCACAACGAAGGACAGCGCATCGGAAAGAAAGAGACGCGGACAGTCACGCGAACCGTATTTCATTCTGTCCTTCTCTATGTTCGGCTTTCTATTGAAGTCTCGCTCGGCGCGGTCGGCGCGATATCTAGACGCAGTCATAAATCAAAAAGCACTTCTGAGGCACGATTCTTGTCCATGAAAAACACGGCTGTTGGACAAGAATCAAGCGTTTACTGTAGTCCGATTGCGCGAACGGGCATGGGGTCGCCGGGAGAGATCGGAAAAATTACTTATTCGTAAGAACGGGTGGAGAGTATCGCAAACAATAAGCGGTCGGGCAAGAATGGAAGGCGAAAGCTTTGTGTGCTGCCCGAAAGGAAGTCTTCGAGGACCGGGTGAAAGCAGACATTTGTTTTTCCTCCCCGTAAAACGGCGAGCGCGGGCGCGGGATCAGAAGAAAAGGCAGCAGCCGCCGCCGCCACCGCCGCCGTCGGAAGATATTGTGTCGTCAAGGGAGAGAGAGAGAGAGAGAGAAGAGAAAGCATTTTCTAATTGTATTATAAACTGTCAAAGGCCTCGGAGCCTCATAATTGGCTTCCGTTCGTGCAATTTGCAAGTCCGCACCCCCCGTCGTTGCTAGCTGCTCGGAGCGGGTAGTTCTAGCTTTGTGCTAATGATCGCCATCGGCCTGCGTGGGCACTCTTAGAAATCGAAAACCCGACCTCTTATATTTGTGCAGGTTGTTTCTACACCGGCGAATTCACTCGCTAAAGGGCACCACCGCACCGCACCGGCATAGATCAGGAGAGAGAGGACTCGCCTAATAGGGGACACGGCGCGGCGGCGGGATGCAAAAATGGAACGCATGCTCCTCTCCCTTTCTAACCGCCTCTAAACTCGCTTCTGCAACCGTGTTATTTGAAGTTCGAATATTCCACATTTTCAACTAATGTTTTATTGCACGAACATTCGTTCGTTATACCATTATAAATTGTACCGTGTGAAAAAAAAAAAATGGTAATTAATCTTTTTGTGCACGTACAATGTTTGTAACGCGTGTATATTTTTTCGGCAATTTATGTAGTGCTCACAATCATAAATTAAAGGAGATCCACGACGGTAGCTTTCGTGTTCAACGAAAGCGCATGAATAACGGGATCCAACGTGTTACGGGAATGAATTATGAGTTACCAGTTCACAAAGGAATTCTTGGCAAAATTTTTCGAACGTGCTCCGTTCTCTTTCCCATTTACCGAATTATTTTTACAAGGTTAATTTTTGCTAGTTACCGGATAAAATTTTTTTACCTGAATTCCAATCGAAATTGGGGCGAACTAGACGTTTATTTTCTTTCTTAATCCTTTGCTCTCGGAGATATTTTACCTCGAAAATTAACCCTTTGCACTCGGAGCTATTTTAACTCGAAAATTAAACATTTCTTACGACCTAGAATAATTCCATTCTATATGATTTTTAAATGTTTAGTAATTAATTCGATTACGAACATATATAATAATATAAACGATATTTTGAATAATGGTACAGCAATTTTTGTATGGTTGCAATGGTACAGAAAATTCTACTAATATATAAATTACATTCATTTCTGTCGTTAATGCATAAAATTACGTGTTTGATGCTCTGCTTTCATAATCCTCTCACTAATTCAGGGGATGATGTAACAACGTCCGCGTAAAAGTGTTTCAATAGAAGCGCCTTTAATCGGTCGTATTATACATATACTTTCTTTTTCCCTCCCCGTTCCCCGGTGCAAGGCTGTTGTTGTTGCAAAATCGCGGTAATTCCGCAAGAATTTGGAAGATTGGCACGCGAGCGAGCGCGCGCACGCTCGTGATCATAATAGCTTATTACCGCGCTCTTTCGCAGTCGTAACGCGTAATTGTCCCGCGACCAGGGACAATGCGAGGAACGAGATTCAAACGCGACGTCTTCCAGCGCAAATCTTACTAACAATAACGGCCGGGGGAGCTCAAACAGAATTTAAACGACGCGAACAAAGCGAATTTTGACTTGATGGCCCGAACAAAGTTGTGTCGTTGGCTCCTCCTCTCGTCTTCCCAGACCTCGTTCAATGGCAAACGAAATTTACGGTTAGAAACATACAATATGGGTTTTTCTCCCCCGTCCTCTCTCGGTCCAATTAGCATTCCCGCGGTAACAATAATACCGTCGTCGCGGTTCATTCGACGAGGATTTTTCTCCCTCGAGAAAGTCGAAATGCACCGCCGGTTTATTATTATTTATAGACGTAACGCGCACGCACGGCGCACACGTGCGCGCGAGAGAAAGCGAACCGGTGCTAGTTAGTTCGGTCTTGGTCCGGTGGTTTTACGATGTCCAACGCGGACTCGTCGCTCTATGGACTTTCGAACAGCTAGATTTTCGTGCTTGTCCATCGATAGCGGTGTTTCTGCGTGCGAAACGCCGCCGCAGCGCCGCGCCGCGCCGCGTCGCGCCGTTACGATACCTCGATTACGCAATCGCGTATTTCCTTTCCATCTCGGGTCTGTTCCGTTCGATTTTGCCCGGATTCTTTTCGTACATCGTCAGCTAACTAATTCCTGACTTTATGCAAAATAAAAATTGTCTACACCAGTTGCAACAAGTTGGAGTGAAATAGAATTTTCTTTCTTAAGGGGTTACACCACCCTGGTGCTCGGAAAAATAGGTATAAAAATAAACTTTTTTTCTTTGACGCTGCCATTAAGTATATAAAATTATCTTTATTTTACACATTGAAAAAAAATAAAAAATAGCACCCTCTTTTGAAAATCCTTGCTGATGGGGTACATGATTTCTCTGGTAGGCGTCGTCTAAAAAATAATTAATAAATTTTTTCTTATTTATAAGGATAATAGCTACAATGTAACATAGGGAAAAATTTTTGAAAATTTTTTTGTAGAAATGACAGCTGTTTAAAAAAAAAACTCGAATTTTCATAGAAATTTTTGCGTTTAAAAAATTTATAACTTTCGAACGTGGCACCCAATCACAAAAATCCTACGTCACATTGTAGCTATTACCCTTATAAATAAGAAAAAATTCATCTATATAATTTTTTAGACGATGCCTAACAGAGAAATCATGTACAGCATCAGCAAGGATTTTCAAAAGAGGGTCCTACTTATCGGCTTACATATCCGCCATTTTTTATTTCTTTTAAATCGTTAATATTGCAAATTGTTCATAAAACTACTATATATATATGTTTAAAATAAAGATCATTTTATATGTATACTTAGTAGCAGCGTAAAAAAAAAAGTTTATTTTTATACCTATTTTTCCGAGCGCCAGTGTGGTGTAACCCCTTAATATGTTTAGTAGGTTGAAAATGATATAACAGTATATTTCCGGATTAATTATTTTTACCATGAATTGAATCGTACGCCTAACAACCGTCAAAGGATCCAAAAAGGGTTCGCATTGCTCCACTCTAGCGGACTCCTAGATCGCGTAGAAGATTCTTAGGTAGCAACTGAAGCGGCAAAACAAATCCGGGACGGAAGTCGATATTAATTACCCCGAACTCTCGGGGTCGTCGATCGTTATATCATAAAGATGGCGAAAGACACCCGGCCGCGCAAAAGGTAGGTCCGCGCGCGCGCGCGTTTAAAGGAGGAGCCCGTGAGTAACGTAATTACAGAGCTAGCCATCGGAATGGAAATTTCGCGATGAATTGCCGCGAGACGTTGCCGGACGGCTGGAAAACGGTTCCGAAACGACAAAGAGAGGAGGCCAGAGAGAGCATCGCATCGAGTCCGCGTCGCGTCGCGTCGCGTCGCGAAAATAATAACGATATCATCAGTCGACTGAAACAACAGACAGAGTAAAGAGTAACGAGCAACAAGCTACGGCGGAAAGGCCAAAGGATAGAAGGGGGGTGGGGTTTAGGTCTGGTCGGAAGGCGTTAATTAGCGGCTCTCCTCGCCAGGAATGTGGATAACATTAATTGGCGCGATGAACGAAGTTGAGCATTTAGAAACCACAGCCAGGTGCTGTGCTCTGCCACTCGTAATACTCGTCGACGACGACACCGGCCGGCTATACCACCCGGTGGTGGAGAACGGTGACGACGCGACCGGAGAATTCGCATTCACCACGCCGAACCCTATTTGCATAATGCACCGGAGCGGCGTGCGTAAGCGTAGGCGCATATAAAGATGCCGCCCTGTTACCCGAAACTCACGGCCGAACAGGTACGAGGACTTTCTCTGCCCCGCTTAGTCACCTGTCCATCTACCTTGGACCCGATCTCCACGCCTCTGACCACTTTTCATGAATCACAAATCCTGGATTCGTTGGACCAATTTCTGGTCCATTTGTCGCAATGATCATATTCGTTCTGAAAATTTTTCTTCATCTGGTTTTTAAGGATGAAAATTGATTTTTTTTGATAATTATTAGACTGCGGATTTTTATGCATTTATGAAGAAATAGGCTGGATGAAAAATAAAACAGCAAAAGATTAGAAAAATCTAAGAATATTGTTATGTTTTCAATGTAAAAAATCTATTAAGTGATGAAAATATTTTTATTTAATAAACTATCTAATAATTATAAATTATTATGGTATGCGGATCTACGTGTTTCGGAAGCAGCATCGTGGTAATTACTCTCGAGTATAGAGGTAATGTGTTCGTGAACAAGGCTCTTTCTCAACGGAAGAAGTGCATTTCGTTTCCTTATTTTCGTGTGCTAAGTCGCGCAGAATAACGAAAAGTTATAAAATTCTTGACGACGACGACGCGAGCGAGAGCGCCTATTCAATTTGAATGAATGGGTCTGCGCGCTGCGTGCACACGCTCCGAAGAGAGAATCGTGTTGGCTGGCGGGAACGACGCTTCCGATGAGTGCATGCGAACCTCTTACAACGAGCATTCAATCGCCGATAACGTTCGCACGGAATTTTCACGTCGGTCGGAAGTAGACTTTTCAGGCGAATGCAAATGAAAAATGCTGCCGAAAAATTAAACCGTTGGAAATGATCGAATAAAATGTTGTACTTGAAGCGGGTGATTCCCGAGGTGATGCGAAGTAACTTTTTTCCTTTACCGAAATGTTCTGCGAGGCTTCGTTACGGAATTATCGAAGAAAAACGCGCAGGGCGTGGCTACATCGGACGGACTCCGCCTCCGCGACATTGGCGTTGGCCAGGGACTTGTCGCGGAGGCGGAGTCTGTGAGCTCTAGCCACGCCCTGCGCGTTTCTCTTTGATAACTCCTGAAAGAAGCCACGGAGAACATTTCCGTAAAGGAAAAAGTTACTTGAAATGACGTCAAGAATCATACCCTCCAAGGAAGTACAACATTTTTGGGACATCCTGTAGAAGAATTAAAACGGTTCATTGTGCAATGAGCGCTTCCTTGGAAACGTTCAGAGACAAGCAGAGAAAGATGTTTTGATAGAAAGAGAATATCCAAGGCAAACAGACAGTAATGAAAGGGAAAAGACGACGTGGGTCGTCGTCCCGGGTAAATTCAAGCGGAAGAAGAAAACAAGTAGAAGAGAAAAGCACAGAAACGATGGAAAAAAAGCGGTCGACAGGAAAGAAAGGGAGGCGCGCACAGCAGCGGAGATCAGACGATGCGAATAATTGCAAATTTCCAGAACGGGAACTTAACTTCTCGTTTGTGTATGTTTCTCCAACGATCCCCTTGTACATTCTCATCCATGCAGACATTCTGCACTTCTCGTTCGTAGACAACAACTCGAGGAGAATGGAGACGTTCGTGCAGTTACGTTTTAAAATTTAATTTTTTTATTAAACTCAGCTGTGCTGCTATTCTCTCAAATTATCCAGAATGAAAATTATTTTTAAAATTATTTCTAGTAAGTTTCTTAAAAATCTGAAATTAGTCATTTCGACCGGTTGGGTCGAAGAGAATTAAACAATTTGAAGAGACTAGTACGTAACAGGTAGTCCTAGGGAATATTTACGCGAGAGGGGTGGAAGTAGCAACCGGTTAAAGTTTAATCCGCAAATGATTTGTTTCGCGATATTATTGCGGTTAGAAATTGAATCGCGAGCTGCGGTTCATTGTGCAGTAGAGGCTGTTGGGGTTCCGACGTGCGTGCGTGCGTGTGAGCGTGCGTGCGCGCGTGTCGCGGAGAAGGGAAAATAGGAATTTTGAGCGGTAACGGCACGGGGGGTGGTTGCCTTTTGTATCCAGCGATTCGTAGACACACACGACCGAGAGTTACCGCGTTTTCGGCTCGAGTTGGTGTATAGGAAATTCCTAATACAAAGCCCGGGCCGGTATAATTAATTGTTACCGTGCACCGTTTTAATATAATTGTACAAGGTAGCCAATAGCACTGCTAATTGCGAAAGTTTGCTCAGGTCTACGGTACACATTCGTTCTGCATGTGCGTGGGTGCATACGCGCTACGACCCCTGTGCTCACAAACATCAACGATCGTCGAGCTTTTTACTTCGACGGTATTAATCACGACCATAATAACGACGGATATGTGAACTTATGGCGACGAAAAGTTGATTGAAGAATTTTTTTGACGTTTCATAATTTTTTGGAAAAAATATTTCTTCCATAAAATGTCCTCCTCGGTCATATTCAAGATGGTACTTCACGGATACGAAAAATTGTGTCCGTTCAAGATCATCAAGTCTTCGGTAGAGTCCCTGACCGTCTAGGACTTGTTGAGCCTACGTGTCCAGCTCGGTATCGATATCCGATTCCGGGGGGTGGGAATCCTCGGCGCCATTCGACTCTAAGCAGAGCGTAGTATGTAGTGGTGACACCCTGACACGGTTCCGAGCCGAGCCGGGCCGGGCCGGGCCGCCGAAAATCCGACCCTAAACCCCGACGCGTGGTCTCTTTCTTTCACAATGACCTACCTCGAACCCTCCGGGAAACGGCCTCTTGAACGGCACCGTAGTTTCGCACCGACGAACGATTCGGCGGCGGCTCTCCCGTGCAACAGGTAGACGTGGCTACGGGCCAGCTGCTACCCCTATTATGCATAATTGCTCGAGGGGGAACGAGAGAGGAGCCAGCGGGAAGACTCTCTCATGGCAATCGAACACGCGTTCTCCTACTTTGTTTTACATTTTTCCCCCCTTTCTTCTTCGTCCTCCTTCTATCCTTATCCTCTCGGCCGTCGCGTCGCGCCGCCTCCGCCCCCCGTCCTTACCCGGGCTATCATCCTCCCCCTATTCATGATACTCCGATTCCGAGAGGTAGGTCAGCAAACCGGAGAGGAGTTTCTGTTGGAATAGCGTTCACCGTTTGCTTATGCCACCCATTTGTCCTACCAATCAATGGTCCGCGCTGTTTACTCCATTTTCTTAACCGAGGTACACATCTCCTACTGAACCGCTAACTCTGATGCTTGGCTACTGCTGACGATTAATCACTTTGCATTTTAATAGTTTGTTGGTGTTGTCCGATGATAGGTTTTTAGAGATTGACTGACCAGAAAGATTCGCTAGGAGGGAAAGGGAGAGGACTCATTGGTGTTTAGTGGGGCCTAGTGGCGCCAGACGAGCGGAAAAAGTTACCCTCTCTCTGCCATTAGGCACGTGACCGGACTGCGGCGGAAGAGTGGGGGAAGGCAGAGTGGGGGAAGGTAGAATGAGGGAAGGTAGAGTGGGGGATACCATAAATTTGATTATAAAAATGAATGTAATTATTAAACAAAAAAATTTAACTTGGACGTGTACAAAGTACGTCGCTCGAAAATGGCCACAAAGTAACTGAGCACTGGTTCGATTCGTTGCGCAGCTCCGCCGGGCATCGTTTAATCTCTCCGGAACCTACATTTATTTATCCGTATCGATCGGAAATAAATATTACAAATAACCGGCTGTCCGATATTGTCACTCGCAGCAAACAACGCAGCCCAAAGGTCTCCGCCATGAAGTCCGGTTTTGTCGTCTTTTTACGGGGAAATAACGGATTGCTCATTGGGTAAATATTCTATAGAATCCGATATGATTTTATTCGTGGCTGAAACGAATGAAACGTTGGAAGCATCGTCCGCGGACGCTGATATCAAAAACCATATTAAAACTTTTTTAATCCTACACTCTCTCCCTCTCCCCCTCCACCCCCTCTCTCTCTCTGGGTAAAATTCTCCCATGAATATCTCCGGGCCGCAGTTTTTAAATAGATCGCCCGAAGTCGTTTCTCCCCGGTATTCCGTACCGATCCGACCGCGTCGGCCGTTCGCCCAATTTTCCCCGTTGGAAACTTTAATTGTTTGCATATTATTATAAACAGGTTTTTTCTCTCTTCAACCACGTCGTCGACGACGACGATGTGCGGGAGCGCGCGCGCGCGCGCGCGCGAGAGCGCCCGTGCGTTCGCCATTACCTCGCTTTTCGAAGCCGTCGAGAGGGATTTCGATGGTACACGCGCTCGCGTACTTCAATATGTCCCGTCGTCAATCAAATGTCGTCGATGGATTCTAGTGCGTTTGAAATATAATAATGCATCCGTCGATCCATCCTCTGTGTCACGTGATGTGAAATGACGTATACTTCCGGTGAATACCCCGCGGCCAGGCTCCATTCGAGCGTCAATTGCCAAGAATTAATATTAGAATTAATACTTCGATCGCCATCGCGAATTCCTTCACGCAATTTTTGCCACTGTTGAACATTGATCGCCTAACATATTTTCTAGTAGTTCGAACGGCGAAAGAAGTGCTACCGCCTCGATTCCATGCGAAAAATTCGGGACCGAAGGCATTTACTTAGATCGTGTACTTGGGTGAAACTTGGACTTTCGCTTGCTAAACTTTTACTGGGATATTCGTAACATTTTTCCGATTAGAACGAGCCCCAACACGGTATAATTCGGTTCGCGTTTACTCGTTTAATCCACGGTATTAGTGGAGCCTCTATTATCCGAACCGACCAACGGAAGAACGAGTGTTTCGGTAAGTGCCGTCTACCGTGTATGCTTAGTACCGTTGTTTGCGAAGGTATTTACCCATGGAATATAAAAATAATACAAAATGTTTATAACATTAGAACACAAGTAATTTTTGAATTTGTTCAGTGTATCGCTTATACCACGCCACGGAATTTACACGAGCGGGCAGTTAAGGTAATGACATGCCTCCGGTTCGGGGTGGAAAGACTGATGCACCGCGCCGCGCCGGGTCGGTTTCAAGCAGTTTAGTATAACCGAATAGACTATAGGGTAAACTACGATACATAACAAGTTGAATGTGATTAGTAGCGTGTGTATTTCAGTTTGTTTCGTAGTGAGATCTTCACCGTGCGGTAGGTACATTTGCGTAGAATTATTGAATCGAGCTGCATTTTCTGCAGGGGTCATCCATGTGAAAATTGCAATTACGCATTCTTTATTAATAAACTCGGGATCTTGAAAAATAAAAATCTGCATCAAGGCACTGGAAATTGAAATGTGACTTTTTAATAATTTTAATAAGTCAATGATGAAATTATTTACATGAGACCTTGGACTGCAGTTATTTTCAGCCTGAGCCCCTATTTACAAGCTATGTAAGCGCGAGAAATGAACAAAGCGTTGGGCTAAAAATTTATTTATTTTTAACTTTCCAGCTTCTTTTTCGTTAAACAAACTCCCCGGCCCGGCAATCAACGGTGTTCATTTCGACTGTCAACAGGAAATTTCAAAATGTTTCGAAAGAAAAACAAACATTTTCCGCGTTTTACGGCCGGCTATTAATTTGTTGGTAAAGCGTGGACAGATTTTTAAAAATACCGACATCCGATACGTTGTTTTTATTTTCGTTGATAAATATTCATAAATATCCGTGACTGTGAATCAAGTTCGGATCGCCAGGCAACGCTCGTTTGTAGTGGAGAGATCATGCTCTCGAGCTCTGGCCGAGAGTTATGTCAAAAATGAGATTCGTTTCTTAATGAAACGAAATCCATTAAGATTCCGCCGCAGGTATCAGAATTCCAGATTTAATACTGCCGGTAAGAGAAATCCTCGTAAAGAATTCACAACTGGGGAAATATCATACTGAAATTTATGGACTGTTGAAATTCAGAATATGCCATACAAACATTAATTCTTACCCACTTCAAACTGGAATCCCGAATAATCTCGTTCATCTCGCGAATATCAACATTATTTTCCATATAACACCGAGATGACACTCGAGGCTGTTGTAGGCTTCCACTTGCAAAATTCATTATAATCACTAATAAAACTTTGAATTATTTATCCGTGATTCGCAGAGGTCTGTCGATGTATTCAAATGCGCGCCATTTTTCTGATTAGAACGAGTCCAAATACGATATAGTTCGTATCACATTTAGTCGTTTAATCCACGAGACGGCGCGTCCTCGAGTAGTTCGCATAACAGAGGTTCCACTAAATCGTGGATTAAACGCGTAAATCCGCTTCTGACTGCATCGTGTTTCTACTCATTTTACTCGGTAGAAGATGGCCGATGAGCTGACAGAAGTTTTATGAAGAAGTTTTTTAAAAATAATTATTAATAAAAAAGTAGCATAATCGTGAACGGGTGAACTTGCGCGTCTAGCCTGGTGCACAGGACTGATAAGCGACTACGTACGGTAAATCCTAGCTCTAAAAACAAGGTAAAGACGAGAGAAGGGGGAGGGGGGAGTAAAGGGTCGGAGGGAGGCGTCGCGACGCAGACGAAGGACACATAGAGCGCTCGCATGACGAATATACCGTGGGGCTCGATGGATCGACGTTGCTCTCGTCTCTCGTACATAAAGGCAACGGCGGTTGTACATGGGAGCTTGAGGTACATAGGCGTGTACATACGTATGTACGGATTGCAACGGCAATTAAGTTTTACGGCCCTGCATCCAGGGAGAGAGACGCCTGTTTCGAACGCGTTGAGTGCCGCTCGTAAAACCGGCTAGGGATAACTGCAGCCGCGCACCCTGTTTATCCCTTTCCCCGACGAGCCGTGCAGGTAGACGACGGGAGACGCGCCGCGTCGAATATGAACGGCGGTCGCGTGTAATATGGCAAATCGCTGATAGAGGATCGATTAAAACCGCGACGATCCCCGCCCCCGTCCGACGAATTCGTTACCGGGTTTTATGCTTTGTCACGTGGCGAATTAGCCCGTATTTTCACCGTCGATTTGTATTTACTTCGTGCGGCCCCGGGTCGTTCCGTGGTTTATGTCTCGCGTCGTTGCGAAACCGGATCGCACTTGGTTTATGTCAGTTGTCGGTTACATCGAGGCCATAATTCATATTAAGTCAGTATCGTGGTACAGTAAATGCTTGATTGTTGTTCGGGGTCGTGAGCACGATTCCTATCCAGTGCCTACCCACTCCACTGTCTGTCAAACTTCTTAATTTTCATTATTTTTTTATGGCACTTTCACTGGCTTGTTTCTGGCATTTTTCTGATTAAAACAAGACCAAACACGATATAGTGTCAATTGTATTTAGTGGTTTAATCGACGGTGAAAGTTTCGGTCGCAACGAAGGACAGCGCGTCGGAAAGAAAGAGACGCGGACAGTCACGCGAACCGTATTTCACTCTGTCCTTCTCTATGTTCGGCTCTCTATTGAAGTCTCGCTCGACGCGGTCGGCGCGATATCTAGATGCAGTCATAAATCAATAATAAAAACGTGGTAAAAAGCACTTCTAGGCACGATTCTTGTCCATGAAAAACACGGCTGTTGGACAAGAATCAAGCGTTTACTGTATACTCTCTGAAAATTGGAAAACGCAGCCCCAACGTTTAAACTCGCTACGATCGCCAGACACGGCGTGAAACATTCGAAGATTGCCACGTGCTATCAAAATAGAATACTAACAACATAGTTGTGCAAAATTTTCATCTAAACAATAATATCGAATAACGAATAAAAGAATTTTTATTCGTTATTTGATGGTTCGCGTTTATTAGAGTTGGATACCGACAAACGATGAAAAAATTATTCGAAGTTCGAATAAAGCCACTTCGTGAATATATTTATTCATTCGAAGCTTGTCGAATAAAGATGCTTTTTATATTCGAACCATCGAACAATGAATAAAATTCTATTTTTCATTCGTTAATCGAAATTATTATTTAGATGACAATTTTGCCCAACTCTGAATCTGAAGGCACTTGAAACAAAATGGAAGTCCTAAGAATCGGGCCGCAGTTCAGCCTGATCGTCTTCAGCGATCGGGCAAATCAGGAAGCGGCGCGTGCATGGATAATTAGTTACGCATAGTTGCGTATTATTAATAGAAATTCCCGGCAGAGATCGGCTGCGTTAGTACGGCGTAGGTGGTTCTAAAACTTGACCGGGATTCCGCGGATTCTCGAGAAAGTAGTTTCTTTTGCTAGGAACCGCGGGAACCCCGGGAGCAAGATCCGCTAATGCAGCTTCGCGTAGAAAACAGAGAAAACAGCGAACGGCGCTGGGCGGTTAGATAGGGCGTGGACGATGGCGTTGGTGGCTGAAAGGAGGAATTGTACCTTCCCGGTACGATTAATCAGGATAGCTGAAGCTACGTTTGACTGAGCTGCTATCGAGGACGAAACACACGGATCTCGCGCGCGCGCGAGCGAGGGAGAGAGAGAGAGAGAGAGATAGAGAGATAGAGAGAGAGATAATACTACTCTGTAGAGCGTGCGCGTCGTACAGGACCGGGTGTGTATCCTCCCTCGACCGGCTCCGTTTAATCAAATTCACGGATTCGGGGGTGGAAACAACGATCGAGAAGCCCGGGGAATCACCGGGAACCCGGTGTGTTGTGCGATGGTAGTTGAAATGGCTGCGTTTACCTCGTAAAATCTCGTCGTCGCTGTGTTGTTGCGACGACGCGACGCGGGAAACAGAAAGAGTATATAGCCCCTCTCTCTCTCTCTCTCTCTCTCTCTCTCTCTCTCTCTCTCTCTCTCTCTCGCTTTCTCGCGCTCTGCGGCATCGCCGACTGTCCGGATAGATTGGAAGGAAACAAGAGAGACAAAATCCTATTTTGGCGCTACTCGACTATGCTTTTTAAACGACGCGGACGCGCACGGTCCACGGGGGTGTTTTGTTATCAACGCCGACCGATGCAACAAATGCATCGGAAAAGGAGTGCATTGGGAGCCGCGGCACGTATGCTTCGGAATTCGAACAAAGGGGGAGGGGTTGGGGGGTGGGGGGGGGGGCGTGAGGCCCGCGAAACGAGTGCCTGCGACGAAATCAAAGAGGGCGGAAGCAAGAACGAGAGAAGGGAAAGACAAACACTGGGGGTGAACGGCGACGACGACCCCGATAATGAAGGAGTATTTGAATGGAACTCATTACAGAACGCCGCGGCACGGGCCTTTGATCTTCGGCGAACTACGTGAATTATTTATCGATGCACTGGCGACGCGTGGTTTACGCGAGATCTGTCTACACACGCTTGTTTCCAGGATTATTCTTCAGCTCGATTTGCTCTTTTCGGTGTCATAGTAATTGCAGGAGGGGACGGACGTCTTTCGGTGTCATAGTAATTGCAGGAGGGGACGGACGTCTTTCGGTGTCATAGTAATTGCAGGAGGGGATGGACAGCTTTCGGTTAGGCTTTTCGCAAGGCTTTTCGCGAGTTCTTCGTCTTTCATGGGAAAGGAAACACACGTTAGGTCGGCACGAAAACTGGCTTGTAAACACTCGGCGATACCTTTTAAATTCTCGGCGTATTTTTTTTTTTTCTTCGAACATATTCCGTATTCCGCGCCGACAAGCTGACGTGGGGAGCTGTATAAAAAATTCGTAGCGTAGAGTAGCTCGTAAAGCAAGTAACGAGACTAGCTACCTGGAGAAAAATTATGTTGAAAGTAGGAAAATGCGATTCTACCAAACAGGTTCTACATTAACGGGAGAAGACAGTATTAACACTGAAAACGACACTCCTTTCTCAATGCAGCCATCGGAAGCGTCAGCATCATCCACGCACGTAGAAGGTAACATATTCAAGTTACATAGGCCGATTTTGACGAAACTTATGCGAGACATAGTTCTTCGAAAAATATTTGACACGTGTTTTTTTTTAATCGGCAACCATCCACATTGAAGGGGCGAAAACAGCCCTCGAAGTAGAGGGTCCACATTTTTTGAGATATCTCGGAAAACAGGTCGAAAATATCTAACTACTTCTTGTAACATTGTGCGGTTTTGAATGGGAAATTCAGCAGAAAATTTTAACAAAAACTATTTGTTTAAACAAAATGTGGTTTTGATGCCGTACTATGAGGGCTGTTTTCACCCCTCCAATGTGGATTGTTGCCGATAAAAATAAAACAGACACATATAAAATATTTTTCTAACAACTATGTCTCGCATATACATATAAGTTTCATCGAAATCGGCATTTGGTAACACGAATATGTTCCCTTGTTAGCTCAAAAATCTGACGATCGTTCATCCGTCGCGTCGTCTTGCAAAACGTTGGTAAGTTTATTTCGCCGAAGAAAGGACGAGAGAGAGCGACAGACAGCGATCAATCCCAGTTCCCAGCTCGGAGATTTCGAGTTAATTGCGCGCTCTAACACCTGTTAATGGGACTGGCAATAGGGCTGTCAGGTATTTTGTGCCTGCGAGGTAAGCAGGGACGTGCACGGTGAACGAGGATGCGACAGGCGGTGGTGTCAGGGTACATACGCGTTCGCCGATTGGGCGAGTTGTTCGCCGAAGCGAGATAACCGTCCTCGAACTAGAAAAAGAGGAGAATAGAGCGAGATCGCTGCGACTAGACGAAGAAAGATCGACGTTCAACCAAGGGAGAAAGAGAAGAGGCTATTCTAGAAGGAAGATAGAGGATCAAGCCCAGAGCAGGACAGAGAGAGAGAGACGGTGGAAGGATAGAGGAGGACGGAGTTGCAATCTGTTCCCGATGGATCCCTCACCGTGCTCTGTGGTTACCACTTTACAGTCCCTCGCCTGTAAAGCCATCCTTGCTTTGGGTCCTCTCTGTGTGTGCGCGTCAACCCCCTTCTATCTCCCTCACGCTACCCCCTCTCCCCCCACCGCCGTCCTCTTTCATCCCCCTATCCTTCTTCCTCTCGTGCCTCCCCCCCCCATTTCCCTTCGTTCCACCGTCTGGCTATTCTCTCTTCCACTCCCACCGTGGAACCTATCAACGTCAGGGCAACCTCATCTGCCCGGCTGTCCGCAGGACATTAACCGAACTCAACGTTTGGTTTCCGTTTATCCGCGTCCACTTACGCACTGCCGCGCCGCACACGCTGCACATACCTCCGCGCCATCAGCTCGCATCCTTTGCGCTGTCATTTCGTTCGATATTCCAATTGAAGTTGGATCGCCGGCTCCGATAACCGGAGATACAACCATGGGTACCCATCGTAGCCATGGGGACTAGTCGGAGAGGCCATGTAACCAGCTACCACTGTGTCCTCGCTAGTTAAGTGATTTTGATCTCTACCCGACAATTTTTTTTCAAACAATTTTACCAGTTATCTGCTTTTCGGGTCGCTAGCAGCTAGGGGATCGTTTTACTCGTTCAGCAAGGTACTCGGGGACAAGTGGGAGTCTATGTAACGAGTTAGGATGCTCTAATGGTGTCTTCACGATTTAAGTAATTTATTAAGTAATTTTGCTTTTCAGGCTGCAATTGTCGTTAACAGGTTTGCAGGTTGTTAGGGGATCGTTGTGCCCCTTCCTGAAAACAGATTGTTTAAAAATTGCTGGAAAAATTCCCAGTGATAGGTGCTTCCCAATGACGATGTCCCCACTGGTAATTATTTTTATTTAACCTTTTTCCCAGCAATGTTCCAACGCATAGTGGTTCGGCAGGCAAGCCATCGTTTTACTCGTTCAGCAGGGTACTCGGGGACAAGTGGGAGTCCATGTAACGAGCTAGGACGCTCTAATGGTGTCTTCACGATTTAAGTAATTTATTAAGTAATTTTGCTTTTCAGGCTGCAATTATCGTTAACAGGTGTGCAGGTTGTTAGGGGATCGTTGTGCCCCTTCCTGAAAACAAATTGTTTAAAAAATTCCCAGTGATAGGTGCTTCCCAACGACGATGTCACCACTGGTGATGTGTAAAGCGATTATTTTTGTTTAACCTTTTCCCCGGCAATGTTCCCACGCATAGTGGTTCGGCAGGCAGCCAGTGGATCGTTCCTCCGCAACCGAACGGGGGAATCCTCGGTAATCCCTTTCGATAGAAAGCGATTGTACGGATGGGGAAGTGTATTTACTCTCTGTTTAAAAAAGTTCAGCTAATGGATTTAGATCCGCGCCGATGGTGGGACTAGCGAATTTTTCCCCGATTGAAATGGAGGAGAAAAATTGTGGGTTTTCGGGGGATCAAGCGTTTCGGGGACGCGCGCGGCGCCGCCGCGGTCCATTTGCCATTTGAAACCGCGGACGGACGGACGGACGAATGGACGGTTCTTCGCGCGCGCGAATATGTTCGGGGGTCTCAAATTCTTGTTTCCCCGCGGTGAAAATTTACCGTCAACAATATTCCCTATGCGAGGTGTAACAGGTTTCCTCTTATACTCGTGAAAAATCTAATCGAATATGATTTAGGTGCACACATTATGGCAACCGTGGTTTTTCGCTATACGCTGCCGATAAAATCATGGCATGCAGACAGAGGGAAGCGTTCCGCTCACGGTAAACATATTGCCGAGATCATAAAAGGCGGGCACCATTTGCCTCGTTCGACCGACAAATGGCCGTAAAAGTCCATCCCGCCGCTGGAAAATTATAGTAATTCGCTGATATACGAGGAGTCCTGTAACGATCTCTAAACACAGAGCCCGCACCGGCAACAATATTCAATGTTGCCAACATAACTTTGTTAACTTGCAGACAATTGCTAATAATTTATACCGTCTGGTGATCCACTTTGCTACTCGTTGTCATCCCCATTGTGGACCCTTACTCGTTAGGATATAATCTAGTTAGGATATACTAAAAATTGGGGTGAAATGGGGTATATATAGAGCAAGGATCAATGATCCCACATCCCAGGTTCAAGTCCATCTTCCAGGACCCAGAGTTCCAAATATCTCTGATCTCCGATACCCTAATCATCCAAATCCATCCAGAGTCCCAAGTATCTCTGATCTCCGATACCCTAATCATCGAAATCCATCTTCCAGGACCCAGAGTCCCAAATATCTCTGATCTCCGATACCCTAATCATCCAAATCCATCTTCCAGGACCCAGAGTCCCAAGTATCTCTGATCTCCGATACCCTAATCATCCAAATCTATCTTCCAAGACCCAGAGTCCCAAATATCTCCGATACCCTTATCATCTAAGCCCAGTGTTAAAACTGACTACAGTGGGGCAATGTGCACCTAGTCACCCATCACCCTAAATCGTCTATCTCTCAGGTAGCAATGGGGGGGGGGGGGGGGGGCTCAGTTAGCACGCACCGGGCGAAAATTGTTTTGCCACAGTTTAGCATCGCAGCAGTCGCTGAATGATCGGCTATAACGCGGAACGAGCAGAAAGAGTCCACACTGGGCGTTCTCTCTCTCTGCACGATGTCATCATCAGTTTTGAGATCCGATGGCATTTCCATAAGCGTCTCGCGCGGAATACTGCATATCAGGAGAACGAACGGGCTTCTTCGGGTCCTGCGGTTTTTCCGCCGGTCGATTTGCCTGGGCGTCGATTGGCCAATAAGCGTGGCTCTTTTACGAGCAAGCGATAAACTTCTCTCTCTCGACGCTACAAAGTTATGAATTCGTCCTCTCTTATCCCGAGGCTGTTGGGCCTCCCCGCATCTTCCTTGCCTCTTTCATTCTTTTCGTCTTTCCCGCTACTAGCACCGTCGTCGTCGTCGTTGTCGTCGTCGTCGTCGTCGTCGTCGTCGTCGTCGTCGTCGAGTCCCTCCTTTGTTTCCCGTTCGTTTCACGAGCATACCGTTCCACGGGATTCTCTCTCTCTCTCTCTCTCCTCCGCTTCTCCGTTTGACGAGTACACCGCCGCTTTATGGCACACGATATCCTTCATCCGAAATATTATGCCTTGCTGAACCTAGCTGGCCCTCTCGACACTCGCCCCGATTCCGAGACCCCAACCGTCCAGGGGAATCATCATTCTGCGCTCTCTCGCACAGCGAATGGATATATGTGTGTGTGTGTACGTATATATATTTTTGGTACACGTATAGAGGGGGGGGGGGGGGATCCTTGTACGCCTGAAGATTATATTGAAACCGTAGTAAACTTTAATTTCGTTCATCTCTGCGTCTCTACCCGTTGGCTGGCTCCTCTCTCATCCCTCGGGCCAGCTCGCCCCAGCTGCTGAATCTAAGAAGCAGAAACCGTTTGCCGCTCGTACAAAGAGTGCGCGGTTATCAAAGGACGATATGCGCCCGAGATATATATGTACACTGATGAAGAACCATGCTTCGAGACTGCCAACCAGTTTTTTCGAATGAAACCGCCGAAACCCGGCCCGGTTATTAAGTATTCTCTCGCGAGGAAGGTCTGGGTTAGCCGAGTGTAAGCTATTTTTCGGTGTCCTAGGTGGACATCATCATGGAATCCTCGGTGTGAACAGGATCGTTGCTCTAGAACAGTGACGGGCATTTTTGACTGCCGCAGTCAAGAAGGATCCGCGGAGCTTCCCCCACCAACCACTCTTTCGTGCAGCGAGCACCTTCGCTGCGCAGCAGTGCCTTCGTTTTCCCCCTCATACGTCCCTCCATAGCCGACTAGGTTGGTGGGAGAAGCAGGCAACTGAGGGGCCCCTACCGTGCCCATCACTACTCTGGATGGACGCCTGCAAGGAGCTCATTTGTATGTAAACTCGAATGACCTTGGGCCACTGATCTGACGTCAGAGAGAAAAGGGGAGCCTAGGGCCACTAGAGGACTCGATACTGACGCAATCTAGCGGGCCCTGCGTAGACTCTGCGGTGAGAGTGACCCCTCCCACCCGATCACGTGATGCGTACCTGTCGCGCTCCGTATCCGTCATAACAAGGACAGTGACAAGCAGAGGTCATATAACAAGGATAGGTCAGTGATAAGCAGAGGTCATAACGAGGATAGGTCAGAGACAAACAGAGATCATAACAAGGATAGGTCAGTAGCAAGCAGAGGTCATAACAAGGACAGGTCAGTGATAAGCAGAGGTCATAACGAGGATAGGTCAGAGACAAACAGAGATCATAACAAGGATAGGTCAGTGACAAGCAGAGGTCATAACGAGGATAGGTCACAGACAAACAGAGATCATAACAAGGATAGGTCAGTGACAAGCAGAGATCATAACAAGGATAGGTCTGTGACAAGCAAAGGTCATAACGAGGATAGGTCAGAGACAAACAGAGATCATAACAAGGATAGGTCAGTGACAAGCAGAGGTCATATAACAAGGATAGGTCTGTGACAAGCAGAGGTCATGAACAAGGTTAGGTCATTGACAAGCAGAGTCGCCAAGTCCCCCCCATTCCATCTTCCCCTTCTACGGCACTGAACCCCCACGCTTCCCGGTCTGGTCACGTGACTCCGGTGCTGGCAGAAAGGGATTGGGTAAGAGATTTATATTGCAATACTTTCGCGCAGCTTAAAAGTTTGCCCGCGCACAGAAATCGGCTTCCAAAGTTAACATTTTCTCGTGAAACTACTTAAAAAATATGGTAAGTTCTCGGGCATCCGTAGGCAAATCCCAATTACGGAGGAAGTTTTAACAAGAGCTCGGGGAATATTCGATGATGTTACAGTTCGATGATCAACTTCCAACAATCCTGTGTCTCGAGTCCACGAATATTGATCCGCTAAGCCATCTAGCGCGCGTTTCGAAATCCGGTCCGAGTTTCATTGGTCTAGGACTTAGGCCAACTTTCCTGTAAATTTGTACGGGCGAACTCACGAGGATTAGGTTTGACTTATCCCCCCTTGCAATACACTTTTACAGAAAATTTATATAATCGACTTTATTGATTTATTTATTTTTTAATCAGTTCTATTAATACGGTTGGTGTCCGAACGAGAGGACAGTGAATGATAAATGGCGTTGAAATTGTGTAAAACGATTTCCGGCAGTGTAGGTTCTTGCGGAAAAAGTTTACCGTGATTACAGCACGATCGTGTAAATCAAACCGAGAACTTCAAGCGTTCCTCGAGTGGAATGAATGGACTGCAGTTTTTCGAACACTTCTTGTAACCGTGGTTGCGCAAAGCTTGACAAAATAAAAAGTTACATAAACGCACCGAGAAAGTTCCGTTTTATGTACTTCACCTAATAACACTCGCCAGAACCGTTTATGTGACTTCTCGAAACCAGCTCTCCAATCCTAGAATTCATACAAAATACACAAATCATTGATCATCGTAGACAATCTTCTAAAGTGTGTTCCATTAAGTGGTGACATTTTAAATTTCGAGCTATTATTTATTAGAATTGTCACTCTTCGACATGTGGTTAATAATATTGTAAAAATTTGGAAAATCGTTAAATAATTTTAATTTGAAAAAAATTGTTAATTGCAAAAACCAGCGATTTTTAATAATTTAAAATAAAACTATTAATACAGAAAATTACACTTCTTTGCGAAGGAGTCAAATTTTTCGGCAGACGATCGATAACCATAATTTTGCCTAAAACTATCTTGTGTCAAATTGTCAATTACGTTTTTCTGTCTCGCACGTCTTGGCAAGTTCCTCGGAAAGCCCGACTTCTCCCGAGCAAACGAATTCATGTAATCCATTTCCTCTTTGGTAAACGCAACGATAATATCACTTATCAAGAACCGTTGCGTCGCAGCAAAAACGGGTAATCGATCCGTTTAGATACCCCCGGGGCTGGACACTGCAAACATTGCGTTTTTCTCTGGCCAAGAGATTCGAATTACCCGGTAGAAGTAACTTCTACCAGAGAGAACCGCGTAACCGGAAATGCGGTACGTAGAAGAAAAATGTCAGTGTCATTTGTAGTCGCGTAACGACGGAGAACCGGTTCGTTTCATTGCACCCTCGATATTGCATTCCTTTCGCGGCAGACTATTATTGCCACGTGTAAATATGCACGTTGCATCGATCTGATAGTGCTCCTCCTTCGTCGCAGGTACAGTCGCATCAAGAGACCTGATGTATCCGGAGTGTTAATTCATGACGGGACTTTCTTAAATCAAATCATGTCTTTTTGGAACTTTCTTAAATCGAATCATGTCTTTATGGAACTTTTATCGACACATTCGCGACATTTTTCTTGTCAAAACGAGCCCAAACACGGTGCAATTCCGATAACATTTGTTCGTTTAATCCACGATTTAGTGGATCCTCGACTATCCGAACTCTTGAGTATTCGATTAAGTGTCCCGCGGTTCGATTTGAAGAGATCCGTGGATAGATTCATTGAACAAATTAGTATAGATTTATTCTAATTCTTCTATTATTCTAATTATTCTAATTATTAGTTATTTAAACTGTTTAGTAGGTTGATAATAATATAATGTTCAAATTTCTCTAATATTTTTGCTATTTTAAATTACACCTGCTCATTTTTCTCATAATTGCATAAAAACCGCAGACTACTAATTATTATTTCAACAATTGTAGAATGAAAAACCGGTCATTTGAACGGGCAGTGTTCAGTGTCAAATGGAACTCCGAACAATTATCGAGGACGTAACGACACGATCGAGATCAAACAGAAAATGTTCCTAATAATTTGCGTCTGATCTGTTCGAACAATTTATCCCAGCAGAAGAGAAAGAGAGAGAGAGAGCTCTATTCTTTCGCCAATCAAAATTCTATTAAAACGTGCCGGTGGAAGAACGATTGATTTATTCCGTTCGCCTCGATTCACTGTGAACCGACGGGTAGACGCGGTGGTGTTCCCAAGGATGGAAAATACGGCGAGCGTTTTTCGAAAGCGTTCGACCGAAACCGGAATTTTTCCCGGAGTTATTTAAAAGCACCGGCGAAACTTGCCAGTTTGCCAGAGCCTGCGCGAGAAAGGGAGAACGTCCGTTCGAACACAAAAGAAAGAGACGGAAATTATGATTTTGATGAATACTGGAAGGAAAAGAGCTCGGGAAAAATGCGACGGGAAAACGTGCGCTGCACGGTACGGTACACCGTTCAAATATTATCGATGTAGCCGAAATCGAGGCGCTACTATCATCTGGCTGCTATCCCAATCGGTCAGTACTTAATCCCGGCGAATATAGTCGGAATTCCGAAGCATTGTTGGCCGTACGACAGCCCTCCTCCTCCCCCGGACGATCAAATATCGTCACCGCGTATACGCTCCTAATCGCTCTGTCGTTCATCCATACGCCGATTAATTACTGGCCGACTGTGTAATCCTACTCGCCCGAATCGCACGAAGATCTGTGCGCACGTAGCCCACGGAATTTTCATTCGGTACCTACTCGGTTGCCCTAGATTTGGTCGATTGTTGCGCGAGTTACGTTAATCGTGTGTTCGTGTGGGATACATACGTGAAAAATTGCACTGTAACAGTAGAAACAAGCAGAGGTCAGTGACAAGCAGAGGTCATGACAAGCAAAGGTCATATAGGTAAGTGACAAGCAGAGGTCATGACAAGCAAAGGTCATGACAAGCAAAGGTCATATAGATCAGTGACAAGCAGAGGTCATGACAAGCAAAGGTCATATAGGTCAGTGACAAGCAGAGGTCATGACAAGCAAAGGTCATGACAAACAAAGGTCATATAGGTCAGTGACAAGCAGAGGTCATAACAAGCAAAGGTCATGACAAGGTTAGGTCATTGACAAGCAGAATCGCCAAGTCTCCCCACTCCACCTTCCCCTTCCACGACTGTTCCCCCACGCTTGGGCCCGGTCACGTGACGCGCCCCGCCTTTGTCATGCGTGTGTCACATTCTCACGTGACTAATCCGGTACTGGTAGACGGCGGATTTTTATGGAAAATATTCTGCATCGATTGCGGGTTTTATAAAGAACAATGTTCTTAGATTTCTTCATATTTTTCCCCGGTTTTATATTTCAGCCAGTTAATTTAGTATACGAGTGAAGTCAGCAATATTTTCTGTAATAATCGGCTCGCGATCCGTGTGTTTTCCTTTTATTATTAATTCAATTTGCGTCTGGGTAAACGTTCCCCAGTCGAACGAGCAGATAATCACTAATTAGTTCCGTCTGCGCAAGGTCAGCTTGATTAATATGCTGCTGCATGTATCGCTTGTAACGAATCAGTTCGTTTTCTTCGCGCTTTCCCGGTAGAGCGATTGGATCCTCTTTTTTAGGTTCTTATTTTGAAAACTAAGAGATCGTTTCCTGAAACACAAACGTCCCCCCTCCAACCGGTTGTCTTCCTCAGGTATCGATCTATATGCAGCGAAACGGTTCGTTTATTGCGCGGCGCGCGGACGACACGGCACCGCTCATAACATTTGTTACAATTACCACGTGATGCTCGGTCCGGAAAACGTTAAAAAAAAAAAACACACAAAACACGAAAAACAGCAGCGGCAGTAGTACTACACAAGACCGGAGGAACAAAAAAAAAAAAAAAGAAAAAAAAGAACGAGGAATGAAAATTTGTGCTCGTGTTTTACTGTCACCTGTCACTTTTTATCCGCACGCGTAAAAAAGCGACGATGCACCGCGACGCATGTTGATTCCGCGTTTAAATAATCCACGTGCACGATTGCAGGAAAAATTGCGCGCTGATGTATGTACGTACGGTAGTACGTACGTGTATACATAAATGCAAATAATACCATAAATTTCAGGTTTAATTTATTTGGACGTTTTAAGAGTGCCTCTTTCCGACGGGATATGACGTTATAAATGTTATTGGCCATCGAAAGCAGCGATATCGGGCACGCTGCCCGCGCGTTTTTCCCCGCGATCTAAATTTTCTAATCGCCCGACAACGGATTTCTCTGTTTTATAGTAATGGATTTCTGCAGGTCACAAACACCCATACGTGTCCCCCCCCCCCCCATCGGAATATGAATTTGACGGTCGCCAGTTTTCCGCCGTTTGCGATCGTGGCCCATAATTCGGGCTCCAATGCCCCGAAAGTGTTCCGCGATAGAGTCCGAATTGAAAGCGTCTTTTGTTCCACCAAATACCAGCTTTCGTTCATTTTTCGCCCACCGCGTTAATCAATCTCACCGACGCGAACGTTTCAACGAGAAGTTATATCCGCTTCGGGCACAAAGAGCACTCGTTTTTTAAATAAATAATTGAAACAACACTATTTTCACAATACAGTAACTTGTTGAGCTAGAGAAGTGTGCTGTAGCTTGTAGTTCTATTTTTTTGTAACCTCATCGGAGTGGAGGCAATTTTGGTGGATCTTGAACCACCCATTTTCTTAGATCAAGACATTAACTGTTCTTTATTGAATTGTAAAATTTTTAAAATTTTCATATATTATAAGTTAAACTGCTTGTAATAGAGCTTGTAGTTCTATTTTTTTGTGACCTCACCGAAGTAGAGGCAATTTTGGTGGATCTCGAAACTCCCATTTTCTTAGATCAAGACATTACTGTTCTTTATTGAAATGTTAAATTTTTAAAATTTTCATATATTATAAATTAAACTGCTTGTAATAGAACTTGTAGTTCTATTTTTTTGTGACCTCACCGGAGTGGAGGCAATTTTGGTGGGTTTTGAAACTCCCATTTTCTTAGATCAAGACATTACTGTTCTTTATTGAATTATTAAATTTTTAAAATTTTCATATATTATAAATTAAACTTTATTAAGTTTTTAACATAAATTTCCCCACCGCCGAAAAAGGATCTTGGAATGCACCACTGATCCATAATAATTTTTGTAGAGGAGATTGTGATTATTCCAGAATTGTTGCGGAATCTCTCCCGTTGCCGTTTCTGGCAAGAGCAGCGTGGAAAGTGCGAGCACACGTTCTTGGCACCTTACTTAGTAACAAAGTCAGCTGTTCCGTCGTTACCGTTCACTCTGCCGCGGTTCTTTTTTTCTTGCTCAAGAGACTCGACGCTCAGAGCGTCTTGTCACGCACACACGCCTTACGCAAATTGATACGCCTTCTATTCATCATTCCGCCTTCTTCTTCTTCTTTTTTTCAACTTTCACTTGCCATTGTGGTTGGCCGAGTCCTAGATGCTCCAGTAATCTCGCCACAAAGTGCACAAGAGAAATTTTATATCTGTATAAATTTTCACAAATTTTCTGCAACTGCCCATCAAAAACTACAAATAATTATTAAATGAATTCCGAGTGAAAATTTGCGAGAAATGGCAAAACATAAAATGAAAATTATTAATTCTTCGAACTCTGAGCTATTTTCATCGACGGGATAGCAAGGACGTGAAGACAGTAGGGCTACCATTTAGTTAGGATTGTTGTTTTGGAACCAACTGGATTTTTGGGAATATATCGTGTCTAATAGGGTGCGACGATCATTCCGAAATTTTGGGGCTGCTTTCATACACTATTTAAGTAATTGAGAATTTTTTGTTTCAGTCTGCAAGAGCAGAGCACGATGAAATAATAATTACTTATGTGGCAACTTGGTCTTTTGGAAACAAGTGGATTTTTCTGAATTTAGTGTGACCAATAGGATGAGTCGATCTTTATGAAATTTTGGGGTTGGTTTATACACAATTTAAGTAATTGAGAGTATTTTTTTTAGTCTGAAAGAGTAGAGCACGATGAAATAATAATTACTTATGTGCCAACATGGTCTTTTGGAAACACATGGATCTTTGTGAATTTAGTGTGACCAATAGGATGAGTCGATCTTTATGAAATTTTGGGGTTGATTTAATACACTATTTAAGTAATTGAGAGTATTTTTTTTTTTAGTCTGAAAGGGCAGAGCATAAGGGAGTAATAATTACTTAAGTGCAACTCTAGCCACTGACAGTTCAATTGTTCTTCTGTAAGCAATTTTCTTAGAACAATTCCTTTCTATATTATTCTTTTGCATTTTAAGGATATGAAATTGTTACAATACCTCTTTACTTAAATGTTTAGCAATATGTTCCAATATATTTAATAATGTGAACAATATTCTGAATAATGCTACAGCAATTGTTAGTGGCGATTCTTAGTCAAATTTTTGTGAAAATTTGCTAGAAATAGCCAAGAACTGGAAATAATTATTAAAAAGGCTGCGTCTTGTTTCTCAGATTTCCTGGCGGCGTTGTCCCGGCGGGATTTGCATAAAAAATTCGCAATCTCTTTTTAATCCGCGTAAAAAATCGGCTCGTGTTCCCACGGTTACAATAGAAATCCACGGGACCGAACGATAGAACGCGCGTTAGCGGTTATAAAAACCGAGGGCGGTCGCAATAAAACGTAGCCAACCTTCGATAAAAATTCTCTTTGAGCTCGACATATTGCAACGCATGGTTATTTGGCAAGCATAAAGCGTAAAAACACACCGGGTGCTCTGGCGAAGAGAGAAGAGAGAGAATCTCTCTCTCTCTCTCACTCTGGCAGGGTCGCATGGTTTCTTTCTTCCGTGGCGGGACGACGACGTTGCGACAGAGAAATCGATTAACTACTTACTTTAGCCCGAAGGTCGCTTCGGCTGATGATCGATCGATCACTGGAACGAGCAAACGAGCGAGAGCAGGCGAATGAACGAACGAACGGAACGAACGAACGAACGAACGAACGAACGAACGAACGAACGAACGAACGAACGAACGAACGAACGAACGAACGATCGGTGATCGAAACGCTCCGGGTTCAAAGTGGTGTCGTTTATACCGTCGTTAATTTCGTCCGGGTTGGAAGAGATATCGATAGCAAAAAGGAAACAGCTCGCGGCAACGTTTGGCGATAAAATACTAAACGCGGGGGTAAAAATAGAGGCGAAAGGTGAACGGGAACCTCTGCAGCGAAAAAGCACACCGTATCGCACAAATATCCGCGGAAAATGTCTGTTTCCATTCGAGAGGTCCGGCCCCGAAACCAGGAGACCGATCTCTTCACCCCCTCCCTCCCTCCCTCCCTCCCTCCGGAGAATTTCTCCCTTTCAGAACCGAACGCTATTAGTATGAAACCACCCGACAAAGTGATCTCCGAAAATAACTTCCGTCGATCGCTTCTTCAGAGCCGTCCCTGCTTGCCTGCATCCCCCAAAGTGTCCATTTTGGTTAACCTATCAGCGAGCACCTCCGAATAACTTGACTCGAACGATTCTGATCGGCTGTGCAATTTAGCTTTATTTCCTAAACGTTGAATTCACCATAAAATTACGTTCGTTGATTGGGAGATACCTCATAGAAAAATTAAATGTTATAATTTGGTATTGTGAAAATTTTTTTTTATTGTTTAGCGATGCTATGTATTTCTTAAATATTGTCCATGCAATTTAGCTTTATAACGGTTTTCCTTATTTCGATCGACAATGTTGAATAAATCTAATTAATGCTATTGGCGCACTGGTACGATCATTTGTTACTATTAAGCACTTTTGTAAATTGTTACATCAACCAATTTTCGACGTTTCGATCTAAATTTAGATCATTTTCAAGAAAATTTAGATCGAAACGTCGAAAATTGGTTGATGTAACAATTTGCAAAAGTGCTTAATAGTAACAAATGATCGTACCAGTGCGCCAATAGCATTAATTAGATTTAATTTAGCTTTATGTCCTAAATGCTGAATTCACCATAAAATTACGTTCGTTGATTGGGAGACACCTCGTAGAAAAATTAAATGTTATAATTTGGTAAAGTATTGTTAAATTTTTTTTATTGTTTAGCGTATGTATTCTTAAATAATGTCAGTGCAATTTAGCTTTAAGTCCTAAATGTTGAATTCACCAAAAAATTACGTTCGTTGATTGGGAGACACCTCGTAGAAAAATTAAATGTTATAATTTGGTAAAGTATTGTTAAAATTTTTTTTATCGTTTAGCGTATGTATTCTTAAATAATGTCAGTTTGCCGATTAATTTTTTCGTAGCTGCATGCAATCCATATTTCATCGCTGGAACAGATTTTACGAAAATGATAATTTTCAGACTGCCATTACTGTGCAGTTAGTGAAATCTGAATAATTTATTTTACGTGCGGCTTTAATGTCAAAGTATCGTGGGCCTACATTCCTACGATTCGAATCGTCTTTTAACGCCGTCTCGTTTGCATGGGAAACCACCGGCTAGAACTCTCTTGGAGAAAACAAGATGGGAAAAGAGATTGTCCTAATGCAGTATACTTTCTCGATTAGTCCCGATAAAGGCGTCGCTCGGAAAACGCTGGTTAAATTCGTCACCGCCCCCTTTGAATTCGAGCGGACGCGCGCTTACATCGAGTTTCCACGGTTGTTAAACGGACCGTGCAAAATAAAAAAAAAAAAACGGTTGCGTTACACCGGTTTCGCATTAAACTGATCTTGAAGAATTCAGTTCAGTGTCGAGCTCCAGATTCTTGCGAAACAGAGCCTTCAACGTCGGACCCAAAAACATCATCGCGATTCGTCGAGGTGTACCCAGGCGATCGGTGGAATAATTGCGCCCGAAGTGGCCGCGTTCCAACGAAAAATTCTCCGGGGGTAGCTAAAAACCCGGGTGAATACATTTTGCGAGAGTGCAGATCGATCGATCGACCACGTAGACGCACCGGAAACGTGCTCGGGTAAATAACGGATGGTAAAAATCCCGGATAAAAGATCGTTTCCTTCAAAGGGATTTTTTTTTCAAGAAATATTGTTCAATTTGAAATCAGTAACGCGTGTTCCGGCAGACACAGTTCACGGATTCTTGATACGTCGTTGATTTTTAAAAATTTCGCCAGACAGACGAATCATCATCTATTTTAGATCGGCCGGCGACTGGCGGGATTGTTATCGGTGCAAATATAATTCGCGGGAATCAATACCGTTCCATTATTCGGCTGTATCTTTCCTATTACGCGTCAGCTTCTGTTTCGGCCGTGTGTCCTCCCGGCGGCCACCGCTTCCCGCGGACAATGAAGATGATTCATTTTCCAACGCGTCGACAATGATCGCTGCCGATAATAACGAGATCCAAGTAATGCCGCGCATTCGTCGCTTATAACGAAATATTTATTAAATAACCGAGCGCCGGGCTCTCTCGTTATCCCTGTCCACCGGGATTCCCCGTCGATCGTTCGCTCTTCATTGCGAATTCAATTCGATGACGATTTTCTTTATTGTACTCCGCGCTCACTGTGTAATTGGCGGGGTAGCAGTCAGGATGCCAGTTAGGGGGGTGTTTTGGAAACAAGTGGATTTTTGTGAATTTAGCGCGACCAATAGGATGAGTCGATCTTTATGAAATTTTGGGGTTGGTTTAATTCACTATTTAAATAATTGAGAGTATTTTTTTTAGTCTTAAAGGGCAGAGCGCGATGAAGTAATAATTACTTATGTGTCAACCTGGTCTTTTGGAAACAATTGGATTTTTGAGAATTTAGCGTGACCAATAGGATGAATCGATCTTTATCAAATTTTGGGGTGGTTTAATACACTATTTAAGTAAGTGAGAGTATTTTTTTTAGTCTGATAGAGCAGAGCACGATGAAGTAATAATTACTTATGTGCCAATTTGATCTTTTGGAAACAAGTGGATTTTTGTGAATTTAGCGCGACCAATAGGATGAGTCGATCTTTATGAAATTTTGGGGTTGGTTTAATTCACTATTTAAATAATTGAGAGTATTTTTTTTAGTCTTAAAGGGCAGAGCGCGATGAAATAATAATTACTTATGTGCCAACATGGTTTTTTGGAAACAAGTGGATTTGTGAGAATTTAGCGTGACCAATAGGATGAGTCGATCTTTACGAAATTTTGGGGTTGGTTTAATACACTATTTAAGTAATTGAGAGTATTTTTTTTTAGTCCGAAAGAGCAAAGCACGATGAAGTAATAATTACTTATGTGCCACCCTGGTCTTTTGAAAGCAAGTGGATTTCTGAGAATTAATTGTGACCAATCCGGTAACTCGATCTTTCTGAAGTTTTGGGGGTGTTTTGGCACATTATTGAAGAGATCAAGAATATTTTTTCCAATCGATAAGAACCATAAATGAGTGCTGCTAAGGTTCACCGTGAGCTTCAATCAGTTGAAAGACAGCAGACAGTGGACGATTTCGCGAAGACACGTTCATAAGAAGCATTTCCGTCGTTCATATGAACGATTCCGCACGGCGAGATCGTCGCCGGATCGAAACATTTCGTACACAGAAGTGTCCGGGTGGCCCGTAAGGTGTACTAGTTCACGGAATTAACGTCGTTACGTTTTACGGCCGCCTCGTCTGCAGAAACTGATTCGTTGTAAGGAGAAAAACGAGCGAGGACAGCACGTAACACGGGGCGAAACAGCGCTTCACGATCGCCGGGTGTAGGTGGGGTGTTTCCCTCCTCCCGTTTGCCACGGGAAATAGGGGCGCGAAACGTGGCTGGGGTGTTCACCCCCCTCCCCCGACGATGGAGAGAGGCAAATAGAGCTTTCCGAAGACCTTTGTCAGCGTTTAGTACTCAGACGACCGTAAGAATTTTCCGCGATCCGCCGCCCCGTACACGGTTTAATGGCTATGCACATGTTTTCTCCGAGCCCCCCAGTTTTCAACTGTAAATCCACGGAAAACGTTCGTCGACATTAATTCCAAGCCGACAAATAGTTGTTTCGAATACATTTCTCTCTCTATACGTAAACGTTAATCTCGTATTTTACGAATATTCATCCCCAGCTGGATCTCCTTCGGGAATAATTAACTCCGTTAAACAATCTTTTCTCAGGTTTTGTTTCAATGCCGCCTGGTACAAGAATGTCTTCGTTTTATAATGATAGTTTTAATGTTGATCTGCGATTTTTCTTCGCTGTTTCATTACTAGATATCTTTATGCATTTATAGCAAAATTGAGTAGACGAAATTGAAAATTGTAGGAAAATTTTGAAAATTGAACGTGTCAATATATAATTTCTCATCTATTAAAATTATTAAGGGAAGGAATGACGTTCTATTTACTTTCTATTCCTTGCAATCAAGGTAGACAATTTTTATTTTGCATAAAGATCCGCAGTCTATTCATTATAGTTCGAATGGAAAATGTGACGTTGGTAATCGAAGGACCGGAACAACTCGGGGCCCGTTCCCCCACTTTTTCGTTCCGCTAAGGTGGGGGGGGGGGGACGTTCCCCCACTACTTGTCAAGGTCGACGGTCGTACCGCTAGGAGTGGGGGACCGGCCAGGCTCTTCTGAGGAAGAAGTCATCCAGCTGTATGATGAGTCGATCTTTCTGAAATTTTGGGGCTGTTTCACTGCACTGTTCAAGTAATTGAGGATATTTTTTTGAGTCAGAAAGTATTATAGCATAAGGGAGTAACAATTATATATGTGCAACCCTTGTTACTGGGAGTTTAATTAGTTCTTTGGAAGCAAGAGGATTTTTGGGAATTTATTCTGGCCAATAGGATCGGCCGATCTTTCTGAAATTTTGGGGCTGTGTCACTGCACTGTTGAAGTAATTGAGGATATTTTTTGTAGCCTGAAAGAGCTGAGCATAAGGGAGTAATAATCATATATGTGCAATCCTTGTCAGAAAAGCGTATAAGTCGCGCAATTTTGACTCTTTTTACTTGAAAAAAATCGTGTACGCACTTCAAACATCCATAAGTATGTCTGCAAGATCCTAACGCGCGAAGCGTAACAGTTCCTCCGGAAAAAATTGTTGAAGACTGGTATAATTAAGGTACTCCAACGAAATACAGTTCACGGTATTCTTGATCGCAGATCTAGGAGCACCGATAGGAGATAGAAATGCTGTGATAGGCAGTGGAATCGAGATGACAGGAGCGCGATCGGACAGGTTCTTCGAGATCGAAAAATCCGTCGTTTCGAAATCGCGCGCGAGTAGGGCCGGGAAAATCCCGTCGGTAAAATTTTCTCCGGTCCGCGGCCCGGGTGTCCTTTAATTTGCATCTACTTGCGGACTTAATGATCGGAGACGCGCGTTGTTCGCCGCGGAGTCTCGCGGCACCTGTGGGGCCGACGCGTAATGAAATTCGAGAGGAAAATCAGCGTGAACGGGCCGAGCGGACGACTACGCGACGTTTCGAACGTGACGTGGCCAGTCCTATCATTTTATGCAAATAAAACCGGAGAACGCTTGATTTCCCTTGGTGTTCGGGGCGCCAGCGACTACGACGCGTCGTCGTCCTCGGCGGCGCGGCGCGGCGCGGCGCGGCGCGTGGTTCTGCACACGCGGATGCTGACCGGAAACGCGACCGTGCTCGGCTTTTGCATTATTATTCTCTAATGGGAACTGGTACATCGACGCGCCCCATCGAGGAAAAGAAATTCTGAAACACCGACGAGCACCCCGCTTCTTCGTTTGCGCGCCGATTGTCGGCGGATTCTGTCTATCGTTCGCCAGAGAAATTTCAATCGGTCTTTCGGATGCTAGTGGATTTTTGGGAATTTACTGAAACCAATATGATCGATCGATTTTTCTGAAATTTTTTCGATGTTTTACTGCGCTATTGAAGTTATTGACTATATTTTTTTCAGCCTGAAAGAGCTGAGCATAAGGGAGGAATAATTATACATGTGCAACCCTTGTCACTGAGAGTGTAATTAGTTGTCTGGAAGCAAGAGGATTTTTGGGAATTTATTCTGGTTAATAGGATGAGTTGATGTTTCTGAAATTTTGGTGCTGTTTCACTGCCCTATTGAAGTAATTGACTATATTTTTTGAGTCAGAAAGAATTATAGCATAAGGGAGTAACAATTATATATGTGCAACCCTTGTCACTGAGAGTTTATAATTAGTCCTGTGGAAGGAAGAGGATCTTTGGGAATTTATTCTGGCCAATAGAATGAGTCGATCTTTCTGAAATTTCGGGGCTGTTTCACTGCACTGTTGAAGTAATTGAGGATATTTTTTTCAGTCAGAAAGAATTATAGCATAAGGGAGTAATAATTATTCATGCCAAACCCTTCACGACAGAAAGTGTTTCGTGATGTAAATTGAGACCAAAATGATTTATCCCTTGGCAAAGACCAGATCATTATTCCTCTCTGTAAAATCCAGACAGATAGACAAAAAGATCGACAAGACCAAGTTCAAAGCACACGGTATTACCACGTAACGTCTACATCAATTGAAACACATCTTCCGTAATTGCTTATGCAGCGGAAGCAGGTGAAAGTGTAGCTCTGTAAAAAGCTCTCGAGTCCTCCACACGTCCAACTTGCTCCTCGACGCTTTGTCGAACGCTTTCCGCGCGTAATATTAAATTCTTCCGAGTCTCTCAGATGGAAGAGGATCGAAGCTGGCGGAGTCGTCGATTCGTGAAGGATAGAGAGACTTTTTCTCGTTGAAACGTTCAGTCGCAATAAGGATCCTCGGTACATAAAGCATAAAGTTTATTACACAGTGGCGTAACGGCACCGTCGCGTCGTGGACGGAGTTCCGTCGATTAATTTACCGTCTTAGCAATATGCGAAACAGGACGGTTTATTGCGAAACATTTCACCCAGGAGCCTTTTATTAGAGGTTCTTGTAAACCCGAAAAAATTCTAGGTGGTGCTCGCCGGGAGGGATGGACGCGCCAGAGAGAAAAATAGGGGAGAGATTGCGAGAGGAGTGGGGGGAAGGGGGGGGGGATATTGTGGTCGGCAGTAGAAAAGAGAAGGGGGGCTGGCAGGTGACGAGAGGGATACAGGAACGATGAGCCGACGGTATGCATTCGATAATACAATTTACGGTCGCGAACGATGGCGTATAAATTTTTATGGTGATCAGGTAGTACACCGGTTGATATACCCATAGCCGCCCCGACGTCCACGCGGCATGGCACCGCATCGTATGCATCGCGAATTGTGTGAGCGGCATGATCACACGGGGGTGACACGGGGAAACACACACGTGTGGCGAGGGATAGCTGTTCAATGACGGCGTTCCGAGGCTTCAATCGAACAAACAATCCTTGCTCGCGCCTCTGTAAACCCGGTCCATCACTGTCTCGCCCAGGCGCCCGAGGCGTTTATGAAGGGACAAAGGGACGTTAAAACGTTGCCAACACCGCTGCCGCATCACCGCATAATTTTCATCTTTTTACCACCCCCCGTTCAGAAATCATTCTTATTCGTCGCGATATTGACTTGGAGAGCCATTTTCATAGGAATTTTGATCAGAAGACTGAACAGAATTCGATTCCGTGGAAGATTTCTTCACGAGATAAATTTTTTCACGTTTTTACACTGGTTTCAATTTGTAGCTTTTTTTTTAAGGAAATTCGTTCTTCGGTTTCTCGTCTGCTACGCCGGGCAACAATATTTTAGTGGAGAATGAACATCGGTGTGCGAAAGTAGTCTTCAAGTTTCAAAACGACTCCAAGTTTGTTGCTCTACGATTATTTTTTAGCTAAAAACAACCCTCGGGTCCTTCCTTTCTTAGATCGTGTAGTTCTCGTATTTATTTCTCCGAGATACTTCGCCGAGACACAACATTTTTCTAGCGAATGAATCCGCCAGGGATTTGAAGCTTGAACCTCCCACTTTACGACGAGACCTTAAAAAATGTCTTACAATTTTTTTTCTCACCGTTTTATGGAACAAAAACGTGGACCATGTTATAAGCAACACACCGGTCGCGATGTATTGGATAGTTGACGGTACATCTTCCGTTCAAAGATCGATAACTCGACCGAAAGAAATCGTACGATATTTTTCAAGGTCTCGTTACAAAGAGGGAACTTCAATCTTCGAATCCCTGATGGACTCATTCCTGGAAATTTTTGTAATGTTCCCACAGAAATTCGAGTATCACAGCATTTTTTAGTCAAAACGGGTCATCGGTTTTCCATGTGCTATATCGTGTAAAAATATCTCGGACTAAAAATAAACACCGGGGCACGAAAGTAGAGTGTTCAAGCTTCAAAACCAGTCCAAGTTCATTGTTCTACGATTATTTTTCACAAAATCACAACGGGTTAAATATCGTCAATTTTCCGTTCGATTAATCCACCGTGTACCTATTTAGCAAGCAGAATGATGATAAATTATGCATCGACGAGGAATTTCCATTTATCGTTCGGTATTTTTTTCGACCGAGTGGCCACAGTGGAAATTCATCATCGTGAGGGGTCAAAGGAAAAATAGTAAAATCCGTGAAAAAACATGCCGGGCACGGGGGAAAATATAGCTGGTCGGCCCGTTTTTCTTGCGATTCGGAACGCGGTAACGGGTCGCCCGGCGCGCGGTGCCATGCCACCACAATTTTCACCGCACTCCATACTTTCATACGGAAACAGCGGTCGCACTTAACCAGTCCGTATCGATTCCCACGGGACCGTGGACGGCGCGGCACGTGTCGGGAAATACGTGTTTACACCGTTCCGGGACTCGGTTCGCGCCGTGCGTTTTCGCATTCGGTACGTGTTCCACGATCGTTTTACACCTGTGCACACTCTTCCTCCTGCTAGCTCAACTTACTATAACTGCTCTCGATAAACGAGTCCGGTCCCCCCATTAACATAATGACTCAATGAACCTATCGACTCATTTTTACCACAGACGCATCAACACCAATTATTTCTAATAACTGAAAATTTCCTCATAAACAATACTGAAGACCTACAATTTCAGAAACTTTCCATCCAATAAATAAATAACTGATAAACACTATAAGCTCTCTCCCTCCCTCTCTCCCTCCCTTCCCCTCTCCCTCCCCCCTCTCTCTATTCACCGGTGCACCGATGACTTTCTTCCGGCGGATGGGGGACACGTGTCGTTTCTGACATCGGGAAACGAGCAACAATCTCAAAAAATCCCCAACAATTTTTACCAGAACTCCGCACTTGGATTTCACACGCAATTATGCAACGAAGAGCTGATCATGGCAATATTACTACAACGAAGCGTCGATGATTCAGCCAGCCTCTGATAGTCCCGGACATTTTTCTGATCAGAATCGAAGGGACACAGCTTTACTACTCACCGAGAACACAGAGCAGAACGTGAACGAAGCATGATGATGCACTCGACCGCATTTTCCCGGGGGTCAATCCACGGAGGAAGCGCACGCTTGTGTGTCACGAGCCGGCGGTTATGCGAACGAGACGAGACGAGACGGGTCGAGATCGTGGGTAACCACAAGACGGAAAGAGGACACGCGATCGGCGTACTCGACGTGCCGAAGTCCACGCGGAAACTGGCGGTTTCCGATGGCACGCCGCCGCTAGTATTCCCAACACTTGGACCAGAACAGGCCTGGTTGTATACACGTCCCGTCGACTTTTGCTTTTGCTACACGGTTATTCGCCCGTATGGTAGCGGACGGACCGAGCCCGAGCTACTCTCTCGATGGTGGGAACGAGAGAAGGAAGCGGCGGGTGGAGGCAGTGTGCTTACATCCTCGGACTGGCTCTCAGACCCGTGACCGCCTTCGAACGAGACGCTCCCCTCTATATGTCTCTCCCTCCCTCTCTCTCTCTGCTCTCCTTTAGAGCTCTTCGAACTGCCAGGTAATCTTCTGGGCCTCAGAAATTCGAGTATCATCAAGGCTTCGATGGAGTGGATCACCGACTTTTCATTTAGGGAACAAAGGCTGCACGCTAATGATCTGTAATGGGGTACTCTTCGGTGGACAATTTAGACATGGACCTGGTAGCCTGGGGCCCAACGCGATTCAAGTATTAGCGGTCACACGTTGATGTAGTGGATGCACTTGATTTAGGGAACAAAGACTTGCAAGCCTTTAATGACACTTCTTCACTGGAACAGCTTATCTTCTGGATCTAACTTGACTAACAATATGATTAAAGTATCAACGTCCACAAGTTAGCATAGTGACCCAACGTTTTCTGATTTGGGGAACAAAGACTGCCAGTCAATGATCTTTAATGGAACAGCTAGATCATCTTCGGGACCTGAACCTGGCAGCCTAGGGACCAACGTGATTCAAGTGTCATCGATAAGACGTTGATTTAGTGGGTGAACGTCTTTTGATTTAGGGAACAAAGGCTGCATGCTAATGATCTGTAATGGGTACTCTTCGGTGGACAATTTAGACATGGACCTGGTAGCCTGGGGCCCAACGCGATTCAAGTATTAGCGGTCACACGTTGATGTAGTGGATGCAGTTGATTTAGGGAACAAAGACTTGCAAGCCTTTAATGACACTTCTTCACTGGAACAGCTCATCTTCTGGATCTAACTTGACTAACAATATGATTAAAGTATCAACGCCCACATGTTAGCATAGGGACCCAACGTTTTCTGATTTGGGGAACAAAGACTCCCAGTCAATGATCTTTAATGGAACAGCTAGATCATCTTCAGGACCTGAACCTGGCAGCCTGGGGCCTAACGTGATTCAAGTGTCATCGATAAGACGTTGATTTAGTGGGTGAACGTCTTTTGATTTAGGGAACAAATGCTGCATGCTAATGATCTGTAATGGGTACTCTTCGGTGGACAAATTACACATGGACCTGGCAGCCTGGGGCCCAACGCGATTCAAGTATTAGCGGTCACACGTTGATGTAGTGGATGCAGTTGATTTAGGGAACAAAGACTTGCAAGCCTTTAATGACACTTCTTCGCTGGAACAGCTTATCTTCTGGATCTAACTTGACTAACAATATGATTAAAGTATCAACGCCCACATGTTAGCATAGGGACCCAACGTTTTCTGATTTGGGGAACAAAGACTCCCAGTCAATGATCTTTAATGGAACAGCTAGATCATCTTCAGGACCTGAACCTGGCAGCCTGGGGCCTAACGTGATTCAAGTGTCATCGATAAGACGTTGATTTAGTGGGTGAACGTCTTTTGATTTAGGGAACAAAGGCTGCATGCTTTTAATGACAATACTTCACTGGAACAGCTCATCTTCTGGACCTAACTTGACGAGTCTAACCCAATATCATTAGAGTATCAGCGTCCACAAGTTGACATAGTTACCCAACCTCTTTCTGATTTGGGTACCAAAGACTCCAAATCTATGCTTGATCTTCACTGGATCAGCTCATCTTCTGGACCTAACTTGATGAGCCTAACAATATCTCTCTTGGTCTAACATGAGTTAAATTTAACATTGACAGGAATATGCCAATTCTAACAAGCTCTACACGTTGACATTAGCATACATTAGCCTAACCTGTAGACCTGCCACAACACCTGTAAACTTGGCCCCCATCACTGTTTTAGCATCTATTACATCTTATTGATTGAAAGTAATAAAAATTATAACTGATTTGTACATTTACCACATTGAAAATTTATATTCCCAAATTTGGATTTCCATCAATTTGGAGAATAATCGTTCAATCTCGACCGCCGTGTTCTACATTCTCTGACCCACACACGCGCGACTCGCGAGGACGTCAGGTGTGCCTGGTGACCTACTTCCCAGTTAGGCCAGTTCGGTTTGAAAATTTACGGATCCTGTTACAGTTCTGGATCCCAGCATGCATTTTTCACGATCCTCCCGTCTCACGGGAAGCCTCTGGATCTTCGATCATCTAACGAAGTTAGCGTCACTTGTTCATGTAAAAGTTGTACTCCCTGAAAGTTTTTTCTCTGCAATTAAAATTTCTCTTTGAGACCTTTTTTCTTAGGGGTCTCATTATTTTTATTCTGCTCAAGTCACATTGGAGTCTTGGAATAAATGTGACTTTTTAAAATAATAATTTTCTCGGTATTCTCTCGAATTTTCCTCGTTAAAATATATTTCGTAATATGTACTAATAAAAAATTTCTGTTTTTGTTTCAGGTACGTGGAGCTGTGAAATATCGTGGGCAGGAAAATTATTGCATTCGTTTCGAAGTGAGTTATTATAAATTATTACGTATGCGGCGAGTTATGTTGTTCAAGGTAGAAATTATTTCTTAACACACTTTCTACCGAGTGAGAAATTAATTTCCAGTTCGTAAATGCAATTTTAATTTCATCAATTGAATTCTATGCCGAACAAAAATGGAACCCGCTTATTCAATACCACAATAATAAAAAATCAATCTACATCGAACTTTCGCTTGGAAATTCTTACAACTGGATTTTCCTGCAAGTTTCACTTTTCAAGGATCGATCAATCGCTATTGCAATTAACACGATCCTCCTACGAAAACAATAACGTTCAACCAATGTTCCAACATGTCGAAACATTTATAGGTCTGATCATTGGCTACCGGGTGATCGTTAAAAAAATCATTCGACTTGTCCACCGAATAAACAACTGTTAAATAAATTACTGTAGCGTCGAATAGGTACGTTTGCGAATTTACAGCAAAATTATAACAATATTTCGCGTTGAAATTTTTATAGTATTCTACTATTAAACATGTCAAGAATGAAAATAAATTTGTTGCGAACCAGGTAAAATTTTTTTACTTTGCATCTGCTGTCTCGCTCACCGGGAGGTGTTCACTGAACGTTGTCGAACACGAGTATTACAAACACGTTCTTCCTTCAACGAATTTGATTAGCTAGTTAGACTGTTGCTATCGATGTTAACGTGTTTTCCGTACAGCAGTAACTCGCATTAGAACGCGTTTGTTACATGATCATCCATTCTGGCATGAACGGTGCCAAGTTTTTGGAAGTTGGCCGGATTCGAAAGTGATCCGACCGCTTTCGACGATCACGCTAGATCCGGCTAATCGTTTTCCGCGTTACCAAATCCACTTCTGCCTAATGAACAGAAAAATGGTAAAAGTCAGAGCAGCTAGAAGAAATTTTGCTGCCTAGCCTCCGCGAACTATTTCGTCGGCGGCTTCTCTCGGTCGACTTCGTTAATTTAACACGTAATATATTAAGTTAACGTTTTAATCCTTAAACAAACGGTCTCGAGTGGCGTTGCCATTCGCACTGGCGACAGCCGGCAGCCAAGCCTCATCATCTTTATTCCCGTCGTTGGCGTTAATTCGTTTACCCATTGAGTCGCATCTTGTAGAAAACGTCATAGCCGACCGAAAAGAGAACTACTAGCATAATTATGATTAATTACACGCTTTTTAATTAGAACCGGTTTGTACCCTTCAACACCCGTCCCCCACGTCGTTTCTCTTCTTTTCTTTTACCCTTCTTTCTTTTCATCTCTTTCCGTTTTGCTCGCTCATTTATTTACTTATCTGTGCATTAGCGCGGCGCGGAACGAGCCGTGAACCTCGGGGGATTTCAAATGAACGTACTTTACAACTCGTTTCGCCGTTTTTTTCATCGTTCCCGCGGCACAATTTTGTTTGACATAGTGAATTCGATCGGCCGCGTCACTTCTAAATGGCGTCTCATAAATAACCGCAAAGAACACGCGCTCTTTCGGATTTATTCCGGGAAAATTGCCATAACCACGGATCTCTCTATTAGGAGTGAAATTTCATTCCCGGAGAAATAGCGATTTTTTAAAAAATTGACAGACGTACTAACTAATGCGAAATTATGGACAGGTTTGTACTATATCTTTCCCCTATCTGTCAGCACTGGATCAGTCACGTGACATTGTGACGTATGTCACGTGGGGGGACAAATCTTAATCTCGGGATTCTAATCGTGTACTTGTAAAAACAATATTCAAAGAAACACATTAACCCTTTGTATTCGGAGCTATTTTAACTGAAAAACGAAAGATTTTTCCATTGTAGAATATTTCCATTCTATTATTTTTCAATTTTTGCATTTGAAACTGATATGATATCTCATGTAATATGTAAACGTCTAGTAGTTTATTAAATACGAACGAAAATAATAATGCGAACAATATTTCTAAGAATGGCACAGCAATTTTCAGTGGCGCCTCAAAGTCGCCATCCGAGTGCTAAGGGTTAAAGTTAAAATTCGAAATATCGATCAATAAACAATTAATCACTTGGAATATTTCACAAACTCTAACACAGAGCTTACCAAGATCTTACAGAGTTTACGGGCTGTTGGGTGTAAAATGGGGCACCCTATATAGAAGAGTCTCCTCTTCAAATTTCCAGCGAATTTAGTGAAAAATGTGAAAGTTGTGCACGATACCCGCGGAGAGGCTCCTCCGGAAAGATGTTCCCCATTTTATGAAACGATATACATATATGTATTTTCGTAGACGTTAAGGCCAGTTTAATAGAAGCCCTAAAATATTCGAAACATATGTATTTTTATCGAAGATGCAGAACATTGCTGTTAGAAAAATATATTCTAGTAAAAATGGGTAATAGACAGATGTTTTCAATAACCCTTGAAAGCATCTTGATTTGACTTTCTAATTTCCGGCCGTCGAGTTGATGATCTCCAGAATTTCAAAAGGAGATCGATGCGTTCTACCTGACCCAGAATTCATTTTTCTAATAAACACACACGAAGCGAATAAAAAAAGATATTAAAATTATTGAGGAAAGAAGTAATTTTTACGAAGCATTTAATTTTTCTTCTCTAGTCTATTCCTGATTTATATTTATAGCAAAGTTGAGCACAAGCAATTGAAAAGTTAAAAAATTCATACATATTAAAATTATTGAGGAAAGAAGTAATTTTTACGAAGCATTTAATTTTTATTTTCTAGTCTATTCCTGATTTATATTTATAGCAAAATTGAGCACAAGCAATTGAAAATTAAAAAAATTCACAGATATTAAAATAATTTTTACGTAGCGTTTAATTTTTATTTTGCAGTCTACTTGTGATTTATATTTAAAGCAAAATTGAACGCATGGTATTGAAAATTAAAAAGAGATATTGAAATAATTTTCACGCAGAATTTAATATTTATTTTGCAGTCTATTCGCGATTTAAAAATTGTACACATGGAATTGGAAATTAAAAAGAAGATATTAAAATAACTTTACCAAGCATTCAATGTTTATTTTGCAGTCTACTCGTGATTTGCAATGTTCAATTCCATGTGCTCAATTTTCCTATAAATCTCATCCCTCTCGACCATAAGTTTTGTCTGTCGACCGTCTCTTCTGTGTCGATATCCCGGTGTACAAAAGACAAAGCTGGTCGGTAAAAAGACAAGTTCCCGATTCAGAATTTTGACTGGTCTTTTCAGGGCGGCAAAAGTCGTGTTCTCGTCGTGTTCGAATCGTTCGTGGCACAGACTATAGCGCTCTCGAAACGAAAGTTCACCGTTGACGTAAGATCCCCCGGGTGGTACAATGAGCATTTGTCGGCGAAGCCCTTCAACGGGTACTAGGCCGTCTATGACATTCTCTCTCCCTCTCTCCCTTCACGGTGAACATTTCGAAACGGGTAGGGAGACAAAGAGCTCGAACTCGAACAATAACGAACTGATATCGCTGGATTCATGCTCGCTCTCTTCGCCGTAAACGTGCTTGCGTGTATTCCTTTTTTTTTTTTTTGTTATCTAACGTCAACGTTTGCCGTTCTCACTCCTGTTGCGTTTACGCTCGGAATTCTGCGCGCGGACGGTTTTCTGGAAGGCCAGATGATTATTGTGTAAAACGATTAAGAGAGGAAGAAGGTCGTTCAACGTGCGCGCACACACACGGTCCGATTCCGTTTTCTGCTTCCCGAAGTTTCTAATCGCGTTGAACTACTTCCCCCGTTTTCTTGCGTAATTAGGAACTCTGTTAACCGGCGCCACGGCGAAGCGCGCCGGTAACCATTTCAGGTATTACACGTGCAAATTTAACGAACAGCTCGCACCGAAATCGACCGAGTAATTGATTAAGCCCCTCAGCCTCATTGTGAATCTCGAAGAGCGCCGGCCTCTACTCCGCTACTACCACCTTCCCTTTTACGGCGAGTGCTTAAATCGTACCTTCCCGGCATAATATTTCGCGTAATTCCTGCGTTTACTATACGTATATCAAACTCATCTGTACACCGTTACTATTCTGCGCTGCTGGCAGCGTCGTCCGTGGGCGGGGTAGCACGAATCGAGGGGAAGAGGTTGCCCCTCTCTTCTAGTCACGCTACGTTGTGACGCGCTACCTGCTATAGTGACGAGACACCGTCACGTGACCGGCCCGGGGCGGAAGCGTGGGGGAATAGCGGCTTAGAAGAGGAAGACAGCGTCTCAAGGTCATTCGAAGGTCACAGTAGATATTTGAATTTTGTTTTCTTCCAAACGATGCAACACGAAAATAATTATTTAAAAACAAAATGACTGTTCCACAACAGTGATCCAACTCAACTGTACCCGCAACGATAACACGTTGGGCTTTTATTTGTTTTTACCGCCCCGGGGAACGGAGAGCGGGTTACATTTATATAATTCATACGGTGTGTCCGCGTCGAGTAAATAATATCTGCGTAACACGTAAATAGTTGGCTGCGCGACGAAATGCCCATCCCCGTAGTTGTCTCCTCCACCCCCCGCCGTTCCATTACGAATGGAAATTCTCGTTCGAGCTTAATCTGGGGGATATCCCTGTTGAAAAAATAGCGACGATAACGAACACATCAGCGGCCCGGAGCACAGTAATTGTCGGCCACGAAACCGGTGGCTTGCGCCAGGCCGAAAGCTTTTTTCGCATGCAGAGGCGTGGCTCCCATTTTCCGACTGATTTCCGTTCTCCGTTGGAAGCCGATACCATATCCTGTAACGCATTTCGAACCAGATCAGGGGAATACACCCCCTCTCTGTTGGTACAGGATCAGTCACGTGACGCATGCTCGACGTAGAGGGGACGCGTCACGTGACACGTGCACGACAGAGAGGGGAAGCGTCACGTGACTCATGCATCCACAGAGAGGGGAAGCGTCACGTGACTCTGCATCCACAGACGCAACACGTCACGAAAATCATGCACGACAGAGAGGGGACGCGTCATGTGACCGGGCGGAAGGGGAACGGAGTCGTAGAGGGGGAAGGTGGAGAGGGGACATTGAATTTTGGACGCTCTTTGAAATTAGTTTACATTTAAATTGTTTTCAAGAAGAGTTGCAGAAATTAGTTTACCAGACGACGAAGAATTTATTTACGAGACGACAACTAAGAGAAACTTTCAAATGTTCACAAAGATTTATTATTATTATTATTATTTACGGACCGAAGTCCTTTTATACAAATGTTTACAATAGAAAATATACGTAAAAAGAAAAACACAACATTTAGTTAACTAATGTACACGATCGTGAAATATTATTATTTAATCATTTATTTCACTGTGTTTTTCACTATTGGCCACTGTGAAATATAAATGAGAAAAGGTCTGTTCAGTAATTTTTCTGTTTATTTTGTACAATTAATTGTTTGGTACTAGTTCCGTATGATACGAACAGTAACTTTTCCATCGGGTTTTTTTTTTCAATTAGAAACGCGGTCGATAAAAGTTGTTTCTAGGCGTGCGACTGCTGGAATTTAAATTTGAACACCGGGATCGGCCAAATCGGAATCTGACCGTTACAATTTTCATTTAATTGTGACCGTCGGCGATCAGAATTTGAGCCACGCCGTTCGGATTTTATGGCGAATTTAAGTGCAGGAATTTAGATTCGAACCGCCGCGGAATTTCAACTTGGAATAACCTGCCCGCCCCGGATCTGTCCACTGTTGTAATGCGCGCGCGAGTGTGTGTGTGTGTAAAACGCGGAGATTGTTCATGAAATGCATTAAAAAATTATTCTATATTTCCCGGAAATAGTAGTGCGTTTCTTGCGGTTTGTTAGGCTCTATTGTTAATACTCGACAGCATGAAGAAAAGTACAGTCAGACATGTCTGGTTAATTATTTTTTATAATCACGATGCAAATTTATTGATGCCCGCATAATTATGTACCGTATAGACAAATAGACTAATAATTTATACATTCCCGTTTATTGCATTTCTCGAGCACGTTAAATTTGCCCCGTTAATTAATTGGAACGGGGAGTGAGGGTAGGGGGAGAGGAGAGAGAGGGGGGGTAGGTAGGGAGGGAATAAAATTTGCAACAACATCGAGCTACGATATAATTTGAATTCGTAGGACAATGCGATACAAGTGTGTAACAGTTGCCCAAAAAAACACACAAAGATACGCTCATGCATTATTACGAATATTATGAGTTATGTTCGTGTGCAATGCGCGATAAGTAACCGTTCACGGTGCTAACCGAAACCGATTACGAATTAACGTAATTCGCACTTTGTAATTCTCCCGTCGATACATTATACATTCCCATTTCTCGTTGCCCGCGGAATTATATTCACCGATCATTTCGTTTCGACCGATCGACGGTTTGGCATTTGGCTTCCTATTTTTTCGACCAGCGCAATTAGTTTGAATTAATCAGTTACTCGTAGAACTCATTACCGAAAAATATCATCGAAATTGACTGTTTCGGAACCCGGTGTAAGATCAATTTTTCACAAACGCGTAAAAATAAGAAAATTACAAAACTAGAAATTTAGAAATTTACATTCTAACAATGAATGAAAATAATTCCGTGCAACTATCTGACGCTCGTACGTGACAGCATTAACGCACAAAAAACATCCGATTAGCATTTCCGCTTTGTACAACCGTTTTCGTTATCGAAACCGAATCAGGTATGTAGTGTATAGGCAAGTACGGGTAGACGCAGATATTAACAATAAACGTTATCATTTAATTAGTTGCGGTTCCGCGAAATTAGTTCTATTCCCCGACTTGGACAATTTTTGCTTATTTATATTAATTGTCCACTTCATCACTATAACCTAGAATGTTATGTTGTAATAAATCATACAGAAAGTTATATTAAATCTCAAAGAAAAATATTTACCAATCAATAGACCCTGTTAGGCAGCGGAATTAATTTTTAAGGGGAAAGAGTTACGCCCTCTTCGCCGGTACCAGTCACGTGATCGAGGTGGGCGGGGCAATAGCGTCCGTAGAGTGGGGAGACAATTCGTAATCTGTCCGTGGATTTTATTTTGCACAAAGATGCGCACCTCCGCTAATTAACTAGAATGTGCAAATTGCGTCCAACTTGGACACTGAATTAAATTCATCCCTCGAATTTTCCTACTAGCGTGCGTGCAACTAGATGAATAATTTTTTCCGGCGCGCATAATCCGCCGAATTTACATGGCCTGTTCCCCGCGAAATAGCTTGTATAGAAAGCGAAATAGCTTGTTGATCTCCGCGGAAACGAATTCTGCCGGCACTCGCGATACTTCTTCGACCCCGCGAGTTTCTATACATTACCCCGAAACCAAACTCCCTCGAATTGCAGGCGCGGATATATTATTAAGTATTCACTGAGTAGAGACAAATTACTGAAGACTGTCACGGCGGAATTCCGAAACTTTTCTCATGAAACAAGTTCGCGCGAGACCGTCGCGTCGCGTCGCGTCGCGTCGAGGAGAACGCCGCGGTGCACGATTTCGTCGAGCGTTAATGTTTCCGAACTGTCGTTAGTTATTAACTATTTTTTCTCCCCGCCAGACTCGTTCTCGTAATCTCATCCCGGCATCCATTAGCGATATCAGACTTGTAAGCTCGCGAGATACTAAATGCATAGAAAATCACATTCGACAGTATACTGTATCCTGATAATTAGTGAACAAATTTTTAAAGAAACCGAATTAATTTCGAAGGATGTTTATTTCGTACAAGCTTTAAAAATCGCATGCTCCGAATTAGGGGCGATTACCCTATTCGTCTTTATAGGAAGTTTCGATGCATCGGCATGATCAAATAGGAGAGTGGAGGTCAGAGCTATCAGATCAAGACTAGTCCCCACACTCCACCGTTCCCCTTCCACCACGCTGTTCTCCTTCCGTCCCGCCACGTCACGCGTTCCGTATCTGTCGCGCTCCGTATTTGTCGTAAGGATAGGTCAGTGATAAGCAGAGGTCATAACAAGGATAGGTCAGAGACAAACAGAGATCATAACAAGGATAGGTCAGTGACAAGCAGAGGTCATAACGAGGATAGGTCAGATACAAACAGAGATCATAACAAGGATAGGTCAGTGACAAGCAGAGGTCATAACGAGGATAGGTCAGATACAAACAGAGATCATAACAAGGATAGGTCAGTGACAAGCAGAGGTCATAACAAGGATAGGTCAGTGACAAGTAGAGGTCATAACAAGGATAGGTCAGTGACAAGCAGAGGTCATAACGAGGATAGGTCAGATAAAAACAGAGATCATAACAAGGATAGGTCAGTGACAAGCAGAGGTCATAACGAGGATAGGTCAGAGACGAACAGAGATCATAACAAGGATAGGTCAGTGACAAGCAGAGGTCATAACAAGGATAGGTCAGTGACAAGTAGAGGTCATAACAAGGATAGGTCAGTGACAAGCAGAGGTCATAACAAGGATAGGTCAGTGACAAGCAGAGGTCATAAGGATAGGTCAGTGACCAGCAGAGGTCATAACAAAGAGATGTCACGTGACTAATCCGCGTACTGGAAGAGAGGGTAACTGTATTCCCCTCAATTCTTTAAATTCCCCTCATCTGGCGACTCCGTCGAGAGAACACGCGTTCACAATTTCTTACGTGAATCAGGGGGCTTTGTTGAATCGAGACTTCCCACGTGTAATCCAGAGCTCCGCGGCGAGGATTGCGTAAAAAGCTTAATCTCTTTTGTTGCATTACGCTTTATTTTTTTTCCCCCTGACGGATTTTCTACGATACCACAGAAGGCGACCGAAAGAAATCTCGCGCTGAGGGAAGGTTTATTAATAAGTACCTAAAGTACCTATCTTCCTTTTTCAACAAAAGAAAGAACACGCTCATCCCCCCTCTCGAACAGGAAATTTAAAGGTTTAATAATTCACGGTTAACTGCGGGTTAAATTGTTTGGCGCAAACAATTGCTCGTATGAATAAATAATTACAGAATAATCAGGGTAATACGTGTCACAATAGCAGCTTTATTCTCACGTTCGTTATGTGCTCGATACTATCGTTGTGCCGACGCGAAATAGAGCCGGCCCCGCCATTGTTTTGCCATTTTAATAAAGAAACGCTCGTTTTGCTTCTGCTCTACGGAAACTAACTATTATCGTCCGTACTCTTAACTTTCGTCGATATTGCACTGTGCATAAATGTTGTTAAAATTTTATCCTACAAATACAAGATATTAATACGGAAAATTATATTAATATTCCGTTCGCTATAAATTTCAATTATTATACCATTATACGTTCTTAGTGGTCGTTAGATTGCAGATCTTGGTACGCAATAAATTAATTGCAAGACCAAGACTGAATAAAAATTTCTTAAAAATTCTTTTGTTAATAACAAATTGATAATGAACACTTTCAATCCACTGTTTTAAATTCTAATAATTTTTGTCACACTTAATTTCTCTACCAACAATTTTTTAATACAATATTCTAACATAAGAAACAACTGCGCCATAAATTCTGAATAACTATTTACGTTCATTAAATTGTAAAACTTCGAAAATACAGATTAAAATTGTTCAATATCGGAAATTGAACGATTTCTGCAATTTTCGGAAACCCCGTAATCCCGGAAATTAATTAATTCCCCTTACGTTTCGGAGTTTTTAAATCTCCTTCTTTTCCGGCCCGGTAACATTCTCCGGAATAAGTATAATGGAATCCTAAGCTGCGCGCACGAAAAATGTTCGCCGGTTCGTAGGATAACACGAGAAAAGATACTGTTATAATATTGATAACGCGAAGGAAACGGGGCTGATTCCTGAACGGTCTTCTCTCTCTCTTCTTCTTTTTTTTTTTATTCCGCCACGAGGGTAGGATGAATTTTTATCTTTCCCCTGCGTACAGGGGCGGCCACCGGTCTCGAAAAACTGTATAATCACTACATAATCGGATCAAAAGCGTGGAATTCCGAAAGCCGATTACCGACTAATAACATAATGAATTTTCATACGCGTTGAAGGAAACCGTGTAAAATAAATTACCTGTGGCGCCACCCCGGAGTCGCAGATTTCGGGTCTCTTTGACCCTGGTCGAAAGATTGATGAGCTCGGAGGATTGATGGCGAGGACGATTAGGCTTGTTCTCACGTTTGTCAAAAACAAAAAATTTTCTGTTTCTCTCTCATTAATTATTAATTTGTATCTCAACCCTTTGCAGTCGGAGCTATTTTAAATCGGAAATTAAACATTTCTTCCAACCTAGAATAATTTCATTGTATGGATACGAAATTGATTAGATATCAAGATATTTAATAATATAAACAATATTGTGAATAATGCTACAGCAATTTTCAATGGTGACTCTGAGTCACGAGTGCTGAGGGTTCAACAAATGACTCTTCGCATTAAAATCATTCGTGAAGATGAGATCATAATTAACGTTCTTGCAACAATATAGTCGATGATGTTTAAAACCATTCGCTGCTTAATTTATCCATTTTTTAAGTGATATTTTTCAAGGTACTCTTCGTGGCATTTGTGGAACCATATTTTTGAAGGTATTCTTCGTGGAATTTGTGGAGCCATATTTTTGAAGGTACTCTTCTTGGCATTTGTGGAACCATATTTTTGAAGGTACTCTTCGTGGCATTTATGGAACCATATTTTTGAAGGTACTCTTCGTGGAATTTGTGGAACCATATTTTTGAAGGTACTCTTCGTGGCATTTATGGAACCATATTTTTGAAGGTACTCTTCGTGGAATTTGTGGAACCATATTTTTGAAGGTACTCTTCGTGGAATTTGTGGAACCATATTTTTGAAGGAACTCTGTGTAATGCACCAGAAACTGAATTTGATAGTCCGGGTCAAAATAGATCCGGCCTCCGCCGTGGAGGGGTTAATTAGAAAATACAAGGAAGTATTGGTTGGATACATGTTAATTTGAAAGCGGCAACCTATTGTTCGATTCGATGTGAACGTCCTGAAAGTGCACACGAGGAACACATCCTATGTATATGTATGTATATGTATGTATAGTGAGAGTTCCGGATGAACCGGAGGAGCATATTGCAACGGATAGAAAGCCCCGTGGAATTCGGTCGTTGATACTCGGTGTGTGCTGCTGGCTGTTTTTGGCCTTGACAGAGATGTGTAATTGGAATTTAAGGAACGAACGGGTGAAAGTAGCCGAATCCTGTGCTCGTTTGCGAGCAGCTGCAGAACTCGATGCACAAGACAGTATAATAATAAAATTTGCAAATTCATACAAATTAAAATAACAATTAAAACACAATAACCCGTTCGCTAGAAATTCTTTTAATTGGATGGCTTAGAAAAAAAAATGCTTCGTAAGCATCTGTAATACACTGATAATCCCTTTTTAACGTAAATATAATTAATGGTTCGAGAACCCTTTCTGCGCTCATGCTACCCCAATATTGCTCGATGACTCTGTGAAAGTTGATTTATGGATCGGTATATATTTTGTTTTACATTTTATTTTGTGTAACAACCAGAATTCTCGAAACTACATAACACAAAATATGAGCAATTAATCATTCTGCAAATAATTCACCGTTTTAGTACTCCCTGGAACGAGCAACTGTTGTGTCAAAGGAACGTCCACTCTCTCGGATGATCTACACCCGGAACATAATAAAGAAAATGAATTTTTATGCATAATAAAAATTGTTCAATTTTAAGGAGGAGACTCCATCTCGAAAATGGTGCATATTGAAACAGCTGTAGAAACGTTGGAATATTTTTTTTTTTTAAATGAATCCACCAGGGATTTGAAGATTGAAGTCTCGTCTTTACAACGAGACCTTAAAAAATGTCTTACGATTTTTTTTCACCGTTTTATGGAACAAAATCGAAGACCATGTTCGAACCAACACATCCATCCCGTTCAAAATTTGATAACTCGGTCAAAAAAGATCGTACGATATTTGTCAAGGTCTCACTGCAAAGAGGAGACTTCAATCTTCAAACCCATGGTGGATTTATTTAACAGCAAATTTTTTTATCATTTCTACAGAGGTTTCAATTGGTCGCTTTCTATTAAAATCTGCTGAATTGTGGAAAAATATCTAGAACAACTAATGGCCCCCTTCCTATATCAATAAAGCAATAAAACATTCCATAAAATATAAGTAAATAATAGGAACAAACTTGGACAGTGGTCCTTTTCTATGATAACAACATACAGGGCAAAAATGAATTCCGAATGGAACAGAGGGACCGGCAACAAGAAAATTGCTTATCGACACCGGGGGTAATGTAAGCGATCCAATATCTTTCACGGCGTTTACATAACAATAACGCGCCGAGCGTGGCGATATCGAATCGGCGTAACGTCGTTCCCTCGGATGTTTGTAGCTGCGAACGTAGTCGACGTCGACACGAAAGTGCAACGATTTTCCCAATTTTCCATAGTGTACACGGGAGTCTATTAAGGTTTCTTTCTGCCACCCGGGGGAAACCCCGTTGAGTTATAGAATACACCGGGAGCGGACTGCTAACCGAGAAATCGTATCGGGACGCGTTTCCATTGCTGCGTCAAGGAAGCCCGGTGCGCGCGCGCGCGCGCACATACACACACACACACCGGTATTTCCTATTCATTGCGGAATTACTTCGACGTGACAACCCCTACCCAACTTTTCATACTTTTCATACTCTTCGTACCTACTCTCGCGCCGAGCGCCGTTCACTATAGTCTCCGACGCGCTGGTACTGTTATTAGTGTCTCGCGAGGATTTTTCCGAATGTCCAGGTCGACAGCTGGCGATGATTGATCCATTTTTCGCAAGATCGCTGAAAATATCCGAAAAATTATGGTCCCTTGGACGCGGTGTCGCCGGATCAGGGGAAAAGATTACCCCCTCCAGAACCGGATAGTCACGTGACATTGTGACGGAGCGCGTCACGTGACCGGGCGGTAGCGTGGGGGAACAGTAGATGGGGCAGGTAGAGTGGGGAGACTACAATCTGGCGACTCATCTTGAACGTTAATGCATTAATGTTCTTCTATTTTTTTAAAACAGTTTTGTCATCTTCAGGTAAATGTGCTTATGCAATTATTAATGGACAAATACGAGAAGCAAGACATAAGCAAATCGTTCTGACGTCCGGAACAGTAACCTTAACGGAATGGGAGAGCACTAATCGCTATCAGTGAATCATATTCTGGAACATATTCCCCAACGTGGCATAATCCCGCTAGTGGTACTGACATCCCCCTGATAAGGCAATTGGTCGATGTTGGGAGCTATCGAAGATTCAGGGAACGTCAAATAATTATTTATTATTTATTATTATTGCATTCAATATTTTCCATTTATTTATTTAGGAAGTGGAGAAGTAGAATCACATGACTTGTATACCACTTGAAGGACTTGTATAAAACTTGAGGGACTTGTATCCTACTTGAAGAACTTGTATAGAACTTGAGGGACTTGTATAAAACTTTAGGGACTTGCATCGAACTTGAAGAACTTGTATAGAACTTGAGGGACTTGTAACAAATTTGAAGGACTTGTATAAAACTTGACGGACTTGTATCCAACTTGACGAACTTGTATAGAACTTGAGGGACTTGTAACGAACTTGAAGGACTTGTATAAAACTTGAGAGACTTGCATCCAACTTGTAGAACTTGTATAGAACTTGAGGGACTTGTATCGAACTTGAAGAACTTGTATAGAACTTGACACAGTTGTATACGACTTGGAGGACTTGTATAGAACTTTACGTACTTTTGTACGACTTGGAGGACTTGTTTAGATTTTGTATAAAACTTGGAGTACTTGTATAGAACTTGACGGACTTTTGTACGACTTGGAGTACTTGTATAGAACTTGACGGACTTATGTACGACTTGGAGTACTTGTATAGAACTTGACGGACTTTTGTACGACCTGGAGTACTTGTATAGAACTTGACGTGCTTTTGTACGACTTGGAGGACTTGTATGAGACTTGAAGGGCCTGTACAGAGCACAGTGAACTTGCATAAAACTTTTTGGACTTGTATACAACTTGTAGGACCTACGTAGAACTTTGATAGTTAGATACGACTTGGATTCTACCCGGAGGACTCGTACAGGACTCGGAACAGTCGTTTCGGTTCCGAGCTGTTTACCGGAGTGCTCAATCTTCGGGATTAGTGGAAGGAAAAGAAAGTGTAGAAATACGTAAGTGGCAGTATTCGTTAGGTGAATGTCTCGTTCGACGTAGCCGGTGCGGCGCGGCGCGGCGCGACTGCTCGAATTATATCTTCCTCGTTTGAATATATGTATATATACGTGCTTTATACGGGAAGATCTTATTTGCGACGGGAACCAGGGGCTATTTAGTTGCAGCTGCACGTGCACCATCGGCCCCGGTATACATACATATATATATATATATATATATCTACCGCGGGCTGCGGAGAGCAAGCAGTGCGTATGCGTGCGAATAAATTAGCTCCATTGTCCCGATTCGTTGGAAAGTAATATCATAGCGGCGTGGGCTTTCGCCTATCCTATTCCATCTCTTTCTCTCCGTATCTTGCCTCGATCTTCGGGCAACCTTCCGTGGCGAAAACTCGAATGACCTTGGTGTGACCTTGGTTTATTTTCGCAGTCCTTGGTGCGGATTTCAGTTTTTTTTTATAAATATCTTTGTTTTCTGTTGTTCCTAATGTAACATCTACTTATTTAGAGAATTTGTGATTTTTTTGTAGAACTAGACCAAAATGGCCCTCAATTTAATTCTGAATTGCAAGTTTGCGAATTTTTGTGGAGAATTGCGTTGCAAATGTTTATGCCACCGCCTCCGGTTGTGTCTTGATGTGTCGATTAGTCGTCGATTAGTCGTCGATTTTGCGAAGTTTTTTAGCCGCTTCATGGAGATATACCATTTTGTAAAATATTCGGGGAACGTTGGCGTCGCTTAACCAAAACAAATCGACCAATTATTAGGAACGTCTGGATTACCTATCTACCGGTTTCATGGAAAATTCGACGGGGAATCTCGACGCGATAATATCCGCGAGAGCGGCGTCGAACGGGTACCGGGAACGGGAACGGGAACCGGCTGAACAAAACTCATATTCGCAGAAAGGCAGTGTTTTTAACGAGTAAAATACGCGATCGATCGGCGCACACGAATAATCAGATTATCCTGACATCAATGTGTAATATTCGAACGTATGGGAGTAATGAACGCTAAACGAGAGGTGAAGGGAGAAAGATATGTGAACAGGTGGGAAACGAATTCTCGATCAACTTTGAGCGTTCCATTAAACGGTATCTATCGACGTTATTAACCATCAATATTTGCGAATAGTTGACGTGAAATTCAAGCGGCTCGCTATCGAATGCAACACGCAGAGGCGATCATTTCCTTTGGCTCGTCGAAAATTTCAATGTTATGCGGGGGGATCGATACAACCACGCCGGTTCTCCAACAACAATAATAATAAAAAAACGGCGTTTCCCGAAGACTGTGCCGAGAGCATCCTAAAATTAGCGAATTCGTAATGTCTCGAAAATGGCCTATAAAATATTTCTGGAAAACTTCCAAGTTCGCAATTAAAAAACAAAAAAAAAAAAAAAGAAATATTTAACTCGGTTCAAATATTTCTCAGCCGATGCCACAGAGAATAACAAATTACTGTAAAATATATCTGTTACTATTAGTGTTCTCGACATAAATTTTATTAAGAAATTTTTTAAATAAAAAAATTAAATATTCAACTCACTCCAAATAGCATACTTTCTAGCTAGTGCCCAAAGAATAACAAATAACTGTAAGTTACATAAATAAATGTATCTCTTACTGTCAGTGTCCTCGACATAAATTTTATTAAGAAATTCTCTAAATAAAAAAAATAATAAAATATTTAACTCACTCCAAATAACATACTTTCTAGCTAGTACCCTAAAGAATAACAAATAACTGTAAGTTACATAAATAAATGTATCTGTTACTGTCAGTGTTCTCGACATAAATTTTATTATGAAATTTTAAAAATAAAAAAAATAATAAAATATTTCACTCACTCCAAATAGCATACTTTCTAGCTAATACCCGAAAGAATAACAAATAACTGTAAGTTACATATATAAATGTATCTGTTACTATCAGTGTTCTCGACCACTGCAACAAACAAAAATCACTGACATTCGATCGGCTGAAGCAGATCGCTCATCACGGCAGCTCAAACGTAGATAAAGAGGAGTAAGTGGACGTGTTATTATCGAGAGGAGTGTTCCGAAAGAGTATCAATTTCGACCGTTCGAAAGCCCATTAAAGAAAATTACAGACAAGCTAGGTAGGCCCCCCCAGCAAACTCTAGCTGATTCTCTCTCTCTGTGGATAGTGTTGGTAACGATGGCAGCAGGCGATCATCATCGTAAACGTTTGCAATCCAGATGGCATGGATAGTACATATTCCGTGATTACGCGAATGTTCCTGTGTCCGATCTGGTTTCTTCCTCCAAGAAAGTGAAAGGGAGATTCTCGGTGCACCTCATCGTGAAAGGAATGCTCGTCGAAGGGAATTCCGGAGTACGCGTTTCGGTTACATCTTACATTGAGACGCACGCTCCCAGCCTCGGTTCATATCGGGGCTCCGATTTTATCCGAGACCATTAAGCATCTTTATCTGACAGTTTGGCTCGTTAACACGTTCTCGGCGCCGCGCTGCACGCTTTCCCAATGGAACCTAACCCAGCATCCAAGAAGTCGATTGATGTAGAGAGAGAGAGAAAAAAAGAAAAATCACTGAGATCATTAAATCTTCCGGCCGACAGTTCTCTTCCTGACGTCAGCCATCTCGACAGTTTCAAAGCTTCGATGAATTATTTGGAATTATTCAAATATGTTCATCGGGTCGAGCAACATTAAAAATTCACCGCGGCCCTAATCCGTCACAGTTAGCGTGTAGTAAAGGCCGAGAGACGCGCGCGCGCGCGCGCGCTCGCTCGCTCGCTCACTTACGGAATAAAGAAGTCCGGGCGCGCGCTCGGCCGGCTGCATTGGCGGATGTTGAATTCGGACAAAACCGGGGGTGGTGGACGAGGCCGAGAGGTGGGGAAGGGTGGGGGTGGCAGGTGGGGGATCCGAAGCGTAGCCGATTATGATAGTAGATGCGCTTTCAGCCCCCGGGATTCATGTAAATTTCAGCAAGATTTTCGGACGAATATTTCGTGCGGCCGCCGCGCATCACGCGCTGCCAACGCGAGAAAATCCGCTCGTCCCTGCCGGATAATTCGCTGATGGCTAATGGCCATCCAACCGGAGCCTGTGCACGTGCACAACGCGAATTTAATTCGGTGTACACCTGAAATATCGGCCGAACCGGTGTCCGACGAGAAAGACGTATATCGGATCTCCTCCCCACCCCCCTACTCGCGTCACGGAACGCTGATCGAAAGGGGGTGGGGGTGTTACTGCTCTGTTACTCCTTGAATCACCGGTCATTATCGCCTTCGCGAAAAGTTCGAAATTACAGCCGGTTTCTGCTGACGAGAATTTTTCCGCGAAGTTATTTTACGGACATCTGAGAAAGTTCGGATAAGAGAGGCTCCGGTAAATCGTGGATTACTCGAGCGAATACTGTGCGAAGCCTATCGTGTCGGGTATCGTTTCACTCGGGAATGTGTCGCGCGTACGCCAGTGAAAGTTTTGCGAAGAAATGATTATAAACAACGGAGTTATGTTAACAAATATGCACAGAACTTCTCGTTACCGACGTTCCTAGCCTCGATAGGTAGGAAATTTTTGCACGGTTGTTACGCGAATGTTTTTTGAAATTATCGACGAGGTATTGTACTTGTTTAAGGAAGATTACGGTACAGTGTAAACGCAGCTTTAGACGCAGTGGCCGTAGACGGCGTCGGCGGCGTTCTTGCGGCTATTCGAACGCCAAGGAAACTTCATTTTCCGATTCCGCTTGGCGCAACGAAAATCCGTTTATGACGCATCTTAGGATTAGCGAAATCCTCTTGGGCTTTGCTTCGACAGAGGCGAGCGCGCGCGGTTGGTTCGATCAAAATTTTAGTGGCCGTCGTCTTTCCCGCCCATTTATTTACGAATTTCGTGGAGCCCGCGCATGTTACTTTCCGCGGTCCGAACTTCAGTTCGAGTACCGACTTGGCTGATTTTCCGCTGAATATGCGATGAGCAGCGGCGGAGGCAGTCGGCGGCGGCCTTTCCTAAAAGGAAACTCGGCCGATGAATGTTTAACGCTCGTTTATTAATCTTCTTAAACCCTCCGAGCGCGATTTATCGCTGCTTTATTTAAAGCAGTTCCCACGATCTTCTTTTTCCATGTTTTACAAATTTATAGGGATACCCCGCTTGAAACTTTAATCACGCCCCCCTCTCTCTCTCTCTCTCTCTCTCTCTCTCTCTCTGCAAACGAATTGCTTCGTGAACGGAAGACCAAAGATTCTGCAAATAATTAACCCTTTTAGTACTCCCTGGAACGAGCAACTGTTGTCTCAAACGAACCTCTCAGCTGATTTACACCCAGAACGTAATAAATAGACCGAATGTTTAAGCAAAATAAAAATTTTAAGAAAGAGGAGACAAATGGTGCATATTGAAACGACAGTAGAAAACATTTAAAAAAATATTTTTTGCCGATGAATCTTCCACGGATTCGAAGATCGAACTCTCCTCTTTACAACGAGACCTTAAAAATTGTTCCACGATTTATGGAACAAAAACGAGGATCATGTTCGAACTAATACACCACTCGCCGCGCAGTATACATGCAAAGTTGACGGTACCTCATCTCGTTCAAAATTTGATAACTCGGGCAAAACACGATCGTACGATATTTTTCATGATCTCACTTGCAAAGAGGAGACTTCGATCTTCAAACCGCTGGTGAATTTATTTAAAAGCAATTTTTTTTTAACGTTCCTACAGAGGTATCAATTGGTCGCTTTTTTGAAATAAGAAAAATGGGTTTTTCTCTAGAATCTAGAATAATAAATGCTCCCCCCCCCCCCCATCCTCTCTGCTGCCGAGTACTTGGTGTTCGAAGCTTTTTCGCAAGCGTCTCGATGCCGGTTCTCGCGAAACTCGATCCTTACCGCGAACGTTGTCTAGCATAGCGTAGAGGACGGCTCTCCGCTCGAACAATAAAATCAGCTACGCGCAAATAGAAACGTATACCGGGCGCGAGGACGATAACTAAAGTGTCGTCGGAGGGGAATGACAGTGTGCAGAAAGGAGCGAGATAGTGATAGGAGATAGAGAGGTGGTTGGCTGGGGCGGCGCGGCGTTGCTTTTTCGGTGTGTCGGGACACATTGCCAAAAGCAGAGGCAGTCCCGGTTATGGCGGTCGTAAAGTCTAAATTACAGGTGCATAGCGCCGGAAGCCTGGCTATTTTGCATCCGACGAACCGTTATTCTCTCGCTTCGTCGTTGTAATCTTCGTACGAGCGCAGCGCCGCGACGGAAAAACGGCTGCGAGGTCTCGGAGCACAGACACACCTCTAGTCAAGAATTAGTCCCGCCAAACTATGCCTAATTAATTGACGCGGTCTCCTCCCGTCGCGAATCGAACGAACCCGATGGACACACTTGCCACAAGTTCAGTTTATTTTTAATAATTTGTAAGAAATTTTTTTTGGAATTATTTTCGGAATATATTAGGAAGACCCTCTATGTTATTAATTTTTACAATTTTTTACAATTTTAGTAACCACGTACGTCGAAGAGTGACGACTCCAATGTCCACAAATAGAAAATAGAAATTTAACATGACACCCCTTAGTGGAAGACCCTTTATGTTATTAATTTTTACAATTTTTATAATCGTACAATTTTTTAGAATTTTACTACCACGTACGTCGGAGAGTGACGACTCCAATCTCAAAAAATAGAAAATGGCGTGAAATTTAAAATTACACCCCTTAGTGGAAGACCCTTTATGTTATTAATCGTACAATTTTTTAGAATTTTACAAACCACGTACGTTGGAGAGTGACGACTCCAATCTCAAAAAATAGAAAATAGAAATTTAAATTGACACCCCTTAGTGGAAGACCCTTTATGTTATTAATTTTTACAATTTTTATAATCGTAGAATTTTTTAGAATTTTACAAACCACGTAGAGTGACGACTCCAATCTCTAAAAATAGAAAATGGCGTGAAATTTAAAATGACACCCCTTAGTGGAAGACCCTTTATGTTATGAACCTTTGCAATTTTTATAATCGTAGAATTTTTTAGAATTTTACTAACCACGTAGAGTGACGACTCCAATCTCAAAAAATAGAAAATGGCGTGAAATTTAAAATGACACCCCTTAGTGGAAGACCCTTTATGTTATTAATTTTTACAATTTTTAGAATTTTACTAACCACGTACGTCGAAGAGTGACGACTCCAATCTCAAAAAATTGAAAATAGAAATTTAAAGTGACACCCCTTAATGGAAGATTCTTTATGTTAGTTCCTTTTTTCACGAGTTTGTTGATAGAGTAAGTTTGGAAATTGTAGGATAATGTGATTAGAATTTGAACAATTTGCCGGGTGTTTTTCGTTTGAGGGTAGTACGAGAACCATCAATAGATTTCCACCCCTTAAGCCAACACCTCGAATGGTTGTCCCATAAAGAGCAGATGAGCAGCAATGTGCGGACAATAGCGGAAGGTAAAGCCGGCCGCAGAGGGACACTGGTTCGGCCGCGGTCTCGTTATTACGTTTCGCGGTCGTCCGTGTCGAATCGCTACGGATAACGTTGACAAAACATCGATGCAACGTTCCGACTAGTGCACAGCGCCCCGCGCAAATTGTTTTTGTCAACGAGGATCGGTCTTTAATCGACGTCCGAACGCTACAGCGTGTGCCCGGTTAATACTTTCTGTCCCGAAACCGTGTAACTCGAAGCTTTCACAAGCTTTATTTCCGGGAAACCGAAATTCTGTCGAAAATATTCACTAAAACATCCACAAAATTGTCTCTTACAATTATGTTTTCCTTGGAACATAATAAAAATTATTAGTGGACATCTTTATGCAAAATAAAATATTTTTTATTTGAATTACAACTTGCAGTGAAACAGATCAACATGTTTATTTACTATGGTTGCAGTTATAAATAGTGTTTATACAGGATGTCCGAAAATGTCTTCAACTCCCGGAAATGGAAGGTTCCTGAGGTCATTTCAAGCGCCATTTTCCTTTTGCAAAATGTTCTCCGCGGCTTTGTTTAGGAGTTATTAACGAAAAACACGGACCAATCAGAGCGCGAGCTAGCGAGACACAGAACGTGCCAGCGAGCGTCTAGCTCGCTCTCTGATTGGTCCGCGTTTTTCGTTAATAACTCCCAAACGAAGCCTCGGACAACATTTTGCAAAAGGAAAATGGCGCTTGAAATGACCTCAGGAACCTCCCATTTCCGGGAGTGAAGACATTTTGGGACACCCTGTAGATTAATAAGTCTAATATGTTTAATAGGTTGAAAATAATATAACAGTACTGTGTTTTCTATTTTTACCGTTTTAAATCGCACCTACTAATTTTTCCCCATAAATGCATGAAATCCGCTGCCTAGTTATTAGTAAACAACGAAGAGATTAACAAATTTATGTATTATTGTTTAAACATCGAATCGTTCCGAGGTTCTCCTCGGGGAATCAGATTTTCAATGAAACTTCGTATTTCATCCCCTATGATTCTGTCTCCTATTATTATACGCTGTTATAGTAATTCCCCATTTCTCAGCGGCGCGGTGTAATGGAAGCTACTCGTAAACTGTACAACCACGTTTGCGATAAAGTATAGACACTTTATGGTTTATACGGGGCTAAAATATACAAGTAACCGTGCTTCTGCACTTTCATATCGAATAATAAACGTCCGCCGGTAAAACCATCGACCACGTAATAAGACGTAACCAACCCCCCTTAACCGGATACGAAAATAACGAACCTTAAAAACCGAGACACGACCATAAATAAGTTGTTCTTGTTCGTTTCACGGCATTATATTAAACGCAATCTTCAAATAATTACAAACAAATTCATCCATAAATGTACCCCTAAATAAATAAAAAAAAGCTGGCAAGTAGTTTAACACTAAACCTACCAGCCACTAAAATTGATTAGAATGTTTTACCTTACAGAAATTACAAGACTATATTTACATGCATTGTGTACAATTTTTAGTATAGTATGTGCTGGACTGAAGAAATTTATTGAAACATTTCCAACGGAAGTTAAACTTAAATTTTCCCTCAATTTACTATTAAAATTATTCTAAATTAAATTTGTTCGAAGAATTTCATTATTTTCCTTCTGAAAATATTCTTATATTAAAATTAACACCGATAAAAATCTCTTAAAAAATTTTAAACTGTACAATTGTCATAGTTGTAAAATAAAAATATATGAAACCTGCCGTCCGACCGGTTTACCGTCGAGGATAATCAATATTCCGAAACATAAATCCAAGACCAAATTTAATCCAGCAACCCCGAAATAAATCAGAAGAGGCGAGTGATCCTAAACCTCGAATATGAACGTAAACTCGTCTTGCTCACGAAATAGCGTTTCGTAATACGTAAGTTGATGCATATTTATGCGAACTGGGATTGCGCGGCAGAACCGAACAAAATTTCGTGTGGGACCAACAACCACCACAAAATAAAAAAAATAAAATAGAATCATAAGTAGATTCCCGGAACACGATGAAACGGGAAACGGTCGGGGAGCACAGAGGAGATGAATATTTACACGAACAGCGGATTCGTTGCGAATGAATGTATCGAAGGGTTTCCGCATCCGCGGATTGATGAACGAATAAAAGTTTGGCGCGTGCGGCAATACGGGGGTTTTTTTCTCCCTCCCCCCCCAGCCCCCGGGGGTGGAACTTTTTTAACGCGGAATCGGATCGGAACGGGGTTGCAAGAGCAGTTATCTACGGAGTGATTACAGGAGGCGCAAACACGGGCGAAAGAGAGAGAGAGAGAGAGAAAGAGCGAAAGAGAGAGAGAAAGAGAGAGAGAGAGGACACGAAAAAGGAAGGACGGGACAAAACCGAGAACGGAAACCGGAACTCGCGCGCACACGTGTATAGTCGTCGGAACCGCTAATCAAACTTTCAATTGCCTTTCTCGCCTCCGCGACAAGATCATTTCCATATGAGCTGCAAACCCCTCGTTACACGCTGAAGAAGAAGAAGAAGTAGCATCCGCAAGAGAAAAAGAGGATGAATTGCGCCCTCTCCGGTTCGCGAACGAGTCGTAACTTTTAATTACGTTTGTGAGATGACGCGAGTTCCACTGGGTTTTTTTTTTTGTCTCTCTCTCCTCAGAGAAAAGAAAAATCCATTCAATTACAACACGCGTGTCGCATTAGCCACGTACGGCGGAATTGCCGTTCGCACCACCCTGCTACTTTCAAACCAGTCGGCTCAATGAGGATCGGCCTTTATCTTGCTCTGTCGAGCCGCGAGCGAGGTTAGGTGAGAGAGGTGCTGCGGAAAAAAAAGAGACTTTTAGGTAGCTCATGCTAATTGCTGACTCCACCTCCGATGGATTAAGGGGTTACACCACATTGGCGCTCGGATAAATAGTGGTGTAAAAATGAACTTTTAATAAAATGAGATCTTTATTTTACACATATACATGCATATACAGGGTGTTCACGCTATTACTAGCCAGCATTTTCCTTGCAAATAGGTAAATAATTAGATGATGTTTTGGTATGAAATATTCAAAATGTTTCTTTCATTTCTGACCTTGCAGGACCTTGAAGGTCACTGTGCAGTATGTGGACGAATTCGTCTAGACACGCGCTTTTATGTGATATAAAAAAAATATACATCATTCCATTTAAAAAATTGAAGGCCACCTTCATATCTAACGAAATAGTATAAACACAAAAAAATTAATTACGCATTGTGTTCAGTATAAAAAACAGTCCTACTTTTTCCTCTTTCATTTTTTTCTAATATTTACTATTTACAAGTAGCTGGCTAGTAATAGCGTGAACACCCTGTATAGTAGTTTTATGAACAATTTACAATATTAACGATTAAAAAAAATAAAATAATGGCAGCGTAAAAGAAGAGGAGGTAACCCCTTAAGGTAAAGTTACAAGTAGCGGATTGTTCATTAAAAAGGAGACATCTAACACACTATACGCTACATTTCTGACACTGACTTGCCAAGATACGGTCACGTGACACGGTAGCTATTCATCCTGTGTATTGGTACGCCGTCAAAACGAGGACTCTGCCAAGCAATTAGTGGTCACGAGTCCAGCGATCATCACCTATTGTTACTCTAAGAAACCGATGTCCGAAGGATCCTCCTAGGCCTTCGGTTATCGATCCTGAGGTATCAATAACCCTTCTCAGCCGGTACCCACGCGTCTATTCATGTTTCTATGTTTGCTCGCGCAGCAGAGCACAGAGAGAGCTATCTCTCCCGCGGGCGAGAATGAACAGCCGCCATTTCGCGGCACCGCTGCGCTCCGGGGTGGCGGGGGGGGGGGGGTGGTTGGAAATCGTGTGTGCGTGTGTTCGGTAGGAGGAGGGCTGGTGGGGTTGGATCGGGTGGAAACGGGTTCGGAACGGGTGCAACGTAGACGGTTGGGTGAAGAGGATGGTGGCGCACACAACACACAGAGGTTTCCCAGAGAGGGTGGAAGCGAGGTGAAAGGGGGTGGAAACGGAGGAGAGATACCGGGGATTTAAACGCCAAATTCAGAACTCCGCGCCACCCTTCTCGCTTCCTTCCTGCATCCTTCTTTATCGCCGCCTTTATCTGTTCCACTGCATTTCGTCCTCCAACACCACCCCATTTCATCCCCCCTCCTCTCTGTCTCTCTGTCTCTCTCGCGCGCGCTCAGTTTCTCCACGAGACCCCTCTTTCTCCGGCAGAGTTTTACGTCACTCGATATATGCACGCGCGAGTTTATGACGGAGAGCCGGTAATTCCGGCAGTTTCACGTGAACCAAGCAATACCAGAAGGGAGAAAGGGTGAAACGACGAGAGAAGAGCTGATGGGAGAGCCTGCGAAGTGAGCTCTCTCTCTCTCTCTTTCTCTCTCTCAGTGGAGGGGGGTTCAGAACAGACGGAGAGGGTTGGGAAAGCGCGCGCGGGGACCTTAGGAATTTCAGAAGCGTCACTCGCGAGAGCGTAACTCCGTGGCCGTTTCGAAGGAAATTTAAGTTTCATGGGATCGAGCCAGCGAGAGCGCGCCCGGGCCTCTGTGTAAACGGTCGTTCGTATGCGCCTGGAAACGAGCAGACGGATGTGCTTGATACAGGTGTGCCTCGTCCGTTCGTTCGTTCGTTCGTTCGTTCTCTCGCTCGCTCTCGTAGCCACGGTGTGTGCGCAGCCACAGTTCTCTCCTCCAGCTAGAGAGACCCGCCACGGTTATTAAAAATGAGTATCGTCTGGTACTCGGGCACCCGCAAAAATTGCGTCTCTTACTATTTGAATAATGTCGTTCGGCTACTGTCTACGACAGCGAGAGACTCCGCGAACGGAGAAAATAACCGAACAAACCGGGCCACCGGGAACACGGAAACAGACGTTCCTCCGAGTCGCTTCTCTCGGAAGTGCAGTCAGCGTTTTCGCGATTAGGCGAACGAGATCCTCCCGGGGCATCACACCTTTTTTCGCTTTCTTTTTACGATTTTTCTTTGACGTTTGCTGGATCATGGTGGTGGTGGTGGTGGATGCTGAGTTTGGGGGGAGGTTAGAGAATGCGATTTTTCTTTGACGTTTATTGGGTTATGAGTGACCCAGAGGAGGCAGATTTTGGGTTTTTTAATTTGAGAATGCGATTTTTCTTTGACGTTTATTCGGTTATGAGTGACCTAGAGGAGGCAGATTTTGGGGGGTTTTTTTTTTGTTTAGAGAATAAGATTTTTCTTTGACGTTTATTGGGTTATGAGTGAGCTAGAGGAGGTAAATTTTGGGGGGGTTTTTTTTTAGAGAATGCGATTTTTCTTTGACGTCTATTGAGTTATGAGTGAGTTAGAGGACGCAGATTTTTGGGGAGGGGGGTTTAGAGAATGCGATTTTTCTTTGACGTTTATTGGGTTATGAGTGACCTAGAGGAGGCAGATTTTGGGTTTTTTTTTTTTAGAGAATAAGATTTTTCTTTGTCGTTTATTGGGTTATGAGTGAGCTAGAGGAGGCAGATTTGGGGGGGGGGGGGGGTTTAGAGAATGCGATTTTTCTTTGCCGTTTATTGGGTCATGAGTGAGCTGGAGAGGGTAGCCAGTCGATTTTATTCGAACACTGTATGTTTTTGATTTTTGGAGAATTGTTTAACCCCCATGACAGAAATAAATCAACATGGTTCAATTGAGATGAGATTGCCAGTGAAATTAATGTAGCCAAGCTCTTTAAAAATGTTGGCGCGCCATATTCGATTCGCGAGATGAATGTTTTAAACGAGTGTGTAGTCCGAATGAAAAAAAGAAAAACGAAAGAGGAAGCAACAAATTCGCAGCCGCGGTTCTTCCTTTCACTGGAGGCAACAATTTAAATAAAAAGCGAGCGCGTGAACCTTTTTTACAGAGGAAATCAGCACCGCGAGAAGAGGAGGGCGGCTTTTATGGGATTGCGCGTCGTTAGAATTCTCTATTCGTTTATCTGTGTCCAGTTTTGCGATTCGCTAATTACGATTTAAACCTTTGGTATTCATTCTCTCTCTCTCTCTCTCTCTCTCTCTCTCTCTCTCTCTCTCTCTCCCCGTTCGTCCCCCCCTCCCATTCCCACATCCCCTGTTTCTCGCCGAGCGGCTCTCTCGCAAAGCTGAAATTTACAATTCCGTTAATGCAACGTATTAAATCGGAATCAATTATTCGAGTGATTTTATATTATATTTGGTTGCGGTGTTCTTTTTCCCCCGTGATATTATGTCCGTTGCACCCGTGGACGACGATCCCGAACACGGACGGTCGAAAAATATTCCAATAATATTCTCTGCCCCGTGATCTCTCCCCCATTGGCTCTCATTGTTTCCAATTATAACGAATTAACATTTTTAATTAAAGTTTCTTATCAGAATGACGGACAGCGTTGCCACTGTCGGCGTTTCGCTCCGCTGAATTTTCCTCGAAACTGAAAACTTCGTTACGTTATACAGTGCCCTCCATGGAGAAATTTTATTTGAAATTATTTTAAAAACCTGGATTTTTAACAATGAACAATCGCCCCCCCCCCCTACCTTCCATCCTAACTTTTTCTCATCCGTTTTACTTCGGAGATGGACCAGCTGAGTTAGGAGGTACTCGAATTCACTTAATTTTTACAAATTTTTTTCAGCAGAACCATTGACCCCCCTATATCAGAATTTTGCACAAATATTTATAAGTATTTGGTGTACCTTCCACGATGTTTTTAATGTAAAAATAATCTAAATTGCAGAAGGTATATTTTTTTTTTACATAGGATATATAGTCTTGAGGGAGTTGTTCATTCTGACTTCGAATGCCAATTTTACCGATCTTTAAGAATTTTTTTCCGGAGAACTACCGAACTTTCTGTATTAGAATTTTGCACACATATTTCTGGGTATTTGAAGCGCCCACATGATTTTTTAAATGTAACAATAATCAAAATTACCTGATTTATATTTTTTTATGCGGTGTATGTCTTGAGGGGGTTGTTTTGGTCTCGAATGCCAATTTCACCAATCTTCTCTATGAACAATTTTTTACGATTAATAATTCTATGATTGCAATTCACAATTTTTTTTTTTAAATATATAACTCGTGCAATTTCGATTATTTTGGAAAAAGTTCCCCCCGGTCTGTTGATGAAAATATTTCTCGCTCGAAAGAAAGTCGACGTTAACTCAGGGCTGGCAAAGGGTTAGAATCAGCATGCGAGCCTCGCGAGCCGAAGAGACCACCTCGAACTCGAACATTTTCCTCCGTGGAGCCACCCTTCGGATCCGGATAACGTCTATGTTCGCCTAAGCACGAGTAGGGGAACGAAGCCTCGTCTCGCGATCGGATTGCTTCCTCACAATTACCTGTTAGAGAGCTCTAGCTAGCGTGAATTTATTTTCGGCCGGAGATCTCGAATCCGGCAGAGAGACGCGAACAGTGAGAAAAAAGAAGGAACACGGGGGATGAAGAAAATAAATGCATGCTCTCTTAACGAGAAGGAGCCCCGGGTGCGCTGCTCGTCAGTTTTCCGGGCCTACACGTAATTGAAATCCAAACACTTTTGTCGCGCGATCTCTCTTCTCCCTTTCTCTCGTGTTTCTCGCACCCTCCGGGGAGTTTCCGACCCTCCCTGTAGGGGTAACTTCCCTCGGTTTTACGCGCGTAATTCTTCAATCGATCCCGAGGGTGCTCGTGGGTTCCTCGGAGGAATCGAGACGAGGTCAACGGCTCTCGAAATTCTACAAAGCGCTATTACACGTCTAGCGCGGCCGCGCGCGCGCGCGCGATCCTTTACCGCGAAAAAAAAAGGGTTGAAGTTCTCCGAGTAGAGGTTCCGCAGAGGCAGCCGAGAGCCGACGATTCGCACCGGCAGAATATGTATGTATATATATATATCCGATATATATATATATAGAGAGAGAGAGAAAGAGAGAGAGAGAGAGAGAGAGAGAGAGAGAGAGAGGGAGAGAGAGAGAGAGAGAGAGAGTGAGAGTGCGTCAACAGCCACCCGGCAGCCAACGCTTGCCGCGTTCCCATAGAAATAAACCCTATGCCGCTGTTAATGACCTGCTATTATTGTCCCGGTTTTCGCAGCGTGCTCTCGCTGACTGCCAGACCAATCAGCACCGGGTTTATTGGCTTTTAATTGATTACAAATGACGGTTTGATTGGCCCTCTCGCTCCCTACCGCGACATCGGGGCCTTCCCACCACAGACCGCTTTTTCCGAGACTTACCTCTGCCCCCCCCCCACCTTCTTCCATCCTTACTCTGTCCCTTCAGTTTTATTTCGGAGATGGACCAGCTAAGGTTTACTCAAATTCACTTAATTTTTACAAATTTTTTTCAGAACTATTGACCACTCTATGTATATCAGAATTTTGCACAAGTATTTGTAAGTATTTGGTGTACCTTCCACGATGTTTTTAATGTAAAAATAATCAAAATTGCAGAAGGTATATTTTTTTTTATACAGGATATATCGTCTTGAGGGGGTTGTTCGTTCTGGCTTCGATTGCCAATTTTACCGATCTTCAGGAATTTTTTTCCGGAGAACTACTGAACTTTCTGTATTAGAATTTTGCACACATATTTGTAGGTGTTTGATGTGTGCACGCGATTTTTTTCAAGTCAAAATAATCAAAACTGCCCGATTTTTATTTTGTTTGTATTAATACAAATTTAACGTTCTTCGTATTTCAAGCCTACGACGCGATTTACCGCGAGAAACCTGATTCTGTTCGATCGCTGACCGGGAAAAAACCACGATAAAAGTTGCCAGTGAATTTTTATGTTTCTCGAGGAAATGTGTCTTTCATGAGTAAAGAAAGTTTTAGAGCGGCAGTGATGAAATATGATTTATTTTATGCCCCACCGGTCCCGACTTGATTAATCAAATTATTTAGTGGAATTGTCCAACGCTGCCTTCGGGACATCGAATAATTAGATTCGCTCACAAATTTATGATCAATCAAATATCAAATTGTAAATAGAATCTTTTCTTTTACTTATCATTCGGTATATCGAACATGTTTCAAGCTTAAATGATGTGTTTGATATTGCAAAAAGAATGTTGCGGTTGTAATCCGCCATTAAAAATCATAGTCACGAATCAGCCGGATATAGCAGACGTGTACAAATTATTGTGGAGAAATATTTTCAAAATTCCACGGATGAAAATGTACCTTGCAGAAGTGCAATGATCGCATTATTCCCCGCCCCACAAACAAATACTGCACGGGAAGCGAGCTAACCGAAAACCTTTACCTGTGACATGCAATATTGAAATATTAAACCATTAAAATTACAATATAATTTTCGATCGATAAATGGCGCATAACGTCAGTTAAATCAACCGTTTGCCAATACTGATACCAAAGATGAATGAGTTCTATCGGCATTTGCGACGCTTAAACCGCCGTGTATTGTGTTACAGATAACGCTAATAGCATAATCAGACCGCGAGCCAATTAAAAAATCATCAAAATCCGGACGACAAACCATTTTCATTTACACAAGAATCGTAGAAACATAATTTAACACACCGCTTCTTTAAAAACATACCAGGTAAAGCCTTGATCCAAATAAACGGGAACTGCACGATCTAAGAAAAAGGAATACACCCCCTTCACTGGGTTATTCTTAGATCGTGCAGTTCCCATTTTGTGGGTCAAGACTGATTCCCGGAGGTTTCGCTATAATAGTAAAACCTCGATCTAAGAAAAACCCAGTGAAGGGAGTATTCGTTTTTCCTTAAGAATGTACAGTATAGTCTTGATCCAAATAAACGGGAACTGTACGATCTAAGAAAAACGAATACCCCCTCCACTGGGTTTTTCTTAGATCGAGGCTTCAATGTATAGCGAATCAGTGAAAAATTTTGCAATATGCGCGTCGAACACAATCGCTGAACACAGGGCCCGGGTATAATTAAGTTCGTTAGTTTAATTAATGATCGTCTGAGATATACGCGCCGCTGTTTCTTGGGATATGCGCGTCGAGTTAGGCGATTAGGATTCGATCTAATCCCACGTAAGTCCCTTTGTAGATAGCAGTCGTGAGAAAGGTGGGGTTCGTGATGTTAGGAGAAGGTCACACAGGCATAGTCGAGAGCTCGAAGCGAATATGTCATGGCTATAAATCCAAGAAAAACATGTCGATGACTATATCCCGCGATCTTTAGTGATCGCTCGCGAGGAACTTTCCGTCGCGATTTATTGAAGACAAGGGGACTTTGCTGGCAAATTTAGAAAGCTGAATTATTTCGACGAACGTTCTCGTCCACTGGGAGGATCATCCTCGATCAAAATTACACCTTTCTTGTCTTCCTTAATCATTAACTCTCATCTCCGGCGAGATTAACTTCCGGTCTGCCGAGATCAAGATGGACAAACCATTTCTGAAATTGAGATTCCAAGGCTGAAATTACCGGGGCTTCGAATGAACTAATTACAGATTAATACTTAACATTCATCGCGTCCTAATCTTGTTTTATACAAAATAAAAATTTTATAATTTCCAGCTTCGAGAGCCATGTTCATTTTTTAATAATTACAACAAGTTGGAAATACTGCGGTAGTAAATTTTAACAAATGTTTTTATTTTTAAACATGTACTGAACTAGACCTTCCAAATTCTCGAGGAAACCCGAATCATAGTATCCACTTTGAAAAATTCAACGTTAGACCCTTTTTAATTGACTGTAATTAATTATCGAGGTTTTAATAGCATACTATTAAATTTCAAAGCGATTCGGTGAAATACAGCGAGCCGCTTCACGTCCCCTCGAAGTTCCGCGGACTTCGCGGAAACTATTCGCATATTATGAAAGTATCAAGCTGCTGGTGCACCAATATAGCGCGCTCTATCAGACGGTAACGGTGACACTTATTGCATCGCGGAGGACACCGCCGCGCCGCGCCGTTTACATGAGTCGCCGAGACACACCGGGTTCGACGAACAAGAGGATGAAAGCTCTTCAGCGCTCGATGAGAGGAGTCGCGCGAAACAAGGCGATTATCTGGCGAAGTTGATTTATATTCGACGATCACCGTCTTTGCCGGGTCTGCGCGGTAATTCGACCGGAAAATTGTAATTCGTTGAACGTAAATCAATTTCCACTGAAAGGATCGTTCTTCCACGTTGGGAAAATTTCTATTAGCTCAATCACTCCCCCCCCCCAACCCATCAATATTTTCACAATTTACAGCAGTAGGAAAACTGAAAAAAAGTAAACATTTCTGTGTTTATGACCTTGAATGACCTCGAATGACCACGAATGACCACGAATGACCACGAACGACCTCGAACAACTTTGTATGACCTTGAATGAATGACCCAGATCTTGAGAATGACCTTAAATAACTATATCGTTGAAATTGTCTCGAGAAGGGCTACAGTCGTTAGACCTCAAAGATATGAAATTCCAATTTTTAAAAAACTGAGTTGACCTTCAAATGTCCTAAGCACCTCCACTTAGATAAAAAGTTATTTACACTCCGTAATTGTCCCCTCGAATGCTGGTCATGCTAGGCCCTTGGGTGGATCTCGAGGAATCCATCAGAGGGGATTTTCCGGCAGGATCCCGAGCCTCGTTGCCATAATTCAGCGAAATTGTGGGGGTTGGAATGGTAGGGGTAGGCGAGGGGAGGGGCGTTATCAGTTTCACCATTCGGTTTCGCGATAAATTGTCAACTGCTTCATCTCCTCTCCCCCCACCCGTTGGTGCGCTTTTGCGAGCGTTTGAATAAGGAAAAAATTTCCAGCGTCGCGGGACGGGCGCGTGAATGGGAAACGAGCAGAGATATAGAGGAGAGCGAGGAGGGAACACACTGTTGCTTGGCAAGCCAACAGCCAGCCCAGCCCAGCCCGGCACCAGCCCGCTTTCGGCCTCTACATAGCCGCGATTCGTGTAATCGCGCGCTCTCTTCACCCCATTTCTCGCTATAGAATGCAACACGCGACTCCTGCACCCCCGTACTACACGTGTGCGTGTTCCCCGTGCGCTACAAGTGGCTGCGAGCGCATCGTTTACCACTCCGTGTACTCTGTCACTTCGGGGTTTCATCCGTTGTAACCCCCTTTCCACGGGCGCCGGTCCCCCCCCCCCAACCCCTCTCCCCACCATTGTTCCTTTCCCGAAGCCCGCACTTCCCCATTCTGATACCAACTCTGTTGCACTCTGTTCGAAATCGAGCATTTTTATCTTCTCTCCGTTTCTTCAACGTCACGGTTTTATGCAGAAGAAATAATTTTACTCGGCACGAGAACTCTCTTTGATAGCACACTGTTACAGGCTAATTTGAAATTGTTACGTCCGCCGCGGTTTCCAACTATGAAGAAATTTTAATCCACTTGCCCGGATTTAAAGGAAATTCCAATCCACTTCGGACTTGATCATCCGCTTTCACGGTACGCGAGTCTTTCAGTCCCATGGTTAATTACATTTTTATATAAGGAACGGATTAATGGCCGGACCCGAGCTCTTCTCTTTATACTGCAATAAATGAAGTGTGAGCGAAGTGTGTCTCGAATCGAGGGGTATACAGTTACCCTCTCTCCGCCAGTAGCGGAGTAGTCACATGACATTGTGACACTTTGCTTGTCACTGACCTATTCTTGTTATGATCTCTGCTTGTCAGTGACCTATCCTTGTTAGAAGCTCTCTGCTTGTCACTGACCTATGTTATGACTTCTGCTTGTCACTGACCTATGTTATAACTTCTGCTTGTCACTGACCTATTTTATGACTTTTGGTTGTCACTGACCTATTTTATGCTCTGCTGGTCACTGACCTATTTTATGACTTCTGCTTGTCACTGATCTATGTTATGACTTCTGCTGGTCACTGACCTATGTTATGACTTCTGCTTGTCACTGACCTATGTTATGACTTCTGCTGGTCACTGACCTATGTTATGACTTCTGCTTGTCACTGACCTATGTTATGACTTCTGCTTGTCACTGACCTATGTTATGACTTCTGCTTGTCACTGACCTATGTTATGACTTCTGATTGTCACTGACCTATGTTATGACCTCTTCTTGTCACTGACCTATGTTATGACCTCTTCTTGTCACTGACCTCTGTTATGACTTCTGCTTGTCACTGACCTATGTGATGACTTCTGCTTGTCGCTTGTTATGAGCGATGCTTCTCACTGACCTCTACTTGTAGAGTGGGGACACTAGTAATTGTTCATTTGCAACTAGTAGTCATTCTAAAATAATTTTATATATACATCGTCGTATAATAATTAATGTAAATCTTGCAGTGAGCATATTAAACAAAATTAGTCTAGACACTCGATGTGATAAATTGCAGGAAAACGCACGTCGATCGTCGTCGTCCAAACATTTTTTCCACGTTCCCCGGAGTATGATTGACTGACGTCGTTTAGCGTTTTGGGTTACGACGAGAATAGCTCTGTTATCAGTGCCGAATTCGCGGCTGACGCGATGATTTCCATTAAGAATTACGTAGCGAATTTTCCTAGAGAACAGGTAGTAAGCGAATGATGGAAACGTCTCGTGGCACTACCACCCGGGGTGTTCATAATCGAGACAGACACACCACCGTAGCTCTCTGTGCTACACGGCTCTGGTGTTTTTGGGATAAACGGGCCGGGCCGAGCCGGGGCCGTTTGTACGTTCGAGCGCGCTGTTAATCGATTATGCGCAATTATTTACAATATCCTGCAAATTCAATATTAATCAAAGGGCCGACGACTGTCATTTCGTATTCCCGTTAATCATAAATTCAACGACCCCCCCCCTCCCCCCACCCCTGCCGGGGTAACCCTACATTATCATCCACTGAAAATTTCATAGATTCGACTACGATGATAGGATTACTCTTCGGAGAGCGTTTCCCACGTTAATGCCGCGTATAAATGAATCAGGAATATAACAATTCCATATTTTCGCTTGCGCATGGCCAGGGGCGTAGTACGAAAAATTCTCTTCTCTTAGGGAAAATTTTTTTTTCCTCGAAATAATATCGATCATAATATCGGAATTTGCACTTAATTACAGAATTACTTTGGCTTCTCCGGGGCTGAAGTAATTTGTTGTAAATTTATTTCGAACTTGATTAGATGGGCAGAAAATTTCTTCTCTTAGGGAAATTTGTTTTTCCGAAATATTCAGCTGTGTTCCTCGATCATAATATCGGAATTTGCACTTAATACAGAATTACTTTGGCTTCTCCGGGGCTGAAGTAATTTGTTATTTTATATCGAACTTGACTAGATGGGCAGAAATAAAAATAAGATCTTCAAATAATTCATTAAACCCCTCGGATACCAGCCAATCCACATAATTCTACTTCCTCGATCTTTTTATCAGAACCTTTGTCAACTCAGAGGATCCTTCGGACACCCAGCATCGGTTCATTGTATTCTGTTGCACGAGCTCGCCTAATCTCGGTGCGCTACCAAAAATTGAACTGCCAGCTTGGTCAAATGACCATCTAACTATGCTCCACGGGTAAGCAAATAAAATCCGGTCACGTCACATCCGTCCATTCCATCGTCCAGCTGATTCCCAAGAAGAGAGTCCTCACGTTCGACGATTCTCGTAGGAAGAACACGGGGACGATGGGACGCGACGGTAAGGGTGGACCAGGACCGAACGAGAAAGAAGAGAAGCTAGAACGGGGGGAAGGCACACGATATGCATCCTGTTGAGGATGCAGCCGAGGCAACGTGGACGAGATGGAAACGAGGATAAAACGTAACCACGTCCGAGAGAGGGTGAATCGTGGGGTAGGTTTGAAGGTGGTAGAAATTGGGTGGGGGTGGGGGAGGGAGCTGGGGGGCGGTCGATTTGACATGGGGCTCCATATAATCAACCAGCTGCCGTATTTATGGTCGGTAGCCGCCCTCTCTCTATACTTGGTGTGTGTACCCATTCCTCATTCCTGCGTTCTGCTCGACACACAGGGCTATTAAATTTGGAAACTCTATACCACGGTGTGCCCGTCGTGAGTGTGCGTGTGTGCACACATACACGTGAACGATACACACCCATAGTCCGTGGGACACGGTGTCTGCGTGGCCGGCCGGCTCAAACCTACTGCGTTTTATAAGCGCATCAAAGTTAATGGCGGAGGCTCCGTCTAAAACGCATCCCTTGTTCCGAGGACAACCCCGGGAAAACATTGCGGCCGGTACCGCGACGGCTTTTAATATGCCACCGACGCTGTAAAGACGCACGGAACGGTGCGAGAAGCTTGGCCAAATACATCCGGGAATCCTAGGTGGTCACTCTTCGATAACTTGTCCGAATCGTCTTTCAATTATTATTTAGAGGAAATTTATTTATGGGAATGTTTCTGGAGCACACAGTTGTCAACATATTCGTGACAGTTCGCTGATTGAAATGAGCCCAAACACGATACTATTTCGATCGCGTGTATTCGTTTAATCCACGATTTAGTGGAGCCTCTACTATCCGAACGGGACTCTTCGGGACCATTTTAGACGGTTTTTAATATGTCATCGACGCTGTAAAGACGCACGGAACGGTGCGAGAAGCTTGGCCAAATACATCCGGGAATCCTAGGTGCTCACTCTTCGATAACTTGTCCGAATCGCCTTTCAATTATTATTTAGAGGAAATTTATTTATGGGAATGTTTCTGGAGCACACAGTTGTCAACATATTCGTGACAGTTCGCTGATTGAAATGAGCCCAAACACGATACTATTTCGATCGCGTGTGTTCGTTTAATCCACGATTTAGTGGAGCCTCTACTATCCGAACGGGACTCGAGAGAACTTTTAGGGGACTCTTCGGGACGATTTTAGATTGTGTTCCGGTAGCAATTTTTCGACGTACGAGGGCTCGAATTGAACCTGACAGATCATACTTTGTGATAAGGGCAGCTAAATTCCGAATTGTCTCGTTAAATTGAGATAAGCTTAACAATTGTAACGAAAATGTTAACCCTTAGCACTCGGATGGCGACTCTGAGGCACCACTGAAACTTGCTATGCCATTATTAAAAATATTATTCACATTATTATTTGTATTCGTATTTAACAAACTCGTAGACATTTACATAGTACATGAGATATTATATCAGTTTCATATGCAAAAAATGAAAAAAAAATTGTATAGAATGGACATACTCTAGAATAGAAAAATCTTTCGTTTTTTGAGGTTAAAATAGCTCCGAGTGCAAAGGGTTAATTTTCTTTAAATATTTTGCTGTCAACTGATTTTTCGCAAACTATAATTTAATGCTTTTCTGGTCAGTATCAGTATGTCGAATTTCGACGAAATCTCGAACGGTTTACGTCGAACAGGGATTTTGGCAGGCTTGTCGAAGGTTTACCACGAGCTTCCAGGAACGTCACAACAGTACAAAAAGAATTTTAGATGGCAAGAGAGGATAGGGCCCGATAGGGGAGCCGCGCGGCGGAGCCCGGGTAACCGAGCGGCAAGTTTCAACGCAGTCGTCGTCCCTTTTTCCTAACGCGAGAACGGCAGTAAAGTTGGCTCAACTAGAACGAGCTAAATTACACCGATCTTTTATTGCGGCACGTTTATACGTCGGGCGCGGCGGAGCTCTATCGTTACCGGAAAACTCCTGGGGCGGAACCGTGGCCATATTCCAGGTCGTTCGAAGTACAGATACGCCGGGGATTGTAAACAAAAATACGATCCTACTCACCTGCGCACGGCACCCGTCGCGTACGTACAGCGTGTCCCAAAAGTATGGCAGAGTCCACCACAATATTTCGTCAGTTCTACCGGTGGACAATCATTTCAAAAATTCAGTGCATCAAATTTTTTTTTGTTTTTGATTGTTTATTTACGAAACTTAGCATATTCAGAACATTTTTCCGATCGAAACGAGCCCAAACACGATACCATCCCGATCACGTTTACTCGTTTAATTCACGATTTAGTA